>JAFEMH010000066.1:0-1202062 GCA_022495995.1 Adenophora triphylla var. japonica
TCGGGTTGAATAGAAATGAAGCACAAGTTGTTTGTTGACTAGGGAAAACCGCCCTTGAACAACATTGTTCACTTAGAGCCTATGAAAACCCGGGAGGTTTAGGAACCCAACCTTGACCAGAAGTTTACCTAAAGTATTTTTTGTGATTCTGAGCTAGGGAGGCGTATAGAAGGGAACTTAAGCTAGTGAAAAACGTGTGTATGCCCGATACAAGTGTTCTATCCCACAGCTATACCTCTTTACAACGGCTAATTACAAAGAAAATATCAAGCCTAGAATCTCGGAGGTAAAGGTTGATCTTGTTGAGACATTATCGCCCATTTTTGTTGATTGAGGGGATAATGATCCGTTCTTTGGATATGTTGATGAAGAAAGCGATGCGTTGAATTGGTCTTTGATTACTTTGACACGTTCCACTGAAAAATAGGGTTAACGTAACAATAGTTACGACACTGCAGATGATCGAGATGTAATGAGAACAGCTCAAGTTGTTAGTACCTGGGCTTCAGTGCTGGGGTTGTAAACAAGTTGATTAAAAATGTAGGGCTTTAACTATTAATTGCCCCGAAACTTTTTGAATTTAAAATGAAGAATATAAAGAGACAAAAAATTTAAAAAAGTTTGCCAAAAATGGTAAAAAGGTACCCGGCGGTTTTAAATGAAAAAGTTTTTGATGGGACGATTTTGAAGATTTTAAGCCTAAAGGTCATGATTATTAAGACTTCCTGACACATTTGCACTTGACCTCTCCGGCAAATCAAATAAGACTCCTCCCGACTCTCCCTTTCACGAGAATCAGGAAAGGTAGCTTTCGAGGAGGTTTTCGAGAGAGGAATCACCAAGGAAGGAGGCGGAGAGAAAATCAAGTAGGAATTTTCCGGTAAGTTTCTCTTTTTCCTTTTAAATTTTCTCTTTGATTTCTTGCTTTCGAGTTGTAAAAATGAGAAGAAAAAAAGGTGATTATAATCGAAAGTAACTTGAGGGTTTGCTAGGGTTTCTTAACTTCAAACATGTTGAAAAAACCGGACATGATGATGAAAATGTTTGATTCCTCGAGCCGGCTTAAAAATCATTATGAAAAACCACGTATGCCGTATCGGCCGTCTTTTCGCTTCACCCATGCTGACTTAACCTCTGAATGCTATTCATCTAGATTGGGTGTGGCTTTCCAGAATATCCCTTTGTTATTGGCCTAAAATTTCCCTTCGAGAAGTTAATTACTAGGTTTTTGTTTCCTCCCAGGCTGAATACGCCCCGAAATATTCCTCGAGAAATTTGGAGGTGCTTATGAAACCACTAGTTAGGTTAAATGCGGAGGCCCCAGTTAGAGGAAGTTGGTTTTAGAAGAATTCGCTTATCTGGCCCGAGATTAAGGGGATTTGGCCACTGGGAGATTTGGTTTTAGGATTAAGGCTGGTGGAGCCACTTTTTGAATGATAAGCTGTGACCCTCTGGCATTAGAGGTTGGAGGAGCAAAATTTTCTTTGCAAGGAGAGATCTACCACGGCTTCGGAGGAGGGTGCACCGATTTTGAGTGGAGGTCTCGAGGTAGTATAGATAATTTTCTTCACTCTATTAATGTTACTTAACAAACATGCTTAACTAACAGCCAAATTTCTTTTGGCGTAGTTCTTTAGTTTGGCGTGCTTTCCATCAGAGGGTACGAGAGGAGAATGTGAAGAAAATCTATGAGTTGGATTCATTAATAAGGTCTTTGAGAGCATTCCCGGTCTTGTTTTACGTAGATTTAGGAGAAGAACTTAACCACTGAAGAAGTTACACTGAAAAGCTCTACTGATCCCTTGAAGATGTCATGAGGTTTTTAACATCTTAAAGCTTTGCTATCTCAATCTGTTCTAATCTTTTTAAGTTGCTCTTCTTTTATACCCCTTTTTTCTACTCGATCTAAAGACATTTGTGAGTCTTTTGAACCTATTAGGCGAAGTTAGAGGCGAAGAGCGCGAGAGATAATAAGCCTCCGACTCCTGTACATGGCGTCTAGTTACGATTTGAATGTCTCCCGAAGAAGGAGAGCGAAGAAAGGAAAGGCGAGAGAGGTGAGGCCGCGGATGCGAAGTGATGATATGGATATGGTGAAAAGCGAGGAAGTTTAAGGCGAGATAGCAAGTTTTGTTGATAAGGTAAAACGAAGAGACCTTGAACCTTACAGAGTTGATAGAGTATTAATACTTTTTATACGGGTTTCGAAAATTATGAGTCTATTATGGACCGGGTCGATACTACGAAGATCGGCGGCGAAAATGTAGTTATGAAGGCTGCGGAATCAAGGAAGGAAGCCACTTAAAGTCTTTGAGGAAGTAGAGAGGTTGAAGGAAGAAGCAAAAAAGTATGTTGGTGAGGTGGAGAAATTGAAGAAAGATTTTGAGACTTTGGGGAAGGAAGTGGAAGTTGTTCGTGCGAGAATGACCTTCGTATAAAGGAGCTTGAAGCATCGAGGAAATTTCAAGTTGATGCCACCCAGAGGCATTCTTTGGAGGCCGAGTCGGCTTATGGAGGAATACAGACGGACAAGACTCGACTTGGGACTTGGAGGAGGAGAAAAGAACTTTAGAGGACCGCGTTGGAGAACCGGCGGATGGAGAGGAGGTGAACTTCGATGGCCAGAAGCTACAGTTGATGACGATAAAGCTTTGAGTACCGTAGTGGTAGCTCGAGTTGAAGAAAATGATCGAGGGAAGAAACCAAATGCACCGCCGGCGTAGTGAGCAGAGAATGTTTTGAAAATTTGAAAGTTTATAAGTAGTTTGGAAGGAGGAGGAAGCTGTTGTGAATTTGGTGCTCCCCGTTGCAATCTGAGAATCGATAAACCCGACACACGCGATATCACAGAAAGCACCTGCGAAAACAGAGTTGTTTACCGGTTCATTCATGGCTCGTGAACTACGTCGAGGCGATTGCGGTGATATGTTATTAGACTCCTTAATATGTTCTTTCTGACTTCTGATATGTTCTAGGCCGAAATTATGCTTATATAGTTATACGAGGAAGAGTCGGGCATAGCGCGGCGCCACCAGGCGGCGCGGCCGCCACTCGTCAACGAAGTACCTCGAGATTTTCCTCCTTGATCTCGCCTCAGGCTTAGGCTCGTCCTCTTCACTTGTAGTTTAGAATCCAGTCCCAGACAATCTCCTTTGGAGGCTAAACAGCAAACATAAAATCTCCATCGACTCCCGCTTTAGAGTAAAGACCTTGAACACGTTTCCCCCTCCATGTGGCTTGGCCAACTGCCTCTCCTCTCCTCGAGTTCTAGGCGAGTTGAAACCCGGCGACGTTTGACCTCTCGGGTGTTAGATGATTCTTGCCTCCCAGATCGGCCTACCTTGATTTCTCCCCACATGAGTCCCAACGTCGCCTTCTCCTCCCGAGATCCGCCTTCCTCATGATGCTTCCCCCTTGAAACTCGGGCCAGGCCTTATTTCTTGCGTCGTAAATCTGTTTTGATGCAGAAACCGCTCTCTGTTAGAGCACTTGGACTTCGCGCCGCGTTGATCGACTTTGTGTCCCCCCAACATACCATTTCTTGATGTCTCCCATTTTCACACTGACGAGCCGGTTCCTTAGCCTCTTTGCTCCCAGCCGAGCGAACATCGACATTGTAGGTGAGTCTGACATCTTCCCTTAACCCAGCGAGCGACACCTTAGCCCCTTTTGTGACTTCCCAAGAGACCCGCTGATAGAAGAAACACCATACCCATTTCATCGAGTTGTCCACGAGAAATCACCGCTTCTCCTCAAATCAGGAAGCATGCATCACGTTGTGTAGTTGTAAAAGCGACCCAATTAGGTGTCTTATCATCAGCATCCCCCTTACTTTTGACCTTGATAGGCTGGCCGTCACCAAGATAGGCAAACCCCAAAAGTCTCAGGTTTTGTACAGGATCGCTCATTGATTACGCATCACCAGCATTTAGCGTAATGAAAGCTCCGAGAATCCGACACCCAATCTTCACCATTTGCTCACTCTCCTGCAGGATTAATACATCATCCACCGTCATCCGCGCGTGAGCACCGCGTCTTTACCGGACGATCATAAGCGATATGCCCAGATTCACCGCGGTGTAGCACGACCTTTTTCCCCTTTTTAGGTGTCCCTATTTCTCTCCTAAGTGCGGCCCACATCTACGGAAGATTCTCCCCTTTTCTCTTTCCTTGCAACTCCTGCTTGAAGGATGAGATCTCTAACCTCAGTATATACGATCTTTGTTTTCGACGTCTTGTCGTTGTGACCAGGTAACCTCCCAACTATCGAGCTGATGATTTTAGTAGAAAACAAGCTAGCGCTTCATCGAAGAAAGTAATATCGACACTTTTCAATTGGTCCGCGTACCTTTGAAATTGCCGATATGACTTGCCGGGCATGTCACCCCTACGGCGTCTTCGCGTTACATGAGCCTCTTTATCAAATGCACCTTATTGATATTAGACGGCTTCTCATACATGTCGACGGCGTTTGTAGCAACTCCACCGTTGTCTTGGCCTCCATGGCGTTAGGTGCAACGTCGTCGGTTAGGGCGCTCACTTACCGCTCCTAACGCCTTTCGATCCAGCGTCTCCCAATCCCTTGTGACGTACCTTCGGGCTTCTCCTTGAGGGTCCGCGAAGATCACCTGATAAAGGTAATCTTGATCCTTTGTCCTCAAGCGTGAAATTCGCACCGTTGAATTTCTCGATTATTGGCTAACCTTGAAAATTCCCGAACGCGATTCAAAAAATCGACTAATGAAACTTTGAATCCTCGAACGATGCTCGATACCGGTTGTTGTGAATTTGGTGCTCTCCGGGTTGCAATCTAGACATGAAGAATCAATAAACCCGCGCACACGATATCACAAGAAACAGGCGAGAACACTGAGAGTTGTTTACCGGTTCGTTCGCTGACTCGTGACTACGTCAGGGCGGTGCCCAGTGATATGTTATTAGACTCCTTCTAATATGTTGCTACACGGCTTCTGATATGTTACAGGCCGAAATTATGCTTATATAGTTATTGAGGAAGCCACAACTCGGTTTTAGAAGAGATCTAATCAAAATAAGAAACGAAATAAAAGCAGTGCTGAAGAATCGGGCATGCGCGGCCGCCTCGAGCCGCGCGGCCGCCCCGTCGGCAGAGAATTTTACCACCTCGTACGTAGCTCCCGGCGCGGTCGCCTCCACTCATGGCTCACGGCCGCCCTCGTCGACGAAGTACCTCAGAGATTTTCCTCCTTGATCTACGCCGCACTCAGACTTAGGCTCCTCCTCTTCCTTGTAGTTTAGGATCCAGTCAAGCAGGAACAAAAAACATTTTTGCTTATTTGCCGCACTAATGGTGGGCACCCGAAAGGGGGTATGTCCCCAAACAAGGTATTTTGGTATGTAATGGCTCGCCAAGAGCCCCGACGATCTATTTGGGGAGTCTTAGGTTTGTCTAGTACTCCCGAGCTTTCTTAGGTTTTAAGGGATTGGTTGGCTTATTCAACTTGTCCTTTAGTAAAAAATCTTTTGGAAACATTTTCAAAGTTTTAAAGAAGTATTTTAGGTTTTTCGAAATACTTGCTTGTTCGTTAGATAACATGTTGATGTTATAAACGAAGGTAACATGTCAAATGTTACAACCGGATGTCAGCAACTTGAATAAGTGTGAAACGTGCGCCCGGGCGAAGGTGTCGAAAACCTTAATTCGTTAGAAAAGATGAAAATCTTTTAATGCGTATGTAAATTGTACCTTTGATCGAGAGTAAGCTGTTTGAAGAGATAGAACAGTATCGGCCGATCTGGCGTGTCGACAAGTTACATCCTCTCCCAGCCCAGAGTTTGACATGTTTGGCCCCGTCTGGCGTGTGACAAGTTCTATCCCTCTCCACTTTAGAAGTTTCAACATGTTTTGAGCCGTGCAGGCGTGTCGACATGTTGAAATTCTTCTTCTTAGGTCAGCGTGTTGGAGCCGTCTTGGCGTGTTAACATGCTTAGACCTACCTCAGTTTAGGTCCCAGCCAGTATCGGCCTGTGCGGCGGTCGACATGTTGAGCCTCTTTCCGTTTGTTGAGTTGTATACCTTGAAACAAATTCATGTTAGGGTTGGGTGTTAGCGTAGCCTAACGCCTCTCCATTGCTCAAGTTAGTAAGGATTTTAATAAAATTGAGAATTGAAATGTGTGATTGAACTTGACATAAATTTAAATCGTACCACGATAAGTCTAGTTGTAAACAACTTGACTTACATGAAATAGAGTTTTAAATGGATGGCGTTCCAACTTAGGGACCTTATCTCGGCATGGGGTTGACGGCCCAATACGCCCCTTTGCCGGCTTCGGCATCGATAAGGTATGGTCTCCGGCAGGAGCGATTTACACACTTTCAATTCTCTTGTATTTTGAAACACTTTTCTGAAAACTAAGTCATGACCTGGAATCTTCTTATTCGACATTTTTGTTGTAAGACCTAGCGATCCATTGTTGATAGTTTGCCGTCCTTATCTTGGCTAAATCCACGATCTCATCAATTATATCTAAATCTTGGGTTAAACGAGATTATTTTCATCTTGAGTTAATAAGCCCGTACCTTCTTTGTTGGGATTGTCGCCTCATTTGGAATTACGACTTGCTCCGAATACCGAAGAATATGGAGTCTGCACGTGGCCCACTTTTGTAGTGGTCTATGCGCGAGAAGTCTGAGTGGTAACTCTTCGGCCCATCTTCCTTTCTTTTGATCTAGGCGGCTTCTTGAGTTGTTGACAATCGACTTGTTGCTTGACTCGGCTTGACCGTTGGCTTGAGGGTGGACGGGCGTAGACATGATCGACTTGATGCCCCGAGTACAAAATCTCTGGTCTTCTTACTTATGAATTGTGACCCGTTGTCACATATAATCTCTGATGGTATACCAGGCCTGCTAATTATATTTTTCTTTAAAAATGAAATTACCTCCTTGTCTCTTACTTGTACATAAGCACGCCTCGA
This sequence comes from Adenophora triphylla var. japonica, assembly GCA_022495995.1. Taxonomy (NCBI): domain Eukaryota; kingdom Viridiplantae; phylum Streptophyta; class Magnoliopsida; order Asterales; family Campanulaceae; genus Adenophora; species Adenophora triphylla. Next base: position 6,960 of record JAFEMH010000066.1, read on the forward strand.
TCCGCTTTGAGAAGTAATCGGTCATTGCCAGCATGAGCACTTTGCCTCAGGGGCTTTAGGCGACTTGCCTGCAAATATCCATGCCCCGTTGCATGAAAGGCGAAGATGAGACGATAGAATGCGAGAGGCTCTGCGGAGTTGATGCGAAGATGTTCTTTGTGTCTTTGGCGAGGCATCGCACATGCATAGCTCATGGCATCTTGACGCATGGTTGGCCAATAACCGATCTTGAGGGCCTTTGACGCTAATGCTTTTCCACGAGAATGATTTCCACATATTCCTTCATGGATTTCTTTCGGCGAGTTCAACTTACTCATTATAAATACATCTTAAATAGTACCTGCAAAAGATCTCTTAAATAGCACATTATCTATTAAAACGAAAGTTGAAGCACGAATCTTAAAAGATCTAGCATTCTTAATATACGGCGGAATAGTCCCCGAGTTGAAGGAACTCGGTTATTGGTTGGGTCGAAGGCTAGCATCTTGTGCCCCGATAGGTTGAGTAACCTGCACTCGGTTTACTCGACTTGGTCTATTGCGGGAACTTAACATAAATAATGGGAATATTAGTGTGCGACATTGATTTGCAAGTTGAACCCCAAGTTGGCTAATGCGTCCGCTTACGTATTCTCTTCTCTAGGGACTGTTCCAAAGAGAATGATAGGAATTTTGAAGCTAAGGCCTTAACATGTTGGAGATACTGAGAGTCATCTTGGAATGCTTCGCCATATAGCTGCCATTAAAATGGTTAGCGAGCAATTGAGAGTCAACATATACATTTATATGAGTAATGTTTAAACTTAAAGCGGTAGTTAAACCCGTGATTAAAGCTTCGTACTCGGCTTCATTATTTGTTGCATTGAATTCACAAGATACGGCTTGAGGTATGATATCGCCTTGAGGGGACTTCGGGACTATTCCCGATCCAATTCCTTTGGAATTTGAAGCTCCATCTGTGAACAAAGTGTCGAGGAATCTAGGAATAGTTTTACCTTCAAGTTCTTTGTACTTCCGGTTCACTTCAGGCTGCAAACTTGGTGATGCGCTACAAAATCATTTAGAGCCTGAGATTTGATGGCTGTTCTTGGCTCATACGAAATGTCATACGTGCTCAACATGACCGACCACTTGGCCAATCTGCCTGACATCTCGGGGGTTCTTAATACATTTCTTATAGAATAGTTAGTTCTAACAGTTATAGAATGTGTTTAAAAATAATGACGCAGTTTTGTAGCAACAGTAGTTAAGGCTAAAATTAATTTTTCAAGATGAGAGTACCTCGTTTCAGCATCTAGTAAGGACTTACTTATATAGTAAACAGGATGTTGTTCACCTTGGATTTCCTTCACCAATACTGCACTAACAGCATTCTCAGATACATCTAAATATAAATAAAGGTGCTCACCATGTTCGGGTTTGGCAAGTAGGGGTGATGTCACCAAGTATTCTTTAAGTTGCTTAAAAGCTGCTTCATGTTGGTCAGTCTATTGGAAGAGTTTATTCTTCCTTAATACTTCGTAGAATAACCTGCACTTATCAGATGATTTAGATATAAATCTATTTAGTGCAGCTACTCTACATGTTAACCTTTGGACATCTTTGATATTCTTGGGAGATTCCAAGTTGAGAATGGCTTTGATCTGCTCCGGACTGGCTTCAATTCCTCTCTTGGTCACCATATAACCCAAGAATTTTCCTGCTTTAACACCAAAACAGCACTTGGCTGGATTAAGCTTCATGTTGAAAGCTTTCAAGATGTTGAACGCCTCAGCAAGATGCTCCACATGATCCTCAATATGCTTGGACTTGACTACCATATCATCTATGTAAACTTCCATCGTCTTGCCAAGTTGATCTTTAAACATCTTGTTACTTTGACCTACGATAAGTTGCCCCTGCATTTTTAAGACCAAATGGCATAGAAATAAAACAATATATACCTTCCGGAGTCATGAATGTTGTATCCTCTTGATCTGAGGGCTCCATTTGAATTTGTTGATATCCTAAAGACGCATCCATGAACGTCAAGATGTCGTGGCCAGCTGTCTCATCAACTAGAGAATCAATACGAGGAAGAGGGAATGGATCTTTCGGGCAGGCCTTGTTCAAGTCTGTAAAGTTCACGCATACTCGCCACTTGCCGTTCCTCTTCTCTACCACCACAACATTGGCTAACCACCTTGGATATTGAACTTCTCTGATCATATTGGACTTTAAAAGCCTCTCAACTTCATCCTTTATGATCTGGTTCCTCTCCTGGGCAAACTTCCTTCTCTTCTGATGAACAGGACGAATGGTTGGATCAATGTTCAACTTGTGAGTAATGATGTCCTTGCTTATCCCCGTCATGTCCTCGTGCTTCCATGCAAAACAACATTTTTGACTTTTTAAGAACTCAATTAGCTCCTCCTCAATTTCGGATGGAAGGTCTATACTAACTTGTACTTGGGCCTCAGGATTCGACTCATCAACAGAAACATTTTTCGTCTCATGATCCACTGCTTCAAGAACATCCTGGGCCTTTTTCTTTAATTGCTATGCTTGACGAGGAATCGAACTTGCCTTCATATTAACCTTGTAGCACTCTTTAGAAACTTGCTGATTCCCCTTCAACTTGGCTACACCCCAAGGTGTTGGAAATTTGACACACTGGTGATAAGTTGATGGCACGGCCTTCATGTTGTGGATCCAAGGTCTTCCCAAAATGACATTGTATGAGGAAGAGCATTCGATCACACAGAACCTTTCCATAGAATTCATACGCCCTCCCGAATAGATAGGCGACTTGATTTCTCCGATTGTTTGCTTTATTTCACCACTGAACCCTACCGGCACGGATGAATTCTTCACAACTTCGGATAAAGGGATGCCCGTATCTTCAAGAGCGTGAGTGAAGATTACGTTGGCGAGCTACCGCCGTCAATCGAAATTCTCTTGACCACACAATTGGCAATCTGCACGAGCAACTAGACCGTCATGATGAGGGTCCAGCGTGTTGTCCTTATCCTCATCCTCAAAGGAGATAACTTTGACCATCTGCGAAGTCGCGGACGCCTTGAGGGTAATTCGTGATCCTCCTTAGAACTCTTGGCGTGACGCTTGGGCTGCGAGTAAGTTGTTCCACAAATATGGGATCCACTTTGAAATAACATTTACTACCTTGGTGGTGGAGGTGGTGCAACTTTCTCAGTGCAGGGCTGCTCCACTGAATCGGGTTCTTTAGACTCACTTCTGATCCTCTTCTTACCCAACAAATCCTTAAGAAGACTCTTGGATAATAAATGAGCAATCTCCTTCCTCAAGGCAAAACAATTCTCGGTGGTATGCCCAAAATCCTCATGAAATGCGCACCAGCTTGGACTTGTCCTTCCAAGTTGTTGGCGATCGCTCTTCTTGGGCCATCTTGCTTTATCTCCAAGATTTCCCGTAGGCGCAAAGGATTCTGCAATGTCCTTGAAAAGCGGTATTCGAAATTTTAGGATAATCATTATCATCCCCATCTTGATCATCATCTACAAAATGAACTTTAGAAGATTCGAGATTTAACGGGGTTTGCCTGTTGGACTTATAGTGATGGGAATCCGATTTTCGTCGGAGGGCTCAAATAGAGGAGTAGGGGTTCTCCCGAGTTGACTTCCCATTGCAGTTTGTCATCCTCCAATCGATGAAAGCGAGGCTGCGGTTACGATTTCTTCAAGTTGTTTCGCGGGAGTCATCACCAACTCATTATAAAATAGAGAGCTTTTCTTCAAGCCAATACGGAATGCTTCCGTAGGCGTGGACACGTCCAAGTTGGGTATAGTCACCGCCTCCTTGTTAAACCCTGTGCAAATATTCTTTAAGACTTTCGTTAGGAAATTTGTTGCACAATTCTATAAAGGTCGCTAGTCGACTTGTCAAATGCCACTGTGCATGAAAATTGATTGATAAACATATTGACAAGTTGAGCATAAGAAGAAATAGAGTTTAGAGGAAGTCATGTTAGCCATTTTAAGGCCGGTCTGACAAAGTTGAGCGAAAACCCCTGCAAAACATGCTTCTCTAAAAATAGGGGGATACTTATAATATCCGTTGATTCACGATACGCGCCACATGCTCTGTAGGTCGGTGCTCCCATCATACTTCTTCATATGAGGGACCGAAAACTTCTTTGGGATCTCCACACTGGCTATTGCTAGAACAAAACGAGATTCGTTATAGCAAGTTGGAGAAACTTGGTGGTATGGCACATTGACTCCAGGTATGCTTCGAAGCAAATCCTTTATAGTCTGCATTTCCTTAACAAGTTGACTCTCTGCGAAAAGAGGATTGTTATTAAACTGAGATGCAGAAGCATCAAAAGCATTAAAGAAACTCCATGTTTGCCCCATTGAGGGTGTAGCATAGGTGTAGCAAGATGACAACACAGGTTGGTTAGCTAGAAGGCTGAATCTTGGTTGCTCGATTGGAATGGACGTCACGATTGTGCTTTCTGCTGGCAAGGTATTGGATATAGGGATATCTCCGAAATGGCTTGGTCTGCACTGCGCACCAAACAAAGATGCAGGAAGTAAAGGTGAAAATGGAGTAGATACTTGAGTCTCGACTTGCTTCCCTTTACGCGGGCTATCAATGGCATTGAATATCATGGCGTTCGTATGCTCCCGACCATCCAACCGATCATTCACTTTCTTCAATATATCGGCCATGTTGGATAATATCTCCAAATTGACAGCTTCCGCATTCAAAGATGGATTGCCTTGGGTGCCGGAAACAGGAAGCGGCCGACTCCTCTCTCCTTGACTGCCGGATGGCGGATTGGCCATTTCTACGCAAATAATCAAAGTTTCCCACAGACGGCGCCAAATTGTTTTGGTCAAATTTCAACAAATGCTTCAAGTGACAAGAAAAATGACTAAAGTGATATGAATCAGGGTACAATGATTATCGGGTTGAATAGAAATGAACACAAGTTGTTTGTTGACTAGGGAAAGCCCTTGAACAACTTGTTCGCCGGCACAAAACCCCGGGAGGTTTAGGAACCTACCTTGACCAAAAGTTTACTAAGTATTTTTGTGATTACAGAGCTAGGAGCGTATGGAAGGGAACTTAAGCTAGTGAAAAACGTGTGTGCAATACAAGTGTTCTATCCCCTTTATACCTCTTTACAACGGCTAATTACAAAGAAAATATCAAGCCTAGAATCTCGGAGGTAAGGTTGATCTTGTTGAGACATTATCGCCATTTTGTTGATTGAGGGGATAATGATCCGTTGCTGGATATGTTGAAGAAGAAAACGTCGTTGAATTGGTCTTCAATTACTTTGACACGTTCCCTGAAAAATAGGGTTAACGTAACAATAGTTCAACCTGCAAATGATCAAGATGTAATAGAACAACTCAAGTTGTTAGTACCAAGATTCCAGGTGTTGATTAAAAATGTAGGGCCTAACAATACTGTACAACACTTTATGCTTCAAAGGTTTGTACAATACAACACCTTGAACACGTTCTCTATTATGTTCCCTACAAAATTCTGTTTATAGAACCAGTGGCGGAGCTAGAAATTAAGTGAAGGGGGGGCAAGAATTTTTGGAGTGAAGGAATGATGAATGGGGGTTCGGGGGCAACGCCCCCGAAAAAAAAAATTGGTGTATTTTTTCATACCGAATACAATTTTAGACATAGTAAATTATCTGCTTTAATGGTGCCAATAATTCATTCATATATCTTATACAATTCGACACACAGACACACATATAACATAATTGCACATATCAAAAAGTTCAACATATGTATATTTATTTAACGTCTACAAATCACATCTATTAAAAGAAAATTATAAATATAGAACTTTTTTTTTTCAAAATATACTTCCTCCGTCCCACTAAAAGTTAAATTCTTTATCAAATGTCTCATTAAAAATTACACTTTTCTATCAATTATCTCTCTCATACCTCACTCTTTATACTCACATCCCAATTACATTTAATCTTTTTATTTAAAATAAAAATAAAATTGTTAGTGAGACGGAGGAAGTACACCTACATTTAATCTCTGTTTAAAATATAAATATAATTTTAGTGAGACGGAGAAAGTATAGTCACAATACATATAATTATTTTTTTAAAAAGAATTGTATTACATAAGTACCAAAAAAAAAAAAAAAAAAAAAAAACCAAACAAAAAAAATTGTCAAGGAGGGGCAATGGCCCCCCCTTGCCCCTACATACCTCCGCCCATGTATAGAACATTACCCATACCAAAAAGAATGAGGAATACACACCTTTTCTATTTATCTATTGTTTGAGGAGAAGAAAACTTGATGATGCATTTGTTATAATTTAGTCCCTAAGTTTTTATGGAAGGGAGTTGGCCGTTATAAAATGCAATCCCAAATATAAAAAACGTTGGACAAGTCAAATGAGATATTTACTATGGGACGGAGGGAGTAGCATCTGAGAGTAAAGAGTAATGAGGGATATGTTTTCATATAATGCCATATCTATGTAAGAAGCAACTACTGGCTTTTGATTATTCTCGTCTTCTTTCTTGTTGCAAGTATGAACTCTGTGTTTATATCATTGTTAGAACATTCTTAGAGCTCCCAGTATTTACCAAATGTTGAACATGTATTCATGCCATATCTGGTTGACGTACTGCGTAAAGGGGAATGCACGAGAATTTGGTTTTATTTTTCTTTAGTTTTGATGCGTGATTGTGGATTGGGGAAGAAATTTCTTCCCCCTTGTCCCCTCACAATTCATCTCCCTTTTGTATTTAAAGAAATACTTCAGTATACCTGTCTGGTTTTCTACATCCACTAAACCTGTTGACACTATTTTATTTGTCTTTTGCAGAGTTTTTCATTGGATAAAAGTTGTGGGAACAAATGCTACATGGTAGCTGCAAGAGATCTCTCAATTGTTTGGGGTGATACACCTAGATACTGGAGATGGACATCCTTACCAGAATCAAGGTCATAATTTTATTTCATTTACGTTATCACCTCTTCGTGTTTCGATGATTTTCTGTTTCTTCTTATTCAGTGAATTGAAATTGTATACTCCGTATATGTATGGAGAACAGGTTTCCAGAGGTGGCTGAGCTTATCAGCGTGTGTTGGCTTGAAATACATGGCAAGATCAACACCAGCATGCTGTCTCCAAATACAGCTTATGCAGCTTACCTTGCATTCAAACCCACAGCTGGAGCTTATGGTTTTGAATACCAGGCTGCAGAGGATTCAATTGGGACCAGTGGGGATGAAAGTGAAACCCGAAGAGTTTATCTGGATCTTGAAAGAGGGCAGAATCTGAGATACCCGGTTGTATCCAGGCGAATTGAGCTCTTTACCTACCGTGGACTTGCACGACCTCTAACTGAACAGGCCCCAGCTAAAGTTGATGGTATATACCCTGAAAAGAGAGCAGATGGATGGTTGGAGATTGAATTAGGAGAGTACTTTAACAAGGATGGGGACAATGGGGAGCTTGAGATGAGTTTAACAGAGGTGAAGGGAGGCAATTGGAAAGGTGGCCTCATTATTGAGGGGATTGAGATCAGGCCCAGGATTGGCAAGAAGATTAAGTGAAAGATATAGGCATGGATCGATAGTGAACGTCACCCCACCCTTACTAGCCTCATTTTCTGTCCCAGAATGATTATCCTACTTTTTTTTAAGATGTTATACAAAGGTACTTTGAACAATAATTTTAGGTTAATTTAATTATCCTGATGAACATCTAAAAATTGTTATTTATATTATTTATTATGGTGTATCAATTTCATTAGGATAATTACGCTAACCTAAAATTATTTATTAAAGTACCTTCGTGATAACAACTAAAAAAGTAGGAACATCATTTCGGAATGGAGGGGGGAGTAGGGATCCTGTTCAGAAGGTCAAAGGCAGTGTTCTTTTACCAGCTTTGCTGTGAGTTATCCCCACCCCCTTTCCTCTTCCCTCTTTTTCTAAATTAAGTCAGGTGGTAGAATGTGCAATGTAAATGGTTTCTTGTGTTCTTAGCCAGATGTGGTTTTCTTTTAGCAAGTGTGTAGTTGATGAGTAGAACAGTAGGGGAACTTGGAATGCTTTAGTTCATATGTTGCACAGTTCAAGCTGTCAGAGGTCTGGCTGAAGGCTTGTACTGGGGTTGCTAGTGTATCGTTTTCCTTCTAAGCGACAGTTAAGTGAGTAATGATGATCTTTTCATTCATGTTAGACGAGTAATTGTTACACGCGCTAGCTGAAAGGTTGAATTCATGTTTAGAGAGGACTGGTGATATAGAGTACTATACATTTCTTGTTCAAAAAACTAATAAGGCCGAAAATATACAGAAACAATCTCAATTATGTGCAATCCTTTATCCCATGTTACAGTATTTGTGTACTGCACTCATTTGTGAACGAACATGGTCGCCCGTCTTTTTTCCTTTGTTGGTTTAGTGTTAATGTTATTGTTCGAGTTCCCTTGCTAGACCCGTCTGTTTTCCTTTGTTGGTTTTGATGCTACCAGAAAATGAGTTCCGACGATTTCACCACGGGTCGTCTCCTCGTAGGGAAAGATGGCCCAATTGTCCACCTCATACCTGCACGATGAACACCATAAGCTAAGTCGATGGCTTCACCGGCTAAAGCTCCTCCGGTGTTAGAGTAAGTATTCGTTTATGAATAAAGCTCAAATTGAGAATTAGAGAGATTGAGACTAGGAAAAAATGGCTTACTTGACTGAGAAGGTAAATGTAGTATATATACCCTCTTCCTATGATAAGGGGATAAAATGATTGGTGATGGGTGATATCATGATATTACCAGTTGATGGGACCCCTCTGATCAGCTCCTACCAACTTTAGTTGACATTTCCTCGTTTTAAGGGATTTTGGGGCGCCTACAGTAGTAGTCGTCTCTTGTCTCATTTAATGTTGTCCTTTGTGTCAGAGATGGTCTCTCCTTTATTGAGCTATATTAATGAGGTTCCAGACACCCTTGGCCGAGATACCCATCTCACCTAGACTGTTCATTTCGCCGGACTCTACTTTCACAATAATGGGATCTTAGGAAGACGAGCGAAATCCCCATTTCGCCCAATATGATTATCTCGCCAGCTCACCATGATCCACGATCCATTTGTTTTGCATAATAAGACTTGAGCGAGATTACCATCTCGCTATAACCAATGACCTCGCTCCTCTTCCCTTTAATTTATCCTTGTGCTACTTTCAAGTCGCTTGATCCCCAATTGGGGATATGATGGTTTGACCGTTAAAGTTGACTCATCCACGTAGGACGTTACTTTATTGCTAAATCATCCATGGTATTCGTACTTTGCTTGACACTTGGATAACATTTTATTTATTCACATTAGTAGCCCCCCAGTTCATGACTGGGACCATTTATGGTCCCGTTGTGAACTTCATTTCTGCTAACAAATGAACTCGCATGTCTAAATCTGGAATTGATTTCGCCCAATAACGATTTACGCGAGGTAGATCTCGCGACTTCACTTGGTGATGTCGCTTGCCTCTTGACACATGTTGAAATGATGAACTGTCACAACATTTAATGGGCCATCATTTTAGTGATAACTGCCCACATTTTTGAAAACTGCCCCGACCACTTTAATTTGAATTTAATGACGGTTTTGGCTTCCCGAACGGTTATGACGGTACAACTGAAAGGCGTATTTTTACCTTCTGGGTTTAAATAGAGGGTACCCCACCGTTATACTTTTCTTTTCACTTTTCAGCCTTTTCACTTTCATTCTCTCTCTACCGTCTCTCTATTTTTCGGCCAAGTAGACCTCCATCTCCGGCGACCTTCAAAATCCACTATCCATCTCCTTTTCTCCATTTCTCACCGATTAAACCTGTCTTTAGCACGATCTGATCCCCAAGAGGAAGTTTTTAGGTTGCTTTGGATATTTATTCGAGGCTTTAAAGAGGATTTATCATTTTTCTCCCTTTTCGTCCATCTTTTCCGGTGAGTGTTTGTTGGATTCATCTTGGTGATAGTCCTTCTTGATTTTCAGGTAATTTTCCTCATCTTTTCATTCTTGTAGTTGTAAAATTTGAATGGAAATGGCTCGAGTTAAGCAATGTGCAAGGGATACAAAGTTTGGGCAATGTAAAAAATCCAAAGGTTTCTACAAGCAGGAGATTGGTAACTGGGTTAGAATGACCAGAGCATAATTAAATACCATCTTAATAGCTGAGGGTGCAGATACAATAGTATTAGATTCTTTAGAAATTAAAGGACCCACACATCTTCCTTCCTACCATGTCGCCATGTTAGGGTTCTTAGAAAGGCAATCTTTTTGTGAGTACATATGCAAACAGGCGGGATGCCCATTGGGACCTGAAAGCTCCAGCTTAAGTATTAGCTCGGATCAAACTGAAAGTGATGAGAGTGAGACTGATGATGACTCAAATGAGGATTACAGGGTTAAATATGATGTTTACACTGTTTTTTTCGGACATATACGAGCAGGAGGCGGCGATATGCGAGGTCAAGGATCAAGCAGGGCCATCAGCACTCATTCCGTTGCTCGTGATCCCGTGGCGAAGGGGATCTCGCAAACCGCAGTCTGGACTGAGTTCTATGCCAAGTATCACACCGATCCTACATTTTACCATCTCGCCCATTACACTGGATCCCTGAATCCCGCTGAAATGAGGGAACACCAAGACATAGTGATAGCCTACCCTTCTCAATTCAAATTTGGATTGCGACTTCCACTAGATCCCTTCCTTAGCGAAATGTCTGCCGCCTTGATGGACCTCCATCCCTATACAATTATAGTCCTAGACTCATTCATTGCTATCTGTGGAGGTCACCGTCACGAACCTACCATCCCGCTTTTGAGGGAATACTTCGATGCTATGAAGGTGCAATCAAAAGGTGATCATATGGTCACCTTTAGAGCCAATACTAAGAACAAACTGATAAACCTATGGCCCAACAAAATCCACCACTTATATGATGACCCAATCTCCATCACTTCAAGTCGCGGTTGGCAGCATCCAATCGGGATATCTCCTTTGATCACACACCTTGGAATTAAAACGTGCCTGACTCCTGATGAACAACTTGACAAAGATGAGTTCTCTAGGACCTTAGCTAGGATAGGAGGCAATGCCTTTTTCTCATGGAGGTTGATTATGTGAGATGAAGACATCCTTAGGCGAGTTGGGATATCGCCTTCTTTAACCGGCGGAGTGGAGCTCCTCATTCCCATTTCTTTTTCTGTGTCTTTCGAGGGTTGGGTTGTTCATGATCATGGGGTGTTTGCATCAAACTGCGTTACTTGTCAAGGAATCGTTTACGTTTCTGCTTCCGTTCTAATTTAATGGGTGAACTTCTTCTCTTTATAATCATCACTTTTGTTTTCTTTCAATGATAATTGCTGTTGAGTTTCTAACGTCTACTTATTTTGATCTCGCAGACTTTGATCAGATGGATCTTGCTTCTAAGAGGGATGCCTATGTCGCCAAAATGAGAGAGGAAAAGAGATTGGCTCAAGAGCTTCAGGCCGCTCTAAGGCGACTTCCTGAATCAGCTAATGTCAACATTCCCATTTCATCCGACGACAAAGATTCTGAAGCCATAGCCCTTGAGAAGGCTGATGCCGCTGCTGCTGGAAGGCCACAAAGAAAATCAAGTGCCAAGAAAAAGAATTCCATATATGAAACAGTTGGTGGAGCGGAGTCCGGGAAAGAGGGGAATAGCGGATACAAAGATAAGAGTGGTGACGAGGAAGCTGAGGTTGAAACCGTGGAAGTTGAAGCTGCTGGAACTGAATCCACCAGAACTGGCTCTGCGAGAAGCAAGTCACGAGTGAATCCGCGAGGAATGCAGGAGGTGATTCCGCTAAATAAGGCTCAACCACTCCCGACGCCGCTATGTCCGAATAAGTCAAAGAGGCCTCTGAGACTCCATCTAGAGGAAGTGGCAATTTGGAGGCTCGCGGGATGAAGAGAAGCCGCCTCGATGCTTATATGAGCTCGCCTCGCCATACTAAGCGAAGTGCTGAAAAAGGAGAGGGGAAGTATGCTGGTGCTGAATCTGCCAGGGACACTGCGAGTTGGCTGGAACCTGGATTTGCGTTTCCAGAGGATGTTGAAGAGATAGAAAAATAACTGCTGAGATAGAAGATGTGCCCATGCTAAAGGCCTTTGACCTGTTAACCCGTGATTCCAAGAAAAGCTTGTTTGGAGCTGGCGCTCTCCAGAGGATGTGCGACTTGGATCATGTCACTTCCTTAGAAAATGAAGATCTTCCCTCCCTGAAGGGCTATCTGGGCCAGATGGCCATTGAGGTACCTTTACTCTTTTCCCATTCATCTCGCCTCGATTTTTTCCTTCATCCTTTTTTGACTTTGTAAATATTCATCTCCTTGTTTTCCAGATGAATGGCACCATCATCAAGGATTTTGAGAAGTTTGATGAGAAGCTGGGGAAGGCTGCAAGTGACAAGGTGGCTTAGGAGAGAGCCATTGAGAGAGAGCGGAATGAGAAGAATAAGTGTAAGTAGGACTTGATTTCTGCTGAAGCCGCCAAGTTTGATCTCGCAAAAAAGTTTTCCCAAGCTCATAAGGGAGATGCTGCTTTAAAGAAACAGTGGGACAAGTTTCTTTTGGACAAGGCCAAAGCTGAGCAAGAGAATGAAGCCCTTCGCTATCAAATTATCAGCTTTGAGACTGATCGAAATACTGCTGTGGATGCTTTGAAAACGATCAAAATCTCCAAGGCTAATGTTGATCTCGCCAACTCTCAGCTTGTTCAAGAGAAAGCTTCCCAAGCCACTCAAATTGAGGAGCTTAAGCGGGCTGTTGAGAATGCTGTCATAGAATACAAGGCCTCCACTCAGTTCCAGATTGATGCCGAGGAGAAAACCTTTGACCAACTTCAACGCTTCTCTTTTATGATCGCCCAAAATGCTTTAGGGGATGGGAGTCCCACAAGAAAAGGTGGTGAAGTGGCTCTCCGAGTCCATGTATGGCGATTTGGCTAAACTTGGGCACTCAAAATTGCCTTTTGATGAGTGGGATATGCAAGAGTTATCTCAATTTGATCGCGAAATGGGGAACCCCATTTGAGAGGCGCCAACAGTTGAAAAGGATAATGCTTTTGACTCCTTTCTTGATGTCTCTTTTGAAGTGGAGGAGGAAATCCTCAACAGGAAGGCTCAAATCGCTAGGGATAGAGCTTCTTCATCTTGAACATTGAACATTTATTATTTGGGGCCTGCGTGCCAAGTTTAAACAATTTTCCTTTGTTTTGATTTTAAACAATTTTTCCTTGTCAGTTTTAAACAAATTTTCCTTGTTTCAGAATTAATTAACTTTCATGTCTTCGTTTATTTATCTTTGGTAAATTTGTTTCAGCAAGTGCTAAAAATGCTAGCCAATAACTTTTGTTGGGCTACCCCTCTATTCCCCCCTTTGAAATAATAAGGCTTGTCTTTAGGCGGCCTTGCTAGAAAATTATATATTTACTTAAAACATTTTTCTTGTTTATTTGTCTCAATATGGGAGTTGGGGTGACATCTTGCCAAGTTTTCATTAGAAAACATGGCATTTCGCCTGGTTTTCACCTTTCGAAATGTGGCATTTTGCCAATTTTCCCTTTAAAACATGGCATTTCGCCAAACATTTTCATTAATTATAGGGAGGAGGCACTCGAGAAGTTTGAACATATAGAGGGAATTGTGGGGAGTCCGGTCAAAGTGGCATATGGCATTTCGCCAACCCTTTTCTTGTTAAAAATATGGCATTTCACCAAACCATTTACAATTTAATATATATGGCATGTTGCCTAACCGTTTGAAATATGACATGCCACCAAATTTTGCCTAAAAATATGGCATGTCGCCCAATTTCCCATTTTAGATATGATATTTCGCCTAAAATATGGCATGTCGCAATGTTGGGTTTTATGGGTCCATGCGCAGCGGAATAAGCATCTAAATAACACAAAATCCAAGAGCCCTAAGATTCGTTCTATACAATTAAATTGAATTCCTATGAGATAGAATTTACCAACCTTAATTGCTTTCCGTTCTTGAGCTATCGAACAATTTATTGATGTGATTTTGAATCACAAACTTCGATCTACAAGAAATTGAATCTTCAGATTCGAACTCTAGGCCTTGATCGTCGTACGAGCGAAGACCATTTAGTAGTATCCACACATTTGAATGAACCAAGAACTGTTCTTGATGATTGCTAGATCCTTAAACATTTGAAGAATATTGAGAAACCCTTTTGTGATTTTTTCTTAGAAAATTCGGCTAGCAAATAGGGTTTACAAACTTCATATTTATGCTACTTTATTATTGGTATTTGTTTCCTAATCGTATTAGGAAACTGTCTGTAAACCGCCTCAGGCTCATCCTGTCGCGCGACCTCTAACATCCTATAGGCAAGTTATGTTGCGCGATGACTCTTGCCATATCAGGACTTCTCAATTTTCTTTCTTTGGTTTAACCAATTCATTTTAGTTGTGTGTGACCCAATAGGATTATATTATGTTGGCAATGAGTCCAATCATATTGACCCTCATAAAACATAAGCGGACTCTAGCAAGCCATTATGTCTACCCAAATAATATAACGTAAGAGTTCATGTTTTCAATGGTACACTTCCATTTCTCCATTTGTCTCACGATGTTATATTGAACACAAGTCATGGTCCACGTCAACTTTGTATTTGTTCAATGCTTTCTCGATCTTGAGTATATTGATAATCCAATCGTATTGGGGTATGGCCATACACTTTCATCATTATCACTCATCGAGGGGCCCAAGCAAACATCTCTCTTTCGAGGGACAAATTTCATCTTGACTTATCATCCTTCCCATCATGAATCCGATCATGCCAAAGATAGCCTTTATAGATATCGTGTTAAGATATTGTTTGACTAAAATCAAACATAACTTTCATCATATGTATGGTAATGATAATCTAAGGTCTAGGGACTAAATGAAGTGACCATTTGAGATTTAATTATGACATTTGACCATGACATAAATCTCATACGGGTCAAGTCCAGTCGCTTGTTCTCTAACAAGTACCCATAAATTTAATGTGCATCTCTATGCATATAATCATCATATGATTATCCATTAACATTTATACTAATTATTCACTTAATAATTAGGAACGGAGATTATTACAAATAAATATGCAAAACATATAATAATCAAATAATAAACTTTTCATATAATAATAAATAATGTCAACTTATAGGTCTATCAACTATAGGCCTAGGGCATAACACTAACAATCTCTCACTTGCACTAGGCCCAATCTCCCATGTATCGAATACCCATGGACCTAACATGTCCATCATGCTTAGCTTGTGGAAGAGCCTTAGTTAATGGGTCCGCCACGTTGTCATTAGTGTCTACTCTGCATATCTTTACGTCTTCCCTTTCGCATATCTCTCGGATAATGTGGAAACGTCGAAGTATGTGTTTGGATCTCTAATGTGACCTTGGTTCCTTTGCTTGTGCAATGGCACCATTATTATCACAATAAAGTTCAATAGGATCATTGATGCTTGGAACGACTTCCAAATCACTAATGAACTTTTTGATCCAAACAGCTTCCTTAGCTGCATCAGATGCTGCTATGTACTCAGCTTCGGTTGTAGAATCAGCGACGATACTTTGCTTGGAACTTTTCCAACTGACAGTGCCTCCATTCAGCGTAAACAAATATCCTGTCTGCGATCTAAAATCATCTTTGTCAGTTTGGAAGCTAGCATCTGTGTAACCTCTTACAACAAGATCTTCTTCAATTCTTCCAAAGACCAAGAATACATCCTTAGTTCTTCGTAAGTACTTGAGGATATTCTTGACTGCTATCTGTAAGTACGCCAATCCAATTTGCTACCCTTTTAGGTGCATTTTAATATGATAAAATTGCATTAGGGGCGTTCTGGTAAATTCGCGATCTATTCCGAGACTTCCGGAAACATTTCATAAGTTTCTTGCGAAGGAAGTACTTTTCAGTACTTTGCTCATGACAAAGGACCTACAAGGAATAAACCTGTTTTGGACCTTTTGGGTATTAACCAGAAATGTTCCAAAACCAGGTTTTGGCGCCAGAAACGGTTGGTGACACCTTGTGTCACGCGGCAACTCGAAGCCTTAGAAAGTGGTTATAGAAGGTCGCGCGACACCTTGTGTCCATCATCTGCAGCTATAAATAAGACCCTACCCCTCTCATATTTGGATCCACTTTTTACCTACTGTTACTTTGCCAGTTTGGAAACTCGCCACACACACTGCAAACACACACATCTCCCTCTCCTAACTAAAATCCACCCAATCCTCCCTCAATTCCCTCCAATTCAACACAAGTCTTCCACCACCATTCAGATCTTTCATCAACCAATCCTCCTCAACTCAGTCCATCCCAGAAGCAATTGTTGAAGGATTCTATGCCAAACTTGGTATAGAATTCGTGGATACTACAAGGGTAACACTCCTAATCCCTCTCTCTCTCTCTCTTTTATTTTGTCATTTCATAATTCAATTGTCATATATCCATCTGATCTCATTAATTCGACTTCATCTGTCCTGATTACTGAGATCCAATCGCAATGTCTCTGTTTAATCATTGTGTTTTGTTCAATTGCATGCTTATGATTTGATTCTTATTGGAATTGGTGTTTAATTCCCAAGGGAGTGTGGATCTCTCCATATCCACACCCCCTTAGCTAAATTATTGTTAATTTGTTCATTTTCGAAGCTAAATCGATTGTATAATTGGATATGTTTTTGCTTGTTGGTTCTTCTGTATTCAATCTGTAAGTCTCTGCACATGGGCACCCTGTGTCACGCGACACATCATGCCTGGGTGGATCCTGTATCACGCGACACATCCAGCCATGCATGTTATGTGTCACGCGACACATCATGTCTGTTTGCAGAGACCATTCTCCAATTGTAATATGTTCTGATCCATGTAATTGGGATGTGCCCTCCCTAAACAAATGGCTCACAAGTTGTAAGATCTCAGTTCAATCAATAAAATTCATGTTTTAGCACACTTGTTCATTATCATTGTTTGCACACACTTTGAATTATTTGGATGTTCAATTAGAAAGACTCGTCTACGGACGAGACGTGTTGGGTGAACTCTCGGTTCTTCACAACACGTAACCTGACCCCCGAACCCTTTTCTCTTTCAAAGGTTTTTCAAAGTGTACCTTAAAACATGGCGTGGCGAGTCCTAAAAAAATTTATTTTTCGGCGAGCATACATTCACTGGCGACTCCGCTGGGGACATTTTTGAAAAAACTATTTTTCAAAATTAAGAGGGTCATGCTTTCGTTCATTTGAACATCCAATATATTCATATTTGTGTGCATTATTGAGGACCTTGCGTGGTACATGCCTTTTATTGCATTGTGAGACTTGTGTGCCTTTATGTGTTTTATGTGGCTATATCTCTGTATTCTGTTATTATGCTTTGTTCCTCGCCTTGTGGAGGCAGGGGCTGTTTGCTTGTTGCGGGTTCTGGTTCAGTGACCACTCAGGTCATGCGACAGGATTGTACCCTGCTGTCCTGTGTCACGCGACAGGATTGGTCACTGAACAGTTTTCAGATGGTGGTTTGAGGGCAGTCCCTTGGATCAAAATTGCACAGTTGATTGTTGTACTCCTTGTTTAAACCTGTGAGAGTCTGTGTGTTTTTTCATTTGTTTTTCCTTTTCAATAATTTTTTTTTTGTTTTTTCATAAATAAAAGAACATAGTCATCCGCACACTACTTCACATAGATTTAGAACCCTCGAGTGCAATTGACGGCATCGTGGATGGTGATGTAATTCGCCTACGCCTGATCGCCTGATATCAAACTTATCCCCCTAGCGCATCATAGGTGGCGCTACACTGTAAAGCTTACCCATGGTTGGTTTTTTGGATACAATATTTAAATCACACTAAAATGAATTGTTTTTGAAATTTACAATAGGTTTTCATACCTTTCCCAAAACCTTACACCTTGTGGGCATGTTGTCAATGCAACATGGTTTCACGTGAGGACATATCACTCTCATGACGTGTTCTAACGAGAGATCATGCCGCATTGTCACCGTGCACCGACGAGAGGTCATGCCATATTTTTCTTTGAAATTCTTCAAGAATACCCGTTATGCTGCCCAAATTTCCACAGAAATTTGGAGCACTCGTCAGTCTCACACGGTGCTTAGGTCTTGTTTAGGTATCATTACCTATTATTAATGTCAATGCAAAGCATTTGGTGTACTTTGAATGTTGCGTCTTTAGGATTCCCCGAGGTATATACTGTGTAAATAAAGGCTTATCCTTTCCCAACCTTATTTAGGATTTAAAATACCAATTTATACTTGAACATAAATAGGTTGTTTGCACGAGTCCGTCCTTTTTTTCCTCTCCCGTACTTCCTCAAAATTTCTCCCTTCACCACCTCATCAATCCATATCTACCCCTGCAGTTACGGCGAGTTGAATTTGCTCTTCTGTTCCGGGAGCCCGTCTAGTCCGTGTTGTTGAAGAGTTTCAAACAACTTCTGGAGTTTCAGTCAATTCAGAATCAGAAATGGCAGGGAATGGTGATGTGTTTTCTACTCAGTCAGCTGGAGGTTCAGTTTCTATGGGTCAGCCGGGTTTGAATGACATGTCCGTAGAAGAGTTGAGAGTAACTTTGGATGCTGCTTTGGCTAGGGAACGTGAATCCCACTTGCTGGCTCAGAACGCCAAAGCTCGAGAGGAGGAAGCCCACACCCATTTTGTCGAGGCCATACGAGCCAGGGAAATCGCGGTGCTCCGCCGAGAGGATGGTTCCTACGAATAAATCACCAAAGATAGTAACAACAGGATCGAATCTGCTTCACCTATTCAACCCGCTCATCACTCTACACCTCAACCCAACTATCATGCCATGCCTCCTCCTGTGGGTTATGCTCCTCGCCCTGATCAGATGCCGTCTCCGGAAATGGCCGTGAATACCCAAGGAAGGGTTCCTCCCCCAATCTCTCAGATACATAGCCAAGTTACTCAGCATGGATTCAGCAAAAGTGGTAGTGAACCATCGAACTTCTTTGATCTGACCTCCTCTCTAGCTCCTAATGCCTCAGTGCCGCAAGCTCAGTACGGATTCCAGTTCCAAGGAAGCTATTCCCAACCCCAGGTCAGCATGTATCAAGACAGTTATCAGTATGGTCAATCCAGTCAGCAGCAGGGTGTTTTCCAAGCTCCACAGCAGCAGAACAGCCAGTATCGTCTATCAGGAAATCAAGTTTGTCAGGATCAGTTCCCGTAGCATCCCCAGAATCAGTCTCAGTTCCGAAGCAACTTCTCCCAGCCCGCAGTTTGTTCTCCTCTCACTCAGTATCTATATGGTTCTACTCTGTATTCAGCTCCCTGTGTTAGTACCGGATTTTCTATCCAAGGTCAGTATGGATATCAATTAGCGCAGTTTGGTCCACAGAATCCCAATGTTCAGTTTAATGGGTACGATATGTACGGGAATAGGATTCCCAGTTCAGTGAGTCTGTTGGACATCAACATTAGTATCTCCAGTACTTTCGATCTTCCCTCGGCTACCTTGCCTATCAGATCTGCTCCAGAATTTCCAGTGCCGTCTTCGACTCTGGCTCCTGCTATTCCTCAGATCCCGGGAATGAGTCCGGAGGTGACAGCTTTGTTAAGGCAAATGCAACAACAAATTGATAGATTGACAGTGGGTTCCAGCGGGCTTAAGGTGGTTGATCCGGCTCAAGTAACACCTCTTCCCCATAAATTCAAGATGCCCAAGATGGAATTTGATGGCACGGCGTGCCCAAAGACCCATGTTGATACCTACGTAATGACGATGGGGGCAATGGGTTGCACACCCGAGTTTATGGCATCTCATTTTCATCTGACTCTAAAAGGCTCGGCGCTCACTTGGTTTTTGGCCCTCAAGCAAGAATGTCGCTCCACTTGGAGCCAGATCACTGAAACTTTCCTGGAGAAATACAGGGGTAACCTCGAGTGGTGTACTGTGGGCACTATTCAGAAAAGTGATGAGTCGATAATAGAGTTTTACAAGAGATGGAATGCCAAACTTAATGAGCTGTCAGAACCGATCCCCCTGCAAGATCAGAAAGATATTTTCCTGTCATGTGTGAAACCTGTGTTGAGGGAGGCCATTGGAAAGGGATGGTACCCAGATCTAAGAGAAATGGTTGGAATGGGTGCTCAAAGCGAGAACAGGTTGTTTAACCTCACCCCAAGTGCAAATGCTAGCGGTAATAACGGAAGCGGAGGATTCCGGTATCGGGCACCCAACCCACTCTCTGCAATGGCGCCGAAAGGAAGGGAAGTAGTCAAGGATAGTAGCGTTAACAATCTGCAAGGGGGAGGTAACAATGGACAGAATGGTGGGAGATTCCAGCCCAAACAGCAGACGAGGTTCGATAAATTGGGTATGTCCACGGAGGAAGTCTTCAATGGCTTGCTTAGAACCGGCATGATTAAGCCACTGGACAACTACAGTCCTATCCGCCCTAACCCCAATCTCGATGCTAGTAAATACTGCAGATTCCATCAATACCCAGGG
Source organism: Adenophora triphylla var. japonica (assembly GCA_022495995.1). NCBI lineage: Eukaryota > Viridiplantae > Streptophyta > Magnoliopsida > Asterales > Campanulaceae > Adenophora > Adenophora triphylla. The sequence continues at coordinate 27,532 of JAFEMH010000066.1, forward strand.
CATACCACCAACACCTGTGTCACTCTCAAGAAGATTATCCAAGGCCTTGTTGACGAGAAGAAGATCGAAAAGTCTCCTCGTCCCAACATCATCAAAAACCCTCTGCCCGGTAACAATGTGAACCTAATTGATTTCGGTCAGGATTATTTCGTGAATGTAATAGAGTTTGAGGAGTCTGTAAGTGGCAAAGCTAGTGATGATTGTAAGAAAGACAATGCTGATGTAATTCCTTGTTTTAATGAAATGAAAGATAATTTCTGCTACGTCTTGTATCTCGATGATTTACATGATTTGAATAATGCTGTTGATTACGATGAATATGAGGAGCGTTTGGTTATCAATGCTATATCTTCTGTAGTTCCAAAAGAGTCCCCAATCTCTTTAGAAGAACTCAAAATAGCAGCTAACTTGGAGACACCATTATCCATAAATGAGATAAGACAAGCAGCTTGGCCATACAACATCGCTCTGCTCCGCTCACACTGGCTGAACTTAAAGAAGATAGCAGAAATATTGTGATTGAAGATGATCGGGAAGTTAACTTGTTAACACGGTCAGGTAGAATGTTGGGAGCAGATAGTGCTGATCCATCCGGAAAGAGCAAAGGGATTGCAGTTTCAAATCCCCAGACTTCTCGAGATCCTTACAGATCAGCAGGAAAGGAAGAAATCCAAGAGGACCCAATTTTGACGTAGATGAAGAGAACCCAGGCCGATATCTCTTTGTGATCCCTTCTTACATCTTCTTACCCCCACAAGCTAAAGCTAGAAGAGGATCTATCCAAAACCAAGGTGTCCGTCAATGCAACTCCAGATGAGGCCTTCCGGTTGATCGGAACAGCCCAGTACGGGAACATTATCACTTTTACAGATCTAGATTTGCCTTCTTACGGTTCAAAACACAATTATTCTCTGCACATTACCGTGCCCTTGGAGGGGCGTCGAATCCCCCATGTGTTGGTGGATAACGGTTCGACCATGAACGTGCTTCCTGCAAAGATGATGAGCATGCTAGACATTGATGCACAGAGTCTTAAGCCGTCCAACCAGACTATAAAAGCCTATGATTCGACTTCCAGAGCAGTGTTGGGGATTGTTTCTTTGAATCTATTATTCGGGGGTAAGGAAATGGTAGTGGAATTCCAGGTCATCGATATTCCTGTCACGTTCTCGACATTATTGGGCAGGCCATGGATACATGAGATCGGAGCGGTAGCCTCCACCCTTCATCAATGTTTGAAGTTTGTACATGATGGCATTATGACAACCATTTACGGGGACAGTGTCACTATTGGGGAGACTAGCACCAATACCATGCCGACAATGGAAATCAAGCTTGACCAAGAAAGTCTGATGCTTAGTGGTTTCACGATCGAAAAGCCGAAAGGGCAGGACTGCACTATCGATTTAACAACTTCCTCAAACAAAATTCCTCCCGTATTGAAGATGATGAGAGGCATGAGCTACATTCCTGGCCTGGGGTTAGGAAAGCGCCAACAAGGGCCGTGTAAGCTTGAAATGCCGGAGCCTAAGAGAAACAGGCAAGGTCTGGGATATTTTGTGACTGGGGAGGATAAAGCGTACGATAAGGCCGAAGCACTTAAAGAACGGATGACCCTAGCTGCCAGCAAAAGATACAAGAAGCCTGATGTGCGCCCTTACAGCTGGTCTCTAAATAAGCACTTTATCAAGGAGGATGGTGAAATGTTCGTTTGTCCAGAACCAAAGCTAAGTCAGATGGAAGAGAGGGTGAAGATTATACAAAAAATTTCCACCGGCCAGAATCCGATGAAGGAAATGTTCGTCAGTCTGCCCAGGAGGCCAGGCGTTACTACTACATATGAGAACAGCTATCACTTTTGGGGGCCCGAATGTGTCAATCAGTTTGAGAAGCTTGCTCTACAAGATCCGTGGTACTGATCCCGTAGACATGAACGGTGATCTGGCAAATCTGTTCGAAGATCTGGGGCTGTCAGAGCCTGAAGATGGTATGCATACAACGGAGGTACCTGCAGAAAGGGTTGTTGTTGCTAAAGATCCCTGGGACTTGATCGACTTTTCCTCAGATGATGATGTAGTGGCCATGCTTGAATTTGAGAAGGGGCCAGTTGTGGATCCCAGCACTTGGGAGACAGTTGCAGAGAGGCCATTGCAGAATTGGACTTCATTTCAGGGACTGGTCGCCAGTAGGGAGACTATGATCAAGAAGCTTGGTCTCAAGCCTAGTCATAGTTCTTCCTTGTCTAAGTTTGTTCCCCATGTCTTGAGTCATTCTCCTGAGTCCCTTGTTATCGAGTTTGAGTCCTCTGATAGGTCTGACGTCCTCACGATCGAAGACCGTCGTCATGTTGTAGATACCGTTTTCCCTTTTGCTCTTAATAAAATGGTCGATCTTTCCGAGTATCCCGTGATTGCAAATCTAGCGATTGAACGCTTAACCAAAAATGAGCACAAAGATTTACAAATAATTAAGCCAGATTCAATCGAAAATAATGCAGACTTAATAGATGAACAATTTTTAGAAAATAATTCAAAGCAGGTTTGCGATCGAAAGGAAAGTCGGGCCCAAGCTGCCGACGAGGTATTGACCACGATGAATCTGGGAACAACTGAGGAACCCAAAGAAACGCAAATTGGTAGCTTCTTCTCCGGAGTTGAGCGGGATGTCCTGATCGAGCTGCTTAAAGAGTTTGTAGATGTTTTTGCTTGGTCCTATAAAGACATGCCTGGGTTGGACACATCTATTGTGGAGCATCGGATACCCCTGGATACGGATGCCAAGCCGATCAAGCAGAAACTGCAACAGATCAAGCCCGAATGGTCTTTACAGGTCAAGGAAGAGATTGAGAAACTCCTGGGGGTGGGCTTCATCAAGGTAATTGAATATCCGACCTAGCTTGCAAACATCGTGACAGTCACAAAGGCGAATGGAAAGGTACGGGTTTGTGTAGACTTTCGGGACCTCAACAAGGCTAGTCCCAAGGATGATTTCCCCTTGCCGAACATTGACATGCTTGTGGATGCAACAGCGAACTATGAAGTCAAATCTCTTGTCGACGGCTTTGCGGGCTACAATCAGATTAAAATGGCTGAAGAAGATCAGGGAAAGACAGCGTTTACCACTCCTTGGGGCACTTACTGCTACACAGTGATGCCATTTGGGTTAAAGAATGCTGGGGCTACCTATCAAAGGGCCGTTACTACTCTGTTCCACGACATGATCCATAAGGAGATTGAAGTGTATGTTGATGATATGATCATTCATTCAAAGGGTCAGATGGATAACACTTCATTGATTTAAGGAAGTTCTTCAACAGGCTTCGGGAGTATTCCATGAGATTAAATCCATCCAAGTGCACCTTTGGGGTTATCCGTGGCAAGGTCCTGGGATACATGGTCATAGAGCGTGGTATCGAGGTAGATCCCAGAAAGGTCAAGGCAATCGTTGAGATGAACCCGCCAAGAAATGTCTCTGAGGTAAAGGGTTTCATGGGCCGTCTACAGTACATCAGACGATTTGTCAACCAACTGACTATGTGTGAGCCAATATTCAAGTTGCTGAAGAAGAATCAGGAGGTGATCTGGAACGAAGAATGCCAGCTAGATTTCGAGAAAATCAAAGCTTATCTTGTTAATCCTCCCATCCTTTGTCCGCCTCATGGGAGCAAACCCCTACTGCTATACTTAACGGTCACAGATACATCCATTGGGGCCACGCTAGCGCAAGAAAAGAAGGACTCCAAGGTCAAGAATGCCATCTATTTTGTCAGCCTCAAATTCCAAGGTAGTGAGTTGAATTACTCCGCCCTAGAGAAGACGTGTGCAACTTTGGTTTGGGTAGTCGAAAAGTTAAAACATTACATGTTGTCCCACACAGTACATCTGGTTTCCAAAATGGACCCAATCAAGTACTTGTTCCAGAGTGACAGAGGCAGTGTCTCCACCAAACTTGCAAAATGGACCTTCTTCCTAGCAGAGTTTGATATCAAGTATGTGATCCGAAAAGCAATCAAAGGACAAGCTCTGGCAGATAAGTTGGCTGACTCTCCTAGCACAGAAGCCCGAGGGCCAGATCTTCAATTTCCTGATGAGGGGATTTTCATCGTAGAAAGCGGCAACCGATGGCAGCTATTCTTTGACAGTGCAGCGAATAAGAGAGGCAATGGCATCAGGATGGTATTAGTAGACCCAAAGGACACGCACAACCCCATCGCCATCAAGCTAAACTTCTCGGTTACCAACAACGCAGTCGAATATGAAGCTTGCATAGCCGGTCTTGAGGCTGCCCTAGAACGGAAAGTGGACGAGTTGGAAGTGTTTGGCGATTCCCAGCTGATAATTAATCAAGCCGCTGATAATTAATCAAGCCGCCAACAGATGGAAAACAACAGATCCGTGTCTCCAGAAGTATCATGCATATATTGCAGAGCTTGTCGGTCAGTTTAAGGAAGTGTCATCCCAGTTCCTGCCGCGAGATAAGAACAGATTCGCCGATGCACTAGCTACTCTGGCTTCTTTGGTGGAAATACCAGAAGGAAAATCAATCAAGCCATTCAGGGTTGGAAGGTGAGAAAATCCAGCATATTGTTGTGAAATCGAGCTTGAAACTGTCGATGAGCCGTGGTACAGCCAGATCTTTCAGTATCTCAAGCATGGTGAGGCATCCTTCCCTATCGATGAAGAGGGTGACCTAAAAGGTATCCGGGCCAAGAGTCTGCAAGCCCTGAAAAGGCTATCAGCACAGTATGTCATACTGGGCAATTAATTATGGAAGAAAAGGGAAGGTTTCCCACTCCTGCTCTACATTAGTAAATAGAAATCTCAGAGAGTAATGGAAGACGTTCATAACGGTGTCTGCGGACCGCACATGAATGCTCGATCACTTATGCATAGCATCATCAGACTGGGTTACTTCTGGATCACCATGGAGACTGATTGCATCCAATTTGTGCGAACTTGTGACAAATGTCAGCGGTTCTCCAACTTAAACCACATCCCTCCTCACGATCTGTATTGTATGACAACTCCTTGGCCCTTTGCAACGTGGGGAATTGATGTCATCGGGAAGATAACTCCATCCGGGAGCAACGGACATTCATTTGTTTTGGTCGCAGTAGATTACTTCACAAAATGGGTAGAAGCTGCGTCCTACAAAGTGCTCACAGCTAAGAAAGTTGCTCGCTTCATAAAGGAACAAATCTTTTGCCGCTATGGAGTCCCGAATGAGATCATCTCTGACAACGGATCCCATTTTGAAGGAGAAACCGACTATTTGCTCACTGAGTACAGGGTTAAGCGCCATAAGTCGTCGCCATACAGATCGCAGACAAATGGTGCTGTTGAGGCTGCCAACAAAAATCTTGAGCGAATCATAAAGAAGATGGCCGAACGACGACGAGATTGGCCGGAGAAATTGCATCTAGCATTGTGGGGCTACCGCACTTCAATTCGGACTGCTACTGGTGCAACTCCATATGCCCTAACTTATGGAATGGATGCTGTCATGCCAATTGAGCTAGAGATTCCATCCCTCAGGGTATTGCTCGAGAATGAAGTCAATGAGATTGAATGGCTCCAAAGCCGATACAATGAGTTGGCACCACTGGACGAACGCAGATTAAAGGCCATGGAACATAATCGGGCGTATCAGAAGAGAATGGCCCGTGCTTTCGACAAAAAAGTGAAACCCAGGGATATCAAGGTTGGTGATCTGGTCCTCAAGATGAAGCCTTCCAATCAGGGCAGTGGATTGGGCAAATGGGCACCTGTCTGGGTCGGGCCATTTTTGGTAAAAAAAATATTCTCCGGAGGAGCTATGCAGCTGACAGATTTGGACGGCAACCCGTTCCTGCACCCCGTCAATGGCGACAAGTTGCGGCTGTATTATGTTTGATCGAGTCTTCCCCCTCCGTATAAAAAAAAGAAAAGAAAAATAGAAATGAACATAATAGGCGCAATAAAATTGTCCCAGATGAGACTGAAAACCTCTCAAAAGGCAGTCCATGTAAAAATAAGGGACGCACCCGGTGCTAAAAGAATAAACCCAACTAGACTGAAAACCCAAAAAAGGGCGGTCTAGGTAAAAAACAGGGTTGCACCATGTCCCCCTTCTATCTTCCCTTTCTTAAACACAAAAAGTTAATTGAGTCGAACTACGGAGACCTGAGCCCCTTAGTTCTCTTTGTAAAAAGGGGAATGTAGGCAACCACTCGTGGTTCGGTCTAAAATGCTGCAAAATCCCAAATCTTGTCATTAAATTGGTGCTTTCAAATTGCTAAAATGTGTTTTGATTACGGTTCCAAAATCTTTTCAAAGGTTCATTATAAGTTAATATTCTTTTTGATGAGTTCAAGCACGACCTGCTTTCGACTCATATAACCTGCTGCGAATAAAGGCAATAAGTTTTCAAAATTCTAACATCTATTTTGTCTGCAATAAATAATCAAGGGATACTCATGTTCCATATAATAAATCTCTCCTTCAAAATAAAAACAAAAGTGTCTCCTATCTCTCAGATAAAGTGTCTAGGAGCTCGTTCCTGCTCCCAAACTTGCATCTCTATTCTTCCATTTCCTCGGTCCCCGGGAGGTCCATGGCCTAGGAATGTCAAATAAGTCGGTTTGAGCTCGTCCTAGCTCGGGTATAATGCATGCCAGTGGCTCGATAAGACCAGTCTCCTTCAAAGCGGCCCTAGCAATCCTCTCTTGCCTCAAGACCTCTCTGCCAGCTATCACCTCTGGATCATCTCTCATGGTATCTATCTGAAGCTCTTGCTTCTAATAATCCTCAGCAACATCGCCGGTGACATCATCTAGGTTCCCCTGGGCCTCTGTATCTCTGAAAGACCGGATGGTCGGGTAGTTTGCTCCAAGATATTCCCGACGGCGAGCCTCTATCGTCAATTGCACAGGACCCCGTTGCTCCTCATACCAAATCAGATACTCTATGGTCAAGAATGTAATCCCTCTGGCCTATCGAAGAAGTGTCCGTGCGGGAAGGAAGCTCTCCAGAAAGGATCTGTTGAAAAATTTCTTAGTCTGGGGCTCGGTCACGTCCATCGAAACAGGATCAGTCATCAGTCTCTCCCTCAAAGCCCGGACAATCTACTGCAGGTACCGGTACTGCCTGCTCACTAATGACGGAATGCAAAATAAGGATACATGCAATCCTGGCAGCCTGACTACCACTGATCCATCTTGAATATCTCTCATGGTCTGTAGCCTCCACGGCGGAACTCAAAAGTTCAGATCAATAGTCTCATATCGCGTCAATCTCATCTGCACCTATCTTCAGCCGTATCTCTCAACATCCTGCGTTGCCTTGTCACCCAAGGCATCGCTGTCTGACCATTTGGTAATGGCCCAATCAAGCGTAATCTCTCAGAAAGCCACAAGGATAACAAACTGGGGCTGCCTGCACCCATGAAATCAGATCCTCCTGCTAGCCTATCAATGCCATGGTAGGTCTCGGCCAACAGCAGTGGTACAATGTCCATCTCCCCTTGTCCAGACCGGATTTGACGAAGGTCCACACCTTGGTCACCCCTGAGTTGTCTGACAATCTCCAGCAATGCACCCGGACAGACTCCGGTATATCCACAGAAATAGTAAGCCGACAGGGTAAGCAGTACATATATGTCCAGAGATGTAGAAAGATCCAACAGCTCCTGACTGGAAAGGCGCAATCTGGCCATATGGGTCAAATCTATAGCCCTATCATCAAGAATCATGGGCACTATCTGGTCTGCTGGTAAACTTAGAAAAGTTGTAATTGCTCCACAGTTGACCGTCCGTCCCGGGGAAATGCTACAGTTGTCGCCTCGCTCAGACCTGTCAATGCTCTGAAATCCTCCATGGTTGGCGTCAGATCATTGTATGACAAAGTAAACACGTGTCTCTCCGAGTCCCAGAAACATGAAGCTACCCGGAGTAAATCCCAGTCAACCTTCTAGTCCTTCAAAGGCCAGAGGCACGACATGCCATACCGCTTATCTATGATTTTCCCATGATGCTTTTGGTGAAATCGTGAAATTTCAACGAGGTCTTGGTGAAATTGATGCTCCCGAGAAGCTACCTCTCTGTTATAATGCTCCATTGTGGTTGAAAGTTCCAATCTTGGTCAAAGAAAATGCTTGTCTATCAATCTGGGGCTGCTGGTTTTCTTCCCCTGAAGAGGCAGTGTCTGCAAATGAATTCTGAGCTGATTCAAAAAGGCCTGTCACGAGCTTCCTCCAGTCGTGCGACACAACTTGCCAAGCAGGCATGGCATGTCGCGCGACACATCTTGTCAACACCAGACATCATCAAAGCTCCTGCAAGTCTACCTTCCAGAGCACTCTTCGACTCGCCGTCGCTGCAATACACCTCCCATCCTCACATATATGCACCCCATGTAAATGCACGAGAGAAGGTTCACTCCACCATATGTATCACTATACACGCTCACCCGATACAGTTCCATCATCTCATGTACAAATCCGGAAAAGCCAATCATTCAATACAATAACCATATTTCCTTCATTCAACCGTCATCCCGTTCCCAGAACGGATGGATTCGTGCAAACAAACTAACATAGTTTAATCTTTGCTAACAGTATAGCATAGTCAGATATAGTGCTTGGAGTGTTGTTTTCCCCCCGCAGATACAACAATCAACTGAGCATCATCGAATTTTGAGGACTGTCCCTCAAACTAAAATCGAGACAAAGAATCCAAATCTATCCATCTCCCCAACAATATTCCTCAAAAATCATCGGCCCCGCCGCCAAAGCATCAGAAAATCCGTTTCTCATGATAATCTAGCAAGCAAAATTCATGTCCTAGCAAACAAAACTCATGTCCTATCAAGCAAAGTTCATGACTCCAAAGTCAGCCATTCTATTACGAGACTTCCGAAAACATTTCATAGGTTTCTTGTGAAGGAAGTACTTTTCAGTACTTTGCTCATGCCAAAGGACCTACAAGAAATAAACCTGTTTTGGACCTATTGGGTATTAACCCAGAATGTTCCAGAACCAGGTTTTGGCGCCAGAAACGGTTGGTGACACCTTGTGTCACGCGAAAATTTGAAGCCTTGGAAAGTGGTTACAGAAGGTTGTGCGACACCTTGTGTCCATCATCTGCAGCTATAAATAAGACCCTACCCCTCTCATATTTGGATCCACTTTTTACCTACTGTTACTCTGCCAGTTTGGAAACACGCCACACACACTGCAAACACACACATCTCTCTCTCCTAACCAAAATCCACCCAATCCTCCCTCAATTCCCTCCAATTCAACACAAATCTTCCACCACCATTTAGATCCTTCATCAACCAATCCTCCTCAACTCAGTCCATCCCAGAAGCAGTTGTTGAAGGATTCTATACCAAACTTGGTATAGAATTTGTGGATACTATAAGGATAACACTCCTAATCCCTCTCTCTCTCTTTTATATTGTCATTTCGTAATTCAATTGTCATATATCCATCCTATCTCAGTAATTCGACTTCATCTGTCCTGATTACTGAGATCCAATCACAATCTCTCTGTTTAATCATTGTGTTTTGTCCAATTGCATGCTTATGATTTTATTCTTATTGGAATTGGTGTTTAATTCCCAAGGGAGTGTGTATCTCTCCATATCCACACCCCCTTGGTTGAATTATTGTTAATTTGTTCATTTTTGAAGCTAAATCGATTGTATAATTAGATCTGTTTTTGCTTGTTGGTTCTTCTGTGTTCAATCTGTAAGTCTCTGCAGATGGACACCATGTGTCACGCGACACATCATGCATGGGTGGATCCTGTGTCACGCGACACATCCAGCCATGCATGTTATGTGTCACTCGACACATCATGTCTGTTTGCAGAGACCATTCTCCAATTGTAATCTGTTCTGATCCATGTAATTGGGATGTGGCCTCCCTAAACAAATGGCTCACAAGTTGTAAGATCTCAGTTCAATCAATAAAATTCATGTTTTACCACACTTGTTCTTTATCATTATTTGCACACACTTTGAATTATTTGGATGTTCAATTAGAAAGACTCGTCTACGGAGAGGCGTGTTGGGTGAACTCTCGGTTCTTCCCAACACGTAACCTGACCCCCGGACCCTTTTCTCTTTCAAAGGTTTTTCAAAGTGTACCTTAAAACATGGCGTGTCGACTCCTAAAAAAATTTATTTTTCGGCGAGCGTACATTCACTGTCCAATGTGGTTCGCCGGGATCCGATTGGTACCTACTTATCATGCTTAGAGCACACGAGACATCGGGTCTAGTACATAACATAGCATACATGATAGACCCGATTGCCGAAGCATATGGAATACCATTCATTCTCTTTCACTCATCATTAGTCTTAGGACTTTGAGTCTTGCTAAGAGATACACCATGCAACATTGGCAAGTTTCATCTTTTAGAATTTTCCATTTGGAATCTTCTAAGAACCTTGTCAATGTAAGTACTTTGACTTAAACCAATCATCCTTTTAGATCTATCTCTATAGATCTTGATACCAAGGATATATGCAGCTTCACCCATATCTTTCATTGAAAAGCACTTTCCCAACCAAGACTTGAGAGTCTGTAGTGCAGGAATGTTATTTCCAATGAGTCAGATATCATCGACATACAACACTAGAAATAGTGCTACGCTCCCACTAATTTTCTTGTATATACAAGGTTCATCTTTGTTCTTGATAAAGCCAAACTCTTTGATTTCTTCATCAAAATGTAGATTCCAACTCCTCGAAGCTTGCTTCAATCCATAAATGGATTTCTGCAACTTACACACCTTGTTAGAATTTCTTGACTGACAAAACCTTCAGGTTGTATCATGTATACATCCTCAAGTAACTTCCCATTTAGGAAAGATGTATTGACATCCATTTGCCATATCTCATAGTCATAATATGTGGCTATGGCAATTAAAATTCTAATAGACTTAAGCATAGCTACAAGCGAAAAGGTTTCATCATAGTCGATACCATGAATCTGCCTATATCCCTTAGCTACAAGCCTAGCCTTATAGGTGTGCACCTTCCCATCCATGTCGGTCTTTTTCTTGAAGACCCATTTGCACCTTATGGTTTTTACACCTTCGGGTGGATCAATCAAGTTCCAAACTTGATTATCAGCCATGGATTGTAATTCGGACTTCGTGGCCTCTTACCATTTTTCCGAATCAGGAGAGGACATCGCTTCTTGATAGCAAGTAGGTTCATCGTTTTCGATTAACACCACTTCATCACTCTCCGTAACGAGAAATCCATATCTCTCGGGTTCCGATCGTGACCTACCACTTCTGCGAAGGACTTGTGCATCTTGAACCGGTTTCACAACTACTTGTGAACTTGGTTCAGTTTCTACCATTGGTTCAACATTGTTTTCGGGTTCTCGAATTTCTTCGAGATCTATTTTACTCCCACTGGTTCCTTTGCGAAGAAACTCTTTTTCTAAGAAGGTACCATTTCGAGCAACAAACACTTTATTCTCGTTTCAGTTGTAGAAATAGTATCCTTTAGTTTCCTTAGGATAACCCACGAAAACACATTTATCAGACTTAGGTGCTAGCTTGTCAGAAGTTAACTTCTTGACATATGCATCGCAACCCCAAATCTTCATGAAAGACAAACTGGATTTTCTTCCATGCCACATCTCATATGGGGTCTTTTGAACTGATTTGGTAGGAACTTTGTTTATAGTGAAAGCAACAGTTTCTAGTGCATGTCCCCGAAAGGATAAAGGAAGCTCAAATTGACTCATCATAGAATGAATAATGTCCAACAAAGTTCTATTCCTCCTTTCAGACATACCATTCCATTGTGGTGTTCCGGGTGGAGAGAGTTCTGAAACGATTCCACAACTCTTAAGATGACTGTCAAATTCTTGGCTCAAATATTTGCCACCTCGATCGGATCGAAGTACTTTAATAGTTTTGCCAAGTTGATTTTGCACTTCATTTTGAAATATTTGAAATATCTCAAACGATTCACTTTTATGTTTCATTAGATAAACATATCCAAATCTACTATAATCATCAGTGAATGTTATGAAGTACTGAAATCCTCCCCTAGCATTGCTACTCATAGTTCCACATACATCAGTATGCATGAGGCCTAATAAGTCGCCCATCCTTTCACCAGTTTTGGTAAATGGGTCCTTGGTCATCTTGCCAAGTAAACAAGATTCGCATATCTCATATGATTCATAATCATGTGAGTCTAAATATCCATCTTTGTGGATTTTAGAAATGCGTTTCTCATTTATATGGCCAAGACGACAATGCCATAAGTGTGGTTTACATCATTGGGTTTAGATTTCTTGTTAATGTTATAGACATCATTATCACGATTTTCAATATCAAGGATATAAAGGCCATTGAATGAAATAGCAGTACAATAATGCATATCACTCTTGTAAATTGAAAACTTCTTATCACATATAAGAAAATTGAAACCTTCATTATCCAAACATGAAATCGAAATAATATTCCTACTTAAAGCTGGAACGTAATAACAATTGTTCAAAACAAGTATTAGTCCACTAGGTAAAGTAACTTCATAAGTTCCTACGGTTAATACATCAATCTTGCTCCATTCCCCACACGTAGGTCCACTTCACCATATTCAAGCATCCTTCTGTTCTTTAGACCCTGCACATTTAAACAAATGTGAGATCCACATCCGGTATCCAATACCCAAGAACTAGAAGTTGATAGGAATATATCTATAACAAAGATTCCTGATGTCGAAGCATCACCTTTGCTCTTTTAAAAGTGCTTCCTTGTATTTTAAGTAGTTTCTCCTCCAATGTCCAATCTCATTGCAATGGAAGTAGACTGGGTCCTCTTGGGACTTGGGCTTAGCCTCTTTGGGTTTGGCACCCTCTTTAGGTTTGGCAACATTTGCCTTAGGATTAGCAACTTTTGCCTTTCCCTTACCCTTGAAACCCTTCCCCTTGATAACCATCAATACTTGATCGGTCTTCTTTTTGACAATATTGGTTTCCACAATGTTCAACATTTGAACTAACTCAAAAAGGTTCTTATTCATGCCCCCCATGTTATAGTTCATTATGAAATTACTAAAACCTTCGGGCAATGAATTCAATATCATGTCAGTAGCCAACTCTTGGCTAATTGGAAAACCGAGCCTTTCAAGATGCTCGATGTGGCCCTTCATCTTTAAAGCATGGGGACCAACAGCTTGTCCTTCACTCATCTTGTATGAGGTTAGGGCTTTAACTGTGTTATACCTTTCTTGCCTTGCTTGAACTTGGAACATTTCCATCAGTCGATTGTTTAGATCAACTGTCCCCAAGTGCTCAAGATCCTTCTGAAGGCTCTTGCACATGGCGGAGAGCATGAGGCAACCAACATTAGTAGCATCACGCTTATGCTTCAGATATTGATTCCTTACTGCCCTAGCAGCATTGGCAGCAGGTTCAGGTGGAACAGGTTCCTCGAGAACGTACAACTTTTCCTCTTGCCTGAGAACAATTCTCACGCTACGGATCCAATCCATATAGTTTGTACCATTCTCTTCCAACTTTTCCTTCTCAAGGACAGATCGCAGTGACAGATGATTATTGTTTGATGCCATTTATTCTACAAAAAGATATACATAAAATATGAACACATATGAGCAAACATATTATATGAGAAGTATAATGCATTTACATGAAAATAAATGCTCCCACTAAATTATACACCTTCCAATGCAAATAAGCATAATATACATTTAATGGTCTAAGATCCAACTTTAAATTAGTTTTAAGTTTGCTATGGAAACCCGCTCAAAACTAAATTAATTAGGTAGAAACATCAATCATATCACATATATGACTCTTAGATCTTTTATGAGATTTATTCAAGACATCATATGTCTAAGCATATTTTAATCTCATCTCATGCCTTGGGTCCAAAACCATTTTGACAACCCAATTAAGTTCATTCACTTTAAACGTATAGGAACCACCACTTCCTCATCTCGCTCGCAAACAAATAGAATCAAAGTACCTTGCTATGGCAAGCCCACCCAAAACTATCCGAGTGGTCTCAAGTGTTTTAATCATGAATTGGCATAAAGAACTTAAAAGTTAAATGAAGGTTCTTAAAAGTAGATTATAAGCATATCAGCAAAGATAATCATAATCGCGCACCAAGTAAGTTCCCAGGAAGATAGTTGAGCCACAAGGACTACTTAAGTACCAAATCTCTCCTTCGACAGAACTCTCCTAGACATGCACAATTAGAATACCAGCTCTGATTTGCAACATAATCAATACTTTGTATATTGACTTGTTTCTTAAACAATCAAATAACCATCAAATTTTGCGTAATTTGACTTGTTTCTCATAAACAATCAGAAACCAAAATTTTTATGTTTCAATTTAAACATTCAGGAAATTACTATTCAATGTTTCAACTAAACATCTAACAAAGTTCTTAACACATAAGAACATATAATTCATGCATCGCAACAATTAATAAAATCATATTTAAATTAATTAAGCATGTATAAACAATGAATTAATCTAGCATAGCCCTATAAATTTAATTTCCAGAAATTTATAGCATCCTGATTAATACAGAAACATATCAGATTATAAACATAATCACAGATTAGCAGAAAAATTTTAACAAATTAATTCTGCCCAGATCAGGCAAAGTCTGTCACGTGACATAGACTTCCAGAAGTCCTGATCTGTCGCGTGACCAGACGAGGCCATCAGACTGCCCATGGCCAACTCTGTCGCATGACGAGAGTTGCCAGTTTGCAAATTTTTTTCAGCTTCAATCAATTCAAACATAGAGCAATTAAATCAAATAAATAGCTTTTAACAGATTTAATTCAATATGAATAGAACACGATTTAGGCATATTGCTTCAAAAACATTAAAACTATCGCATACAAAACATGCAAGGAACATATAAACAATTTATATCACTTTTCTTAGCATGTTAATTCAAACTTAACCATACGAGTGGGGCTCTGATACCACTGTTGGGTTTTATGGGTCCATGCGGAGGGAAATAAGCATCTAAATAACACAAAACCCAAGAGCCCTAAGATCCGTTCTATATAATTAAATTGAATTCCTATGAGATAGAATTTACCAACCTTAATTGCTTTCCGTTCTTGTGCTATCGAACAATTTATTGATGTAATTTTGAATCACAAACTTTGATATACAAGAACTTGAATCTTCAGATTCAAACTCTATGCCTTGATCGTCGTACGATCGAAGACCCTCTAGTAGTATCCACTCCTTTGAATGAACCAAGAACTGTTCTTGATGATTGCTAGATCCTTAAACCTTTGAAGAATATTGAGAAACCCTTTTGTGATTTTTCCTTAGAAAATTTGGCTAGCAAATAGGGTTTACAAACTTCATATTTATACTACTTTAGTAATGGTATTTGTTTCCTAATCGTATTAGAAAACTGTCTGTAAACTGCCTCAGGCTCATCCTATCGCGCGACCCCTAACAGCCTATGGGCAAGTTATGTCGCGCGATGACTCTCGCCATATCAGGACTTCTCAATTTTCTTTCTTTGGTTTAACCAATTCATTCTAGTTGTGTGTCTAATAGGATTATATTATGTTGGCAATGAGTCCGATCATATCGACCCTCATAAAACATAAGCGGACTCTAGCAAGCCATTATGTCTACCCAAATAATATAACGTAAGAGTTCACGTTTCCAATGGTACACTTCCATTTCTCCCTTTTTCTCACAATGTTATATTGAACACAAGTCATGGTCCACGTCAACTTTGTATTTGTTCAATGCTTTCTCGATCTTGAGTATAATGATAATCCAATCGCATTGGGGTATAGCCATACACTTTCATCATTATCACTCATCGAGGGGCCCAAGCAAACATCTCTCTTTCGAGGCACAAATTCCATCTTGACTTAGCATCCTTCCCATCATGAATCCGATCATGCCAAAGATAGCCTTTATAGATATCGTGTTAAGATATCATTTGACTAAAATCAAACATAACTTTCATCATATGTAAGGTCATGATAATCTCAGGTCTAGGGACTAAATGAAGTGACCATATGAGATTTAATTATGACGTTTGACCATGAAATAAATCTCATACGGGTCAAGTCCAGTTGCTTGTTCTCTAATAAGTACCCATAAATTTAATGTGCATCTCTATGCATATAATCATCATATGATTATCCATTAACATTTATACTAATTATTCACTTAATAATTAGGGACGAAGATTATTACAAATACATATGCAAAACAAATAATAATCAAATAATAAACTTTTCATATAATAATAAATAATGTCAACTTATAGGTTTATCAACTATAGGCCTAGGGCATAACACTAACACGCAAAACCATTTCCCATGGGCATGTCGCCAAACCTTTTTCAATTAGGACGTGGCATTTCGCCAAGCATTTTCCGTTTCCATTTTCATTTCGCTTCGTTCATCTCGCCTAGAGATATTACTTGGCATTTTACAAGTATTCCATTTCCATTTCATCTCGCGTGAAGATTTGAATTGGCATTTTCGAATCATTCCTTTTCCATTTGGTGGCATTTCGCCTCAATACCTGATGCCTTGAAACCAGGTTTTTAATTTTTCCTACATGTTTACCATTTGAATAGCAACTCGCCCTGCATTTTTCTCAGGACCTACCCGAGGTCATCATGTTCGCCTTGCTCAACTCGCGTTATGCTAATAAAGGCAGTTCGCGGAGAGCGGGTTCCTGGTTGTTACACCAAGTGTTTATTATTTTTTCCCGAGTTGCCCTTTGAATAGCAACTCACCATGAGCCATTTTTCGGCCTTGCCTCGTAGAGGTCATGTACTTATGCCATTTTGGTAATCCGTTAATGAAGGCGCTTTACCATTGGAGGGTTACCTGGTACCTTGAGACCAAGGTTTTGCTTTTCCAACGAGTTGATGTTTGAATAGCAACTCGCAATGAAGTTGAGTTAGGACCTACCCAAGTTCATCATGTTATTGCATACCGCATAATCTCACGTAGAGATTTTCTCAAGTTTTTCCAAATTCGTTAATCATGACTTTTTGACATGTACATTTCCTTCTCCATTTCACCACCTTGGCAAGCCGCTAATGAAGACGTCTTGCTCAAAGTGGGGTACATGGTATGTTTAAGCCAGGGTTTTGTTTTCCAAGGAGATGCGATTTGAATAGCAACTCGCCATGAAGAGTTGGAATTTTCCAGGCCCTTCATGTTCATGTTCATTTTATCATTATTGATTCCAATTTGTTTGTTAAAAAATAAATAGGCGCGATCAACTGCTTTCATTCATTTAAGCAAAATATATACAACTTTCTGTCTTACGTTTCCCTATTTATAATAAAGCTTTAAATGGTTTACGTTCCAAGGGTTCCTCAGCTCCGTTCCATCCGGCTTCTAAGCATGTATGTCCCCTCTCTGATAATTCTGGCGATTTGGAAAGGTCCCTCCCAATTTGGGTTAAGCTTGTTCTATCCCGCTTTATTTCATGTTACTTCAGCTTTTCTCAACACCCAATCCCCTAAGTTGAAGGAGCACGGATTGGCTTTCTTGTTGTGCTGAGCCTTCATTTTCTGCTTGTAGTTCGCTGTTTTGAGCTTGACCTCCATTCTCAATTCATCACTTCAATCCAAATCGCCTTTCCTTCTTTCTTCATTTTCTTTCTCACTATAGCAAGTAACCCGGTGAGAAGGAAGACCCATTTCGACGGGAACCATGGCTTCTGATCCATAATTTAGAGCAAAGGGAGTCTCTCCAATCGGTCCCTTCACCGTCGTTCGCACATACCATAAGGCTGTTTGAAGCTTATCCACCCACTTGCCATCTTTGCCATCCAATATTCTTTTCAAGGCACTCAAGACTTGTGTTGGTCCCAAAGGTGGCAACAAGGGTGAAAAACAACTAGAGGGAGGGGGGAGGGTGAATAGCTATTTTAAATTTTTTCGCCTTCTTTTGAAAAAACTCAATCTCTTGCTTACAAAATGCTTGCAGAGTATTAGAACTGCAAGTAGTATTGTAAATGCAAAGCGGAATATTTTAAGTAAACTGGTGCGGTTTGTAAGAGCGGTTTATAGGCGGTTTTGTGAGTGCGATTCACAAACATAAAAGTGAGGTTTTGACAATAGTTAACTTCAAACACAATGCACAATAATGGATATCTAAAAATAAGATCAATCAGATAAGACAAAATAATCAGTAAGCATAGTAAATAAAAATGCAGAAATAGAGAACACAATATTTGGAGTGATTCAATCGTAAACGATCTACATCCACTACCAAGATGGTTAGTCTTGGATTTTTTTAAGAGTTAGATTTTATATTAGAGTATGAGAGATTACAAATTACAAAGATCAATACTCCGATCTAAAATATATTCTATGAAGATCAATCCTAGACTATAACCGGTGTATCTTAAATGAATAATCAATGTGATTAAACAAGTGAGGTGTGTGTGCGTATACAAGATCAAGGCTCTTCGAATCTAAAAGATGTTGAGAACAATGATTCTTGATGGTGTATAAGGCTTGATTTCTGGGCTGGGAATTTTTCTTGAAGGAAGAAGATGAATATTCAAAGGGCTGAATATTTTCTGGGCAGAGCTTCAACTTCGAATGAACTCACAGCAATTTCAATTTCTCAAGCAATCTTCAAGTGTTGAAGATTAGGGGTATTTATACCCAAGCACCAACGAACTAGCTGTTGGACACAGCTGTAGCAAGTACTGTAATGGTGCTTTCCTATTGGTCCACAAATCCACTTTTGTCCTTAGGTATAGCAGTTGCAGGTAAAGCTGATCAGACCTCAGCTGCAATTAAGGTAGTTAGGACATCTGTCACCTTTTTAAGATCCTTGCAGATCTTGTCTGATACTTAGTCACGTGACAAGATTTGGTGGTTGACTTTTGTCATTGCTGACGTGGATTCCAACGGTTAACTGTGGTTCACTTCAAGTCTTCAATCATTGGATACGGTCTGGTGTACATGCGGTTGGATAAGTGCGGTTTCACCAGAGGAGATTACTTAGTGTGGTCAAGATATTGGAACTGTACAAGTGCGATTCACTAAATAGGATTTACTGCAGTTGTTCAAAGGGCAGTTTCAACAAAGGTTTTCCACAATGCGGTTTGCAAGTGCGGTTTCTTGAGTGCGGTTTGAAACTTTTGAACTGCAACCTCTTATCTAATGAGTCTTGTGCCAGTCTTCAAGCCTAATTAAAACCTATTCTATCAAATGGACTTAGCTAAAATAATTGAAGTCTAAGCTTCATTACATATGGGCCTAAAGTCATTAAAATAGAGACGAGGTTATGGTATCAATCAAATCTAAGCTAAAGCTAAGAGGGTTAAAGTATGCATACCCAACAATCTCCCCCTATTTGATTGATGTCATTACCTACTATAACAAAAGAAAACATTGTACTTGGTAAAAACATGTCCATAAGAATTAACATGGTAAGTCATGTACCAAGTCAATGCACACACTAGCTTAAGTCATAGATTTCTATACTATTGAAAGATTGAAAAACATACAACTTGAAAGTATAGAAATGCATTCAGTGCACTTCAAAAATATGAGTTTAAGTTTAAAGTGCGGTTTAAACTGAATGTTTAAACATCAATTCAAAATATGATTTTAAGTTGAAAAAGTATTTGAGTGAGGTTTAAAACCATTGTGGTTTCATTTTTCTACAAACAAGCAGTTTGATATGAACAAGGTTTTGGAACCAGTGATGCATTTTTCATTACTACCTTTGCATTTACATGTTACAATGGTAGGAAAGCAAAATACATCGTTACAAAAACAAAAGAAATTGGACAAAAGAAATACAATGAGAGCAGTCCAACTTAAGCAAAAATAAGAGTTCAGCAAAAGAAAATTACAAGGAAAGAGCGGTTCATTGCTGAGGCAGTTGCTGGTGCGGTTGATCAACTTCAGGTTCATGAGCTTGAGAAGTATTTGAAGAAGATGTTTCTGACCTTAAGGATCATCTAATTCTTATGACCTCATCAGCGATTCTTCCTTGAGCGGTCACTAATCTTCCAAGAGTATTCTCCTGAGTTGCAAGCCTGAGATTAGCATCGCTGACAGCCCTAGAATTTCCTCTGACTTGTTCAGTCAGGTCATTGATTTGAGTATGGAAGGAGGTATTCAAAGAATTGAAGAGAACATGAATCTCCCCCAGAACAGCTGCGGTTTGGCTGGAGATGGCCTGTTGAATAGGATCAAGATCTACATCTACCTTCAAGGAAGTTTTCAGTTCTTGGATTTTGGAACTGAGTTTGTAGTTGAGACCTTCCTTGAGGTTTTCTAATCGATCATTACCCTCATCCTTGATCTCATTTAACTTAGCCTTCAGGTAATCTCCTAAAATGTTTGTCTTAACATTTATTTCTCCTTTAAGTGCATCAATCTCTTATAAGAGATTTGATTATAAAGATTCCAGAGCGATTTGGAAATCTTGAGTAGGCTGTTGCGGTCTGGAAATAACTGCATTGAGCATTTCAGCTGGGAAAGATTCAAGAGAAGTTTTGGAGGAATTGGAGAATTGGTTGAGCATATCTTTCAGCTGAGCAGTTGATACTTTATCTCCCAATGTTTGGAGGATTTCATCAGCTAAATCTTTTTGAAATCCCTCAAAACACACTGCAGCAGAAGATCTTACAATGTTTGATGTATCTCTCTCCCCCTTAATGGCATCAAGCCTTATGGAAAATTGTTTCAAGGAATCCTTGTGATCAGCCATTTGAAGGGTTTGAAAGGCAATCAGATGGACCTGGGCTTTAACAGTTTCTAGACGGGATTGGTTGGAGGCTTCAAGAGATGAATTAGAGGCAATTAATTTTATGATGTGGCCTTGGTTGATCAGAAGTTGGTTTTGAATAACTTTAAGTGTGGAAAGGATTTGGGTGACGAGTGTCGAATTGCGTCAAAAATAAATTCCAACTCAAACTACCTACAATTGATTTGTAGATAGGGTAAGTAGGGTCGAACCACCGAGACACGTATTCAAAGTAGAAAAAAATTATTGCTATGAAAAAGATTTAATAAAAACGAGGGTTTTTGTTATTTTAAAAAAACTAATGCTTTTGAAGAAATAATTAACTTTATATAGAATAGAATTAAATAATAAAATGGAACGGAATTCCTGGGATTGGGTTCACAATTATGTTCAAATTTCAATAATCATCAATCAAAGTATACTTGGGGTTCGTTCTTACAAAATTATGATTGGGACACTTAGGCGGGTGATTTGCAATCAAGTGTTTCCAATTAATCTATTCCCTTGGCCCGTTCATAGATAAATAAGAAACCCATTGAGAAAAGAAGAACAACAAGAACTACAATTCTTATGAATCTTTTGGCGGGGATTCAACAAATTGTAATTATCAAGCAAAGACTAATTACAATTGCGAATTTGGCGGTTCACAATTATAATTCTAGACTATTCAAGAACACATATGGCATGCAACATACATATTCTAAAATTCCATTAAAAAGATGCTTGACAATCCCAAGTCATACAATGATAATGATGAAAAATAAAACTTAAAGGACAAATTGTTACCTCCAATCCCAAGAACTAGAGATTTAGCTATCCATGGAAACAAAATCAACACCAAGAAAAATGAAAATGAGAAAATGAAAATCTGATATGATGATTTTTTTTTTCACAGAATTATGTTTCTTTTTTTCTTAAAACAATAATACCCACGGCAGCCACTTATATACTCCTAGTAGGTTTTAAAAGATGAAAAGTCACCGTGGCAACCCAAACTATGAACAGTCACCGTGGCAGCCCAAACTAGGCCCAACTGAAGTCCTTCGGCCAGCAGCCCTCCATTGGCCCACACCTTCCTGCAATCCTTCGGCCACTTCAATTCCATTTGGCCGGCCACTGCCTGCCTTGGCCCTTGTGATCCTTGGCCATCTTGCTCCACTTGGCAAGCCAGTTGGCCCATCATTCCTTGTACCATTTTAGATTCGATTCGTCCCATAATTACACCGTTGCCTTTTTTCGCATTTTGGACAATATAAAAATTTATGTTGCACTATCCTTGAACTTTCATATTTCCACTCTGTCCCGGACTTTTAGAAAATCAATTTTTCTCCAAACTTTCCAAATTTACAACAAGGTCCCTGCACTTCAAAAAATTACAATTTTGGCCCACGAACTTCCAAAGTAGGCACTAAATGCTTCTAATTTGCTCAATCTTCACTTGAACCCCTGAAAACTAGAAAACACTAAAAAAACCCATTAAAACACACAAAAGTCAAGGATTAAGCTAAGAATAAGTTCATAAAGTATTAAATGGATGAGTGTAAAACTCACTCATCAAATACCCCCAAACTTATACATTTGCTAGTCCTCGAGCAAACACTAAAATAAACTATATACAATATAAAACTAAACTAACACAAAACTAAAAATAAATTACTCTACCCGATAATTAACTATGTCCCCACATTCTTGTATGTTCCACAATTGCATAAATCACAAATTAACATCAACCGCAGGATAAAACACATTTAACTATACAAGTATCAATATATTTTCCCGTTAATTGTGATATCTTACTTAATCATTATAATCATGCCATAAATCTCTATGTGTTTAAAAAAAATCATCTCTACCTTTGCTTTCAAACAAGATCTACTTTTATAAAGCTAAGTACACCAATCCTCTTTTATTTTCTTGCCTTTAACTATCAAACAACAACACAAAAAAACCAAAACATGAATACTCCCTCGAATTTCACAACATAGCAACTACTTACACCCCCCCAAACTTGATCATTTAAGCACATGTTAAGATCTTCTACCGTTTAAGTAGGGTACACTGTAGCAGCGAACTCCATGCCCCTAATACTAGGTAGAAATTTATTACTTTATACTCCTATTTGGCAAGGAAGCATTGTCGCAGCGAACGCCGTGCCCCGAACTACTTTAGGAATATTTATTTAAAGGTTTGAGAGTTAGCCACTTCGGTATCGAGCTTGGTACGGACCATCACGGCGGTAAAACTCTTCCTCTATAACGTTACTGCATACCCAGAAATCTGGTTAAGCTAGAATAATCCCTAACCAATTAATCTACACGTCTGGAGGTATCACCGAGTATTAGTTGAATTGCCATTGCTCTCATTCTCCTTCCATATGATTTCACTTTAAATTTATACAAGACAACAAGGGGGTGTCACATCACATAATTCCATACACATCTAAGGAGTACCCATATTTGATTTTCATGATGTTGCAATTTAGAAAACAAATTCAATAAATTAAAAGATGATGGTGTACTATAAACTTGATAAAAGAGACCAAAATTATCAACAAAGAGATTATTAACAAGAGTAACCTAATTCAGAGATTTATGACACAACTATAATCTTTAAGCAATGTACCAAAATTAATCGAAAATACACCAAAACTTGCATATACAGATTATCACACCACATTATCCTTATTAGCGGTCACAACAAATTACATGCAATTATGGGAAACACCAAGAATGTTAACAAAACTTTTGACTATACAAGAAAAGGACATAACTAACTACTTTTTTTTTTCATTTTCATTTTTTCAAATTTCTCATTTTTTTTTCTTCATTTTTTTTCTTTTTTTCATTTTTTCTTTTTTTTTAATAAAAACTAAATTAAAACTAACATAAGAAACACTAACACAAAGTATATACATTTTCCACCCCCAAACTTAATATGCACATTGTCCCTAATGTGAATAAAAAAGAAAAAACACATAAATAAAAAGGATGAGATACTTACAACATCTCCACATTTGCATTTCCCATCAACTCCTAAATCAGTGCCACTGCTCGTTCCCTTCAACTTATTTCCAGTTACATCTACAGTAGATGTATCTGCAGAATCTTGTTCTTGAGGGCCATATGAGGCCAGAACTTGTTCTTGAGAACCTCCAGGCGCAGTAACTTGTGCTTGGGAAACTCCATGCACAGGAAGATTTACAATAGGAAGATTCAGCTCTTGGCAAATGATTTCCTGAATCCTCAAGTCCTTGTCGTCAAAGATAGCTTGCCACCTTCCATAACCATGTTTCAGTACCGCACGGAGAAGGATCAGGTCATGTTCCTCCCTTCAAAAAAATTTGCGTACCAATGTGCAGCGAGCTTTGGATATCTCGTTAAATCTTTGTCTTCCCTATACACATAGTACAGACCAAACGATGATTTGTAGCCAAACAATAGCTCAAACACGTCCATAAATGACCAGCAAAAGTATCCTCTTGCATTTGATCCATTCCTAATAGCATCCAGAACGCCTCCGATGAAAGCATGCAAGTACTCAACCCTTTCCATGTCATACAAATCACCATTACGTTTCATTCGTTGACCATTTTCATGGATGTAAACCGCAGGGTTTCCATATACATTCTTGAAATACTCCAAAATTAACTGCAGACCCAAAGATTCCACAGGGTACTCATCTGTCCCACCAATCACCCCAGTGAAATCAATTTCTATGGCCATGTTTGTATTGTAGTCCCTGATATCCATATCAAGGTTGCTGGATCTATCCTTAATAGATAGTGATAGGTAATGGTTCAATGCAATGAAATCAAATGAACCCTTCACTCTTCTCAATTCCTCTTCTGTGAAGACTGGAATTCTGCTGCAACATCTCCACATTTGCAGGATAGTCTCCAAAAACAAGGGGATTGACAAACCAGCCAATATAAAAGTCAAAGGCTCTTTGAGCTGCTAATGCGTCTTGATGAGTGAGTTAGGACAAGGGTTTTGGCCGGAATTTGGTGAGGTTTTTGACCGGAATTGGGATTTTGTCCGGTACTGGGATTTTGTTTTAAGGGAAAGGGAAATCAATTGAATTGCAGAAGGGACTTGGCCGGTAATGCTTTGGCCGGAATTGATGAGGAGGAGCAGCGATGGGGAAGGAGGTTGTCGGCACCTAATGGTGGAGTGGCCGATTTCGGAGAGGGTGTTGGATTGGAGAAGGAGGTGGGGGTTCCGGTTGGACCTGGTGGAAGGAAGAAGAAGGGTTTTGGGATGGAATTGAGAGAAGAGGCATTGGTGAAAGGGGAAGAGGTGAACTGGGACGGCGCCAGAATTGGAAAGGAACCGGGAAGAGGGTTTTTAGATGGTAACAGAGGAATGGCGACAGAGGGTTTTGCGCTGGAAATGGAAAGAAGGAGAGGGTTTTGGGTGGTAACGGAGAGAGAAGAGGGGGCGGCTGAGAGGGGAAGGAGGGGAGGCGCTGGAAATGGCGGATGAGTGAAACAGGGGAGGTCGTGGGGTAAGTGAAAGGTTGGGGACAACCTTTCAACTTTTTTTTTTATATTTTTTTCTTTTTCTAACTAACTAACTAACCCCTCGAATAACGGAAAATTTCAATTGACCCCCTACCCTCATTTCCTCACCAACCCCTCTATTTTGCACAATCTTGAATCATGGTCATGGATCAAACCATGGCCTCCCCATGGACAATGCTGAAAATTTTCACCCCTTTGGCGTCCATGGCCATGGACAAAACCATGGCCTACCCATGGTTTTCGCAGATCACTTGAGCCTTTGACTACCAAAAAAAACTTCATGGCCATGATAATTTTCATGGGTAGGCCATGGAATGCTCAGATTTACTCCTTTTCCTACACATCACAAACAAAACCAAGTAAAATAGCAATGTTCTATGATTGTTTATTTTTTTTTATTATTTTTTATTATTTATTTATTTATTTTTTATTATTTTTTTTATAAATTGCTTGAAAACAAATTGATTGAAAACATTTAAATGAAAACAATGAAATCTAAGCTAAGAAACAAAGGAACAATTAACTTTAAAGGAACTACAAATTAAACTACACACCTTGGGTTGCCTCCCAAGTAGCACTTTTGTTTAAGGTCGTATAGCTAGACCGATGCCAATGTTATCTTAACCTTCACCTTCCTTCCTTTTTCCCACTTCACCGTCTCGCGGGTCTTCACTTTCAGTTTTAGCCCCATAAATATTCCCTTTATGTCAGTAATGCTCCACCCAATTGCTGACTTATGTCGCTTCAACACAACAAGCAACTTTCTTTCCTGCAATTTTGTTAAATCCGCGGCAATAATAACAGGCAAAGAATCACTACTACCAAGATAAGCATACTTCAAGCTAGACGAAAGTTGTTTAAGTTCTAACTCGGGAGGAGAGACAATAGCCGTTAAATACTTAGGATTAAAATTACCTAAAGATTCCACAGGAACCTTTTTAGTAACTTCCTCCGTAACATCCATATCAGCAAGAATGGCCCTCACCTCATTTTTATCAAACACACCTTCTGTAACTAACTCATACACAAACTCAGACACAAGAGAGCTCTCAACATCAGGCTCAAGTAACAGAGAATCATCAGAAGTATCACAAAAGAGACATTCATTGACCTCATATGGCTTTTTCATGGTATCAAAAATAGAGAAGTTAACAATTTCATCCAAGACTGTCAAGGAAAATAGGGACATCATTCAAATCTGCAACACCAAGTTAAAACAAAAATATATACAAAATAATATTCAAAATAGCAAATAATTAAATCAACTTAAAAATAAACGCGTCCCCGGCAACGTCGCCAAATTTTGACGAGTGTCGAATTGCGTCAAAAATAAATTCCAACTCAAACTACCTACAATTGATTTGTAGATAGGGTAAGTAGGGTCGAACCACCGAGACACGTATTCAAAGTAGAAAAAAATTATTGCTATGAAAAATATTTAATAAAAACGAGGGTTTTTGTTATTTTAAAAAAACTAATGCTTTTGAAGAAATAATTAACTTTATATAGAATAGAATTAAATAATAAAATGGAACGGAATTCCCGGGATTGGGTTCACAATTATGTTCAAATTTCAATAATCATCAATCAAAGTATACTTGGGGTTCGTTCTTACAAAATTATGATTGGGACACTTAGGCGGGTGATTTGCAATCAAGTGTTTCCAATTAATCTATTCACTTGGCCCGTTCATAGATTAATTAGAAACCCATTGAGAAAAGAAGAACAACAAGAACTGCAATTCTTATGAATCTTTTGGCGTGGATTCAACAAATTGTAATTATCAAGCAAAGACTAATTACAATTGCGAATTTGGCGGTTCACAATTATAATTCTAGACTATTCAAGAACACATATGGCATGCAACATACATATTCTAAAATTCCATTAAAAAGCTGCTTGACAATCCCAAGTCATACAATGATAATGATGAAAAATAAAACTTAAAGCATAAATTGTTACCTCCAATCCCAAGAACTAGAGATTTAGCTATCCATGGAAACAAAATCAACACCAAGAAAAATGAAAATGAGAAAATGAAAATCTAATATGATGATTTTTTTTTCACAGAATTATGTTTCTTTTTTTCTTAAAACAATAATACCCACAGCAGCCACTTATATACTCCTAGTAGGTTTTAAAAGATGAAAAGTCACCGTGGCAGCCCAAACTATGAACAGTCACCGTGGCAGCCCAAACTAGGCCCAACTGAAGTCCTTCGGCCAGCAGCCCTCCATTGGCCCACACCTTCCTGCAATCCTTCGGCCACTTCAATTCCATTTGGCCGGCCACTGCCTGCCTTGGCCCTTGTGATCCTTGGCCATCTTGCTCCATTTGGCAAGCCTGTTGGCCCAGCATTCCTTGTACCATTTTAGATTCGATTCGTCCCATAACTACACCGTCGCCTTTTTTTGTATTTTGGACAATATAAAAATTTATGTTGCACTATCCTTGAACTTTCATATTTCCACTCTGTCCCGGACTTTTAGAAAATCAATTTTTCTCCCAACTTTCCAAATTTACAACAAGGTCCCTTCACTTCAAAAAATTACAATTTTGGCCCACGAACTTCCAAAGTAGGCACAAAATGCTTCTAATTTGCTCAATCTTCACTTGAACCCCTAAAAACTAGAAAACACTAAAAGCACCCATTAAAACACAAAAAACTCAAGGATTAAGCTATGAATAAGTTCATAAAGTATTAAATGGATGAGTGTAAAACTCACTCATCAGGAGTATTCAGTTGGAGGAGGGGCAGTTGAAGTGGAAGGAATATGAGTGAATGAGGGAGGCGGTTGAGAAAAAAGAGAAGCGATTTGGGGTAGATGGGTATGAAGGGTTTAGAATATACGAGCGATTGGGATTGTATGAGGTTGGGCCATTGAGGGTTGAATGGGTAGTGTTTGGGGTAAGGTAGCAGGGGCGGTTGGAATGGGAGTGGTTAGGAAGGGAGCGGTTGAAATGGGGGCGGTTAGTAGAGGAGGAGGAATTGAGGAAGTTGGAAGATTTGAGGTGTTAGTAGTTGAATTTGAGGAGGAGGAGGTTTGAGTAGTGTGAATAGAAATAGGTGGGGATTTTTGCAGTTGAGGTGAGGTAGGAGTTTTAGGTAGAGGTGTTTGGGCATGGTTAGAAGGAGGTGGGGTCTGAGCGCGGTTGGAATTTGGAGGGGAGGTTTAATGTATAGGAGAATGAGGTGGAGTTGGATCCCTAAATTGTGAAGTGGAATGAGCTTGGCCTACTGATGGTTTGGTGGTCCATTCAGTAAAGGCAAGAGGTAAAGGGGAATCTTTGTTTAGAGGGGTGTGGAAGTCAGATTGGGAGGAGGAATGTGAAGTAGAGTGAGAAGAGGACTCCCTATCAAAATAAGAGGCAGTCTCACCAGGAATGGGCAGATTGGCTTGGGCAACACGTTGAAAGAAACGTTTTGGCCCTTTGGTAGGAGTTATCTTTTTGGCCATAATTTTAATCCTCCTCTTTTAAGGATTCTCCCCCTGAGCGGTTTCATCTCTTTGCGGTGGATTAGGGGAGAGCGGTTTGGATGGAGGTTGAGGTTTGGGAGAAGGAGATTTGTGAGGTGAAGAGTGGTGAGAATGAATTGGGGAATGAATGGGATATTGGATAGGAGTTTGAGTTGGAGGTGGAGGAGGTTGGGTTTGGGGAGGGGGCTGCGGTTGAGGTTGCGGTTGGGAGTCAGGCTGAGGTTGGGGAATAGGTGCAGTTGACTTACCCTTGGCAGCTTTCTTCAATTCAGCCGCTCTCTGCAACTTGTCCAACTTGGCTTTATAGAACAACATCAGATCCTCATCATTCAGGGTATCCTTGGTTTGCTTGTCTTTCTTGGCTTTAGCAATCAAGGGAGCAATCTCATCATCTTCCTCTTCATCTTCTTCTTCCTCAGGTTCATCAACCAGATCCAATTTTTTCTTGCCCTTCTGACTTGGACCAGCACCAGAAGCAGTAGCACGCGGTTTGACTGGTGCGGTTTTGGCTTTCTTTAGAGGCGGTTTAGCAGCTGGTTTTCTTGACTTCCTTGCTTTCTTGACCGTAAGGACAACTAAAGAGTCAGCTGTCTCAGGGCACATATTGACATACTCCTCCCTGGTTGGAATGGTATCAGAATCAAAAAATCCTTTATACTCATCATTGCCATAGCTGAATCTGAAGCTGTGTCAAACAGCTAATCCAAGGGATTTTTCATTTCCCTAAGGCAAAGACAGCTCTGGAGTAGAGATTCTGAGATCTTCCAGATGCTGGTAGTTAGCAAATATAGCGGTCAGGAGCCTGCAGAAAGGTCTCTATCTTTGATGCTCATTTTTCGTTTTTGACTGATAAATGTTAATGCTGTTAGCAAGTTCTCTGAGAAGAATTTTGGGCCAATGGAGAGGGATTCCATAATAAATCGTACTGCAATACATCCACTGCTGAGAGGTAATGTTGTTGTGGTTTCCTATCTTCCCACACATAGACTTCCCTACTAGGAAACAAAGGTGGCTCATTAGCTCACCAAATGCTTTTCTGGGCACCTTCTAGTAATAGCTAGTCAAGGTGGAGAGATCACCAATTGTTGTAGAAGCAGTTGCATCCATAACCTCCTGGCCAACAGATAGAGGAGCACCTAGAACATTGAACTCGAAAGTGCTTCGGATGTCCAGATAATCTATGGTGACATCAAAGCCTTCAACAGAAGCAGTCAGGTAGTTGATCTTACGTCCATCTTCAAGCTCTCTTTGACAAGGCTTGACAGTTGCGTAGAACTGGTCCACGAACATAGGAATTGTATAAAATTGCTTTTTGGTGAAGAGGGGAAGGATTCCAGAAGCATCCATCCTTCTGATCAGCTCTCTGCCTAGAGCATCATTCTTCAACTCAGGCTCATTGATTTCCCAGCACGAAAGGAAAAATTGAGAATCCTACAAAATAAAATATTAAAGTTTGATCTATTTATGAATTCACAGTTCACAAGAGGTTTGAACACTCATGCGGTTAGCAATGGTGTGGTTTGAAAAGTGAAGAACTTCAATCCCCAAGTGAATTGTGAATGCAAGGCAAGGAAATAAATAAGAAAATACAAGAGTGTAATTACTAGTACATGGCATTGTAATCCAAAGTTATCCCACACTTCCAAGAAGGGCCTGTGGGGAAGGTCTTGATTTCCAGCCTACTCCCTCCGTCCCGGTAGAACTTGCACATTTATTGTTTGCACGGGAATTAAGGAAAAAGTTAGTGGAGAAAATGTTGTGAGTATGAAAAGTGAGGCTGGAGAGAGAAAGTGGGGTAAGAAATAGTGATTTGATTGGTGTTGTAAGTATAAAAGTAAAGTAGGAGAGAGAATTAGTGGGTGGAATAGTAAAGATTCTTTGCCATTTTAGGAAGTGTGCAATTTGTAATGGGACGCCCAATGAGGAAAGTGTGCAAGTTGTAGCGGGACGGAGGGCTATATACTAAGTAATATTCAAGTAAATTCAGCATGCGATTTCAAAAAGATGTATATAAGCGGTTACCAACATGCGATTTACTACAAGAAAGATCATGCGGTTTGAAACAAGAATGATAAGCGGTTGAAAGCTTGCGGTTTCAAAAATGAAGCATGCGGTTGAGAAGTGATGCGGTTCGAATACAAAACAAAATCCAAAAATTTTCAAAAAAAATTCTAAGTTTGAAAAACAAGATCCAAGAATCAAGGAATCCAAAACATGAAAATTTCTGAACAACATATGAACAGTCGTTTAAAGGCACGAAGAACACGAAGAACATGAAGAACAGAGATTTATCAAAAGTTGACTAAAATCAACAAATAACATATCAAAATGATCACATTGGGCAGTAGATTAACAATATAACAATAAAAATTCATACTTTGCCCAGAATCATCAAGAAATATCATGAACACAAAACTGGGTTTTCGAAAACTATAAACTGAAAAATCCAAAATCAATACCCAAAACATGTATTGATCCTAAAATAAAGTACATAATCTGAATCTAGGGAAAAATCCGAACAAACCCCAACTAATTTGTCATAAAACGAGCAACTAATGAAGAATCCATGAACCAAAGTAGAAAATAGTATAAAAAGGGTTTTCTGGTTCATCCATGGCAGTTTCAACAAAGAAGATTTGCAGAAGATTAAAGAGTTAAGATTCAGAAAACATACCATATCTGTGAAGGGTTTCTTGGGTAGTTATATGGATAAGGGTATTTATAGGAGGTTATTGGGTGGATTGCAAGTAGCAGGTGATTGTTCCACTTCCCACTAAGTGTACTATCAACCCACACTCCCACCAATATAGCATCCTTTCAGCTTCTGCTCAGAACATTATGACGGCTGACAAGAGGGTTTTGATGTAAATGTTCCTTTTACATTAAATTCCATTAAATACATTTAAATTTTGAAATTATGTGGGAAAACATTTGCAAAAATATCCTTATGTCAAAATAAGGATTAAAAAGAAAATAATAAAAACTTACCTGGTCCACCTGTCAAAGTGCAAAATAAAAGAAAATGAACAGTTTTTTAAATAAGGATAAGAACTGAAAAACAAGAAATACTCTAAGTTGAAACACGGTTGAGATCCATGCGGTTAGTGCTCCAGCAAGCGGTTAGGAACTGGTGGTTGGCTACATGCGATTGACTACATACGGTTTGGTACACGCGGTTTCAGCAGGGTAAGGTTTGAAACCTCAACAGGAATTTCAACCTAAATTCCAAAATCTTAACACACAAGTTAGCAATAAAAAATATGGACTTATTTTAGTTTAAGCATACCCATTTCTCCTCTGAGGAATGAAAACCACTTGGAGTCCAGAGCTTTGGTGAGGATATCAGCAATCTGGTTGTCTGTCCTCTCATACTCTAGATGGATATTCCCCTTTTTCACATGGTCTTTGAGGAAATGATACTTGATATCTATATGCTTGGTCTTGGAGTGCATGACAGGGTTGTTGGAGACTGAAATTGTTGATGTGTTATCACACATGATTGGGCAATTTCCTTCATCAATTCCATAGTCCACCAACTGTTGCTTCATCCAAAGGATTTGACAGCAACAACTTCCAGCAACAATGTATTCATCCTCTCTGGTTGACACTGAAACTGAGGCTTGCTTCTTGCTGGCCCAAGAAACTAGTCTATTCCCAAGGAAATGACAAGTCTCACTAGTGCTTTTTCTGTCAATAGTGCAAGCAGCATAATCTGCATCTGAATAACCTACAAAATCGAAATTCGAATCTTTGGATTACCAAAGTCCAAGGTTAGTTGTTCCAGAGAGATAGCGGATTATACACTTGACTGCACTTAAATATGCTTCTCTAGGATCTTCTTGATAGCGACCACATACACAAGCACTAAACATGATATCTGGCCTACTAGCTGTTAAATAAAGTAATGATCCAATCATACCTCGATATAAGGTTTGATCAACCTTCTTACCTTTTAGATCCTTATCTAGCTTATTTCCGGTGGCCATTGGAGTATCGTATGCTCTTGCATTCTCTAGTCCAAACTTCTTTATCAACTCCTTGGTGTATTTGGCTTGGCTAAGGAAGATTCCTTCTTCGCATTATTTGATTTGAAGCCCGAGGAAGAATGTTAATTCCCCCATCATGGTCATCTCAAGCTTGCTTTTCATTAGCTTCTCAAAACGCTTACAAAGTAACTCATTAGTAGAACCAAAAATAATATCATCAACATAGATTTGAACAAGTAAGGAATGATTATTATATTTGGCAAAATAAAAAGAGTTGTATCAATTTTACCGCGTTTAAATCCTTTTTCTAGTAAAAATTTAGATAGAGTCTCGTACCATGCCCTTGGAGCTTGTTTGAGTCCATATAAAGCTTTCTAGAGTTTGTAGACATGATTTGGAAATTTGGAGTCTTCAAATCCAGGCGATTGGGCAACATACACAGTTTCTTGAAGTTCACCATTGAGGAAGGCACTCTTCACGTCCATTTGATATAAATTGAACTGTTTGAAAGAGGCGTAGGCAAAGAACATTCTGATTTCTTCTAGTCTTGCAACTGGAGCAAAGGTTTTGTCGTAGTCAATTCCTTCTTCTTGCCTATATCCTTGTGCAACCAACCTTGCTTTGTTTCTGGTGATGCTTCCATTCTCATCCATCTTATTCCTAAACACCTACTTTGTTCTTATCACTCCTTGATCTTGAGGTCTAGGCACTAATGTCCAAACCTTGCATCTTTCAAACTGGTTGAGTTCTTCTTGCATAGCAACAACCCAACTGGAATCTTGGAGTGCTTCATCAATGTTCTTGGGTTCAATTTGAGATATCAAGGAAGTATTCTCTTCATAGTTTGATCTCCTTGTTTGAACTCTGGAAAACAGATCACCAATCACATTAGAGAGAGGGTGACTACTAACTTCTCTAACCTCTGAGGTAGGTCTGGTTAAACTGAGGTTTGCTGAAGATCTTCAATAGGAACATCGTTAGATCCTTCAACAAAGTCATGGAATGTAAGTTGAAGAAGAGGTTCAATAAGCTGGATTGGTGAATTTTCAACATCTTCTTCCCTTTCAGTTGCATCTGGAGTAGAAACTTCAGGTGCGGTTTGATAATTTTAGTTAGAGGGAATTTCAGTTGAGGGTGCTGGATTTTGTGGTTGAGGTTCAGGTGCGGTTCTAGAACTTTCACCTATTTCATTATTCTCAGCAAAATTATCAGCAACATTTTGAGCCATATGTGGCTCAAGGAGAGAATGTTCATCAAAAGTGACATGGACTGACTCTACTATTTTTAAACTAGTTTTATTGAAAACATGAAATGCTTTTGAATGTTTAGCATACCCAACAAAGATACGTTCATCAGTCTTGGCTCCAAATTTACCTCTATTTTCTCTTCCATTGTAGAGGATAAAGTATTTGCAGCCAAAAATCTTGAAGAATGCAATGTTGGGGGTTCTTCCTCTCCAAAGCTCATATGGAGTATTGTTGTAGGTCTTGTTGATGAGGGAGCGGTTATGAGTGAAGCATGCTGTATTGATTGCTTCAGCCCAAAAATACTGAGGTAGCTTTGCTTCAGAAATCATAGTCTTTCCAGCCTCAATCAACAATCTGTTCTTTCTTTCCACAACCCCATTTTGTTATGGAACACCAGTAGTCGAGAAATTGTCATCAATCCTATGGTCATCACAATACTGAGCAACACCGTTATTCTTAAATTCTGTTCCATTATCTGATCACACACTAATGATGTCGTCTTCTTTTTGGGTTTGGAGCCGTCTAAATAGTGAGGTTAAGATTTCATAGCAATCGTCCTTAGTGATCATCATCTCAACCCACATATATCTTGAATAATCATCCACCACCACTAAAATATATCTATTTCCCCCAATGCTGGCAGTGGTGATGGGTCCAAACAAATCAATGTGAAGCATTTGTAAACATCTTGCAGTTGAGGGCGCGGTCTTGCTGGTGAAAGACGACGCGGTTTGTTTACCAAGTTGACATGCACTGCATTTCTCTGAATGGTGGTCAGCCACTTTGGGTAAACCACGAACTAGGTTTTCCCTTCCAATCTTTGCTAGATACTTAAAGTTCAAGTGGCTCAACCGCTTGTGCCATAGCCAACTATTCTCGCTCACATTTTTAGCTACAAAACAGAGATTAGTAATACTACATCCAGAATTTAGATCGATAATGTAAATATTACTCTTACGAATCCCTGTGAGTAGGGTGAATCCGGAAATGCTATCTTTGATAAAGCAATTTGAGGAAGTGAAGTTGCAAAGCATTCCTTTGTCGCAGAATTGAGAAATTGAAAGGAGGTTGTGCTTGAGTCCTTCAAGAAGAGAAACCTTCTCAATGGTTAGGTTTCCTCTCCTTATTACACCATACCCAATGGTCTTGCCTTTGTTGTTGTCACCAAAGGTTACATACGTGTAAGTACCAAAATCTGGCTCTGGCCTTCCAATTAAAGTTTCCTTGCAATTCCCCAAACTTTCATAAAGTTTAGGGGCAATTCGGGAACTTTTCAAGACTTTCCAAGGGAGGAAGGACCTGCCAGGAATATTGAATTTGGACAGGACCTCGCTGGAAAGGGCATTCCAGAATCTGCCACCTTGCAGGTTTCTAGAAGGAAAACGGTTATGCTTGTCTTGTCGTGCGACATAGTTGGCCACCTCCCATGCAGCTATAAAATGGACCCTTCCCCTCTCATTTTGGGATCCCTTTTCCATCCCCCTTAGTGTTACTCTACTGAAATCACTCCAGATACGCACACATTAGTCTATATACACACAACCCATCTAAATCTCATCCATTTCTCTCCCAATCCTCTCTCTATCACACACAATCCAACACACACTTCACATACACATATTGAAGTCTTCAAGTTGGATTCACCTGAGCTTAATATCAGTTCCTGAAGCTGATATTTAAAGGCCCCTATATCT
The DNA here is from genome assembly GCA_022495995.1 of Adenophora triphylla var. japonica. Taxonomy (NCBI): domain Eukaryota; kingdom Viridiplantae; phylum Streptophyta; class Magnoliopsida; order Asterales; family Campanulaceae; genus Adenophora; species Adenophora triphylla. The sequence continues at coordinate 63,237 of JAFEMH010000066.1, forward strand.
AACTTGATATAGGAGTCATGGTCATCAAGGGTAACGATTCTCTCTCCCTTTCTCTCTCCCTATATTCTTTCTACATGAGATTGAATGCGCGCTCACCCAAATGAAATTTTTGTTTAATTTCGAATGATGAAAAAAGAAAAAAGAGTCGCCACGCCATGCTTTAGAGGTGCACTTTGAAAAACCTTTGAGAGAAAATGGGTCCGGGGGTCAGGTTACGTGTTGGGAAGAACCGAGAGTTCACCCAACATGCCTCGTCCGTGGACGAGTCTTTCTAACTAAACATCCAATTAATCCATAAATGTATGCAAGCATTGACAATAAACAAATGTAGTAAACATGAATTTTATTAATATGAACTTGAAAACTTACAACTTGTGAACCATTTATTCAGGGAGGCCACATCCCCATTACAACAAATCAGAACAGATTACAGGGGAAAAGGATCTCTGCAAACAGACATAGTGTGTCGCGTGACACAGGACATGAGTGACCAGATGTGTCGCGTGACACAAGATCACCCATACACGATGTGTCGCGTGACACACAGTGTCCGTCTGCAGGGACTTACAGATTCGAACACAACAGCACAAATAACCAACACAGATACAATTGATCAATCAGATAAGCTTCGAAATACGTAATTAACAACAATTCAACCCAGGGAGTGTGGATATGGGTAGATCCACACCCCCTTGGGGTCTAAACACCAATTTCAACAAATATTCAACAATGAACAACCAATTATCCAAAACAACTATGTTAAACAGAGAGATTGCGATTGGGATTCAGTAATCAAGACGGATGGAGTCTGATTACTGAATCCAAAGGAAGGAAAACAATAGAATTATTAAAGGAACAAGGTAGAAGAGAGAGGGAAAAGGGAATTAAGGGTGTTACCCTTGTTGCTTCCATGAATTCTGTACCAAGTTATGTACAGAACCCTTCTACAGCAGCTTCTGGTCCTGGAGGGCTTGAGAGTATCAGTTGAAAGTGGATCTAGGAGAAGGTGAAGGAAGTGGGTTAAATTGGAGGAATTGGAGGTGAATTGGGATGAGAGAGAGAGAGAGAGGTGTGTGTTTAGTGTGTGTGTTACGCTGCAATTTTGGCAGAGTAACAGTGTATGAAGTTGGGATCCATTTCTAAGAGGGGTAGAGTCTTATTTATAGGCTGCAGTTAATAGTCACATTGTGTCGCACGACCTTCTGTAACCATTTTCCAAACCTCGACTTGTCGCGTGACACAAGGTGACACCAACTATTTTTGGCGCCAAAACCTGTTTTTGGCGCCAAAACCAGTTTCTGGAATATTCAGGTATAAATACCCAAAAGGTCCAAAAAGGTTTATTCCCAGGAGGTCCTTTAGCACGAGCAAAGTACCAAAAGGTACTTCCTTCACGAGAAACTTATGAAAAGTTTTCGGAAGTCTCGAGATAGGCCGGGAATTTACCAAAATACCCCTTAATGCAATTTTATCGCATTAAAACGCATCGAAAAAGGGAGCAAATTGGATTGGCGTACTTACAGAGCCCCTCGGCAACGTCACTTTTGGAAGAAGTGAGGTTGTCGATAAAATAAGACCCAATCCCAATGAGCGGTCAAGGGATAAGGCAGAGGGCTAGACAATGATCTGGGGAGATTGGGTGGCTGAACCTTTAGAGAAAGGATTCCTATGTATTCCTGAGAGGGAATCAAGCCAAGTCGTAGTTTGGAAACGGAACTGACAAGAAGCAAGGAAGGGTAGAGATGGGCTTTCATACCTTTGTTGTGCTTACTTGTAGCTGTCGGGGGTACTGATGTTACTGCGGATGGTGGCGAGTAGTTGCCGGAGGGTCTCATGCTACCACTGTCGATGAAAGGTTGTAGCTGCCGGAGGGACTCATGCTGCAACTGGTGGTGGCGAGTAGCTACCAGAGGGTCTCATGCTACTGCTGTTGATGAAAGGTTGAAGTTGTTGGAGGGACTCATGCTGCAACTGGTGGTTGTGGATGCCAGAGGGAATCATACCACTGAGTGTCAGTGAAGGGTAGCTGCCAGGGGACTCACGCTACTGTTAAGGGCGGTCATGGATGCCGGAGGGACTCATACCACTGGTGTCGGTGAAGGGTAGCTGCCAGGGGACTCACGCTACTGTTGATTCTGCTGGGGGTAGGTGTAGCTGCCGGAGGGTCTCATGCTACTACTGTTGATGCATTTCCATTTTGCTGTGCGAGGGGCGGTCTTTGTTGACGGTTGGTTAACTTTGGAGTCATGAACTTTGCTTGGTAGGATGGGAATTTTTGCTTGCTAGGGAGCGGACTTTTGCTGATGCTTATGCAGCGGGGTTGATGCTACTGATGAGCAATTCTTGGGGAGACTGACAGATGTGGAATCTTTGTCTTGATTTCTGCTTCGAGGGGCAGTCCTTTGACGGTGCTCAGTTGATCATTGTACCTGCAGGGGAAACAACAATCCAAGCACTATATCTAGCTATGCTATTCCGTTAGCAAAGATTAAACTATTTTAGCTTGTTTGCACGAATCTGTCCACTCTGGGAACGAGGTGAAAGAAATACGGTTATTGTATTGACAGGTCGACTTTGCCTGGTTTGTACATGAGATAGTGGGACTGTATCGGGTGAGTGTGTATGGTGATACATATGGTGGGGGACCCTCTCCTATGCATGAGAATGTATGTGAGGACGGGAGGTGTATTACAGCGGCGGCGAGTCGAAAAGTGCACTGGGGGGAGGCATCGCAAGTGCTTTGATGTTGACCAGATGTGTCGCCCGACATGCCATGTCTGCTGGGCAAGTTGTGTCGCAGGACTGAAATCAGCTCGTAACAGGTCCCTTTTTAAAATCAGCTCAGGGTTCATTTGTAAACACTGTTCTTTCAGTAGGAGGAAACCAGCAGCCCCAGCTTGACAGACAAGCAATTTCTTTGGCAAAGACTGATACTTTCAACTGCAATGGAGCATTATAGCGGAGAAGTAGCTTCTCGAGGACATCAATTCCATCAGGACTTTGTTGAAATTTGGCAATTTCATCAAAAGCATCACAGGCAAGTTATTGACAGGTGGTACAACATGCCATGCATTTGGCCTTTGAAAGACTGGAGGATCGACTGGAATTTGCTCCGGGCTGCATTCTGCTTTTAGGACTCGGAGCGGCACGTCTTTACACTGTCATATAATGATCTGACACCAACCATGGAGGACTTTAGGGCATTGACAGGCCTGGGCGAGGCAGTGACTGTAGCATTTCCACGGGACAGACGGTCGGTTGTGGAGCAGTTATCGGACTTCCTGTACTTGTCAGCAGATCAGGTGCCATCTATGATTCTGGGTGATGGGTCCATAGACTTGACTCGGATGGCTAGGTTGCGCTTATCCAGTCCTGAGCTGTTCGATCTTTCCACATCTTTGGACATGTTTATGCTGCTCACTTTGTCGGCTTACTATTTTTGTGGGTATGATGGAGTCTGTCCGGGTGCGTTGCTGGAGATTGTCAGGCAACTCAGGGGTGACCGAGGTGTGGATCTTCATCAAATTCGGTCTGGCCAAGGGGAGATGGACATTGTACCACTACTGTTGGCTGAGACCTACCATGGTATTGACAGGCTAGCAGGAGGGTCGGATTTTATGGGTGCAGGCAGCCCCAGGTTGTTATCCTTGTGGTTCTCTGAGAGGTTGCACTTTATTGGGCCATTACCAGAGGGTCAGACGGCGATGCCTTGGGTGACCTGGCCACGCAGGCTGCTGAGGGATGCGGTCGCTGACAGCTGACAGATGAGGTTGACGCGGTACGGGACTACTGATCTGAGCTTTTGGTTTCCCGAGTGGAGGTTACAAACCATGAGAGACATTTAGGATGGGTCAGTGGTGGTCAGGCTGCCAGGCTTGCATGTATCTTCATTCTGCATCCCATAGCTGGTGAGCAGGCAGTATGGGTACCCTCAATAAATTATCCGGGCTTTGAGGGAGAGGCTGATGACTGATGCTGTTCCGATGGCCATGACCGAGCCCAGACTATGCAATTTTTCAGCAGATCATTTCTGGAGGGTTTCTTTCCCGCACATACACTTCTTCGGCAGTCCAGGGGGATTACATTCTTGACCACGGAGTATTTGATCTGGTATGAGGAGCAACCTGTGCAGTTGGCAATAGAGGCTCGCCGTCGAGAATGCTTGGGAGCAGACTACCCGACCAGTCGGTCTTTCAGAGATACAGAGGCCCGGGGGAACCCAGATAATATTACCGGCGATGTTGCTGAGGACTATTGGAGGCAAGAGTTCCGGAGAGCTGCTCTGAGGAATGATCCAGCGGTGGTAGCTCGCAGAGAGGCCTTGAGACAAGAGAGGATTGCTAGGGCCGCTTTGAGGGAGACTGGTCTGATCGAGCCACCGGCACGCGTTATACCTGAGCTAGGACGAGCTCAAACCGACTTATTCAACATTCCTAGGCCAAGGACCTCCCGAGGACCGAGGAAAAGGAAGAACAGAGATGCGAGTTCAGGAGCGGGAACGAGTTCTTAGACACTTTATCTGAGAGATAGGAGACTCTTTTGTTTGTATTCTAGGAAAGAGATTTATTGTATGAAACATGAGTATCCCTTGATTACTTTAATGCAGTCGAAATAGATGTTGGCATTCTGAAATTTATTTCCTTATTTTTTTTTCGCAGCAAGTTATTTGAGTCAAAAGCAGGTCGTGCTTGAACTCATCAAAAAGAATATTAACTCAAAATGAACCTTTGAAAAACCTTGGAACTGTAATCAAAATACATTTTGGCAGGATTGGAGGTTTTGCAGCATTCTAGACTGAACCACGAGTGGTTGCCTACGTTCCCCTTTTGTAAAGAGAGCTAAGGGGCTCAGGTCTCCATAGTTCGACTCAATTAACATTTGTGTTTAAGACAGGGGAGATAGGGACATGGTGCAACCCTGTTTTTTACCTAGACCACCCATTTTTAGGGTTTTCAGTCTAGTTGGGTATATTCTTTTAGCACCGGGCGCGTCCCTTGTTTTTGCATGGACTGCCTTTTGAGAGGTTTTCAGTCTCATCTGGGACAATTTTTATTGCGCCTTTATTTTTTATTTCTTTTTCTTTTTTTCTTTTTTTTTTGTATAGAGGGGGAAAAGACTCGATCAAACATAATATCGCCGCAACTTGTCTCTGTTGATGGGGTGCAAAAACGGGTTGCCATCCAAATCTGTTAGTTGCATCGCTCCTCCGGAGAATATCTTCTTCACCAGAAAGGGTCCGACCCAAATAGGTGCCCACATGCCCAATGCACTGCTCTGATTCGAGGGCTTCATCTTGAGGACCAGATCACCAACCTTGATGTCCCTGGGTTTCACTCTTTTGTCGAAGGCACGGGCCATTCTCTTCTGATATGCCCGATTGTGCTCCATGGCTTTTAATCTGCGTTCATCCAACAGTGCCAATTCGTTGTATCGACTTTGGAGCCACTCAATCTAATTTACTTCATTCTCGAGCAATACCCTGATAGATGGGATCTCTAGCTCAATGGGCATGAAAGCCTCCATTCCGTAAGTCAAGGCATACGGAGTTGCACCGGTAGCAGTTCAAATTGAAGTATGGTAGCCCCATAATGCTAAATATAGTTTCTCTGGCCAATCCCTTCCTCGCTCGGCCATCTTCTTTATGATTCTCTCCAGGTTCTTTTTGGCAGCCTCAACAGCACCGTTCGTCTGGGGTCTGTATGGCGAGGACTTGAGGCGCTTGACCTTGTATTCAGTGAGCAGACGATCGGTTTCTCCTTCAAAGTGGGACCCATTGTCAGAGATGATCTCATTCGAGACTCCGTAGCGGCAGAAGATTTGTTCCTTTATGAAGCGAGCTACATTCTTAGCTGTGAGCACTTTGTAGGACACGGCTTCCACCCATTTTGTGAAGTAGTCTAACACAACCAAAACAAACGAATATCCATTGCTACCTGATATAGTTATCTTCCCGATGACATCGATTCCCCATGTTGCAAAGGGCCAGGGAGTTGTCATACAGTATAGATCATGAGGAGGGATGTGGTTTAGGTTGGAGAATCACTGGCACTTATCATTAGTCCGCACAAACTGGATACAGTCAGTCTCCATGGTGATCCAGAAGTAACCCAGCTTGATAATTCTATGGATAAGGGATCGAGCGTTCATGTGAGGTCTGCAGGTGCCGTTGTGAACATCTTCCATTACTCTCTGAGCTTTTTCTTTGCTGATACAGAGCAGGAGAGGGCAACCTTCCCTTTTCTTCCATAATTCATTGCCAAGTAGGACGTACTGTGCTGATAGCCTTTTTAGAGCTTGCAAACTCTTGGCCCAAACACCTTTTAAGTCTTCTTATATATCAACGAGGAAGGATGCTTCACCATGCTTAAGATACTGGAAGATCTGATTGTACCACGGCTGATCGACGGTTTTGATCTCTATTTCACTACAATATGCAGGATTTTCTCACCTTCTGACCCTGAACGGCTTGATTGATTTTCCCTCTGGTATTTCCACCAAGGATGCCAGAGTAGCTAGTGCGTCGGCGAATCTGTTCTTTTCCATTGGCAGGAACTGGAATGACACTTCCTTAAACTAGCCGACGAGCTCTGCAATGTAAGCATGATACCTCTGGAGACATGGGTCTGTAGTTTTCCATCTGTTGGCGGCTTGATTAATTATCAGTTGGGAGTCCCCGAACACTTCCAATTCATCCACATTCCGTTCAAGGGCAGCTTCAAGACCGGCTATGCAAGCTTCATATTCGGCTGCATTGTTGGTGACCGAGAAGTTTAACTTGATAGCCATGGGGGTATGCATGTCATTCGGGTCTACTAGTACCATCCCGTTGCCGTTACCTCTTTTGTTCGTTGCACCGTCAAAGAATAGCTACCACCGGCTGCCATTTTCTACAACAAAAATCCCTTCATCTAGAAACTGGAGATCTGGTCCTCAGGCTTCTGTGCTGGGGAAGTCAGCCAGCTCTGCCAAAGCCTGTCCTTTAATTGCTTTCCGGATCACATATTTAATGTCAAATTCAGCTAGGAAGAAGGTCCATTTTGCCAATCTGGTGGAAATGCTGCCTCTGTCACCCTGAAATAGGTACTTAATCGGGTCCATTTTGGAAACCAGATGTACTGTGTGGGATAGCATGTAGTGCTTTAGCTTTCCGACCACCCAAACTAGAGCTGCACATATCTTCTCTAGGGCAGAGTAATTTAACTCGCTACCTTGGAATTTACGACTGATAAAATAAATGGCATTCTCAACTTTGGAGTCCTTCTTCTCTTGCGCCATCATGGCCCCGATAGCTGTATCTGTGATCGTCAAGTATAGAAGTAGAGGTTTGCTCTCATGAGGTGGACAAAGAATGGGAGGATTAACAAGATAAGCTTTGATTCTCTCGAAATCTAGCTGGCATTCTTCGTTTTCTTCTTCAGCAGCTTAAAGATTGGCTCACACATGGAGGTCAGTTGGTTGACAAATCGGCTGATGTACTGTAGACGGCCCATGAAACCCTTTACCTCGGAGACAGTTCTGGGCGGCTTCATCTCAACAATTGCCTTGACCTTTCTGGGATCTGCCTCAATGCCGCGCTCTATGACTATATATCCCTAAACCTTACCATGGATAATCCTGAAGGTGCACTTGGCTGGATTTAATCTCATGGAGTGCTCCCGAAGTCTGTTGAAGAACTTCCTTAGATCAGTGAAATGCGTCCATCTGACCCTTTCGAGAGAATAATCATATCATCCACATACACTTCAATCTCCTTATGGAACATGTCGTGGAATAGGGTAGTAACGGCCCTCTGGTAGGTAGCCCCAGCATTCTTCAGCCCAAATGGCATCACTGTGTAGCAATAAGTGCCCCAACGAGTGGTAAATGCTGTCTTGTCCTGATCTTCCTCGGCCATTTTAATCTGATTATAACCCTCAAAGCCATCGAAGAAGGATTTGACTTCATAGTTTGCTGTCGCATCCACAAGCATGTCAATGTTCGGCAGGGGGAAGTCATCTTTGGGACTAGCCTTGTTGAGGTCTCGAAAGTCTACACAAACCTGTACTTTTCTGTTTGCCTTTGTAACTGTTACAATGTTTGCCAGCCAAGTCAGATATTCGATCACCTTGATAAAACCCACCCGTAGGAGTTTCTCAATCTCTTCCTTGACCTGTAAGGACCACTCGGGCTTGATCCGCCTCAATTTCTGCTTAATCGGCTTGATCTCTGGATCCAGAGGTATCCGGTGCTCTACGATTGATGTATCCAACCCAGGCATGTCTTTGTAGGACCAGGCAAAGACGTCTACAAACTCTTTGAGTAGCTCGATCAGGGTATCTCGTTCAACTCCGGAGAAGAAGCTTCCAATTTGCGTTTCTTTGGGTTCCTCAACTATTCCCAGGTTCACCGTTGTCAATATCTCATCGGCAGCTTGGGCCCGACTTTCCTTTCGCTAGCAAACCTGCTTTGAATTATTTTCTAAAATTTTCTCATCTATTAAGTCTGCATTATCTTCAATTGATTCTTGCTTAATTATTTTTAAATCTTGATGATTATTTTTGGTTAAGCGTTCAATTGTTAGATTTGCAATCACGGGATACTCGGAAAGATCAACCATTTTATTCAGAGCGAACGGGAAAACAATGTCTACAACACGACGACGGTCTTCCGTCGTGAGGACGTCAGACCGATCAGAGGACTCAAACTCAATTACAAGGGATTCAGGGGAACGACTCAAGACACGGGGGACAAACTTAGATGCAGAGGGACTGGGACGAGGCTTGAGTCCAAGCTTCTTGATCATAGTCTCCCTGTCAGCGACCGGTCCTTGAAATGAAGTCCAATTTTGCAACGGCTTCTCTGCCACGGTCTCCAAACTGTTTAAATCCACAACTGGCCCCTTCTCAAATTCCAACATAGCCACTACCTCGTTATTAGAGGAAAAGTCAATCAAATCTATGGGCTCTTCAGCAACAACAAACCCTTCTGCAGGTATCTCCTCTATAAACACACCGCTCTCAGGCTCTAACAGCCCCTGATCTTCGAACAGATTTGCCAAGTCACCATACATGTCTACAGGGTTTGCACCGCGGATCTTGTGTATGACGGGCTCTTCCAGAGCAAGCTTCTCAAACTGGTTGACATAATCGGGCCCCCAAAGATGGTAGCTATTCTCATATGTGGCAGTGACGCCTGGCCTTCTGGGCGTACTGACGAGCATTTCCTTTACTGGGTTCTGACTGGTGGCGAACCTTCGAATTGTTTCATCCTCTCTTCTTCTTGACTTAACTTTGGCTCCGGGCAAACGAACATTTCTCCATCCTCCTTAACGAAGTGCCTATTTAGAGACCAGCTATAAGGGTACATGAAGGGCCTTTTGTATCTCTTGCTGGCAGCTAAGGTCATCCTTTCTTTGAGCGCTTCGGCTTTATCATACGCTTTGTCCTCTCTTGTCACGACATATCCCAGGCCTCACCTGTTTCTCTTGGGTTCCGGCATCACAAGCTTACATGGTCCCTGTTGACGCTTTCCTAGCCCCAGGCCCGGGATGTAGCTTATGCCTCTCATCATTTTCAACACGGGAGTAATCTTGTCTGAGGAAGTTATCAAATCGATAGTGCAGACCTGCCCTTTAGGCTTTTCGATCGTGAAATCACTTAGCATCAGACTCTCTTGGTCAAGCTTGATTTCCATCACTGGCATGGTATTGGTGTTGGTCTCCCCAATAGTGACACTATCACCGTAAATGGTTGTCAGAACCCCATCTTGTACAAACTTCAAACACTGGTGGAGGGTGTAGGATACAACTCCAATTTCATGTATCCATGGCCACCCCAATAACGTCGAGAACGTGACAGGAATGTCAATGATTGGAATTCTACTGCCATCTCCTTACTCCCAAATAACAGATTCAAAGAGATAATCCCCAACACTGCTCTGGATGTCGAATCGTAGGCTTTTATGGTCTGGTTGGATGGCTTAAGGTTCTGTGCATCAATGTCTAGCATACTCATCATCTTGGCAGGAAGCACGTTCATGGCCGACCCATTGTCCACCAACACATGGGGAATTCGACGCCCCTCCAAGGGTACAGTGATGTGCAGGGACTCATTATGCTTTGAACCGTAAGAAGGCAAGTCCAGGTCTGTAAAAGTGATGATGTTCTGTAGCGATGCGTAGTATTTTTTAACATCTTTTTGAGTCTCCACCTATATTATTCGTTTGGAAAACATAGAAAAACCATTTTTTTGGAAAGAGATCTGGGTTCGGGGCTTAGGTTATGGAATGGAAAGGTCAAGGAACACCCATTCTACCCAATCCAGAGATTGGTCTTGCTAAAGAAAAGAGAGGTTTTCGAAAAAAGAGAAGAAGATTGCAAATAAAAATAAACAAAGATCCATTTAACAGGGTTAAACGGAATATATGATCGATTGCTTCGAGACCGTCCCCATGATTTGGAGAGGCTCTAGGCCGATCCTAGATTCTATGGATTTATACCACTCTAACAATCAATTAGAAAGGGATTTAGGGGTTACCTTGCGTGAGGTGATTTGGGCAGAGTTTCGACTCAAGTTTAGAATCGAATCTTGATACGGACAGAGCTTCGCCTCGGTCCTTGACTCGGATCTTGATGTTTGTTTATCAACAAGGTTGACAAACTTTGAGGTGTTTTTAGGGTGATTTTACAGGAATCTTTCAAGGAGAGAAACCAGCAAAATGTGTGTGAATTATGGAATTGTGGATCTCTTGAACCTTAGAAGTCACCAAGTATTTATAGGTGTTAGAGGGGTTTTGAGGATGAGATCAAACACTTCCAGAAGGTTCCAGACTCCAAACTCTATTGGTTGGCCGGATGGATAAAGTTTTATCCCAAAACGATGTTGAAATCGATGAGGAAACTATCATCTGCATACTGCAGAGGGACAATATCTCGCACGAGGCACACCATTCCGCGCGAGATATCGTTGTCTGTGGATAATTCTGTCCTTTCCCCGTTATCTCGTATGCAATTTAGTCTCAAACTAACGGTGGTTAGTCAAGACTTATCGAAACACGATGAAATGGTGGATTTCTACTTCTTGACTCAAAGCGAGACTTAGAGTGGTATAAATATGATCCGATGTGTTCAGAATGGGGTGTCTACAGAGCCCCTCGTCGACAAGTCTTATGAAAGAAGTCATGTCGACGATAGAAAAGACATCATTCTGAACATCGGGATGGTCGAACCGCACGGCTTCCTACGTATCTCTATCGGAGAATCAGACCATAACGTAGTTCGACTCCAAAACACGAAAAGGATGCTTTAGGTATTTTGAAAATCATTTTGAAAATCGAGGAGATTTTGTTTTGAAAGATAAATTCATACTGAGGAATCAAATCAAGATCCAATTATGAATATACCTGCCTGTCTGAAGATTCGCCTGTCTGGGCTCCGAACCTGCGGGAAATATATTAGAAAACAAAGGCTTACCTGTCTGGTCCTTTGAGACCTGTTGGTTTTTGTGACGATTCGCCCGTCTGGGCTCCGAATCGGGCTTTTTGTTGTTGAGGATGACGATCCACCTATTTGGGCGTTGAATCGGGCTTTTGATTTAACGATCCACCTGTCTGGGCATTGAATCGCGCTTTTGATTTTGATGATCCACCTGTCTGGGCATTGAATCGGGCTTTTGATTTTGACAATCCACCTGTCTGGGCGTTGGACCAGGCTTTTTTGATGACGATCCACCTGTCTGGGCGTTGGACCGGGCTTTTTCTGTTGACGATCCACCTGTCTGGGCATTGGACCGAGCTTTTAATTTGATGATTCACCTTTCTGGGCTCTGAATCATGTGGACTGAGTTGATCTTTGGACCAATCGGTTTTTGGGCGACTGGTGCCATATCGGGCGATCGTGCGGGTGTCACGTTCGGCTCGTTCCGTGACTTGCGGTGCCGATTTTTCCACGTTTCCTTGCTAGTGTATCATTTCCAAGGGTAAATGTGTCAAAATTTTGAATTTTGACGTTGCGTAGACGCTTATTGTCGAGGACAATTTTGTCAAATTCCCGAAGGCATATCTCGCGCGAGATATGATATACCTCACGGGATATCTACTGTCGAGGCAATATAAAACAGCAGCTGTTGTTTTAATTTGAAAACATCATTTCCAAATTCCCTCCCTAACTCGAGCCAAGGTCATTTTCTCTACAAATTTTCATGGATTGCTCGTTGATTCCTCCCTCTAAACATCTCTCAATCCTTCCTCTCTCCACAATCAATGGCTCAAGAGCGAAAGAATCCAATTTAGGGGAGTTATTTGCTCGGGAAGGATTATCCCCCCGATGACCTTACATTCGATAGGGACGCGCATATCTCCACCGCCGTTCGGGAAGGTTTGGTAAGAGCTTCTCTCTCAATTCTTGTTTCTCATATTGCATTAAGTTTGAACCCACTTTTTCTTGAATTCAAATTCCATCAATGGCCATTTTTTCTTGTTTTTATCTAGAACTAGGTTCCTTCTTGCATGATCTGTTTTTGTTAGATTTGTTGGATGATTGTTGTTGCGTTGAGTGCGCATGAGTCTCCTACATATCATGGATTGTAGGAGGGGTTGATTCGGATCATTAATTGCATCCTTGGGCAAGGCTTTCTTGTATGCACGCCAAGCGTTCGATGAAATGCCTCAATGAGGATTTTCTTCTATTTCATTGAATTTTTACCATGGAATGATTTCTAATGTTGCCCTTTTTGCTCCTTCTCTGTTTTGCAGTCGTATAGGCCGACGAAGAATTGCCGTGGGAGCCCAAAACTGACTAGAGCCCTGTGGGACAAGATCAAGGATCTTGATGGTGTTCGAGATAGGATGTCTCAAACGGGGCTTCTGACTTTTGTTGATAACCTTCAAGGGATGAGACGGACTCCCCAAGTCCTTCAGGCGATCAGGGAAAGGTGGTGGGATACTACCCACACCTTTCATTTGCGCTTCGGGGAAGCTACTATGACTCCAACGGATTTCCTTGCTATCACAGGGCTAGAGTTTGCCGGCGAGCCCCTTTTGAAGACTGTGGGTTATAAGCCTGCGAGCCTAGCTGTGTGGAGGCAGCTGATTGGTTTCTCCCCCAACAAGGTTAAGGCTAACACCCCTCCGGCGTCAGATTGAGGATTATGCGGAGAAGCCGAATGCAATTACTGATCGGTTGGTGCGAGGTGCTCTTTGGTACATTCTTTCTAAGACCATCTTTGCGAACCACTCTTCTACGGCTCGTCTTTCTCTTTTGGGCTTGTTGGTGAATTTAGATGAGGTGAGTACATATGATTGGGGCTCAGCGGGGCTGGCCTTCTGTTACCACGCCATGGATGAGGCGTGTAGGCATACCAAGGATACCCTGTCGGGGTATTCTTATGCTTGGGAGGTATGCTCTTGATTCTGTTTCTGTCCTCTGTATACTTTGTCTGTATTCCATGCTGAATCTGCTCTTGTTTTCTTGTGCAGATATGGGGCTATACTGTCCTTGGATTGTACAAGTTTGAGTTGGAGAGCCGGAACCCTTTGTTCCTGGATATCAGGAGGTGGAGCCATCCCAATCGGAGCGTTGATGAGGAGGAGGATCAGGAGTGGACCCTGACGGTCGCAGAGGCGCGGGCCCTGCTAGATGCTTTTGAGTATGAGCGGCTAGGCCTTTATCCATGGACCCTGTTGGAGCGGGAGGTGCACCGTGCTTGGGATGCCACTGGGATGCAGAGGATACTAGCATCTCTGGAGGGGGATACTATGTACCTTGGTGAGCGGGTCTTCCCACAGCATGGCCGGGGTAGACTATCATATATGGTGCCAGCGGATCCGCCTAGGGTGATGTACCCCACCTACTCTATTCCAGATGATGATTATGCTGGTCTCATGGTGGGTAGTGCGGCGACTGCTTGTGTTGTCCAAGGGGCCTCCTATGAGGAGTTCTTGCCTCGACTGATGGGTCCCCTCCTAGTGGGCGCTAGGCGATCGCTCGCTCGTGGCTCCGCCTCTGCCTCTGCCTCAGGTTCATCAGCCCCTAGTACTTCTTCTCAGTCTGCTGGTTCTCTGCCCTTCGTGCCGGATTTTTGTCCTCTGAGTTATACGTACATGATGGGGAGTATGCCGATGATGGGCCATATCCCGACTCTGGATCATATTCCCGAGGGTTACCACCTTCCGCCTAATGTCTCCTCGGTATGTTTCTGTATATATTATTTCCCGTATTCGTCCATATAAGTGTATATGTCCGACTTCATCTGAGCATTTCTTTTCCTTTTGTTGTCAGGTCACTATGTCATCGGTTGATTACAACCGTGGGGCAACCAAGATGGCGGGACTGATGGCCCTGGTGTCGGACCTATTTGAGAGGCTATTCCAGAAGGCTTCTTTGGCGGCCTAAACGGTGGCCTCTGCGGTGACTCCTACTTGTGGAGCCAAGAGATCGAGGAGGGATGGTAGCCCCCAGGGTGGTGTGAATTCCCCGTCCCGATGCAACACGCATTCGGAAGTTTAAAATAAATAATCATGGGAAGTCGAACCGAAATGGGATATTCATTAAGTGACACTCGATTTAAACCATATTAAAAATATTAGTTTAATTTTATGAGAGTCGCCACGCCGCTTTGATATAGCCCAAAGCATTAAAAAAAGGCTAAGCATGTGATTGGGTTTGGGGGTCAAGTTACAACAGAAGAAGAAACGTTATCACTCCTTTTGCCCGACGGATCGGTCTTTCTAGCATGTGGGGTGTTGGTTGTGTGCGGTGTTTACAAGAATAGATAGAATAAGTGGGATCATGCATAAGGAGGAGGGGAGAGAAAGAATTAATTGATGATCACACCCTAGAACCTTTGATTTAGACCCTCGGAAGGTGCACTAATCAACGTTCATCCTTGGGGAATTGTTGATCATGGGATGATTGTTACTAAGGAGGAAGGAAAGAAATAGTTCCTAGATCCATCGGGTTTCTTGGATGAAATCTTAGATCATCATCGGCTATTCATACTTAAATATATTAAAACAGTCCTAAATCTAGCATACAGGCACAATTAGAACATATTAAGCATGCAAATAAACTATCTAGTGCAGCAATAATAAAAATAAAGAACAGAATGCTAAATAAAAGACTTACCAATTGTGGCAAGGCTTTGGGGTCGAATCTACAAAGATTCGAAGCGATATTGGGATATGTGTGGAATAGAAAACTCAAGTTT
Source organism: Adenophora triphylla var. japonica (assembly GCA_022495995.1). Lineage (NCBI taxonomy): Eukaryota > Viridiplantae > Streptophyta > Magnoliopsida > Asterales > Campanulaceae > Adenophora > Adenophora triphylla. Next base: position 78,419 of record JAFEMH010000066.1, read on the forward strand.
AGTATTGACTTTTTCCTGCTGAAAATGTGTGTGTTGAAAATGTGAACAGTGTGAACGTATTTATAGTGCTCGGGAAGTGGGCCTTGGAGGCTGATGGACTGAAGAAAAGGGTCGATCGAACCTTTAAAGGGTCAAACGAACCTTTCTGGAGAAGGGTCGATCAAACCTTAAAAGGGTCGATCGAACCTTTACGAGAAGGGTCGATCGAACCTTTACGATAAGGGTCGATCGAACCTTTTACCAAGCGTAGCCTTCATGTCAGCGGCTGTTGACGGCGCGAGGAAGAGAAATATATTAAAGATTAATTAGGGTTTTGTCAACCCTAATCAGTCTAAAACAATTCTTTTAGGAACAAGATTAAAATATCTTTTTTTTTTTAGGACCGGGTACTAACAGTTGCCCCTTGGCGACGCTTCTTGTAAGACAAGTGGGGTCGACGATTAAGATAGGATCCGTCTTGAAAAAAGGGATTTTAGGGGTGGAACGATGAGCTTGCGGTTTTGATGTTTGAACTCGAGCTGAGTCGCAAATGAAAGGTGACCAGGTAGGTCGAGCGGCTGAACCCTTGTCGGGCTACCTACGTATCCCAAGAGGAATCAAGCCAAATCGTAGTTCAAAAAGATGTGATTGTGTGGGAATCACCCAAGGATACGTGACTGCATGGGAGTCATCCTAGAATGTGAAGATGTGACTGCGTGAGAGTCACTGTGTGACCGCGTGGGAGTCATGGTGTAACTATGTGGGAGTCACCCTAAGATTATGAGATATAGTGACTATGTGGGAGTCACCCGGAAATTATGAGAGTGTGACTATGTGGGAGTCACCCAAAGATTAAAAAAGATATATGATAGGTAAGAGAAAAGGGTAAAAGTGAGAAAAATACTGTTCTTATGAAAAGGTCGATCGGCCCTTTTCCTTTCTGGTCAAGGGTTTTGACCGAGAAGCTGTTATCTAGGTGGGGAGAGGGAAGGGTCGATCGGCCCTTTCTCCTGATTGGCTAGGAATTTTGGACGAGGATCGGTATGGCTGAGATAAGATCTTAGCCGTTAAGAAGTAAACCAAATAAGGTTCGATCGGCCCTTTATAATAAGGGTCGATCGTCCCTTTTCTAGGCCAGACTTTTCGAACTCCGTGTCTGCCTTCTTCTTCTTCCTCCTCCGTTCTTCTTTTCGCCGTTCATACGCCATTTCGACGAGTTTGGTCTGAGAAACTTGAGGGATTCGAGTGATTTTGTGTCAATTTTGTAAAAGATTTGCTATGGCTACTCCTGATTGGGCCGCCGAATTGGATTCTTTGCTTAATCGCCCAGATGATCAGTCTTTGGGTTCATACACCGGTGATGGTGGTGGTTTTTTTGGCTTTGCTGGTGGGAGTGGCAGCGGTGGAAATGGCAGCAGTGGCGGTAATAGTGGCAGCAATGGTGGCGGCTATGGCAGCAACATTGGCGGCGGTCAGGGTGGTAGTGATGATGATAAGGGTGGTGACCACGATGTCGGGGAGAGTGATAGGAGTGATGTTGGTGGCGACCCGGATGCGAGGAGGCGATGGGCTTCTCGCAACTACCGTTCTTCGAGGTTACATTTCCCGTTGCAAAACTTGTCTGATTTTTACGCGGGCCAAGAGTATCACGGTTCCACGGGTCTTCGTTCCCGTGTTGGGATAAAGGTACGAGAGGTTTTGATTTAGCAACAAAATAATACATGCATATACCAAGTGTTATTATTTATATGCGAGTAATGTAACATACCTGTGCTGTGTTTACCTGTAGGGGAAGAAGATGAAAGGGCGTAGCTCCCTTAAGGCAGTAGGTGAATTATGGCATCTCTGCCGGCCGGTGAGGGTAGTCCTCGTGAGCGGATAGAGAGTATGGGTCTGGCTCCCTTTTTTGATATGGTACTACGGATGGGCCAGACCAGACGGTGTACGGCTGTTGTGAAGGTGTGTCAAGAATTTTTGTGGGACACAACACACACCTTTCACCTGAGTTGGGGTGAGACCACAGTTACCCCTACGGATTTTGCTGCTCTTACCAGATTGAGGTTTACTGATATAAAGCTTCCGTATGATGAGGCCCTTCATGCTGACTCGGCTCGTCAGACCCAATTATTTGGTGCTAGTTTGGGTTCGAGCAGGACTTTCGGTATTGATGCTGGAAAGTTTTACAAGCTTGTGAGAGCTGCCATTGATCAGTACACATTTGGCCTGTATGAGCTTGACGCACTCGTCCGGGGATTTCTTTGGTATGGCTTTTCACTGACCCTTTTCCCAACTCGGGCCCAGTATGCCGATTTTCCTTGTTGGGTGCATTGGCAGATTTGGACATGGTGCGCGATATCTCATGGGGGGAAGACGGCTTGGCTGAGCTATATCGGGCTCTGGACACCATTTCAAGGTCTAATACCTCTTCTTTTGATGCATTTCAGCTCGTTCTGGAGGTATATCGGCCTTCGCCCTTTTTACTGTCTTCTTACTTATTGCCTGTCTTTCTATCCTTACGAACATCTGCCTTCTGTGTCTTTTGCAGGCTTGGGTCTATGAGGTCTTCAATGTTGAACCGTTTGTTCTGCGTGATCGGACCCGAGTTGTGCCTGTTTTGTGCTCTTGGAGGAAGGAGAACAGGAATGAGGGAGTCCAAAAGACAGTCCGTGAATCTGAGTTGAGGGCTGTCATTGGTGGTCCCTGGAGGAATGAATTTCTGCTTTACCCTTGGACTCCCATGGTTACAGAGGCGGTTGATGATGTCCGAGAGGTTACTACTTCCCGTAGGTTGCTGGTTAGCTTGTCTGCTGACGAGAAGTATCTGGGGATTGGGTGACTAGGCAGCATGATGCTGGGGCTCCGCTTTATGTGCCACAGCACCCTCCTAGGAACATGTGGTATCCCAACAGCTTGGCGAGGAGGGAGGATTATCTGAATGGGGTTCCCGCTTCTGAGTTCCGGGCTGACATGGATTACCCGACTTTCGTGGAGCGCTTTCTGAGGTCACCACAGGTGGTGAGGTAGGCTGGTGAGGATGCCGGCATAGGGGATCAAGGCTTAGATATTCCCGGGTTGGCAGGTGTCGGGCACCCTGAGATCGTGGACATGCCCCCATTTCCTGACCACTTGTTTTTGCCGATAGGTGACCAGCAGGTGAGGATAGGTTTGACGCCTACAGAGGCTGATGAGGTTGAGGCTGCTCAGATTCCCCCAGACGGTGCCGGCGAGGTATACCTTTTACTCTTTCCTCTATCTTTATGTACCAATCTTTATGCTTCAACTATGTTGTGACCCTTGTGTCTGATTTTGTAGGTTACCCGTGACTCTTATGTGCGAGCTGTACGACAGACCAACATATTGAGCCGTCTGTTGAAGAGTGCCGTGCAGATACTTTTTGTCAGTCTCGGAGGTCGGTAGATGTGGATCCAGTTCGGCGCAGACGGCGATCTCCAGATGAGGGTAGTTCAACCTCCAGATTCACTCGGGGTCGCAGATCGACCTCTCATCGGGGCCATTAGGATTTTCATTTTGCAGACTTTTTGTAGCTCCTGTAATAGTTTAAAAGAAAAGACTGTATGCAGACTCTACTTTTATGCTGACTCGTTAGTATGATGCAAATATTTTATGTACAGATTTAGTGAGTTAATTTGAAATTTAGTATTTTCTATTTATGGGCATTTTCTATTTTTGTACACTGCAATGAATGAATATAAGATTGTAACAAAACGCGAAGCCTTTAGAATCCTTGAGCACTTGGAGTTATGCCGTGCCTGGCGAAGCCAGAAGGGTCGATCGACACTATCTTACAAATAAAGGGTCGATCGGCATTTTCATTTAAACAAAAAGGGTCGATCGGCACTTTCATAAAAGGGTCGATCGGTCCTTTATTGATTGACACCGCCTTTTCACAATCCTTTTCCTGTACGGATTTCAACAACCTAAAACCTATAAATTCCCCTCGAACCTCGACGATGCAGCAGCTCTCTCGGCCGTGAACAGTAGTTTTCAATCATGAATTCTCACCCTTCTGTCTTGATAGAGAAACAAAGCCTTTTTGAGAATGATTTAGCTGTTTGGGTGTCCAAAGTTTCTCGCTCCGTTCATCATGTTTTTGACAAACATTTCGGGGTAAAGTGTGTTTGGTCCCTTTTGCCCATGCATCCCAATTGGAATCTTTTACATGCAACAGCTGCCTTCTGGGATGAATCCAACTATGTCTTTAACTTTTCATATATTGAGATCACACCCACTTACGAAGATTTTCTTGCTCTCTGCGGAGGAGATGATGTCAGCCGGATAGCAATCCCTTAAGATCGAGTCCCGTTGGTGACAAGAGTAGCCAAATTCCTGTGTATCCCTTCGGCTGAGGCCAGAGGTTTGGTCGAGGGTGTGGATATTGACATATGTGATTTGCCGGGGAGATTCGCTCATGGTAGTGATTTTAGCTCGGATTTTGCCTTGTATTGCTTGGCCCTTTCCTTGTTTTCCAAGGTCCTATTCTCTCCTTACGTGGGGGTAGCTACCAGTGGATGCCTTGACATGGTTGATCAGGCCCGTTCTAGGAGGAGTGTCATTCTGGTTCTTTTGGGCGAGACGTTCCATGGCATATCTCAGATGGCTAGGGGTGCTCCACTTATGACTAGAGGCAGTGCTAAATTGCTAACCACATGGCTTGAGGATAGATTCTTTGTTTTGGAGATTCCTCCTTCAAGAGTTAGGCCTTGGTTCCATGGTTGTAAAAGGAAGGTTGATCAGTTTTTCGGTTTATCAGAGCGGGAGTGGAAGATGTACTTGGCAGAGATAGGTACAAACAAGATTCACTGGCGAGTACATCATTGGGGTATTTCTTTTATTCGGAGCCTTCAGCTTGGACAATGCCTAATCCGCGTACCAGCTTTTGAGGATACCACTTTTTACTATGTAGAGCGGGTACTTCGCCAATATGGTATGGAGCAGATCCATCCTCGAACTTGGGGAACTACTGAGCTTGATGATTCTGCCATGGTTTTTCCAATGGACGTTGGTGTTTTGGTTCTGATGGCGAGCTTATGGAGTTCTCATGGGATGCCATGAGTTTACCTTGCACAGCGGACCCTTAGCACTTATTTGTCACATGCTTATTTAACGTGGTATGAAGAAAACTTAGGACCGATGAGGGAGGTTTTACATGACTTGAGACGGAGATTGATCCCTAACATATCTACGAGTCATTTTCTTAGGGATAGAGAAGCTTTGGTGACTTCTTTAGACAGAATGGAAGAGCGTCCTCCCAAGAAAACTGAGTGGAAACTGAAGGGTAAGGCGATCGAAGATGTTCCCCCATTGAAGAAGTATTCGCCTTATTTTAAGAGGGAGATTAAGAAGAAACCGACTCGACGAGCTGCCAAGAAGAAGGAAGGAAATGAGGGGCCTAGCGCCAAGGAGTAAACCTATATATCTGAGTATCCACCCACAGTCACATGCAGACACATTAGTGATTTAGTTTGCCTTTTAATTCCTTTTAGTTTCTTTTGCAAGTTATGTAGTCATTAGTATAGTCGAGCTTAGACTCATCGAATAAGTGTAATCATGCATTGATTGTGGGAATAAAAAATTTATTGCTTCAGTAAAAATAGACTTCATTATTTGCTCAAGTGCAGATTTGGATGTTTATTTATTTTTTGGACCGCGCCGATTAAGGCTGCCTACGTTCCCCTTTTACAATGAGAACTAAGGGGGGCTCAGGTCGTCGTATTTTATTTATGTCAAACTACTAATTTTAGAAAGGGAAGATAGAAGCGGGGAAATTTTATTTTATTTTTGTGTGCTCTAACTTTTGCCTAGACCACCCTTTGCGGGTTTTCAATCTAGCGAGCTTTTGAACGCACCCTTTTTTTTATTACTAGACTGCCCTTTGCGGGTTTTCAATCTAGCGTGCTTCTTTTTGTGTTTTTTTTTTTTTTTAGAGGGAGGGAGTTTAATCATAGTAGCATTTGAGTTTGCTGAGATTGACGGGTTCCTTGAATTCGTTGCCATCCAAATCTGCCATTTTAAATGCTCCACCCGAAAATATCTTCTTAATCACATATGGACCGGTCCAGGTGGAGGCCCACTTCCCGAGAGGGTTGAACTTATTGGGAAGTTGTTGTTTCAAGACCAAATCTCCTTCCTTTATGTCTAAAGGTTGTACCTTTTTGTTGAAAGCTCTTGCTGTCCGCCTTTGATAGGCTCGGATGTGTTCCATGGCTTTGAGTCTACGCTTGTCAAGTGTGGCCAACTGGTCGTATCAACTGCGGAGCCATTCAATTTCTACTACTTGATTTTCTAGTAGGATCCTCAAAGACGGGATTTCCAGTTCGACCGGGAGCATTGCCTCCATCCCATATGTCAGAGCGTAAGGAGTTTCACCTGTAGCGATACGGACCGAAGTTCTATACCCCCAAAGTACCAATGGTAATTTCTCGGGCCAGTCCCTACCTAGGATTGCCATTTTTCTGATTATCTGCTCGATCGTCATATTAGCTGCTTCGACTGCTCCGTTGGTCTGCGGTCTATAAGTGGAGGACTTGTGCCTGGTAATTTTGAATTCTGCTAGTAATCTATCACAGTCTCCGTCAAAGTGAGACCCATTGTCTGAGATGATTTCGTTCGGTACCCCATATCTGCATATGATATCCTCCTTAATGAACTGTGCCACCTTCTTAGAAGTCAACACTTTGTAAGATTTTGCCTCGATCCACTTGGTGAAGTAATCGACAACTACTAGTATAAAACCATGCCCATTGCTTCCCAGTGGTGTAACCTTGCCAATCACATCGATCCCCCATGTCGCAAATGGCCAAGGGGTTACCATGCTGTACAGCTCGTGAGGGGGTACATGATTCAGATTGGAACACATTTGGCATTTGGGACATTTCCATACATACTGGATGCAGTCTGCTTCCATAGTGATCCAATAATAACCCAACCGCGTGATTTTCTGCCTTAACATTCTGGCATTCATGTGTGGGCCGCATAAGCCATTGTGTACCTCTTCCATGATCATTTCTGCCCATTTTTCATCTACATATAGTAATAGGAGACCACCATAATGTCTTTTGTATAAGGTGTCATCTAGTAGAACAAACTGTCCGGCCAAACGCTTCAACGCCTGCAAGCTTTTGGCTTTCACGTCTCCTAGGAAAGATACGTCACCATTCTTGAGATACTCATAAATTTGTGTGTACCATTGATCTTTACTTTTCTCGGTGTCAGCTTGAATCTCACAGCAGTAGGCTTCACAACAGTAAGCGGGGTTCTCCCTCCGACTAACTCTGAATGGTTTTACAGACATTCCGTGAGGGATTTCGACTAACGAGGCTAGAGTAGCTAAAGCGTCAGCGAACCTATTTTTGTCTCTTGGTAGGTAGTGAAATGTCACTTCTCTGAATTGTCTGACTAGCTCGTCCAAGTAAGTCTGGTACTGTTGCAGGTAAGGATCAACTGTCTTCCACTTCTTGGTTGTCTGATTGATGATTAAAGCTGAGTCTCCATATACCTCCAACTCTTTCATATTACGCTCTAAGGCTGCTTCTAAACCATCTATGCATGCCTCATATTCGGCTGCGTTGTTGGTGGTCGTGAAATTCAGCTTGATGGCGATGGGGGTGTGTTCATCTTTGGGATCAATCAAAAGGATTCCCACTCCGTTGCCTCTCTTGCTTGTAGCCCCATCAAAGAATATTTGACATCTCTTTTCTGTGTCTAGGCTAAAAATCCCCTCGTCTGGAAACACTGGTTTGAGCCCTTGCTCTTCTGTACTAGGAAATTCTGCTAAATGATCTGCCATGGCTCGCCCTTTAACTGCTTTTCTTGGTACAGAGGAGATATTGAATTCCCCAAGAAATACTGAACACTTGGCTAGCCTCATAGATAGAGACGGCTTGTCGAACAAATATTTAATTGGATCCATCTTTGACACTAGTAGAATCGGATGTGCCAACAAGTAATGCTTGATCTTATTAACCACCCAGACTAGCCCGGTGCAAGTTTTTTCCAATGCTGAGTAGTTCAACTCACTCCCCTGCAACTTTCGGCTAACGAAATAAATAGCGTTCTCTACCCGAGAATCCTTGGCTTCCTGTACCAGCATAGCCCCAACGGCTGTATCTGTCACTGTTAGGTACAATAGCAACGGTTTCTCCGAATGCGGGGGGCGAAGGATAGGGGGATTAACTAAATATTTCTTGATTTCTTCGAAGGTAGCCTGACACTTCCAGTCCCAATCTAAACTCATAGTCCTCTTCATTAGTTTGAAAATTGGCTCGCAAATAGTAGTCAATTGATTAATGAAGCGGCTGATATATTTTAGCCGTCCCATGAATCCCTTAACATCCTTTTCTGTACGTGGCGGCCTCATTTCCATGATCGCTTGAATCTTCTTTGGATCTGCCTCTATCCCATGTTCTGTGACCAGGTAACCCAGGACCTTTCCTCAAACAACTCCGAATGTATACTTGGCCGGATTTAGACGCATGGAGTGCTCGCGCAGCCTATTAAAGAACTTCCTCAAATCAATGAAGTGCTGTCCGTCTGACCCCTTAGAATGAATGATCATATCGTCGAAATATACTTCAATCTCCTTATGAATCATGTCGTGAAATAGTGTTGTGACCGCTCTCTGATACGTAGCCCCTGCATTCTTCAACCCAAATGGCATTACCGTGTAACAATACGTTCCCCATGGCGTAGTGAAAGCTGTCTTCTCTTGGTCTGCCTCGGCCATCTTGATCTGATTATAACCCGCAAAACCATCTATAAAGGACTTGACCTCGTAATTAGCAGTGGCATCCACTAACATGTCGATGTTGGGTAGCGGGAAATCATCCTTGGGGCTAGCTTTGTTGAGATCCCTAAAGTTAACACAAACTCTGACCTTGCCGTTCGACTTTCTGACCGTCACAATGTTGGATAACCATGTCGGATATTCGATGACTCTAATGAAACCCACCCGGAGGAGCTTCTCTATCTCTTCTTTGACTTGTAGAGACCATTTTGGCTTGATGCGGCGTAACTTCTGTTTGACAGGCTTGGCTTCTGGTGTTAGTGGTATCCTAAGCTCCACTATTGAGTTATCCAGCCCCGGCATATCCTTATACGACCATGCGAACACATCCGAGTACTCTTTGAGCAGCTCGAGCAAGGCTTCCCTTTTTGTGCCTTTGAAGAAACTTCCGATTTGCGTCTCTCTTGGATCCTCTTCCGTTCCAAAATTAACACATGCCAACACCTCATCGGCAGCTTGGGCTCGACCTTCCTTTTGATTAATAACTTGCTCAGAAATTTCTTTAATGTATTTGTTATTTAGCGTGTCTGCTTCTTCTAATGAATCATTATTAACTAAATTAATGTGATTAAGTTGAGCATTTTTAGTTAATTTATCATTTAAAAGACTGGCTACGAGGGGATACTCGGAAATATCTAGCTTTTCATTCATTGCAAAAGGGAATACAACGTTTGCGACTAAGTCAAAGTCCTCTGACGTGAGGTCATCATACTTAGAAGGAGACTCAAATTCAAAAGAAAATACGTCTGACTCAGACAAAAAAGATGACTCGGAAGAAACAGAGGACCTGGGGGAACTAACAAGAGACTCAACAGGAGGGGGAATTAGTCCAACTCTTCAATCATGTACTTCTTTGTTGCTATGGGTCCACCAAGTATGCACCAATTTTTCAACTTCCCAGTCATAGGTGTCACCAACGCCCTTGGATCAATGTCATCTGTCTGCTCCGCTTCAATGACTGCAACTACATCATCCTCTGCATTCAGATTACCCAAGTGCTGTAGCAGAGTCTGTCCATTCCATTCCTCTGTTACTTCTAAAGCTGCAGTGTTCCCGACCAACGGCTCATCCAGAGACACCTGTTCGAATTGATCTGTCAACTTGTCCCCAATCTTGATGGTATACCGGCTCTGAACCATGAAAACCTTGCCTCTTTTCTGACGCGGGTCCATAAGAACTGTCTTCAGCTTTGATCTGTCAAACTTTGTATCCTTGAAGATCTCAAAACCCTTCTGCAGTTTACCCATGTGATCAAACCAAGGTTTATTGAACTCCATGCAAGAAAACACCTCGCCTTCCTTGACAAAATAACTATTAAGGGATAGGCAGTATGGTCTTAAATCTGGCTTCTTGTAAGGCAGCTTCACTCTCTTGAGATACTCAATTCTCTTCATTTCAGTCTTATCCTCAGGGGTAAGGACATAGCCTAAACCATGTTGGCCGCGGTGATCAATAGCTTTCACCTCCCTCGTAGGTCCTTGGAGATGCTTACCAAGCCCCAATCCTGGTACAAATCCCATATTCCTCATCATTCTGACAATTGGCTGCACTTTGTCTGACGTTCTCGTGAGGTCTACTGCGCAAATCTGTGCTTGTGCTACTAACTGAAAACCACTGAACATCGAACTGCCTTCCTCATGCTGAATTTGTAGAACCGGCACTCCCCCAGTGCTTGACCCTTGAGATGTAACCAAATCACTGTAGATGACCGTTATTTGGTCGCCTGACTGAAACTTCACACACTGATGTAGTGAGGAAGGGACTCCGTTCATTTGATGTAGCCATGGCCGACCTAGTAACATGGTGAAAGTGGAAGGTATGTCTATGACTTGGAAATCGGCAATCATGGTGGTGATTCCGCAAGTGAGAGGCAGACTGACTATGCCTAACACCGACCAACTAGTAGAGTCATACCCTCTAACAGAATGAATCGAAGGACTCAAATCTGTAGGGCTTATATCGAGGACATCCATCATCCTGGAGGGTAATATATTCACTGCAGAACCATTATCGATGAAAATACGTGGCTGTAAGTACCCCAATCTGGATCACTCCCTTTCAAACACACGGGAAACACCGTAGACTCATCCACGCAGTCTCAGGGACCTCTCTCACTCAAAACCCTCTCAAAACCCTCTCAAACCCCCAAACAAAACAAGGGAGGAGCCTTTCTGGGATAAAAAGGGACAAAAGGACCTTTTGGGAATTTTCAGGAAATCAGAAAAGCAATTAAGGTCCGTACGGACCTCTTTGTTTCAATGATTACTAAATCCCCTTAAAGTCCACAATATTCCCTCAAATCCCGGAAGAAATGATGACTTCCCTGCAGAGTTGGTCCGTACGGACCTCTTTGCATGCAAGATGGTCCGTACGGACCTTATTGCATGGGGGACATCATCATTCCAGAATATTCTCCATCATTGCAGATTCCCTCAAATCGAGGAAATCCAAAATTCTGGATAACCAAGAAGGTCCGTACGGACCTCTTTGCTCCGAAATTTTTACTATAAATAGAGGGCTCCCCCTCCTCATTTTCACACACCTCCCTCTTCTCTCTTCCTCCCTAAGCCTTCTGGCTCCCCTTCTAAGACCTTTCGAGGCATTCCCGGCCCCTTCGGATCCTTCCGAGGCCTTCCGAGCCCCCTCGAGGTGCTCCGAAGCCTCTCCCAGCGCTCCCGAGACGCTCCCGCGCCGCCCCGAGGCACTCTCGAGGTACTCTGAGGCCCCTCGTGGTACTCCGAGGCCTTGCCTGGTCTTTCCCACGGTGTCCCGGCTCTTTCCGAGTCAAACCGGCGATCCCAAACCTTGCCGAACCTCTGCCCGAATCCAACCAACGATTCCAACGCACGCCGAACCTCTGCCCGACTGATCCCGACGATCCCCACGCACGCCGAACCTCTGCCCAAACGCAGCCTACGGTTTCAACTCACGCCGAAACTCTGTCCGCGGACAACCGGCATCCCCGAAGCAATCCGAACAGCTACTCCGACCTCAAACACTATTCCCTGCGGAAGACAGGGCACGAACCAACATTGGTAAGGCTTCCTTCCTATTCTATTTCAATACATTTCAATACAATGTAGACATCCGATACAGCATGCATTTTTAAAAGCACACACACACACACACAACTTTTTAAAGGATATTAGGGGTATCCGAAAGACTCGTTTTACGAGGCTACTCGGGTGAGCTCTAATATTCTAATATTCTCTTCCCGGGGAGTCATCTGACCTCCGAACTCAAAATCTCATCACACAAAAACAGTTTAAAATTATCTTTAAACTGATGCCCTTTTTCAATGTTTTGGGCTTAATAAAAACGGCGTGGCGACTCTACAAAATGCGAAAGCAAAACGGCGAGACACCTCCAACGCGCAACGCTAAGACGGAATAAGCCAGATGCCGGGGCGCGATTGTGCTGCCTCTCGGATCCGGGCGACTTCCCGAACAGCGACGAAACGCGAGATGCCGGGGGCCCCGCGCGCGAGCCGGATCCCGGGTAATTTCAGTTGGCGACTCTGCTGGGGATTTTTGTTTTAAAAACTTTTAAACAAAACAAAAGATTTTTAAAACGATGATGAGGGTCAAACTTTCATTTTACCCCTTCCTTTAACTGTTGTGTGTGTGTGCACGTGCTTCGTTTTTATTTTAAAAAAAAAAAAATAAAAATACAAAAAAATGCATCAATATACATCTGTGCATACATTTAAAATTCTTCAAAAACTTCTATTTTACTCGAAAAAGAATTTTAGAAACCGCACACTACGCGCACGCCGCCTCGGTTACACCGCACTCTACTCACACCGTCGCCTCGGTTACACCGCACACTACGCGCACCGCCGCCTCGGATACACCGCACACTACAACCCTTAACCCGGGGTGGTCTCGGTTGCGATCCGTTTGGTCTTCCTAGGCCTCTTGGGGCGCGCACGGGATCATTCCAAACATCCCATCCTAGCCAAGCGTCAACCCCGCACGTTTGAGTCTTGAGTCACACTCTGTCCGGACTCGGTTGGTTTTACCCGGTCAGGTGTCGTACGGCTGGATACATATACCATGCCGGCCATTTTCTGAGTCAAGGCTCGGAACTCAAGATCCCTGGCGCAAGCAAAGCGATGAAAGGTCATGCTAAAATCTTGACCTGATCTTGATTTCCGAAGCTACACCTAGACGATGTTCCGTCCCGGATATACATCCATGCTCACATGACACCATGTCATCACGCCTTTGATACGTAGCCATGACGATATGACCCAGCCAACGCCTAACGTCACGGATCCCTTGCGCAAGCAAGGTAAAGGGAGGTCATGCCAAACTCTTGACCTGATCTTGACTCGGTGGCCGGCTCGGTTCACTATTCACATGGCTAACGCATCAAAACGAACATGACAGGCTCGGTCCTTAGGTTCGATTTTCTTTTAGGCCGGTGGAAACCGCTTGCACTATAGGACCCTCGCCCGGGGCCGTCCACCCCGGGATGTCGAAATACAGGTGCAAAACGAGGGGCTTATAGCCGCACAGTATGGTCTCCATCGACCCAGATCTAGCATAGTTGCGAAAAAGAAGAGCAATCTTTTCCAACCTACCTAGGATTCGAGAAAATCTTTGTTTTAAGTAAATTAAAACAACAAAAAAAAAATCGAAAATAAAAGAAACGGAAACCGCATGCCACGTGAGCTTTCCCCTTCTATCCCGTTAGGCCATTCCCGTGTCTAAACCTTGCCCGTCACCCTCCAAATAACCGAGAGTGGTTGAGAATCCTGGAAGCCGCCTTTTCGCATTGAGGTCACAAGGTCCGATAGCCCTTCCAGCTTCAACGGTCCGCACCGTCCAATACTCCCCATGACGGGATCAACAGATAATGCTGAGGGAAACGGAACCCCGCCACTAAGGAATCTCCAGACAATGGAGGAGGTGCTGCGAGCCTTCGAAGCCATCAAGAAGCGCCAAGAAGAACGGCAAGCTGGATCGTCGACACCTTGCGTCTTCGAGGAACAGCTATGCAGCTTCCCAACCCGATGGAACCTTTGTTCTCATAGAAGACGAAGACATACCGGCTCCCCCTTTCTCAAAGCTATCGGCGGAGTCCCGCCTCCGCCAAGCTACGAGATCCCAGCAACGCAAAGCAGCTCTCGCTCAAAGCTCCCCCTCAGGCATCGGTCAAGCGGCTCGACATGCCTCGCCTCGGATCGCCGCTTCCGGCCGCACATCAAGCTCGGTACCAAAGACACATACGTGCCTCAAGCTCCGCCGCATCCTGGCATCTCTTGCATCCCCTGTGATTCAATCCTTTGCCTCTATACGAGTCTCGCAATCACAATCGAAGTCCCCATTCTTACCAGAGGACAGGGCATCCCGAGCGGATATCCCGACATCTCAAGTTTGCCACCGCTAGCACTGCCAATTGGGGCTAACGAATCGTTTCCCAGGTTCCCAAACACAGCCCTTAGCGGACCCGGCAATCACGCCCTCAACTTCAACACCCTGTGGTATGGGTTGGTATACACTCAACTACCTCCCCAAGACTCCCGAATGGCGATCCCATCGCCCAATCCACCTCCATCTTCGATTTCCGTCCCCGAAAACGGTAACCCACCTCGCATACCGACCCTCACATGGCTTGGTTGATCGAACAGATGAAAGACATGCAAGGCAAGCTAGCTAGTTCTCGGAAGGACTCCCTCCCGCCTACCGATCCGAACAAAGTGGTCCCTCTCCTCCAAAGTTCAGATGCCGGAAATGGAAAAGTTTGACGGACAATGCCCAAAAACCCACATCGACACCTACGTCCCGGGTATGAGAGCCAAAGGGGCAACCCTCGGCAGATGGCGGCATCATTTTCGGCATTCCCTCAAATCCACGCACTAAGGTGGTTCCTCAATGTAAAGGCGTAAAACCGCTCCACGTGGGATCGCATTAGTGAAATCTTCCCCGGAGAAGTACCGCGCCAATCTTGAATGGGAAACAAACCGCCATGACCCGCAAGCCACCGAACAAAAGGATGACGAACCAAAGGCGAATTCTACAAAAGATGGAACTGAAGCTAAGCGAGATAATGGATCCACTTTCCAAAGAAGAGCAGATGGACATCTTCCATTCCCGCCTCAAACCATCTTTGAGGACTTTGATCGCCCACCATTTCTATCCGGATCTCCGTGCCATGGTCAATGCCGGACAAAGTTTGAAAAGACTCGAGTCTTCAAAAGGCAACAAAGAACCCCGCCTCGTCTTACCGCTATCGAACAAACACGGCAACTTCAACTCCCGCCCCAACCAAAGGAAAGGAAGCAGCCTAACAAGTGCACTACATTCGTAACGGAGCTCAAGTAAACCGCGATCGGGCAGCCCCAAAGAATGGCAACCCCCTCGCTTCCCACAGCTTCCAAAGCATTTTGATAACTGAAATGCCCTTGGGTCAAGTATTTGAAGCTTTGGTGAAGCGAAATCTTCTCAAACCACTCGAGAATTTCCAACCGAAGACCCTCAAACCCAACATGGATATGAGCAAGCACCGCGCCTTCCATAACTACCCCGGCCACACCACCGACAATTTAGCTTCGTACTCAACGGGTGATTCAGGGGCTTATTGAGGAGGGAAAATTGGAACGCCCCGTGGTCCCAATACCATTGGAAATCCATTCCCCGTAATCGACGTGGTAAACTCAATAGCCATTGACGAAACCCCAAGCGAGAGCGCACTCCCCGCAATTTCCGAGACCGTCGGCATGCTTTGTCCCGCTATGGACTGGGAGCGTGAAACAAGAGTCAAAAGGTCTCGTGACCGGGAATTCCGACAAGAACGCCCAAGGGCCACCGTCTCCCTACGATCTTTGCCCCGCCCAAGGCATACAAATGGATGGATCGAACGTTCCCGCACGAGACCGAGTCCAACGGTAGCACGGGAAGCGGTTTAGCCTTCACAGACGATGACTTGCCAATATGTGAGAATCGGCACAACGAAGCCCTCCTCATCCTCATAAAGATAGAGATGTTCTTCCTCCCGAACGTCTTGATTGATAACGGCTCCGCAGCCAACATCATCGCTTTAAACACATTGAAACGACTCCGCATCGACCGTTCTCTTCGATAAGGCCTTCACCTCGGGTAATCCGAGCCTACGACTCCACCGCACGACCAATCGTAGGAGTCATCAACTTGAGGATCCAATTCGACGTACAACCGGAGTCGGTAGAGTTTCAAGTCGTGGAAATCAAACCCACCTTCTCTCGCTTTGTTGGGACGGCCTTGGATACATCGATGAAAGCAAGATCATCTACTCTTCACCAATGCGTGAAATTCATCAATGCCAACGGAGCGATCGAAGTGATCCGCGGAAGCGATAATGGCAAGTGCTTGGCCAGCAAGCTATGACCCGGAAGAAGGTCCCGACATGACCGAATACTCTTCCCTGCATGATTCTCCTACCCCGTCCCGCTACGAAGTGGATCCTTACATCCACGCTCTAAGCCGCGACGAGCCGGAAATTGAAGAACTCATGGGACAGGATGACAACTCGACATATGCGACCGTGAAGAATGCTTGAGAGAGGATCAAGAGATGGATGCTCTAATGGAGATTGATCGAGGAGTAGACCCTTACTTCGCCGAAAACCCTCTTGCAAACCGGCTCATCGCCGATCCCCGGTACAAGACAACCCTCCGCCGACACTCTCGGATCTTACGGGGACAGCCATCACAGCCTTAGTTCAATTCAACATTCCGGTGTCCGACTGGACGAACAGTGGCGCAACCTCCTCCAAGGCTTAATCGGGGAAGGAGATATAGCATGTCCGCTCGAATCGGACATTGTAAACGTCGTCCAAGCAAAGATCCCGGATAAAGAAGCAGATTCTATGAAAGTGATCAACATCAAAGAAAATCCACTCCGAATCGCCGAATGCTTCGCCTCCTAGAAGTAGCCCTCGCCGACTTCTATCATCAAAACCCCAAGGACTGGTGGCAACACTAATGGAGGGACATCATCGTGGGAGCAGCCAAAACCTCCGCGATCCGGTTTGAAATCGAACCGCATGCAAGCTACTTTCCGGACTCATGCCAAGGGAAGATTGGCCACCTAAACCAGACCACTCCCTCTAGAGCTACAGCCATCCGAGAGTAATGAAGCTCGGTCCAATCCTCGTCGCCTATAGTCTAGCTTCGAGTCTTGTTGTCTGTGAATTCACATCTTTTGTGTCTTTTGACGGCTTTACGCCCAACGATTGTGAATCTTTGATCAACAATGCATGCCTTCACGCTTTCAATAAAAGGTCCGACCTTCCTAAAAACCATTTCATTGCATCTTTAACAAATGATGACATTAACTAATCAAACAGCTTAAATTCATCTATACAAAAGGCAAACACATTAATTAAATAAATGCATCAAGCAAACATTTAAGCATGTTGTCAAACGAGAGAAAACCGGGCCTAAGCCGCCGAGAAGGTTTTAATCACAACGATTTGCAAGATTGTCAAGAGCCAAAGAGACGCAAGTCCAACGCCATTTCCAAAGACAAGCGATCTTCCAATACCTCAAGAGCGGGAAACCACCTTCATGAACAAGGAAGGTCAACACACGAAGGGGTCAAAACCAAGAGCATCATGGCCCTAAAATGCCTCGCCTCTCACTTCGTCATCCTCGGGGACATGTTATACAAGAAACGCTACCACGGGCCACTCCTACGCCGCGTCGCCCAAGAAGAAGCACAAGTTCATGAACGAAGTCCACAACGGGGCTTGCGGTCCCCACATGAATGCCGCAGCCCCGATGCAAATCATTCTCGTGATGGGCTACTACTGGATCTCCATGGAGGCAGATTGCATCCATTTTGGCCGAAGCCGCGACAAGTGCCAACGGTTCTCCAACCTCAATCATCTGCGCCCCACGATCTCTACCGCATGACTACACCTCGCCCTTTGCCACTTGGGAATTGACGTCATCGGGAAAATCGCTCCGCCAGCAAAGAACGGTCACGAGTTCATCTTAGTAGCCATCGACTACTTCACCAAATGGGTCGAAGCCAAGTCCTACAAGGTACTCACTTCCAAGAAGGTCGCGCATTTCCTCAAAGAAAACATCATCTGCCGATACGGCATCCCAAATGAGGTCATATCGTATAACGGCTCACACTTCGAAGGGGAATTCGATGCATCGTCGGGCTGAATTCAAGATCACACGCCACAAATCTTCTCCCTATCGGCCACAAACAAACGGCGCCGTGGAAGCAAAGCAAACAAAACCCTCGAACGGATCATCCGAAAATGACCACCCGAGGACGAGATTGGCCCGAGAAGCCGCACCTTGCACTTTGGGGCTACCGCACACGGGCCGAATGCCCACGGGAGAAACCCCATTTGCCCCGACATACGGGATGGAAGCGCCCTTCCCATCGAGCTGGAAATTCCCTCACTCCGAGTGCCGCTGGAAAACGACATCAACGAAGTTGAATGGCTCCGGCCGACATGACGAATTGGCTCGCTAGATGAGCGACGACTAAAGGCCATGGAACACGTCCGAGCCTATCAAAGCAGGATGGCTAGAGCTTTCGACAAGAAAGTCAAATCCCGAGACATCGTGGAAGGTGACCTTGTACTCAAAGAAAAGCCTCCCACTCGAACCAACCCACTCGGGAAAATGGGAACCCACATGGATCGGCCCTTTCGTGGTTCAAAAGATCTTCTCCTGAGGCGCCATGAAGCCGACAGCACCTAGACGGCAATCCCTTCATGAATCCAAACAACGGAAGCAAACTTCGCAGATACTTCGCCCGAAGAAGAACAACTGCATCTCTTGGCACTCCATGTAGTGTCGAACTACGCACTCCGAGCCCTCTAGTCCGGGGAACGTAGGCAACCTTAATTGGTCCGGTCTAAAAATACACAAAAAGTCAAAAGTTTGAATGTCAATCAAGACCTCCATCAAGCTACGCACTTTTCAAAAACACGCCCCAACAGCCACCTTGACCAAGTCAAACGACGGCGGCAACATCAAAGGACATCCGAGTGTCACTCAAGATCAAACGACCGACTCATGTTTACTTCCAAGCCGGGGGCTTGTCTTCGCCCTCACGCGCTTCAAAAAAAAAAAAAAAAAAAAAAGAGAGCTCGAGCAAGGGCTCACAAAAAAAAAAAAAAAAAAAAAAAAAAACAAAAGAAGCTCAAGCGTAAGCCGCGAAATTGAGGTCAAGAGCCCGACGCCAACAAGCGGCAAGGAATCTACGAAAAGACCGTCAAAACGACTTGTCAAGGGAGCATTCAACCTCTCACCAAATACAAAGCCTCAAAGAAAGGGGATTGCCGTCGTGGCCTGCATCGTTTCAACCCGCAGATGCAACAGAAAAGTCCAAAGATGGACGTCGACAAAATGCACAACAGAAGCAAAGGCAAACAAAAAGACCTTGCGTCTCGACAAAGCTTTAAAAGTAAATCACAAATCATTAACGGTTACAACATTTCTTGATGAGTTCAAGCACGGTCTACTCTCAAGTTCACAACATGCTAAAAGACAAACTTAATACATTTAACTAATAATGTGTTTGCAATGCAATGAATGGATACCTAGGAGGTCATTCCGCGCCATCTGCGCTTGTCCGCTCGCCATTCTTTCCTTTCTTCCTCGTCCCCGGCGAGTCTTCTTTTGCTCCACGTGAACCAACTCTGCGTCTCTCGCCCGAGATCCGGGGTCCTCCCCGTAGAGTCAAACAATCCAAGAGCTCTCGTGGCTTCATTCGCCCGTGCTTCGGCTCGGATCTCCTCCCCGCGAGTCCGTAAAAGAGGACCTCTCCCCGTCGCCGGTCAACTCTAGTCTCGTAGTCAAACAAAGCGTCTCCCGTCACATCCAAAGGGTCGACTGTGCTTCGGCACTCCTAAGGCAATAGCTACTACGACAACCGGCCCTGCACCGCTACACGCCCGCTTTCCAAGACCACCTGGGACCGCCCAACACGCCGCTCATACCGTGCCGTATACCGAGTCATCAATACAACGCTCCCCGACGTCTAAGGAGTACCACAGAGGGAAAGCGGAATACTTCCATACCCTCGTAAAATACGAGAAGGCACTGAAGCCGCCATACAAAGAGGAACTACCTCCGCAGAGCAAGGTCATCCCACCAACAAAGGCTCCCGCTTCATCCCAAACCGCCGGGAAACAAGCGACGGAATATAGAAGGAGGACCAAGACAAACCCGGAACTCGACAACGTAGGACCCTTCCCGCAAGATCCTCCCGGTCTCAATCCTCCAGCCAAGGAACCCACCAAATGGATCCGATGCGTACCAAGCCGTGCCATCCATCTCTCCCAGCGGATCGATCCATATCCAACACAAGAGGTCGCCGAGCAAATGACCACGGGCTAAACGACGCCTGAGCCTCGGGCATGGCCTCGAAGTCTCTCTCGCAGCCACAAGGTGAGCAAAGCGGGGCTTCCCCTCTCATAAAACGATCCCTGGCCGCGACGGTCGATACCATGAAGAGTCTCCCCAAAGACCAACGGGACAATATCCTCTCCAGCCTCCGCAGTGCCCTACCACATCTAGCAAAGCGCCATCACAAATGCCGAGGGAACCGACCGAAAAGCGTCGCTATCACGCACAAGGCAAATGCATCCCAAGAGACGTCACTCTCATCATCAACCATGAACCGCTCCGGCTCGTAAATGTCGATATGACCCGAATCAAGGATCATGCCCCGCACTTCTTCCAACGAAGTACGAAGAAAGTCTCGCAAGCTTCACGCTCACCGCAAAGACCACCAACCAAAGGAAGCGAGATGGCCTCCACCTCCGGTCCTCCAATCAAAGCCCGAAAATCCTCAAAAGTGGGCACCATTTCATTGTAGGAGAAACAAGACACGTGCCTCCTAACATCCTGTAACTTCGCGGCAGCCCGCAACAAATCCCAATCAGAACCAACTCCTTAAAAGACCAAACCGAGCAAAGACGAAACCTTACCTCGAAAGCCCGTCTCTCGATGCCTCATACGGCGCCGCATCCACGTTTTCAACCGCTCAAGGAAGTGTGCTTGCCTCTCCCGCGAAAGCCTCGGCAAAATTCTAGGGACATACGAAGAATCCATGGCAAAAATGGAGGTTCCTAGAGAAAATGGGGAAGAAAGCTCGAAAATGGCCGCAAATGGGGAAATGAGGAAGAACTGTGCACCGGAAAGCATTTATGTCCTTCCCAAAGCAAGGTTGGTCCGTACGGACCTCTTTGCATGCTAAGTATGTCCGTACGGACCTCCTTGCAAATGTAACCTATTTCCCGTAAAACAAGATAAAACCACCGTCCTCAAGAAACCTTGCTCCAAATACCCAAACACCGGCCAAAGCCATTCCCGGCAAACCAACACTACCCACAAACGCACTCTCACTCACGTGGCATGTACAAAAATAAAAAAATAAAAATAATAATAGCAACAATTTCTAGGACAATTCCCTGAATCACAAAAATAAATGACATTACATCTTAAAATAAAATACCGTTTGCCATGCAAATACATGTGTTTTATTACAGTACCCAAAAATGTCTGTTGCTAAAAAAAAAAAAAAAAAAAAAAGAGAGAGGGATATGAAAAGAGGGAAAGCAAATGAATACTACTCGTAATCCTCATCATCATCATCCTCGCCAAGATCCTCCAAAGAAAAGTCGGGCATCCCAACAACTCGCCCGTCACATCCTCATCGTCGAATACCGAGCACCCGCCCGAGGCTCCCACGAGAAGTACTCGAAGGATCAAATCCGGCGAAAGGATCAAAGAAAGAAGGCTCGAGGAACCCTCACCCCGTGCGCCGTGCGGAGGCATGAACCGATAAAAGTGGCCGCTCCTCGAAGGCCCCGCAGCCTCCCGAAGACGCCCCGCATCCATGCTATGCCGCCTCAAAGGCCCCTCCCGCTGCGGCTCCGGCTCGGCTCTAGGCGGAGGAACGCCCACGTAATGCCTCGAAGGCATAGGCTCGTACGCCGGCACACGACGCGAAGACCGACAGACACCTTCGACGCCATCTTCTTAGCGAAGGAGCGCATCGCCACGTAACGGCGAGTCAAGATATCGTAGGCTCTCCCTGACTCCGCACCAACAAGAAGCCAAGGAAACGCTCATCAAATACGCTTATACTCAACAACAAAAAGAGAAAAATGCGTAAAAGATGCCAAGATGAAAAAGAGTCAAGACACTCACCGATCTATCTGGATCCACTCGATATGCAGCAGAGCTCGCCCAGAACGGCATGCACACCCTCCTCCTCGACTCCGTCCCCGCGGACGTACGTGAAATCCGGTCCCGCATCGGAACCTCTCGGGAGCCCGCGGGCGCCCTCTCTCTCCCGCGCGCACTGGGCGTCCTCAGCTTCCTCCTCACGAAGGCCCCGTACTCCTCTCCATATAAAATGAACTCCTCGGCCCCGACACCGCCAAGGTACCTCTCGAAATCGAGCACGTCCATGTCCCGGGAATCAAGCATCCCAAAGGGAGGGTCCTCTGAGCCACGGGAAGCACCCCTGGCCATGCCGCTAAAAGACTCGCTCCCTGTGTACATGGCGTCACAAGTCAAGCCTCGCAAAGATCTTCCGCCGCGCCGTCACTCCTGGAGCCCCTCGAACTCATCCCCCTCATACCGAGCCCACGGGAACAGAATGAACCCCTCACGGCTATCCCGCTCCAAACGCTCCTGCACATCACCGTAGGCAATGGTGAGCTTCCCCCGCCGGGTCCTCCTCTTCCTCGCCGTACGAGCCCATCCCAAAGATAGCAGGTACGCAAAGCAATGCCTGTGGATCCCTATCCCACGGGAAGCACCGGAAAACCTCATAAAACCACACCGTGACAAAACAGAGAAGGCTCAAGGCAAAAGACAACGGAGAAAAGACAAGTTGCTAAATCAAAAACAAGAATAAACTCATACCTCCAAAGCAAAGTCAAAGCAGCCAACGAATCAAGCCACCCCGCTAAACCGGTCCAAGGAGAAGTAGAGCTCGCCCAAGCCTCGCTCGCCCCAAGCAATGTCACAGCACCCTATCCAGATCGGCCAAGCTCTCCAACAGCAGCAAAGGGAGCTGCGGTCGCGTGGTTCGAGAACAAAGTCTCTGACAAAGGCATACCACAAGAAGGAGCGCGCCAACCGCTCCATTGCCACCTCGGCCGGTACCTTGATGTAGGCCCCAATACCGGCCGTGATCCTCATCTCCACGTCGCCGTACAAGATCCCTGTGCCCTCGCGAGGACGCAGGCTCAAAGCCCAAGCAGCTCGGTCAACACGTCATCGCCTATCATATCCCTCCACCTCACAGGCTCCCCTTTGAAGGAGAGACGGTAATAGCAAAGCAAAGTCGGTGGGCGTCACCGTCACCTCGCCCACTCGTGTGGAAGGTGTGGGTGGTATCCCACCAATACTCGCATAAACCCAGAAGACACTCTTGTTCTTCCTCGTGTCGACACTCCAGCCAGGTTCTCAACGAACACACCTAGGCCGTAAGCATAGACCAGCCTCCGGACTCGGCCTACCGCCCACGGAAATATCGGGCATCCGCCGCCATAGCTCCACAATCCTCGAGCGATCCCCGAAGTCTTCATCCTCTTGGCCTTCCCGCCATAAGCTCCCGCATCCCGCAGTAAACACAAAGCAAAGGTACGTCAATCACAAGATTTCTAATATAAAGGCACATATAACCCGTCACAAAACACGGCACATATTGCACATAATTTTCACATACATTATACATATAATTTTTCCATGTAACCCGTCACAAAACACGGCACACAATGCACATAATTTTCACATATATCATGCATATAATTTTTCCCATGCAGTCCGTCACAAAACACGGCACACACTGTACACATTTTCTCAAAAGAAAAAAAAAGGGGGGGGGATTAAACCTTACACGACACATTTTCAAAAGAAAATCCGTCCCAACACAACACATATTGCACACATTTTCCCCACAAAGTCCGTCACCCAAAAAACACGGCACACACTATATAGCACATTCTCAAAAGAAAAATCCGTCCCAACACGGCACACACTTTCACATATAACCCGTCACAAAACACGGCACATGTCACATTTTTTCACAAAAATTATCACTACACGATAATTTTTCTCATAATGTACATACATAAATAGCATACGGTACAAAACACCAAAGCATGCAATTCACTAGATAGGCACTTTATTTTCACGAATAAGAGCTAATCTACACATTTCTGCACAAAATACACATACCCACAATTTTTACATGTCCATTTTCAACAATTCATCAAGAATTTCACAAAAAGGCATAAAATAATTCAAAAATGCGAAAAACTAAAACCTAGTTCTAGCATTCAAAAATTCGAAAGCAGGAATCAAAACGGAATGCATTTCTTACCTCCCCAACGTTCATGGAACGACGATTATGCACCTCCAGATTCGGATACAAAACATCCGGGTTCTTCGAAGATGGAACGAACGAAGTCCAATTCCTTTGAAGCTCCATCCGCTGCTCAACCACTTCCTGACTGCGTTGACGACGACTCCTTCGAGATCCTTCAGCCATGGCAAGAAATTCAAGCAAAAAATTTTTTGATTTTGGTTAACAATGGAGGAATTTCTCTCTCTCTCTCTCGCCTGGTTCACGAACTGGAAAATGAGGAAGAAGGAATGGGGAAGGGCTCGGTCATTTAAAGCCTGGTCAAACCTGGGAACTGTAAAAAACCAAGGTGGTCCGTACGGACCTCTTTGCAACCAGGTTGGTCCGTACGGACCTCTTTGCAAAGGGTGGCCAAATTACTTTCCTGCCCTTATAATCTTTGCCCCTGGCTGTCCTAAGGCCTTTTCCAGCAAATCCAAGTGCAGAATGGTCCCTAACCCTTCAATTCAACCACCGGCCGTCAGCGTAAGACCGGTCCTCGCCCACTTCAACGGCAAATCAATCCCCGGCCGTCAAGCGTAAGACCGGTCCTCGCCCACTCCAACGGCAATTCAACCAACGCCCGCTCAACGGCAATTCAAGAAGGAGCTAACGCCTCCTAGCACAAATATCAAGGCACAAGACGCCTCCAAACGCTCAACGACAACTCAACCACTGGAGATCCGAAGTCATCTTCCCAACAGAAAAGGGCCCCTACAAGGTCACGCATCCCCAGCAATTCAAGCACCGGCAGTCAGATGTAAGCCCGAACTTCGCCCACTTCAACGGCAAAACAAGCACGCGAAGGAGCCAACACCTTCGAGTACAAGTCCCAAGGCACGAAGCGCCTCCAAAATGCCAAATGGTGAAGCAATCACCGGCCGTCATCCTTGCCCACTTCAACGGCAGCGCAAGCACCGGCAGTCATCGTAAGTCCAACCTTCTACATCAACCGCCGCTAGAAGACGATTCAAAGTCCTCGCGCATTACATCAACCGCCGCCAGATGACGATTCAAAGTCCTCCAGCGTGGCACCAACCGCCGCCAGATGACGATTCAAAGTCCTCCAGCGTGGCACCAACCGCAATCAGAAGACGATTCAAGTCCTCACAACTATCTCCGGCCCGGAAGGCCCTAAACCACCCGATTAGGAAAATCGTAAAACTTCCATCCCAGGACGCCACCACGTCCTTATCACCGACCTATACGGTCACCCAGGACGCCACCACGTCCTTATCACCGACCTATACGGTCACCCAGGACGCCACCACGTCCTTATCACCGACCTATGCGGTCACCCAGACGCCACCACGTCCTTATCACCGACCTATGCGGCCACCCAGACGCCACCACGTCCTTATCACCGACCTATACGGTCACCTGTGACGCCACCACGTCCTTATCACCGACCTATACGGTCACCCAGACGCCACCACGTCCCTTATCACCGACCTATGGTCACCCAGACGCCACCACGTCCTTATCACCGACCTATGCGGTCACCTGTGACGCCACCACGTCCTTATCACCGACCTATACGGTCACCCAGACGCCACCACGTCCTTATCACCGACCTATACGGTCACCCAGACGCCACCACGTCCTTATCACCGACCTATGCGGTCACCCAGACGCCACCACGTCCTTATCACCGACCTATACGGTCACCCAGACGCCACCACGTCCTTATCACCGACCTATACGGTCACCCAGACGCCACCACGTCCTTATCACCGACCTATGCGGTCACCCAGACGCCACCACGTCCTTATCACCGACCTATGCGGTCACCCAGGACGCCACCACGTCCTTATCACCGACCTATGCGGTCACCCAGGACGCCACCACGTCCTTATCACCGACCTATGCGGTCACCCAGGACGCCACCACGTCCTTACCACTGACCTATGCGGTCACCCAGGACGCCACCACGTCCTTATCACCGACCTATGCGGTCACCCAGGACGCCACCACGTCCTTATCACCGACCTATGCGGTCACCCAGGACGCCACCACGTCCTTATCACTGACCTATGTGGTCACCCAGGACGCCACCACGTCCTTATCACTGACCTATGTGGTCACCCAGGACGCCACCACGTCCTTATCACCGACCTATGCGGTCACCCAGGACGCCACCACGTCCTTACCACTGACCTATGCGGTCACCCAGGACGCCACCACGTCCTTATCACCGACCTACGCGGTCACCCAGGATGCCACCACGTCCTTACCATCAACCTATACGGTCACCCAGGACACCACCACGTCCTCACCACTGACCTCGGCGGTCACACGACACTTCAGGGCACCACCACGCCCGTATTCACAGAACACTCACCCCACACCCGAACTACGACCAGGCTTGATTCCCGCCAGGGATACGTAGGAATCCTATCACAGGGTCCAGCCTATTGACCTAAACGGTCACCCAAAAGGACACCACCACGTCCTCACTTTGACCCTCACGGTCACTTCCTCTCCCAAAGACGCGATCCGACATTAGGACCCTTATCTTATCGGCGACCCCACTTCTTTCATAAGTGACGTCGTCGAGGGGCTTCGTAAGTACCCCAACTGATCACTCCCTTTCAAACACACGGGAAACACCGTAGACTCATCCACGCAGTCTCAGGGACCTCTCTCACTCAAAACCCTCTCAAAACCCTCTCAAACCCCCAAACAAAACAAGGGAGGAGCCTTTCTGGGATAAAAAGGGACAAAAGGACCTTTTGGGAATTTTCAGAAATCAGAAAAGCAATTAAGGTCCGTACGGACCTCTTTGTTTCAATGATTACTAAATCCCCTTAAAGTCCACAATATTCCCTCAAATCCGGAAGAAATGATGACTTCCTCGCAGAGTTGGTCCGTACGGACCTCTTTGCATGCAAGATGGTCCGTACGGACCTTATTGCATGGGGGACATCATCATTCCGTAATATTCTCCATCATTGCGCATTCCCTCAAATCGAGGAAATCCAAAATTCTGGATAACCAAGAAGGTCCGTACGGACCTCTTTGCTCCGAAATTTTACTATAAATAGAGGGCTCCCCCTCCTCATTTTCACACACCTCCCTCTTCTCTCTTCCTCCCTAAGCCTTCTGGCTCCCCTTCTAAGACCTTTCGAGGCATTCCCGGCCCCTTCGGATCCTTCCGAGGCCTTCCGAGCCCCCTCGAGGTGCTCCGAAGCCTCTCCGAGCGCTCCCGAGACGCTCCCGCGCCCCGAGGCACTCTCGAGGTACTCGAGGCCCCTCGTGGTACTCCGAGGCCTTGCTCGGTCTTTCCCACGGTGTCCCGCTCTTTCCGAGTCAAACCGGCGATCCCAAACCTTGCCGAACCTCTCGCCCGAATCCAACCAACGATTCCAACGCACGCCGAACCTCTCGCCCGATCGGATCCCGACGATCCCCACGCACGCCGAACCTTCCGCCCAAACGCAGCCTACGGCTTTCAACTCACGCCGAAACTCGTCCGCGGACAACCGGCATCCCCGAAGCAATCCGAACGCTACTCCGACCTCAAACACTATTCCCCTGCGGAAGACAGACACGAACCAACATTGGTAAGGCTTCCTTCCTATTCTATTTCAATACATTTCAATACAATGTAGACATCCGATACAGCATGCATTTTTAAAAGCACACACACACACACACAACTTTTTAAAGGATATTAGGGGTATCCGAAAGACTCGTTTTACGAGGCTACTCGGGTGAGCTCTAATATTCTAATATTCTCTTCCCGGGGAGTCATCTGACCTCCGAACTCAAAATCTCATCACACAAAAACAGTTTAAAATTATCTTTAAACTGATGCCCTTTTTCAATGTTTTGGGCTTAATAAAAACGGCGTGGCGACTCTACAAAATGCGAAAGCAAAACGGCGAGACACCTCCAACGCGCAACGCTAAGACGGAACAAGCCAGATGCCGGGGCGCGATTGTGCTGCCTCTCGGATCCGGGCGACTTCCCGAACAGCGACGAAACGCGAGATGCCGGGGGCCCCGCGCGCGAGCCGGATCCCGGGTAATTTCAGTGGCAGTTTCTTCCCTTTGACCTCAATAGTAATATGAAGCGGCTCGTTGTGATCTGACCCAAATTCTGGCATGTCCAACTCCGAAAACTTGATGATGTTTCCAAAGTGTATATTGCCAATCATCTGTGTTACATCCTCCGGCTTCGTATCAGATGGTACTAAAGTTGCAGCTAGATTCTGCTCTAACATCATTATGTGGGCATATGAGGATGTGAGCAAGGACCATAGGGATATGTTGGCTTGGGTTTGCTTTAGTTGGGTGAGAATAGGGTCCTCTTTCTCGAGATTTACCACTTCAGTTTTTGGACCAAAGACCTTCTTCGCGCCTTTATCTTCTGATTGGTACATCTTCCCGGATCTCGTAAATAAATTAACTCCATTTCTTTCCATATCGGACACTTCCGCCTGAATTCCGGCCAAAGACAGAGGTTTAGAACTCTCTCCTGAGCTGACATTGCTTAATGAGGCAACTTCTCTAGACAATTCTTCAAAAGACAGCATGTAGCAAGAAAATTCTTTATTAATTAAATTTGGAGTACAGACTGACTCAAGTGCCTCACTGTCCGCCACAAAAAATTCGATCGGATCGGTGAGGTCTTCTTCTACTAAAGCAACATCACTACAAACTACTTTCTGTGGATCCTCTAACCTCCCTTCTATAATGAGCTTCTGCACACCCCTCTTCAAAGCAAAACAAGCCTTGGTAGTATGACTAGTGTACTTGTGAAAATGACAAAATTTGGATAAATCTGCAGTGGCCTTCGAAACATACCCCTCTAGTGGAACAAGCGCTCCCTTTCTGACAAGAGCCGTGAACACCTTCTCCATTAACAAACCCAACTTCTCAAAAGCATCTTCTATTTCCACCATACTGATGTAATTGCCTTCTACCAAGTGGATCCCATTATTAGGAAGGGGGTTCCCCACAACATTTGGGGATTTCGGCTTTTCCACCTTTCCTTGTCGAATCAAATCTTGCACCAATCGCTTGAACTGAACACAGTGGTCAGTAGTGTGGCCTTTGTACTTGTGGTAGCTACAATACTTAGAAGCATCTAAGTTTTCCCTTTTATTTATCTGCTCATAGTTCTCAAGTGGCTTGACCAAGCCCCTCTTTGCTAGCACTTCAAAGACTTTGCCCATTGACATCCCAAAGTCATCAAATACTTCCCTATCACGGTGAAAATTGCCATTTCCTCTCATCACAGCTTGAACATCCACAGCAACTCCTTCTTGCACATAATTCACTTGACCCACTGACTCTTTCTTTGCTGCAGTGTTGGCGGGATCTCTGTAGCGAAATGAATTGTTACTTGCCCCAGTATCTTTTGGTGGGGTTATCCCAGTGATGCCACTTTCGTATCGCACGCCTGAATCCACCATTTCCCTAAGATTAGGGAAATAACCATTACCGACTGTCAATTTATGCCCGGGCAACAAACATTTGTAGAAAATCTACTTCTGCTCATTCTCTTTAGGCGGGTATTGAATCTCACTCAACTTGTCGTTCCAGCGTTTATAGAAATCGTAGATTGACTACCCACTCTTTTAAAGAATGTGCTCCAAATCTGCTCGGTTGACTTGCCAGTCCATATTGGCTTGATACTTCTCTGAGAACACTCTGCTAATCTTGTCCCAAGTATCTCTTTCTTCCTCACTCAACTTCAAAAACCAACGAAGGGCAGCCCCCTCCAACGTGCTATGAAACATCCTAGCCATCTGTTCTGGCGTGCAGTCCTTGGCCCTCATTGCCAATGTGTAGCTGTCTAGATGAGTTTTCGGGCAAGTACTTCCTCCGAACATGGCCATATTAGGCATCTTGAAGTCTTGAGGCAAAGGTGCAACCTTATTCGGGTTGAGCATTTTGACAGGGGGCACACCTTGTTTCCCAATTTGTTCAGTCAATGCCTTAACTTGCTCAATCAAGGCCAATACGGTTAGGTCTGCAGCAACATTGGAGCTCTGGATGGCTGGGGTTTGAATTGTGACAGGGGCGGTAGAATAGGTTGGAATATGGTGTCCAGAATAAGCAAAGGGTAAAGTAGCAGGAGGTAGGTCTAGTATGTCCGTAGAAGGCTGATAGGGTCCTTTAGCCTTACTAGAGCTTCCATACATAACCGGAGGTGGGACATTTTTGTAGCTAGGCAGAGGTGTATGAGTATAGTTAGGCAGAGGGAAAGTAGGTGCATTAGTGTTGGCAGGGTTAGAGGCGTTGACCATTTCATCTTCAACATCAATAACCTCATTCCCCATCAAAATAACTTTGTGTCCCCTTCTACCGAGCTCCTCTACGAAATGGTCTTTCAACTCTTGGTTGTGGTTCGCCAAGGTTCGGTTCTGTTCCTCAAGCTTCTCAACCTTCATAGTCAAAGCAGCAAAGTAGGAGTGTAAAGCAGGTGCGATGTCATTGAAGTCGGGGTTGATTGAACCTCTGGCCGAGGTGACTGGTGTAGAGTCGGTTGGGATTGCAGAGATGGCTGGCGAGCTTGGTGTAGTGGAGAGAGGCAAGGTTGTCATTGCTGAACGTAGAATGCGGCCTGACCTGAGCTCTGCGGAAGTACCAAAAGACTCGGTTTTAGGAGAAGGGTTGACTCATGCAGTGTACTTGCTTGAATTTTTTATTTACAAAAGCTTTGTCTCTTTTAGGCCTACTAAGGTTTGAAGGGATACCCCTTTTTCGCAACTAACTAAAGGCCTAAAGTGGTGGATCCTAATGACTAACCATCTCGTATAGACATTTAAGATGATATTTATGGGAAGCACTACAAACTTATGATAGGACAAGATCTTTTAACAAGCACTCAACCTTACATGGCACGTCCTTTAAAAGGAAATCAATTTTTTTGTGCTCTTTTCTCTCTATAGATCTTAACTTATCACTGATTCGTAGTGACTTAACATAAAGACCTTATTAATTGTCTACATGAAAAAACTAGTCAAACCAACCGGTCACAGGGAGTGTACTCCTATCAAAGTGGGTGACACAAGAGTTAGGTTTCAGGCTCCCACCGTGCAGCCGAAGTGCACTGATGAGTGGATGGCCAAGTGAGACTCGGAAGGGAGGCGACATGATCACCACACTTCCCGTACTTTGGCTTCTCCGATGGGTTAAGGGTGTCTGCGCAGTGTGACACGGACTCTAGTGGTAGTGTGAGATGGAAGATCTAATTCTTTTTAAGGAAAAAAAGAGAAAGATATATATATTTTTTGTTTTAGGAGATGCATGCATGCAATGCAATAGTTAGGAATAGAAAAAATAAAAAAAGAAAGCAAAGTACAACACCATAAAGGAAAACGAAAGTCTGACCCACTAAGTTTGAAAAAGTTCAAAACAGTCCCCAGCAGAGTCGCCACTGTGAATTCCCCGTCCCGATGCAACACGCATTCGGAAGTTTAAAATAAATAATCATGGGAAGTCGAACCGAAATGGGATATTCATTAAGTGACACTCGATTTAAACCATATTAAAAATATTAGTTTAATTTTATGAGAGTCGCCACGCCGCTTTGATATAACCCAAATCATTGAAAAAAGGCTAAGCATGTGATTGGGTTCGGGGGTCAAGTTACAACAGAAGAAGAAACGTTATCACTCCTATTGCCCGACGGATCGGTCTTTCTAGCATGTGGGGTGTTGGTTGTGTGTGGTGTTTACAGGAATAGATAGAAGAAGCGGGATCATGCATAAGGAGGAGGGGAGAGAAAGAATTAATTGATGATCACACCCTAGAACCTTTGATTTAGACCCTCGGAAGGTGCACTAATCAACGTTCATCCTTGTGGAATTGTTGATCATGGGATGATTGTTACTAAGGAGGAAGGAAAGAAATAGTTCCTAGATCCATCGGGTTTCTTGGATGAAACCTTAGATCATCATCGGCTATGCATACTTAAATATATTAAAACAGTCCTAAATATAGCATACAGGCATAATTAGAACATATTAAGCATGCAAATAAACTATCTAGTGCATCAATAATAATAATAAAGAACAGAATGTTAAATAAAAGACTTACCAATTGTGGCAAGGCTTTGGGGTCGAATCTACGAAGATTCGAAGCGATATTGGGATATGTGTGGAATGGAAAACTCAAGTTTAGTCTTGACTTTTTCCTGCTGAAAATGTGTGTGTTGAAAATGTGAACAGTGTGAACATATTTATAGTGCTCGGGAAGTGGGCCTTGGCGGCTGATGTAATGAAGAAAAGGGTCGATCGAACCTTTAAAGGGTCGATCGAACCTTTCTGGAGAAGGGTCGATCGAACCTTAAAAGGGTCAATCGAACCTTTACGAGAAGGGTCGATCGAACCTTTACGATAAGGGTCGATCGAAACTTTTTGAGAAGGGTCGATCGAACCTTTTACCAAGCGTAGCCTTCACGTCAGCGGCTGTTGACGGCACGAGGAAGAGAAATATTTAAAAGATTAATTAGGGTTTTGTCAACCCTAATCAGTCCAAAACAATTCTTTTAGGAACAAGATTAAAATATCTTTTTTTTTAGGACCGGGTACTAACAGGTGGTGAAGGCGGAGGTGCCGGCGGCTCGAGCGACTTGATGGCGTGATCCCCTCCTTTTCTCTCTATTTGATTTCTGATGATTTGTACATATTGGCCGTGTGGGCCCAGACAATTTTTCTTTTTCTTTGGTACCTGTTAGCAAGTAGGTAGCACAAAAACATGGTTTTCTTAAGTACTAATCCTAGGTCTAATTAGTTAGTTTTTTAACTTTCTCGACTTTTCGTAGTTTGGAAATGGAATGGCCGTCTAGGCCACAATTTTGAGCTTGAATTTGGTGTCGCACTGCATGTTATGAACTGTATACGCAGGTTTTTCGAGACTTGCTTCGTCAAGTCGGGGCTAAATTGTTATTTGTGCAGAACTGTTGTTGTTTTGCCATAGCGATGTATCGCGCGGGACAAGGTATCTCGCGCGAGACACGCTACCCAGGCAGAATCCTCTTCCTTCTTCGAACAAGATTTTGTCAATTTTCCCTATAAAAACACCCTGTAGTCCGGCCAGATAACTCACCCTAGCCCTTCAAACTCTAGAGATATTCTATTAGGGTGAAACTTTTGTCTTCTTTTTCAACTCTATGATCCATGGCTTCCAAGGAGATCGCCCCAACGTCCATGATTGTCGATGATTTTTCTTTATCGTCTGAAGTGATTGAATCTTTCAAGCAAGCATCAAGAGATTTTTTGAGGTCATTTCGCAAGCGATCTCGCAATAGGTTTATAGCACCGGATTCAGAATCCTTTTCACCTTGAAGAACCTCCAACCGGATTGGAATCTGTTGCAGGGTATTGCTAGATTTTGGGATCCCTCTGTTCATCTTTTCAATTTTTCTTTGAATGAGATGGTGCCTACTGTGGAGGAATTTGCCATTATCTTGGATATGCCTTTGACTGGTGGGATTGCTGTTCCTAAATACAATAGGAATCATTCAGAGGCCTTGAATGAATTGCTAGGGATCCCCCTTGATACTTGTTATGAGTTGGTCCACCGTAGGTGGGTGGATTGTTCTTCTTTTCCTGAACGATTCAGCTGAGATTCAGATGATGATGCCTTTCATGTTTACAAACGGAATTTTCTGGCCCTTTCTCTCTTCGGAGATGTTTTGTTCACATGCAGGGATGGGTTGGTTGACTCCCAATTGGTGGAAATTGTTCTGCAGGCTAAGAAACGTTCTAGGAACATTATCCCGCTTATTTTGGGTGAAACCCTGCATGGTCTTGATGAGCTGCATAAGACCGGTGCCATGACTCAAGGGAGTCCTCTTTTGTTGACTATTTGGCTTAGGGAGCATCTCAAGTTGGTAGGTCCCCCATTGGAATATTCTCCTTTCACATATCATACGCGAAAGTTGTTGATCAAGGATCTCTCGACGGATGAATGGGCTGAGTTGATTGCGAAGATGGTAACTTCTGATATTCTTTGGTGTCCACCTTATTGGAGATTGAACAAGTATGTTGCCAATACTAAGGGTTTTGACAGGGTTGTTCTTCCGAGTTTGCAAGATTCCTCCTTTCATTTTCCCTAGCGGGTGCTCCATCAGTTTGGTCAGTAGCAGGACACTTATCTTTTCGAAGGGGCCTCTCGTGAAGTGTCTTACATTGGAGTAGAGTTTGCGCAGGTGCTATGTCAAGCATGGGGTGAAGGAACTAGTCGTGACCACTGGTCGAACCTTCGGACTTTTAATGCAAGCATCTTCTTATCCGATAAGTACTTGGATTGGTTTCTTCACACTGGCCACCCTAGTGTGGAGAAGATTGATGATCTGCGACTTTCACTGTTAGGGGATTCTTTTATAGCTAGCAGTATTTTGCGAAGGAGCGAGGCTCAGTCTGATCCTGCTAATGTAAGGATCGATCCAACCCAGGATTTTCTTGATGGGGATTGGTACGAGAGGCGAGGCAAAGGGATGCCTGGAAAGACGCAAGCTTTAGATAGGCCCAATGTCTTCAAGAGGCTTTCGGAGTCTGTCTTTAATCGTCTCGAGGGATGCTCTGCTTCGAAGGGCCCAAAGCGCAAGAAGGATCGCGAAGATGGTGGTGATCATGTCTGCCGGCCTACCAAGTCAATGAAAGGCTAGATCTTAAGGAGTACCAAGAGATTGCTTTGATAGATCAATAGTTTTATTTTATTAGAATTTTTTTCAAGTTTGTTAGCTTAGCAATTAGTCGTTATGGTTAGGATTTCCCTTTAGTCAATAATAAAATGCATTCGATTAATTAAAGGACAAAAGTAGATTTATTTATTTGATTAGACTGAACCCGGAGGCTGCCTACGTTCCTCTTTTACAGCAATTAAATAAGAGGCTCAGGTCTAACTTAGTTCATTTTTGTGAGAAAAAGGACAAAATACGGCTTCAGGCCGAGAGGTAGTCTCGCGCGAGACAAGGACCCTCTTTTTTTTTTTTTTTATGCACACCCTTTCTTTTGCCTAGACTGCCTTTTTGGGTTTTCAATATAGCGGGCTTCTTTTCTCGTGCAAGCTCTAATTTTTGCCTAGGCCGTCCCTTTCGAGATTTTCTACCTAGCGAGCGATTTTTTCTTTTAAGAGGCCAAGTCACGCGAAGTATTTCTTGAGCTTGTCCATGTTGATCGGCTTTGGTAATTGATCTCCGTCTAAGTCCACCAGCTGAAGGGCTCCCCCAGAGAATATTTTTTTCACAAAGTAGGGTCCTATCCATCTTGGTCCCCACTTGGCTAGCGGGTTGAAAGGTCCAGGACGATGCTCACGGAGAACCAGGTCACCTACTCTGATATTCCTTGTCTTGACCTTTTTGTTGAAAGCTCTTGCCATTCTTCTTTGGTAAGCTTGGGTGTGCTCGGCTGCTTTCAGCCTCCTTTCGTCTAACAGGGCTAACTCCTCGTACCTGCTTTCTAGCCAGTCGACTTCGTTCACCTGGTTTTCTAGGAGAACCCGTAGTGATGGTATTTCTAATTCTATTGGTAGGACAGCCTCCATTCCAAATGTGAGGGCATAGGGAGTCTCTCCTGTAGCTGTTCGGACTGATGTGCGGTATCCCCACAGTACGAAAGGTAACTTGTCGGCCAGTCTTTTCCAGTGACTGCCATTTTTTTGATGATGGTTTTGATTGTCTTGTTTGCGGCTTCAACTGCTCCATTCATTTGAGGCCTATAAGGAGATGACTTACCTTGTGATTTTGTACTCGGTTAGGAGGCGATCGGTTTCCTTCTCAAAGTGCGACCCATTATCGGATATCATCTCTTGCAGGACCCCATATCGGCAGATGATGTTGTGCTTGATGAATTCTGCCACCTTCTTGGCATTCAAAACTTTGTAGGAGGCGGCCTCGACCCATTTAGTGAAATAGTCGATGGCTACTAGGACGAAGCAGTGCCCATTGGCTCCTACGGGTGTGACCTTTCCAATCACGTCTATCCCCCATGTAGAGAACGGCCAAGGAGAAGTCATAGGGTACAGCAGGGAAGGCGTTGCGTGCTGAAGGTTGGCGTGTATCTGACACTTATGGCATTTCTTGACCATTTTGGTGCAGTCGGCTTCCATGGTTAGCTAAAAGTACCCTTGTCTGATGATCTTTTTGGCGAGCATGTTTCCGCTCATGTGGGTTCCACATATGCCTTGATGAACATGATCCATTATTTCTCGGGCCTCTTCCTCGGTGGCACAAAGGAGGTTTCCTTGGGAATGTTTCTTGAATAGACGGCCAGCGATGATGGAGTAATTAGAGGCCAACCTCTTAAGGGCGATTTAGTCTTTTGATCTGTCTCAAGTGGGATGGTTCCATCTAGGATGAAATGCCAAATATCATGGTACCATGGTTTCTCTTCGGAGTTCTCAACACTGGCACATTCGGATAACCATTTGTCTTTGCAGTCATGGAGATTTATAACGGCGCAGTAGGCGGGAGTTGAACATCGTGTTATTTTGAAGGGTTTGACTGACTTTCCTTTAGGAATTTCAACCAAGGAAGCGAGTATGGCTAATGCATCTGCGAACCGATTTTTGTCTCTAGGAAGATAGTGGAACGAGACATCCTGAAATTGTTGCGCCAACTCTTGGAGGTGGGTACTGTATCTTTGAAGGGTTGGATCTTGGATCCTCCACTTCTTCAGTGTCTGATTGATGATTAATTGGGAGTCCCCAAATACCTCGAGTTCAGTTAAGTTGCGTTCTAGGGCTGCCTCAAGCCCCGCTATGCAAGCCTTATATTCTGCGGTGTTGTTGGTAGCGTCAAAGTCAAGACGTATTGCCAGTGGAGTATAGATGTCGTCAGGGTCTACTAATAACATTCCGATGCCGAACCCTCTCTTGTTGGCCGCTCCATCGAAAAATAATTGCCACTTAATTTCTTCTTCTATACTCATGATGTCCTCATCAGGGAATCGCGGGTCTTCCCCCTTCGCTTCGTCACAAGGAAATTCGGCCAACTGATCTGCGAATACACTCCCCCTGAAGGATTTCTGAGTGACGTAAGTGATATCATATCCCGCGAGCATGAAGTACCATTTGGCCAATCTCGAAGACAAATTTGATTTGTCAAGGATGTATTTCAACGGATCCATTCTTGTAATGAGACGAACCGAGAAGGCTTCCATATAGTGCTTTAGCCTTTGTGAAACCCAAACAAGAGCAGCGCAAGACTTATCGAGTGGAGAGTAGTTGTTTTCGCTGCCTTGGAATCTGCGACTGACAAAGTAGATGGCATTCTCTGTGTGTGAGGTAGGCTGTTCTTGAGCGAGCATAGCCCCTAACGTGTTGTCAGTAACCATGAGGTATAACTTTAAGGGCTTTTCCTTGTGTGGTGGAACTAGGATGGGTGGGGAAGTTAAGTAATGCTTAACTTCCTCGAATGCTTCTTGACATTCTTCGGTCCACTCTTGAGGTGCATTTTTCTTAAGTAGCTTGAAGATAGGATCGCACATTGTAGTCAGTTGATTGATGAATCGACTGATATATTGGAGTCTGCCCATGAATCCCTTTACTTCTTTCTGTGTTCTGGGTGGAGGCATGTCTATGATGGCTTTTATCTTGGCGGGGTCTGCTTCTATGCCACGCTCTGTGACCATGTACCCTAAGACCTTCCCTTTGACCACTCCGAATGAGCATTTGGCGGGGTTAAGTCTCATCTTGTGCTGTCTCAATCGATCGAAGAATTTTACCGAGATCTACGGAAGTCTTGGCCATCTCTGTCCCCTTTGAGTGGACAATCATGTCGTCCACGTATACCTCTATTTCTTTGTGGATCATGTCATGGAATAGTTTAGTGACTGCCCTTTGGTAAGTAGCCCCAGCGTTCTTGAGACCAAACGGCATGCCCGTGTAATAGAACGTCCCCCAAGGTGTGGTGAATGTTGTTTTGTGCTGATCCTCCTCTTCCATGAGGATTTGGTTATACCCTGCGAAGCCGTCGACGAATGAGCGAACTTAGTATGTGGCTGTGGCGTCGACCAATATATCTATGTTTGGTAGCGGGAAGACATCTTTAGGGGATGCCTTGTTCAAGTCTCTGAAATTGACACAGACTCGTATCTTCCCATTTGACTTGGCTACTTGCACCGTGTTTGCCATCCATTTCAGATATTCCATCACTTTGATGAAACCTACGTTCAAGAGTTTCATGATTTCTTCTTTTACTTGCATTGACCATTCCGGC
This sequence comes from Adenophora triphylla var. japonica, assembly GCA_022495995.1. Classification (NCBI taxonomy): domain Eukaryota; kingdom Viridiplantae; phylum Streptophyta; class Magnoliopsida; order Asterales; family Campanulaceae; genus Adenophora; species Adenophora triphylla. The sequence goes on from JAFEMH010000066.1 coordinate 116,759, forward strand.
TTGATTCTGCATAGTTTCTGTTTGACTGGCTTGGCGTTGGGTTGCAGCGGTATCTTGTGCTCTACAATTGACTGATTCAACCCAGGCATATCTTTGTAGGACCAAGCGAAGACGTCGACATATTCTCTGAGGAGCTGTATCAAGGTTTCTCTATCTTCCCCCTTGAAGAAGCTGCCGATCTTTGTTTCCCTGGGGTCTTTTGTTGTCCCGAGATTAACCGTTTGCATTTCCTCATCGTCAATGGGGCCATTCTTTCCACAACGACCTACTTGCTTAGCTAATTCTTTTAAAATTTGTTCGTTTTCTTGATCTATCTCATCGTATGATTCATTATTAACACGTTCATTATATTGATTGTTATTAGTTAATTCATCATTCACGATGTTAGTAATCTCAGGGTACTCGGAAAGATCAAAGTTTTCATTAAGGAAGTAAGGGAATACATGTTCGGCCACCGCCTCGATTTCCTCTTGAGTGAGATCATCAGAGGTGGAGCCTGATTCTAATGTGAAAGTTACAGGGCCTATCTTCCTGCGGGGGTGGGGAGTGCAGCCAAGCTCTTTGATCATGAAGTCTTCATCAACAAATGGTCCTCCGGTGACGTGCCAGTTTAGAATTGGCTCATCACATTTCTGTATTAGCCTTGTGTAATCAATGGTTGGAGCGTCCCCCTTGGAGATTGAATGGATCTGGCTGTCTTCTAATCGGCACAGGTCTTCAAATTGTCGCAGCAAGTCTTCTCCCAACACAAAGTCCCATTCGCTTGTCATTTCTGCCTTCGTACTCCACAAATCTTTAGGGATTAGCGGGATGGGTTCTGTTTCATCTGGCGAAGCATCGCAATCGCTGAAGATTTCAAAGCCCGGTTGGCGCTTTCCTTTATCATCAGTCCATGGTTCTGCAAAGATAAAGTAGGGAATGCTTTCCCCTTCCCGGACGAAGTAGCCATTGAGTGTCTTTCGATATGGCTCGAGGTTGTAATTCTTGACCTTTGGGTCACTGTGGCCTTTGTATGTGGTTCCTTCCCACTTGATTTGAGTGAAGTCCCACTCTTCTTCGTCATCCCCATCGTGGATGGAAATGATGTGTCCTAGGCCATGCTTTGTGTGAGGTGGGGGAACCGGTGGTGGTTCCGTTATTCCTTGCAAGTGTTTTCCAAGCCCCAAGCCAGGGAAGTATCCTTTTGCTTGCATCATTCTCCAGAAAAGAAGGTTTCCAGAAAACCGAAGTGCCTTGGCGTAATCGTTTTCGCTGCAACTTTCTATGACATTCACAGTGCTTTCTTTCTTGATCTCAAATAAGTAATCAGAATCGAAAAGGGAAATACTGACTAACTATTATTAAAAAGCAAACTTGATACTCTTGCCCACAAATGAAGTCTTTAGACAAGTAGTACCCGACTAAACTAGACTAGACTACTAATTGTTTATTTTGCAAATAAAAGTAAATGACTTAAAGAAAGAAAAGAAAGATTTCATTCCTCTAACTCTTCCAACTTATGGCACCTCCGCTAGGAGCAATTTTGACGAGACCGCCGTCAATTAAATCTTGGATTGCATTCTTCAAGTTGAAACAATCATCGGTATGGTGGCCATAGCATTGATGGTAGAAGCAGTAGAGATGTGAAGCTCGCCCTTCTCTCTTGGGTATGTAACCCTCCATTGGGCTCATCTTTCCATCCTTGCGAAGGCTTCTGAAGAGATGACCGAGAGAGATATTTCCGATGTCGGAGAAGATCCTACCCTTCCTTCGCTTAGCCATTTGATTGTGAAGGTCTTGAATATGGTTCTCATAGTGTTGCACAAAGACGTTGTGACGAGACTGTGACGAGACTGTGACGAGACTGATATTCTGCTTCCATTTGCTCCTTGAGGTCACGGTAGAGAGTATTGAGGCAATACTTGACTCTTTCATCAATGTCATCTTCAATGTGAGCTTCGAGAGTGATACACTTTTGGGTCATAGCCTTAAGTTCGCTTTTGACCTCTTCAAGTTCTTCAATCAGCATCTTGGTCTTGCCATCTTGGATGGATTCTTCCAAGTTGTGCCATGTATCGTTGTCCTCAATTTGCTGCAGGGCTTTGGCAAGTTGAGCCTTGATGTCACTTAGCTCTTCTTGCACAAATGATCGTCCGCTGTCGGAGTCACTTTCCATTTTGTGGAAATCCCTAGCAATGCGAGTGGTAGGCAAATCAAAGGCTTCTCTCCAACCTTCCACATGTTCCATTTCAGCGAAAAGGGCCTTGGTCAAATATTGCAGAGTGTGTTGTTCAAGGTCCTTCTTGGGGATGACATGCTTTTTGGTAGACATTGTGTTGGGAGTCTTGAAGTTGAGTAGCTTCGGAAAACTGACAGAAGAGATGCAGAGTCGACATCAGGATCAAATCTAGCCCCAACAAGTCGGAAGCAGGCTTAAATGGTTCAGACTCAGTTTCAGCAAACAGAGACATTATCTCGCGCGAGACATGTAGTCCCGCATGAGACAATCACACGGAAAGTCGATTTTTTATTAGACCTAATTTTTTGGTCGGAACGGAAAATCCGTTTTGAGGGGTTTCTAAGGCCTTTATCAGAACCTAACGACTAAGCAATCAATCCGATTTTTGTAAAACAAAGCCATCTAAGATTGTTTTTTTAAGGATTATTATTTTTTCAAAGGGACATCCGAAAGGGTCATTCCGAAGGGAATTTTCCGAGTCCTTCTTTATTGTCAATTTTACATGGCTTTGTTTTGGTCAAAAACAAGAAAAGATCAACGAGTTAGAACCGGCCGGTCACGGAGTGATCCTAAAAAGGCAATCTACATGAAAATGTGGCGATGCAGGGCTGGAAGGCTAGGCTCCCCGCGATATGACAATCTAGGTGGATTGAATACGCGGAGTGGGATGATCCAACTTCGGAGACACCGACGACTAGGTGGTTACCGTCATCCGTCCTTAGTGTGGGTCCCGATTTTATAGAGGGTATGCAGTGCAATGACAGATATAACATGAGTGCATGTGTGTTATAGTCAATCTAGGTGATAGATAAAAAAAAGGAGATTTTTTTTTTAAATAAAAAGAAAACAAATAGTGGCCGCACCAAGTGGTTGCCTACATTTTTCCCAATTGAGGAAGACTCAGGTCGTCGTAGTTCCACGTAAAGAGAGAGAGAGAGAGGGAGAAATAAATTAAATTACAACTCCTGAATTCCCAATGGACCGGACATTAATAAAATAAACCCCAATCGCACGCACTTTATAAATAACAATCAATTATTTAATCAAAATATAATTTTGAGTTCGACATCTTAAGGGAGGCCTTAAGATGAGGGAACTCTGCAGATAATGGATTCTGGGATCCCCCTTGCGTGTTCGACTTTGGTCTCGGACCTTGAGATGAACAGGAGAAACCAGAAAGCCACAGATTATCGAGGCGATATCTCGCGCGAGATACGATATCTCGTGCGAGATATGCCTGATCTGGGAACAGAAAATCGAATTTACAATAATTTTTTTTTGAAAACCTCTCTTTTAATTTTGACGCAAGTTTAAGCCTCTTAATTTTAAATCCCCAGTGAAGTCGCCACTGTATCGATGCGTAGTATTTTTTAACATCTTTTTGAGTCGCCACCTATATTATTCATTTGGAAAACATAGAAAAACCATTTTTTTGGAAAGAGATTTGGGTTCGGGGCTTAGGTTATGGAATGGGAAGGTCAAGGAGCACCCATTCCACCCAATCCGGAGATCGGTCTTTCTAAAGAAAAGAGAGGTTTTCGAAAAAAGAGAAGAAGATTGCAAATAAAAATAAACAAAGATTCATTTAACAGGGTTAAACGGAATGTAGGATCGATTGCTTCGAGACCGTCCCCATGATTTGGAGAGGCTCTAGGCTGATCCTAGATTCTATGGATTTATACCACTCTAATAATCAATGAAAGGGATTTAGGGGTTACCTTGCGTGAGGTGATTTGGGCAGAGTTTCGACTCAAGTTTAGAATCGAATCTTGATACAGACAGAGCTTCTCCTCGGTCCTTGACTCGGATCTTGTTATTTGTTTATTAACAAGGTTGACAAACAAACTTTGAGGTGATTTTAGGGTGATTTTACAGGAATCTTTCAAGGAGAGAAACCAGTAAAATGTGTGTGAATTGTGGAATTGTGGACCTCTTGAACCTTGGAAGTCACCAAGTATTTATAGGTGTTGGAGGGGTGTTGAGGATGAGATCAAACACTTCAAGAAGGTTCCAGACTCCAAACTCTATTGGTTGGCCGGATGGATGAAGTTTTATCCCAAAACGAGGTTGAAATCGACGAGGAAACTGTCATCTGCATGCTGTAGAGGGAAAATATCTCGCGCGAGATATCGTTGTCTGTGGACAATTCTGTCCTTTCCCCGTTATCTCGTATGCAGTTTAGTCCCAAACTAACGGTGGTTAGTCAAGACTTAACGAAACACGACAAAATGGTGGATTTCTACTTCTTGACTCAAAGCGAGACTTAGAGTGGTATAAATATGATCCGATGTGTTCAGAATGGGGTGTCTACATGTTCCCATACTGTGTAGTTCCGATCAATTGACAGGCCTCATCAGGAGTGGCATTGACAGACACCTTGGTTTTGGACAAAGCCTCTTCCAACTTTAGTTTGTGGGGGTAGTGTGAATGTGTGCCCAAATTTTGTGGATTCACGCGAGTTTGAAGACATTCGGTTCAATTTGAAAAACGGAGTCGCCTCGCCATTTTGATTTCCTCAAAACTTTGAAAAAAAGGATTTATGGGTTCGGAGGTTAAGTTACCCCTTGGGAAGAACGGATCATCGTTCACCCAAGGTGCCTTGCCGTAGCAAGTCTCCCTAGATTCCGTTTATCGTGCTTGCTTGCGTGCTTTCTTGTGTGCATGTGTTTGGATAAAAGGGGAGGGAATGTCCCAAGTTGTCTTCCGGACGTACAAACCATTTATTGGTTGTCGCTCGGGATTTCTTGGATTTTATGTATTCGGGATTTTGATCCCGTCCTCATCTTGGACTTGTGATCATCGCTTTTTAACCTCGGGACTTGCGTGATCGAGAGAAGGACTCTCTTTTATAGTCCAAAAATGAGGTTCTTTAGGAAGGAATGTCCTTAGCCCATCAATCCTACACCTTAAGACGATCGAGCTCATATAGTTGCTTCATGCTCGTCTTAAGTGATAATCGGAGATATCGGGTTCAAGGTTATCCCTTTCTAAAGAGATTATGGCACCTTTAATGGAAGAAACGATGTAAAGATAGGATCTTTACACCGGTCCGTTCCAAGGTTGCTAATGGGGACATGGGGGAATGCATGTAAAAATGACATTTTTAGTGAAAAGATGACATTTTTGGGTTGCAAAGGATGCTTTTTGGTTTAAAGAAGTGATCTTTATGCAAAGGATGCATTTTTATGAAGAAATTGATACTTAATATGCAAAGGATGCACTTTTATGTAAAGACATGATTTTTATGCAAAGGATGCATTTTTATGTGGGAAAATAGTATTTAATATGCAAAGGATGCATGAAAATTGTATTTTGAAAGCAAGGGATGCTAACTTTAATGATAAAGCAATGACTTTTAATGCAAAGGATGCATTTTGAACGTAAAGATTGCATTTTTATGAGCAAAGGATGCATAAAGATGATATTTTTATTGTAAAAAGGGGTTTTTAGGTGCAAAGGATGCACCTTTGATTCAAAGATTACATTTTTAATAGCAAGTGATGCCTATTTCATGCAAAGGGGGAAGGGGGGTATGATAAAGATATGATCTTTAATGATAACTACCAAGTCCCAAGCAAGATAATGACAATATATGAATGCAATGAGCAATTTAAATCACATATAGCAAGTAAAATACAAGGTTAAGGGAGTGAGAGGTTACCAATGGTGGTGACCTCTTCTCCTTTGGGTTGAGCTAGGTGGAAGGACCAACTTTGGGATCTTCAAGGAGGAGGGAGGTGGCTTCTTGGCTTTCTTCTTCAACCTCTTGGATTTCCAGCAGTGTTTTGGGTGTATTGTGAAGCTGAGTATGGAGTATGGTGTGTGTTTTTTGTCTTGCTAAAATGGGAAGAGGAGGGCTCTATTTCTAGGTAGTCTTGATAAGACTAATGAAGCCGTGCGGCTAGGAGTCTCCTCCTAATGCAGCCGTGCGGCATTATCCACAATGACTCAGCATGTTTCTAGAATCATGCAAGGTGGCAATTCTAGAAGCTTTTTGTAATTAAGAAAAACCTGTTTCTTAATTACTAAGCCTTCCCTTCAGCCCTTAAGAGGTTTGGAACAGTTCTGGAATTGTTCCGGAACTCTAGGAAAGTCTGGGAAATTACCGGGAAATTTACCGGAATTGCCGGGGAAATTAACCGGAAGGCATGAGCCAGATTTGGGTACTTACAGAAGCCCCTCGGCAACGTCACTTGCAGGGCGAGTGGGGTTGTCGATAGAAAAGGATCCGATCTGGCGAATGCCGAGACGGATTAGGTGACCAAGGTGGTCGAGTGGCTGAACCTCTGGAAGGCTACCTACGTATCCCGAGTGGGAATCAAGCCAGGCCGTAGTTCTGAAAAGATCCGCTGAGGAATAGAGAAGAGAAAACTGGTCTCTTGATGGGGAAATAGCAGAGAAAATGACCTAGGAGGTCAAGCAATTGATCCTACTGGGGATATGCTAGAAGTGACCAACGTGGTCGGATGTAAAGACCTTTATGAGGGGCTACTTCATCACTGAGGAGTGACGAAGGAATAGGGTGACCAAAGTGGTCGGATGGCTGGACCTTTTATAAAAGGCTACCTACGTATCCCGGAGGAATCAAGCCTTGATCGTAGTTCAAGCATCACTAGATAGTTAGGAACGATGTCTAGGATCCTTGAAGTTTTGACAATTAATGGAGGTTGTCACCTGATTGACAATTAATGGAGGTTGTCACCTGATTGAAAATTAATGGAGGTTGTCACCTGATTGACAATTAATAGAGGTTGTCACCTGATTGACAATTAATGGAGGTTGTCACCTGATTGACAATTAATGGAGGTTGTCACCTGAGGAAACTAGAGCTTACGTCACTATCGAGGAGATAGAGGTAGCTAAAGTTTGGAGAACTTGAGCATACTTCACTATCTGGGATAGAGGTAGCAAAAGTTTGGAGAACGTGAGCATACTTCACTATCGAGAGGATAGAGGTAGCTAAAGTTTAGAGTTCTGACAATTCGCAGGTTGTTACCTAGCGTCATTCCGTTATAACGGAAGTAACGGAGGCGACTGGGGAAGAAAGCTTATTTGCTTAGAAGATAAAGGATATCTTTTAGGAAACGAAGTTTTCTTAGTTAAAAGATAACAGGAATTACATGCCCAAGTGGAAAGTCAAGGGGCAAAAAGGTAATTTCTGTTCAGAGCGAAAGAGGCCGCCCGGCATGAGAGGGAGGCAAAAGAGGCCGTACGGCCAGAAGCCTAATTTTTCTAGATTATTTAAAACAGAATTCGAACGGGGACTGGGCATCATTGCCGCCCAAGCCTGCCGAGAAAGAGAGAGAGGAGGGAGAGAATTTTCTTCAAAATCCTTCAATCCTTTTGCCTCTATTGATTTAGGATGGATCCGGAGGGGAATCCAATGCCAAGGCAAGCTAGAAGGAACATCTCCGCGACCGCGAGAAGGAGGAGGAAGGAGCTCGTCCGCACGGAAAGGAAGTATGACTTCCTTACGCCTCCATCGGAGCTCTATCCGGGTAGAAGGGAGCACAAATCGACAAACCCTCAATCGGTTGGGGTAAGCTTTCTTAGTTTGCTCAATTCCGTCGATTTTGATTGAATTTTGATTGATTTAGGGCTTGACCCAAGCTTTAGGAATTTTTCGAATTTTCCTAGGATTTTTGGATGATTTTGAAATTTTGATGATTAACCTATGAGGCTAAGAGGATGAAAGAATATGCATGTGCAATTTATGTGACAAAATAATGAGAATGACCCACTTTTTTTCGGAAATAAAAAGTAATAAGAATAATTGTGACAGAGTTCTTGCATGTGCTAGAACTAGGACAATTTTGGATCATGGATGAGAAAACTGGATTTTGGATGATGAAAAGGATTCATGCATGCCATTTTTGAGAAAAAATTAATGCTTATGTGCAAATAATTTTGAAAATTGTGATTTTGTGCATAGGAAAGCAATGTGCTTGACATGATGTGAAAGACACATTTTCGATGCAAAGGATGCTAGAAAAATTTTCATGAATGCTTTTCTTTTGAAAATATGTGCACTTTTGAATATATGCATGCTTTTTTGAAAAAGACTGACACGTTTCTTTTGTTGTGCTTGTCTACAGGAGAACAAGTCTAGGGGGCCTTCTGAGGTTGCAGTAAAGTTGTGGGAGAGGATGCCCGATTTTGAGAAGAATGGGGCGAACCCTAAGCAGCTGGTGAGGGCTACCGGCTTGGATTTATTTATTGAGGCCATCGGCAGAGGTATTCACATTACCTCGAACAGCAAGGGCTTGGTCCAGGCCCTATCTGAGTTCTGGTGGGACACCACCCACAACTTTCATCTTAGCTGGGGGGTGCTGACGGTGACTCTGGCCGATTTTACTGCTATCACGGGCTTACAGTTCACCGGGAGGCCTGTGACCTGGAGGGATCATATCACTGCTGAGGAATTTAGAGCTTTGGTTGGGTTTGAGCTGATTCCCAAGGGGCTTGGAATGGAGACGAGGAACGTCGAGGTGGCAGTCCAGAACTGCATGCGGGACTTTGCTGCTAGTGAGGTGACTGCCCACCAGCTTGCTAGAGCCTTTGTGTGGTTAATGCTGTCATTCACCATCTTTGCCAATTCTGGGACTCTGGCTATGACTTGCCTCCTCGACTCTCTGGATGATGTTGATGGGATTGGGACGGTCTCATTGGGCGAGGCCGGATTGGCGGAGCTATTCTTCTCCCTGGATCTATACAGCCGTAACAAGGCTGCCTCCATGGATTGTTTCTCCTTTGCCCTTGAGGTAGTCTCGCTTTCCTTTCTCTTTTACTTTCTGTCTTGAGACTTTTATGAAAGAAAAATGATCCTTTTGATGTTTTGAACATGCAGGTTTGGTTTTGTGAGGTGATCGGGTTCTTTCCGTGGAACCAACAGAGCGATGTCACCATCTTTCCCGCTATGATCCGCTGGAGGGGAGATGCAATGGATAAGTTCACCGGGAAGACCCGGATCACCTTTGATTACAAGATTGTTAGGCCGGTTATCAACAGAGATGGGCACGATAGGATCGGAGGAAGGATCGGAGGCCTAGGAGGTCTCTAGAATTGACTTAGGAAGAAAAACAAACAATGAACAAGTTTTATGCACATTTTGTTTATTTTTTGCTTTATTTGGGCGCCGATGGGGCGAAAACAATGTAATACTGTTTTATTTGCTTTTTAAATTTATGCTTTATTAATTTGCATATTACTTGAGCCTCGGGGCGGTTTTTTGCTTGGAATCGGGGCTGAAACTGGGCCAAAATGATATATAATGATGTATAAATGCTTCGATGGTCTTTGAACATGCTTTTGTACAGGTTTTGGTTGGAAAAGTGGGGTGAAAACTCCCTTTGGGCAGCAACTTGGTTGCTGCAGATTTGCCACTTACATCAGGTAAATGAGGCCGTGCGGCATGGTATCTGGAGCAAATGAGGCCGTGCGGCTCACGGTTACGCATGCGGGTGGTTATTTTCAGAATAAAACCAAGGCTTGTCCATTTCATTTCATTTTCAACTTAGACTTGTCCCAACTGTTCCCAGAGCACATATTGGACCTAAAGACACCACCTTTGATCATTTTGCAATGGAGAAGCCCGTTAGATTGCAAAGGGGGAAAAGAGACCGCTTTCTGTCCGATCTTCAGTCTTGGGTGAGATATAACTTCCAATCTCACAAGGGGTTGCTTGATTCTTCCTTAAAGATCAAGTCTTTATGGCATATGAGGGATCTCCCGCCCGATTGGGACCTTTTGAGAGCAGCAGCAAAGTTTTGGGACGTCCGGAGACACGTTTACTGCTTTTCTTACAATGAGATTGTCCCAATGCATGAAGACTTCCGAGCCTTGATTGGGGGTCCAGAAATTGAGGCTATATCGATTCCGCTGATTGAAGACGTGCCGGTGGCGGCAAAGCTTGCATCTTTTCTGCAAATTTCTTTGGGAGAGGCTGAGGAGATGATGATAGCCCGGGACAGGATTGACCTTTCTGACATCCCGGGCAGGTTTGGGTCTCCGGCTATGGCTGCGACCACGGTGGCTATGGATGCCTTTATCCTCTGCATATTTTCTTCTCTGTTCACCGCTGAGTCCGTGGGGATCTGTCATGGTGGTCTCTTAGACATGGTCGAGAGATTGCGAGAGTTTGGGAAGGACATTGTCCCACTTGGTTTTGGGGGAGACCTTGCATGGCATTGATAGGATGGCTAGGGGAGACCATTTCATGAGGTGCAGGAGCACATTTGTGCGACTTTATGGCTGCAAGAGAGGCTTGGGGCTTTGCCAGGGGCTTTGCCGACTCAGTGCCCTTGGGTGATTTCTCGAAGAGGTGCACCTCGACAGCAGGACCAGGGTAGCTGGGAGATGATGATGACTAGGTTATCCACTTCAGACATCCGCTGGTGGGTACCTCACTAGAGGTTGCAGACCAGGAGGATATTTCAGGAGTCCTATATAGTGAGGGTTCCAGGGTTCTGCTGGTCATCCTTCTACATAACCTGCTTGGTATCCAGGCAGTTCGGGGCCTTACAGGAGCCATTGGGCGATTGGGAGGACATCCGTACCATGGAGGTGGTGCCATTAGCTATGAGGGATCCGGCTAGCTTCTTATTCTTCTCAAGGGCTTGGACATACGCTGCTTTTCCACCCAGGGCTATCTTCAGGAGCAGGAAGAGTACCATCTTGACCACAGTCTACTTGGATTGGTACGAGAGGGAGATGGGAGCGACTCAGGTCATATTGGGGGAGAGACGTCAGGCTTTATTGGGAGCTGACTGTGACTCGAGTAGGACTCTGAGGGAGACTGAGGCTAAGGTGAGTCGCCATAACCTGTCGGGTGACCTGCTCAGAGATATGGATGCTCGATACAAGAGATTGTCCGAGGTCACTCCTTTAATTGAGGCTCAGAGGGAGGAAGTGCGGACTCATGCTCGGGTAGTGAGGGCACTTATTGACACGGGTTTGATGGAGGCTCCAGTGAGGATACCGGAGATCGGAATGAGGGAGACCGACATCTTGGAGAAGAAGAGAAAGAAAACTCGACGGGGTCGAGGTAAAGGGAAGAAAACCAAAGAAGACTCAGCGAATGACGACTGATAGATCTTTTCTTAGGATTCCCTTATTGCCATTTTGCAAACACGGTAGTTTTATTAGGCATTTTATTGTATTTTAGATCTTTGTAGCGGGTTAGGAAAGTCAAGAGTAGACCGTGCTTGAACTCATCAAGAAGTTTTTAACTTGTAATGAACAAAAGATATTATCTTAGAAATTAATCAAGACACAATTTCATGGAAACTTCGAATGTCTTATTGATTTGCTCAGGACCCGTTTTATGGAAACTGGAATATCCTTTATTATTGTTTAGGACGCATTTCATGGAAATTTAATCGCCCTTTTTATTATTTAGACCGAACCGTAAATGGCTGCCTACGTTCCCCATTTACAAGAAAGACTAAGGGGCTCAGGTCTTCGTAGTTCATTCTGGTGAATTCTTTTTTCTATTTAATTTTTTTTTATGTGCAGCCCCGTTTTTTGCCTAGGCCGCCCTTTTTGGGTTTTCAGCCTAGCCGGGCATTACTCTTTTTGCACTAATATTTTTTTTATTTTCTTTTTTTTTATATGTGCAACCCTGTTTTTTGCCTAGACCGCCCTTTTTTGGGTTTTCAGCCTAGCCGGGCATTACTCTTTTTGCACTAATATTTTTTTCTCTTTTTTTTTTTATTTCTTAGACATAGTACCTTCGGAGCTTATCACCGTTGACTGGGTGGACAAAGGGATTGCCGTCAGTGCACCAAGTTTCATGGCTCCTCCCGATAGTATCTTACGCACCACATACGGGCCGATCCAAACGGGTTCCCATTTTCCCCGAGGGGTTGTCTACGGTAGGGGCTTAACTTTCGGCACTAAGTCACCCTCTTTGATGTCCACAGCCTTGACCTTTTTGTCAAATGCTCTGGCCATTCGCCTATGATAGGCTCGGGTATGCTCCATGGCTTTAAGCCTTCTTTTGTCGAGCAGGGCCAACTCATCATGCCGGCTACGCAACCATTCTACTTCGTTGATACTATTTTCCAGGAGGACCCTCAATGACGGGATTTCCAACTCCACTGGTAACACTGCTTCCATCCCGTAAGTTAGGGCAAAAGGGGTTTCTCCTGTGGCATTCGACGGACGTTACGCCCCGAGTGTCAGGTGCAGCTTTTCGGGCCAATCACGACCACGGGTGGCCATTTTTCAGATGATCCGTTCGAGCGACTTATTAGCAGCTTCCACGGCTCCATTAGTCTGAGGTTTGTACGGGGACGACTTGTGGCGAGTGATCCTGAACTCTGACAGCAATCTACCGCAGTCCCCTTCAAAGTGTGACCCATTATCAGAAATGATCTCATTGGGCACCCCATATCTACACATTATGTTTTCTTTGATAAACTGGGCCACCTTCTTGGAAGTGAGGACCTTGTAGGACTTGGCCTCTACCCACTTGGTGAAGTAGTCGACTGCCACTAACACGAATTCATGCCCATTGCTTCCTGCCGGGGCTATCTTCCCTATCACATCAATACCCCAAGTTGCAAATGGCCAGGGAGTCATCATGCAGTACAGGTCATGAGGCGGGAGATGGTTAAGGTTGGCAAACCGCTGGCACTTGTCGGACGCTCGGACATGCTGGACACAGTCTGTCTCCATGGAAATCTAGTAGTAACCCATTCTGAGGATCACTTGCATTAGGGCTCTAGCATTCATATGAGGACCGCAGGGACCATTGTGGACTTCAGTCATCAACTCGTTGGCCCTTTCTTGAGTGACTCATAAGAGGAGTGGTCCTTGATACCGCTTCTTATACAGGTTGCCTCCTAGAATGACATAATGGGAGGCCAACCTTTTCAGGGCTCGCAAGCTCTTGGCTTTGACACCTTCTTTTGGTCTACCTTCTTCATCTTTGAAAGCTGACTCTCCATCTTTGAGGAACTGGTAAATTTGATCGTACCACGCTTCCTTGATAGGCTCGGGTCCCAGGTCTACTTCACAACAGAAAGCTGGGGCTTCTCTTCTATCCACTCTAAAGGGTTTTATGGCTTTTCCCGCGGGGATCTCTACCAGTGAGGCTAAAGTAGCAAGGGCATCTGCGAATCTGTTCTTTTTCCCTTGGTAAGTAGTGGAAAGTTACTTCTCTGAACTGTCCAGTCAACTCCTCCATATGGGCATGATACCGCTGAAGATTAGGGTCCACAGTCTTCCATTTGTTGGAGACCTGGTTGATGATCAGGGCTGAGTCTCCATAAACTTCGAGCTCCTTGACATTCCTTTCTAGGGCAGCTTCTAAACCAGCAATGCAGGCTTCGTACTCGGCAACATTGTTCGTGGCAGGGAAGTTCAGCTTGAGAGCTATGGGTGTATGCTCATCTTTCGGATCGACTAGTAGCATCCCTACGCCATTTCCTCTTTTGTTAGCAGCTCCATCAAAGAAAAGCTGCCATCGATTTTCAGGCTCGACTGCGAAGATCCCTTCATGCAGGAATTGGGGTTCGGGCCCGCGGTCCTCATTGCAGGGAAGTTCGCCGGGTGGTCGACAATGTTTGACCCTTGATGGCCTTTCTGGTCACGTAGCTGATGTCGTACTCTGCTAAAAAGAAGGACCACTTTGCTAGACGCATCGAGAGGGAAGGCTTATCAAAGATGTACTTGATGGGGTCCATTTTTGAGACCAAGTTCACAGGGTGGGCTTGCATATAATGCTTTAACTTGCCGACAACCCAGACCAGTCCTGCACAAGTCTTTTCACATGCGGAGTAACTGAGCTCACTTCCACTGCTGGCTTAGGCGACAAAGTAAATGGCATTCTCTACCCGAGAGTCTTTCTTCTCCTGAGAAAGCATAACCCCAACTGCCGTATCACTGACAGTGAGATAGAGCAGAAGAGGTTTCTGTCTATGTGGGGGGCAAAGTACTGGAGGATGTACTAAGTATGCCTTGATTTGGTCAAAGGCATCCTGGCATTCCTTGGTCCATTCTGTATCTACATTCTTCTTCATGAGCTTGAAGATGGGCTCGTGCATAGTGGTCAACTGATTGACGAACCGGGCGATGTCTTTGCGGTTGCCCATAAAGCTCTTGACTTTTGTATGCGAGTTTGAGGTGGCCTCATGTCCATAATGGCTTTGATCTTTCGGGGGTCGACTCGATACCCTCCTCCGTGACCATATACCCCAAGCACTTTTCCCCTTGTCACTCCGAAGGTGCATTTAGCAGGGTTTAGTCTCATGGAATGTTGTCTCAGCCTCTCAAAGAACTTTCGCAAGTCAACAAAGTGTTGTCCGTCCTCGCCTTTGGAGTGGATTATCATGTCGTCTACGTAGACCTCAATCTCATTGTGGATCATGTCATGGAAAAGCGCGGTCGTTGCCCTTTGATAAGTAGCCGGCGTTCTTGAGCCCAAATGGCATTAATGTATAGCGGTAAGTTCCCCACGGTGTGGTGAAGGCATCTTTTCTTGGTCTTCTTCGGCCATCTTGATGCGGTTGTAGCACAAAGCCATCAACGAAGGATTTGACTTCGTAGTTGGCGGTGGAGTCCACCGGGATGTCTATGTTTGGAAAGGGGTAATCGTCTTTGGGGCTGGCCTTGTTCGGATCCACGAAATCCACACGACGGCGCACCTTCCCATTGGCCTTGGTTACGGTCACAATATTGGACAACCATGTCGGATATTCGATGACTACGATGAATCCTACCGCTTGGTAGCTTCTCAATTTCTTCTTTGACACTGTAGAGACCACTGCGCTTGATTTTCCTCAATTTACGCTGCGGCTTAGCATCGGTGCTAGAGGGATTACGTGCTCCACTATTGAACTGTCTAGCCCCGGCATATCCTGGTACGACTATACAAACATGTCCATGTATTCTACGAGCAGATTAACCGATCTGTCCCGTTCAACCCCCTGGAAGAAGTTTCCAATCTGTGTCTCTTTAGGTTCCTCGACGGTACCCAAGTTCACACTTATCAAAACCTCCTCGGCGGCTTGGGTCCGATTTTCCTCTTTTACGTAACTTTGCTTAAAGATTTCTTTAATGTATTGTTCATTTAGTGTGTTTGCATCTTGTTCAAATGATTCATTATTAAGCTGTTGTTAAGTTTTGAGTTAATTTATCATTTGTTAAGTTGGCAATAAGGGGATAATCGAAAGATCTGTCATTTCATTCAAAGCAAGAGGAAAGATGACATCGATTACATATTCATAATCCTCGGGCTTGAGGCCTTTGGATGACTCATGGGATGGAATTCAAGATTCTGACGACTCATTGTATGGACAACGGGGTGTTTGACACGGCCCAGGTTGAGAAGGACGGGGTACCAATCCAAGCTCCGCAATCATTTCTTTGTCGGGCGGCTATCGGCCACGAGAATGTCTCCCAATTCTTCAACGGCATCTCTGTCTTAGTTACCAAAGTGCGGGGATCGAAAGGATCTTCACCACCGTCTCCAATTACGGCAATCACCTCATCATACGAGCTGAAGTCAATCAAATGCGGGATCTGTGCTTCTTCATCAAACAACTTTTGCAAACCCCACTCATTGTCTTCACTATTGGCGGCTTCTATCTGGCGATCTTCGGAAGAGCTAACTCAAAGGCGGAGAGGTCCATTACCCCGGATGCTTGTACTCTTTGACACTGTCACGAATTTTCTTTGAAGACATACTCGTTACGAACGGTAGTGGTAGCCCCAAGAATGTACGGCAAGTCAAGAAACATCCTTCGAACAGGATTTGATGGTTTTCCCTAACCTTCTCAAGGTTTTCTGAAGGGTTCTCCTCGGGGAGGTCGATGGTCATTTTCATTGTATTGAGTCCCACCTTTTGTAAAGTAATGGGTCGGGGATAAGCGTAGGGATAGAGCTGGACCCCTTTAGCTTTTTTTGCCATCCCGAGAGTTCGGTTTGTATCCCAAGCCATATACGGTAGTCTGTTCCTTTACATCAATGATGGTATTGCGACCACAGGAGTCTTACGCCCAATCCAAGCCCCGGAAGATAACCCATTTTTCTCATCATTCTCATGGCGGGGGGATTTTATCGGAAGTAGTGGTGAGGTCGGTGCAACACACTTGTGCCTTGGAAGAAGCTACGAGAGAATCCGGTCAAAGGCAAACCCTTCATCATCATGCTTAATTTCCAATATCGGGATACCTCCGGTCTTTGGTTCCTTCCACCGTGACACTATCTCCATAGATGGTGGTGATAGTCCCATCACTAGGCGAAATTTGACACATTGGTGCGAGTAGAGGCCACTCCGTTTATCGGGTGGATCCAAGGCCGCCCTAGCAAGCGATAAACGAGATCGGAATGTCAATTCCTTAGAAGTCAACGTCCATGACCTTTTTTCCGAACCACAACTTGAGAGTATCAATCCCCAAATTGATCGTGCGGTGGAGTCATAGGCCTTAATAGTCGACTAGAAGGCTTCAAATTTGTAGGCTTCAAATCCGGTAAGTCCATCATCTTTCTTTGGCGGGGCGTTTATTGCGGACCCTCCATCAACTAATACCCGTGGCAACCGACGTTCTTCCAAGCTGAATGTGATGTAAAGGGGTTCGTTATGACTAGCCCCATACTTTGGCGAGTCCAAGTCGGTGAAGGTAATGATGTTTCCATAGTGGATACTTCCAATCAATTGGACGACCTCATTTGGGGTGACATCTATGGGCACCATGGTCTTGGCCAAACTTTCTTCTAGCTTGACTTATGAGGGTATGAAGAGGTTAACAAGGACCACAAGGAGATATTGGCACGAGTACACTTCAAGCGAGTCGGCCTTTGGATCCTCCTTGTCGGAGTACGGCTTTTACGCCACGGTTTATAGGGTCTTTTGTCTGTTTTTGGCTCGAGAGACGGCATTTCTTTTATCACCCTTAGCCATTCAACACTCATCTGTCCGGACCGAGTCATCACATAGACATTAGACTTCTACGGATCATCATTCCCTCTTTGGAGGATTACGTCGGCTCTTTCAAAGTGAGAGGCGGGCTCTTGCGGCGTATCGCCAACTTCTGGCGATTAATTTGATTAACCGCATTCTTTGGAGGCATAGGCGGCTTCCGAATCGATTCCGGGTTACTAGCTTTCGACTTTTACGAGTTCGACTCCTTAATTGGCTCAACGGTCGGCTGGTTTCAACTTCACCCTCCTCATTTAAAGCCTTCACGGTCTCGTTCAAGCTTTTTAAGGTCAACATGCAACGGGAATTATCACCTTCGTAGTTTGGAGTTTGGTGAATGGCTTCCTCATCCGGACCTAGCAACTTTTTCAACAGAGTGGGATCACATTCCTCATCAGCTTTGTCAAGCATGTCCCTCCTTTCTCTAGGGGTTAGTTTTCGACGGCATCTTTAACATTGGCCAAGCATTTTACGAAGTGGGAAATTCCATCATCGAGAAGGATTTACGCGGGGTCAAACCTCATGGCGGGTTCTGTTCTTTGCTTGTCGGGAAGGTTCTGCAGGCTTTTCGACTTCTGGGCTAACCACTCCTCTATTGTTCCCTACGGCACTTCAACCGTGTCTTCCTCGGTATCACTACGGTAACTCTCGTGAGAACTCTCATCTTGACTCGATGACCAATGAGGGCAAATGCGAGTCGGGATACTTGACGCCATATAAGAGGTATCTTGGATTCTTCCTCGACTTGGGAATTACTAAGAAAACATCGCTGTCATCATAGGATATAAAGGGGACCGGGGTCGCTTCAAATTTTAGGACTCTTTCCAAGGCATCCATACACTCTTCTTCGGACAAGGTCTCGGGGTGATTCTCGGCCTTTGCAATGGAGTCTACTCTTCCCGACGGGAGTTTAGCTTCAACGACGCTTACATGTTCTAGATCGGCGGGCGGAGCCCACTTCCCTCTTTCGGCTAAAGCTTCAATTAAGTCCCTCCATTCACCGACCAAGTCTTTGTAAGGAGTATTGAACTCTAGGATGTAGAATTCGTATCTTTGCCTCATCGAGCTCGCATCCTTTTTCCCTTCCGAACCTTCACACAAGCTACGAGGCACATTTTGAAGTGATACCATCCCCTATTCCAGGTCCGTGGTTTTCTACTTCATCTTGTTCTCCAAATTTCACTTTGGTCGACTCCAAGTTCATTCCTTCTCTTGAGCTGTCATCATCATTGTAAATCCATCCATTCCTGTTCTCATTTCCGGCGATTCTTCACTACCACTTTAATGCGGGAGATAGGCAAATTCATAGGCGTTGACAAAGTTAGAAAGGTCGGGTGATGCTTGGGATTCTACGGTAGGGAGATTTAGCTCGAGGCGAGAGGAGGGAAAAGTCCCACGGGGTAATACGAGAGGCTGCGTGGCGGGATAGGCTGTGGCGAAGCTAGGTCTCATACGAGGAGGAGAGGGTGTCGGGACCACGACGGCTTGGGATCTTGGAAAGGGTGAAAAGGGACAATCTTTGGTAATGGATCATATGTGGATGGAGGAGGGCATTGGTCATAGGCTAGCTCTTCTTCCCTAGTCATCTGGTTACCCAAACCGATCTTGTTCTCTGTCGAATCGGCCATTCGACTCTACGGATTGATAAAGCGAGGATTACAGCGGGCTGTCGAGAATTCTGCGCTAACAAGTCGGCGGACCCGGTGTTCTCACCCACTTCTTTCTCGGCTGCGGGAAAGGGATAGGAGAGGTTTAGACTCGGGGTAGGTGTTTAGATTTGAAGGCTCAAGCAATATGCAAATTAGGAATCTTCCGTTTACTTAAAACAGTATCTTTTATTAATTTCTATTTGGTTGGAAAAGGGGATTTGCCCTTCTTTTTCGCAACTACTCTAGATCCTGGATCAGTGGGTTCCGTCACTACGTCTATAAGCCCCTCGTATTCCACCTGTATTTCGACCTCCCAGGGTGGGACGGCCCGGGCGAGGGTCCTATAGGGCACGCGGATCCCACCGACCGAGAGAAGAACGCTCCTAACGGGTCTAGCGGGTCATAGGAACTTTTAACGCACGAGCGATGCGAAATATAGTTAAGGCAATACCGGGAAAGTCTCGTCTTTCAGCCTTGATAGAATTTCGGCAGAAATTTCGCTTGCGCGATTGACGTTTTGACTTTTCGGTAATGTCCGAGAAGATAATAGGCATGGGTCGGGCGGTAAAAGCCGGATGACACAGTGTCACATTGAACTTCGTTGCATACGCCGTGCGTGAGTCAAAATCGAAGTCAATGCCGGGTCAAGATCTTGCCAATTTTTCCTTGTCGGAATTTTGGCAGAGCTTCGCTTGAGCGATAGATCTTTGGAAAAGACTCGGTCTCGACTCTTACGCATTCCGTGCGGGTCAAGGTCAAAGTCAATGTCGGAGTCAAGGTTCTACCAATTTTTCCTTGTCGGAATTTTGGCAGAGTTTCGCTTGAGCGAAAGATCTTGACTTCCGTTATGAACTAAGGCTTGACCTTTACGAGGATATGCTGGCCAGGCTATATGACACGGACTAGACCAAAAACCAACCAAAAGTCACGGTGTTTTGAAACGTGTGACACGGCGTGCATTGGTCGACATTTGCCGCCATGGGGAGTTTGGGATGATTCCGTGCGCGCCGGGAGCATCGTAAGGCTGTCCGTGGCTGCGGTGATAAACCATCCGGGTTTAAAGGGACGTGCGTGCAAAGTGTACGGGATATATAAGGTGCGCGTAGTGTGCGGTCTCCTAAAAATGTTCCTTTTTGGGTTAAAACGAGAGATTTTCATAAATGTGTTTTAAAGGAATGATTTTTGGGACGGGGAAAATGCAACAGATTAAAGCACGTAAATTTTACAGGAGCCCCGGTCGATCTTGGGCCCGAATAGCCCCAAGTGCCAAGGCTGCCGGATTAACCTCAATTTTTCTGGTGGAATTGCCACCGAGGTCGCGGTCGAGAATCCAAGGAGGATTGAGCCGTACGGCGCATGGATCAATTTTCCGAGTTCCACTCCTTTGCTATTTCGGGTTGTTTCCCGTTCAAAGTATGCACAAATCCCAAGATGCAAATGATGCAATGCAAGGCAAAGAAAGCAAGCAAAATAAACGGAATCCGCGATGGGAGTCTAACCCGCTCAAAGGGAAAAGCTTTCTTTTACTTTTTTTTTTTTTTCGAAAAGTGATACCGGTACGTGGGATTGTTAAACCACCGTTTATCCCAAGCCCCGGGTTAGGGAGCGATACAGGAAGGTTAGTGGTTTCCACCTATATACCAGGTATCGTTTATTTTAAAAATGAAAGCTTTTCTCCTTTGGGATGTCCCCAGCAGAGTCGCCAAACTGTGAATGTGTGCCCAAATTTTGTGGATTCACGCGAGTTTGAAGACATCCGGTTTAATTTGAAAAACGGAGTCGCCACGCCATTTTGATTTCCTCAAAACTTTGAAAAAAAGGATTTATGGGTTCGGAGGTTAAGTTACCCCTTGGGAAGAACGGATCGTCGTTCACCCAAGGTGCCTTGCCGTAGCAAGTCTCCCTAGATTCCGTTTATCTTGCTTGCTTGCGTGCTTTCTTGTGTGCATGTGTTTGAATAAAAGGGGAGGGAATGTCCCAAGTTGTCTTTCGGACGTACAAACCATTTATTGGTTGTCGCTCGGGATTTCTTGGATTTTATGTATTCGGGATTTTGATCCCGTCCTCATCTTGGACTTGTGATCATCGCATTTTAACCTCGGGACTTGCGTGATCGAGAGAAGGACTCTCTTTTATAGTCCAAAATGAGGTTCTTTAGGAAGGAATGTCCTTAGCCCATCAATCCTACACCTTAAGACGATCGAGCTCATATAGTTGCTTCATGCTCGTCTTAAGTGATAATCGGAGATATCGGGTTCAAGGTTATCCCTTTCTAAAGAGATTATGGCACCTTTAATGGAAGAAACGATGTAAAGATAGGATCTTTACACCGGTCCGTTCCAAGGTTGCTAATGGGGACATGGGGAAATGCATGTAAAAATGACATTTTTAGTGAAAAGATGACATTTTTGGGTTGCAAAGGATGCATTTGATTTGCAAAGGATGCATTTTGATGTAAAGAAGTGATCTTTATGCAAAGGATGCATTTTTATGAAGAAAATAGGGTTTAATATGCAAAGGGATGCACTTTTATGTGAAGACATGATTTTTATGCAAAGGATGCATTTTTATGAGCAAAATAGTATTTGATATGCAAAGGATGCATAAAGATTGTATTTTGAAAGCAAAGGATGCTAACTTTGATGATAAAGCAATGACTTTTAATGCAAAGGATGCATGAAAATGGATTTAATGTGCAAAGGATGCATTTTGAACATAAAGATTGCATTTTTATGAGCAAAGGATGCATAAAGATGATATTTTTATTGTAAAAAGGGGTTTTTAGGTGCAAAGGATGCACCTTTGATTCAAAGATTACATTTTTAATAGCAAGTGATGCCTATTTCATGCAAAGGGGGAAGGGGTATGATAAAGATATGATCTTTAATGATAACTACCAAGTCCCAAGCAAGATAATAACAATATATGAATGCAATGAGCAATTTAAATCACATAGAGCAAGTAAAATGCAAGGTTAAGGGAGTGAGAGGTTACCAATGGTGGTGGCCTCTTCTCCTTTGGGTTGAGCTAGGTGGAAGGACCAACTTTGGGATCTTCAAGGAGGAGGGAGGTGGCTTCTTGGCACTCTTCACCTTCTTGGAATTTCGCAGCAGTGTTTGGAGAGCTTTTGGGACTGAATATGGTGTGTTGTTGGTGTTTTTGTCTTGCTAAAATGGGAAGAGGAGGGCTCTATTTATAGGCAGTCTGGATAAGGTTAATGAAGCCGTGCGGCCAGAGGTCCTTGGCTAATGCAGCCGTGCGGCATTATCCACAATGACTCAGCATGTTTCTAGAATCATGTAAGGTGGCAATTCTAGAAGGTTTTTGTAATTAAGAAAAACGTGTTTCTTAATTACTAAGCCTTCCCTTCAGCCCTTAAGAGGTTTGGAACAGTTCCAGAATTGTTCCGAAACTCTAGAAAAGTCTGGGAAATTATCGGGAAATTTACCGGAATTGCCGGAAAAATTAACCGGAAGGCATGAGCCAGATTTGGGTACTTACAACACTTTGTCGACCATTTGCTATGGACTTGGGCTAACCCGACCAAGGCCATATGTCGAGCATGATTTGCCCGATTTATGTCCGCTTGTCAGTTCTAATCCTAGTCAAATATGGAAACCTTGAAATTTGGATCTAGATAGGATTCAACTCTTTAATTCTCTCCTAACTTCCTTTCGTAAGCAGGAATCTGCTTCAGACTACTATAAATACAAGACATAAATCTCATAATTCTGGCAACGCATTCTTTGACTCTAAACTATTATCAATTGATTTGTTCTCATACACACGTATACTTACTCTCACGCGGAGGGCCTTTATCGGTGAAGCCTCAACTTTGTTTACGTGTTTGTTCATCTTTTTCAGGCTATTCAAATCACCAAAAATATTCGAACCACTGAATTTGAGTTGATCTGATCTTTTTGACAACATCAAATATATTTTTTTCTATTTCAAATGATACAGAAGAAGTAGTTTGGAGAATGATTTGAGCTTTGATAACAGATGAGATTCTATCATGGGACAAGGGGGAGGGTTCCACATTTTGTGAGTGAGGGAAAATGGTCATTTTCAACTAAGATCATCTACAATGGTTTTAACATCCAAATTTTTTCAACACCCACTTTAACACTCCAAATCAGCTTCTCTCTTTTTCACCTAATAATTTAACACTTCATTCAATTTTTAACCTTACAATGGTTTTGTTTAATAAAATTCGACACCAAAAAAAAAAAATAAAAAAATACCCCACCACTTTTATTTTATTTTATATTCTTTATTTTTATAATTAGTAAAATAATAATAATTATTATTATCATTTATAATTAAAAAAATACTTCATACTTAATTAATTTTTTTAATTGCAATTAAATAAATACAAAAAATGACGATAATTTTTATTTAAAAAAATACTTCATGTGGAAAATGAAGGATAATTGAGAAATTTATATTGAAAAAATAATATTTTTTTTTCTGTATCCAAATCAAATGAAAGAGGACTCTATTTATAGAGAAAAAAATATGAATTTTGATAGAAAAAAAATATGAATTTTGTTTTTTTTTTGATATAAGATAAGCCAAAATCTTGAAAAAAACAAGTTTTTTCGTAACATAAGAAAAAACTAGTTTCAAAGCACTAAGTCTAACTAATAAAAGTGATGAACTGTTTTGAAAATTAGTTTTTTTATAACATTTTGAAAAAAAATAATTTTTCACAAGAGTTACTCATAAGATAATTGCCTTTGAAAAATTCGGATGAAATTTTTTTAAAAAAATTCAGTGACCAATAATGATATGCCAAGTGGCAAATTAAGTGATTCAATAGGTGTTGAATTTATTCAACGCCCCTCATTTTTTAAAAAGTTTCAAAAGAGCCTCGCAATGGTTTAAAATTGATTAAGTAGATGAAAATTTTTTTCTACGAGCCATTGTAAATTGCCTAAGATCAAAAAGTAAAAGGGTATTAGAATCTCCTATCTCCCATATTTAAAGAGGGGGGCAAAAAAGCTGAATGTCAGCTTGGCGTGCATAACATAGGAAATTTAGGTTTCTTTCTTCAATCTTTAATGACTCCCAACCCCCAATCTTTACAAGGTTTTCTTTTTTTAACTTTCCCAGGAAAATTTACAACCCACAGAGAAAGAAAATGACCAAACACCCAATTTGGATGATACAATTTCAAGTGGTTCTTGTTTTGCTCTGTTTGGTGGGATAAAGAAACCAAAAAAGAGAGGGGTGGGGAAATATTCTTGCAGAACTGGTAAGTTAAAAAGCATTTTTAACAGCATGAACACAGGAAAAAGACATTGCTTTTTGTGTTAATTTTGGTTGTGTTGTATTTTTTTTATTTTTTTTTGTGTTATTAGATAGAGAATATTGGAAAACAGCTTTGTCTTCTAATGGGTGTTTTTGACTGGGCTGTGTTTCCTTTATGCAATTTTTTTTGTCCCAAATTATAACTCAAAAATTGTGCATTTCTCTTCTTTCATTTTCATCTTGTCACTAGAGTTCTTGATTTATGACACCCTCATATTTTAAGCTTTCTCAGCCACGCACATGTACACACAGTTATGTGTGTAGATAGATGCTGTTTATCCCGATGCAATTTCTGAGGTGGGTTTTCTTGTGCTTCTAAGTATTGGGGTTTACATGGAGAGTGGACTTATGGTTTTATCTATTTGATTACAGTCAAGTTGATTTCTTAGCATATAAATTCCCAAGATTTTCCTTAAATTTTTAAATTTTACTCCCTCCGTCCCAAAATGAATGTCTAAATCAAGAGCAAATTTGTTTTTTTTTTTTTTTTTTGGATATTCATTTTGGGATGGAGAGAGCAATTAATTCAATAGTCTAACTAGCTTTGTGATTCTGGTCTCTACAGATTTTGTTGGTTGCTGATGTATGTTAGTCCATTAACTATTTTGTGTCCAAGACTTGATTTTTTCGTGTGATCTTCTCATTTAATTGTTCCTAGCTTTTTGCAGAAATAGAAAATATATTATGAACATAGAGATGCTTGCTGTCTACCGTTTTGGTGGTTTATTTCAACTGATACCGAGATGCTGTTTTCTGTTTGCAGGTTTATGTTATTCCAAATTCAACGGTAAATTTTAATTGATTTTCCTTTTTTATTTCCTCATAATAGGTTTGGAACTTGAAGCTTTAATGGATACTACTAGTATGAATCTTGAAAAGGGTCTTTAAATTACAGGGAAAAAAAAAGAAAAGAAACAGAGGGAAAAGGAGAGAGAAAATATTTAAAAAATGGAGGGAGGTGGTGGGATGGAGTCAGATTAGTGCTAGTAGTGAGAGTCTGGTGTTTTTGAGAATAGTTTAGTGTGGAGTGTCTGTTGGTTATGTCGGGTTAGCCCGGAGTCCGTGGGCTTTGCCGCCGTCTTAGGATACATCTTCTTTACCTTCAATTTAAATCCCCCCACTCATTTAGAAAACCCTCTCTCTCTCTCTCTCTCTCTCTCTCTCTCTCTCTCACACACACACACACACACACACACACATACACTCACACACACACATTGGGTTCTCCTGCATTGGTTGTTGTCGACATTTGGTCATTCTTGACGTAGCATAAATACTTCCTCTTTCTTGAGATCTTATTTCTTTCTCTTGAAGTCCAGGAATTTGGTCCCCACTGATAAGAGGGGTTGCTTTTTTCTATTTCCATTTCTAGGGCTCTATTCCTCGATTGGGGTTATGTTTCTGTCATTACGGATGTCCATTTTTAGACTGCCCCGGAGTTGAAGTTATAGTTTGATTAGTTTGAGTGGTGTAGAAGATATAGTTTTGTGGGGATTTGTTATTGGAGAAGAAGAAGAAGAAGCAGCAGATCTTGCTTCTTAGCTGCTGCAAAGATGAAGTTTATGAAGCTTGGATCCAAACCTGATTCATTTCAGACAGAAGGGAACAATGTCCGGTAATTTTCTTTGAATTCATCTTGAAATTTCGTTTTTTGTACTTACTGATATCATTTTCATGGCAATGTATTCCATTCACTCGAAGTTTAATCATTTGTCGTGATTAGTCCTTAATCCACAAGGGCATATCTCGTCTTTTTTCATTTTTCATTTAATTTTTGATTTGTTGCTTTGTAAATCTGTTGATGGCTAACCTTAAACTGTTTTGTAGCTTTTTGAGATTAAGTTATTTGAAATATTAGCCATCTCTGTCATGATGTAAAGTCAATCAAGAGGTCACTTTCAGATTTTGTGAATGGATGCAAATTCATTTTCTTCTTTTCTTTCTTAGAATTAGAGGTTTTTCTTATGCTTGGAGGGAACACGTCTAATGACTAGTAGACTTTCACGGCTTTTTTTTCATTGATTTAGTCAATCTGCTGTTGCTTTGCCACAAAGGTTTTTTTTTTTTTTTTATGTGTTTTTAATATAAAGAGCTGTTCTTGATGGTTTGTTTTCCTATGGCTTTAATTGGTCCAACTAGGATGGCTTCATTATAGTCATTTAAATGTTAGGATTTGTCAGTAAAAGGTGTTTCAGAAGAGTAATTGCTCTTCTCCTCAGCAGACAAGTGATTGGCCCACAACCCACTATGGGGCCTATCTTTTGCATTCTTGGATTTGTTCAAATAGTTTATGCGAATCATTTCTCGACGTTATTGCCATTTTTAGAAAACAGGATCTAGTTTTAGCTGACCAAGTAACTCCATGTAGATCCTAATGAATTTGGGGACAAATTCCGATTTATTACTTGTTTAGCTACGTTAGTCGCATGAATCTCAACCGTTCGGAATGGATTAAGTAGTTGTCATGGGAGGTAAAGTATTAAAATCTTTGCAGAAGAGAAACTTCATGAGATTACTTGGGTTTATAGCATAGGTGGTATTTTCTTATTGTATTAATGTTCACTCATTACGTGTATGATTGTTTTATCCCATGTTTAAATCACTGAAGAGTCAGAATTGATGATGGTCAAGAGCGGATTCGTCACGTGGTCATGCATCCGAGAGGTGCTATTTCACACACACACGCATCACACACATATGTAAATGGCACTTCCCTATCTGACACTGCCAAGGAGAAGGGTGTCTATTTGTAGTAGAGTTTATGTTACACTAACATAGTGCCTTTCAGCCTGAATTTTTTGAATGCATGCAATGATTTCATATTTCTTTGTTCAGTCATGATGGTTTGACCAAGGGAAATTTCCTGCAGATACGTGGCTACTGAGTTGGCAACTGACATCGTGTTGAGCATAGGGGGATGTGAAGTTCTATCTTCACAAGGTATGATGGATCTTAAAATACAAAATTGTTAAATTTGCTTTTTGCAACCCTTGAAATAAATTTCACGTGAAGATAAATGCCTTCTTAATTTCCACATTCTTACCGTACCTTTTTTTCTTTTTCCTTTCTAGTTGATCCTTGTCGTACTGATGATATAATGGTTTTTGTAGTTTCCGCTTTTGTCTAAAAGTGCGCGCTTGCAAAAATTAGTTGCAGACACAAGCGAAGGAAATGGGGACGAAATTGACATTCGTGATATTCCGGGCGGGTCCGCTGCTTTCGAATTATGTGCCAAGTTCTGTTACGGAATGACAGTTACCCTGAACGCTTACAATGTCGTTGCAGCTCGCTGTGCAGCCGACTACCTAGAAATGCATGAGCTAATCGAGAAAGGAAACCTCATTTACAAGATTGATGTGTTCCTAAACTCCAGTATTTTCAGAAGCTGGAAAGATTCAATCATAGTTCTTCAGACAACAAAATCTATGCTACCTTTGTCCGAGGAACTGAAGCTGGTCAGCCATTGTATTGACTCTATTGCAACCCGGGCCTCTGTTGATGTTTCCAAGGTTGACTGGTCTTATACTTACAACCGTAAGAAGCTTCCGGAAGAAACTGAGAACGATCATAACTATAACGGTCTCAGAAGCAGAATGGTGCCAAATGATTGGTGGGTTGAGGACTTGTGTGAGCTTGACACGGAGTTATTTAAGCGGGTGATTATTAATGTAAAAAACAAAGGTTTAGTACCAAGGGAAGTGATTGGAGAAGCTTTGAAAGCTTTTACTTCTAGAAGACTTCCCGGGTTTAGCAAGGGTGTGCTGCAGTCCGGTGATATCTTGAAATCTCGTTCGTTGGTTGATACGATCATAAAGCTTCTTCCCTCAGAGAAAGGAAGTGTGTCGTGTAATTTCCTTCTCAAATTATTGAAAACAGCTATTGTAGTTGACTCAGGAGAGTTGACCAAGTCAGAGCTAGTCAGAAAGATCGGGCAGCAATTGGAGGAGGCTTCGGTTCAAGATCTTCTGATACGAGCCCGTGAAGGGGGCCCCGCCATGTATGACGTTAGTCTAGTCCAAAAAATAGTGGAAGAGTTTATGGTGCGAGATCGGATGGCTGAAAGTGAATTGGAGGCGGTACTTGAGATTCAGGAGGTGAGAAGGCAGCCTTGTATTCTGACAGAGGCTTCGAAGCTAATGGTTGCAAAGCTGGTTGATGGATACCTAGCCGAGATAGCTAAGGATCCTAATCTACCTTTATCCACGTTTGTTGATCTTGCTGAGATGGTGACAAGTGTCGATCGCCCTGGTCATGATGGAATCTATCGGGCCGTTGATATGTATCTCAAGGTAAGAAATGCTCGTATGCTTCACTCTTTCATACTTGTATACATTTTCCAAGGTCTTGATATATGTCGTGTCAAGGGCAGGGGCGGATCCACCCTTATCATTATGGGTGCATGTGCACCATATTGAATAGAAAAAAAATATTTATTAAATATATATACACACAGTGCACCCAAAGTAATTTGCCCAGCTCAGTGGATAAAATGCAAATTTTTCTGGTCTTGGTTTCGAGTCTTTGAATAACTCCTGAATCTGCCGCTGGCTACAGGTACACCCTAACATCAGTAAGAGTGAGAGGAAGAGAATATGCAGATTGCTGAACTGTAAAAAGCTATCCGTGGACGCTTGTATGCATGCTGTACAAAACGAGAGGCTTCCATTACGTGTAACAGTACAAGTCCTTTTCTTTGAGCAGGTCCGAGCTGCTTCATCTTCCGGCAGCAGCACTCCGGACTTGCCCAGAGCAATTAAGGATCTCAATAGCACCTCTCACGGGAGCTCGAGATCAAACACAACTAATACAGAAGAAGATTGGGCTCCTGTGGCCACAGCCGAAGAACTGCGGGCCCTGAAAGGAGAGCTGGCGGCCTTACGATTGGGGAATGGGGTAGAGAGAAACGGTGGATATACTCGAAGTACGTCAGAGAAAGCTGCAGTTACTAAAATGAAAGGGCTGCTTACGTCGAAGAAGATATTTTCTAGACTTTGGTCGGGTAATGGCGGACACCGGGATAATAGTGGGTCCGATTCGTCGGGGAGTCTCGGTTCGGCAAATCCGGAGGAAGTAAAGTCAACTCCGTCGAGAAAGGGAAGGCATTCAGTATCTTAGTCAACTAGTTTGGGTATCATTTTAGTTGAGGAAGAAAGTCAGAATGTATCTAATCTAGTATGGTTGTTGTATCTTAGGAAAGCAGCATAAGCAAGGTCTTTTGTTGTTAAGAGTTGACTTTTTTTGTTGTTGTTTAGGGCCATGGTTTTTATGTTATCCATGTAATTGATTTAGGCATATTAAGAAGTTTCTAGAAGTTGATGATAACTATCCATTCAAATCCTCTGGTTCACACTACTGCTTGAGATATAAAGTCAAATGCATTTTGCAGTTTCAAAAGGTACTCCTTCCTGATGAGAAAGTAAGAATGCGGAATAAACTTTCTCTACTTGTGTTAAGTTAGTAGGAGCAGATAATACTAATATCGCAGAAATAATAATACCCAAGCAACGAATAAACAATAACCAAAAGCAATAACGACACCGAGAATTGTTAACGAGGAAAACCTTCTCAAATCGAGAAGTAAAAACCCCGGGACCAAGTCCAGAAAATCCACTACTACGTAAATAAAGGTTCGGTACAAGAGAGCACAACCCAAATAATGATCAAGAACAATAAACTTGATCTAAACCAAAACAGCAAAAAACAGTCCAACAGAAACTCCACAATCTGCAGCAAATTCGAACCAGAAAATCACCTGTCTAGAGATCTGATAAACTCGATCAAAGCCAGTAGGATCGAAGCTCTATCTCTTACGAAGAACCAGGCGAAAAAATCACTCCGATCGGACCACAAACGAAGCGGGAATCGTGAAAAGAAAACTGCTGCGCTGAAGAAATAGTGCACTCGGAAATTCTGTTTTCTCCTACTGTTTTTACGGCTCTTCTCATGTACCAGCCAAATAAAAACAGTAATAAAACCCTATTATTACTAATCTAATGGGCTAAGTAAATGGGTAAAATTTGGGCCAAAAATAAAATAAAAAACATAAAATAAGATGGGCTTTTTAATCAACTAGGAGGGAAAAAACCCAACAAACTCCCCCTCCCGACAATGTTGATTATGTCGAGAATCCCATCATACCTGCAATCTCGCAGCAGGTATCATGCTTCTTCTTTGGCAAACTCTTAGTCATCATGTCTGAACCGTTCCAATCAGTGTGCACCTTCTCGAAGTGAAGCAACTTGGATTCCAATGCATCACGAATCCAATGATAACGAACATCAATATGCTTCGACTTGGAATGAAAACTCGAGTTCTTCGCAAGGTGAATAGCACTCTGACTATCACAGAATACCACATACCTCTCTTGCATACACCCAATTTCTTGAGTAAATCGCTTCATCCACAACATCTCTTTCGAAGCTTCCGTTGATGCAATGAACTCTGCTTCCGTGGTAGATAGTGAAACACACTTCTGTAACCTTGACTGCCATGCCACTGCTCCCCCTGCAAATGTGACCAAGTACCCCGATATAGACTTTCTTGTATCTGAATCACGAGCCATATCTGAATCTGTAAAAGCTTCTAAAACTGGCTTTCCATCTCCATAACAAATACACAACTTGGAAGTGCCTCTAAGATACACGAAAATCCACTTTACCGCATGCCCAATGTTCTCTACCGGGATTAGTGAGATACCGGCTAACAATACCAACCGCATGAGCTAAATCGGCCTTGTACATACCATTGCATACATCAAACTACCAACCTTTGAAGCATACGGAACCCGTTCCATTTCCCGTTTCTCGTTCATCACTTGAGGGACACGCTCACGAATTCAACTTGAAGTGACTAGCAAGCGGAGTACCAACGGGCTTGGCCTTATCCATCTTGAACTTTTCAAGCACTTTCTCAATATATCTCTCTTGAGATAACCACAGCTTCTTTTCTTTTCTCGTCTCTCGCTAATTCTCATGCCAAGAATTTGTTTCTTTGGACCCAAATCTTTCATGGCAAAAGACTTATTAAGCTCCTTCTTCAACTTGTCAATTTTTCCGATATCATGACCAACAAGCAACATGTCATCAACATATAACGGTAAAATTATGAAATCATTATCAGAAATTTCTTGACAAAAACACAAGGATCGAAGTCGTCTGGTATATTTGTGCGTCCCCATGAATGACTCAAACTTCTTGTACCATTGTCTTGGAGCCTGTTTCAACCCATATAAGCTTTTCTTCAACTTGCAGACTAGGTTTTCTTTTCCCTTTACCTCAAAATCCTCTGGCTGCTCCATGAAAATTTCTTCCTCTAAATCTCCATGTAGAAAAGCGATCTTAACATCCAACTGCTCAATCTCCAAGTCCATGCTAGCAGCTAAACCAAGAACAACTCGAATTGATGACATCTTCACAACTGGTGAGAAAATCTCTCCAAAATCTATCCCCTCTTTAATTTGAAACCCTTCACAACCAATCTTGCCTTGTACCTTGGATGCGAATTATTTTCTTCAGTCTTCAATCTGTATACCCACTTGTTCTTGAGTGCTCTCTTACCCTTAGGTAGCTTCACTAGCTCAAAAGTATGATTGTCATGCAAAGATTTCATCTCTTCTTGCATGGCATTCTCCCATTTATCCTTGTCCCCATGTGCTATAGCCTCCTGATAACACTCATGTTCTCCCCCATCAGTCAATAACACATAATCAGTAATAGGATACCTGCTAGAAGGCTGTCGATCTCTATTGGACCTTCTAGGAAGAATAACTTCAGTGGCAGTGGGACTTCAATTGGGCTGACTCGCTCGCCGCCGCTCTTCCTCTTGTGGGCCGCCGCCGATCATCAATCTGGATAGGAGTCTCGCCTTCATCTCGTATCCCGTATATGATCCCGAAAATCATTCTCAACTCCGCTCTGCATCGTTTCCAAAGGAATCGGATCCCAATCAATTAAATCAACGCTGTCATGTGACACCTCTGCTTTATCAATGTCTGCTATAGTCTGATCTTCCATAAAAACTACATCTCTGCTTCTAATAATCTTCTTTGCAATCGGATCATAAAGCTTGTAGCCAAAATCATCAAAACCATAGCCTACAAAAATGCACTGGCGTGTCTTCATATCAAGTTTGGACCGTTCATCCTTAGGTATATGCACAAATGCCTTACACCCAAAAACACGCAAATGATCATACGATGCATCTTTACCGTCCAAACCTTTTCGGTACTTCAAAATTCAGCGGAACACAAGGTGACTTATTCGGTACATGAACAAGCGTACTCAAAGCCTCACCCCAAAAGTTCTTGGAAGCCCCGCATGAGAAAGTAAACACCGACCCTTTCGACTAGTGTCCCGTTCATTCTTTCGCTATACCATTCAAGCTGCGGTGTCTTTGGAGGTGTCTTTTGATGCCGAATACCCCGCCGCTGCAGTATCTATGGAACGGACCTAAATACTCACCCCCATTATCTGTGCGGATACATTTAAGCTTTCTCCCTGTTTCTCTCTCAACAGAAGCATGAAATTCTTTAAACACATCAAACACTTGATCTTTAGTACTTAAGGTATAAACCCACAACTTTCTAGAGTGATCATCAATGAAAGTCACAAAATAAAGAGAACCACCAAGTGTTCTAGTTTTCATCGGACCACACACATCAGAGTATACAAGATCAAGTAAATTACGCTTTCTAGAAGGAGGGCGACTCTTAAAAGAAACTCTGTTCTGTTTACCTGCTAAGCAATGAGAACATCTCTTCAACTGCATATTTTTCACCCCAGAAAGAAGATTCTTTTTAGCCAATTTTTCCATTCCCTTTTCACTCATATGGCTAAGTCGCTTGTGCCAAAGCTCAACTGCAACCTCAGACTCTGCAATATTAACACTGTCTTTGCATACTTTTGCCTGCATGGAATATAAGGTAGAATGCTTCTTACCTTTTGCCACAATCATTGAACCTCTGGTAAGTTTCCATTGACCACTACCAAAAGTATTACAAAAACCATCATCATCGAGTCTACCCGCAGATAACAAATTCAGACGAAGATCCGGAACATGCCTCACATCCCTGAGAACTAGTTTCATGCCAACTTCCGTTTCAAGACAAACATTACCAATTCCAACAATTTTTGCCAAATTACCATTTCCCATCTTAACAGACCCATACTCACCGGGTGTGTAGGATGTAAAGAAATCTAAATGGGAGGTGGCATGAATAGAAGCACCACTGTCTATTACCCAACTTACCTCACTGCCTATGAAATTAATGCTCTCATCATCATAGACAAGAAGAAAATCTTCGCTGGCCGCAAAGAACTCGATCTCCATCATTGTTATCATCTTTATTACCATCTATGTCTCGAGCTTCCTATTCTCCTTTTCAACCGAAAGCAAAACCTCTTAATATGCCCTTTCTTACCACAAAGTGATCACACTCTTTATCTCGCATATCTACCCCTTGACTTGCTTCGTTTTTCGACCGATCTCTCGCTCCGCCTCTGTTGTTATTCGACCTCGGTGTCTATTTCTTCCCCGTCTTCAAGAACTAAGGCATCTGCCTGTGAACTGGGAACCCTGCGATTTCCTTCGCAACTCTTCATTTAGAACACTACCTTTAGCGATTTCCATAGAAATAATACCATCAGGTGCAGAGTTTGACAAAGAAGTTCTAAAAGTCTCCCATGAATCTGGTAACGTACCAAGAAGCCATAAACCTTTTATCTCTTCATCAAACTTTATACCCATCTCTGATAGCTGATTCATAACTCCCTGAAAAGTGTTCAAGTGATCTGTCATCGCAGTCCCATCTCTGTACCTCAAACCAATCAATTGTTTCATCAAAAACAATTTACTATTTCCAGTCTTCCGGGCATACAACTGTTCAAGCTTAGTCCACAAAGTACGGGCATGTGTATCTGTACTGACATGGTTCAACACATTATCATCTACCCACTGTCTGATATACCCACAAACTTGTCGGTGCAACAAAGCCCAATCATCATCCGTTTTACCCTCGGGTTTTTCTGAACAAAAAACTGGTTGGTGAAATCCCTTCACATAAAGAAGATCCTCCATCTTCGATTTCCACAACTGATAATTTGAACCATTCAAATTAATCATTCTACTAGTATTAACCTCCATTGTTCAACACAAGTCAATAAACCACAAAATCAAGGGCTTTGATACCACTTTGATGAGAAAGTAAGAATGCGGAATAAACTTTCTCTACTTGTGTTAACTTAGTAGGAGCAGATAATAATAATATCGCAGAAATAATAATACCCAAGCAACGAATAAACAATAACCAAAAGCAATAACGACACCGAGAATTGTTAACGAGGAAAACCTTCTCAAATCGAGAAGTAAAAACCCCGGGACCAAGTCCAGAAAATCCACTACTACGTAAATAAAGGTTCGGTACAAGAGAGCACAACCCAAATAATGATCAAGAACAATAAACTTGATCTAAACCAAAACAGCAAAAAACAGTCCAACAGAAACTCCACAATCTGCAGCAATTTCGAACCAGAAAATCACTTGTCTAGAGATCTGATAAACTCGATCAAAGCCAGTAGGATCGAAGCTCTATCTCTTACGAAGAACCAGGCAAAAAAATCACTCCGATCGGACCACAAACGAAGCGGGAATCGTGAAAAGAAAACTGCTGCGCTGAAGGAATAGTGCACTCGGAAATTCTGTTTTCTCCTACTGTTTTTACGGCTCTTCTCATGTACCAGCCAAATAAAAACAGTAATAAAACCTTATTATTACTAATCTAATGGGCTAAGTAAATGGGTAAAATTTGGGCCAAAAATAAAATAAAAAACATAAAATAAGATGGGCTTTTTAATCAACTAGGAGAGAAAAAACCCAACACTTCCCACCCTTCGTCAGTTTAAGTTCTTAATTATTCTAATAGAAATATAAAACTTATGATTGATTTATTATTATAAATATTTTAATAATAATTAATGACACAGTTAATAATTCGAATCAGTCTTAGTCCAGCAATAGGTTGTATTTCAGCTACTATGGGTTGTATTCCAGCTACTATGACCTGAAACAAAAAACAAACGACTTGTCGGGATGGTCTCCGGCTAAGACCCTCCGGCGTGAACATGAGATATAGTGTTATGAGTTTGTATGAAAACTCTATTGAACGACGTAAATCTCAAATAGCTAAGATGACATTACCTTTTAACGTAGACCGTTGCCTGGTGTATATAGTGGCGTTATGGGATCATTATGAATCCCTAAGATCATGGAGATGTTGGCGTAACGGTCTCCGAGAATGTAGGAGGCGATTACAAATATCGACGTGGATGGACGCACGTGTTGGTTGGTCGAGGTCGCCTGGATGATCAAGGGCGACCTGAATTCGTGCATTGGCTAGGTAGAGATTGCTCAAGTAGGGGATCATATGTCGGACAAAGTTAGGTCGGGACCAAGGAAGGTCGGACAATGAGCTTGGTCGACTGATCTCCACTGATGGGCCGGTATAATTGGAGTGCTTGGTAGGCCCACTTCTTTGGACATACCTTTGGGTTGATCTGGATATTGGGGCGTATGTATTAGGCCTCGTCCATTACTTTTATTACGTTCAATGACCCCCAACTTTCTGGATTGACTTGTCGAGCAGGAAGTTATAGAAAAATTTGTAGTTACTTATTCTGGGTCCTTAGTCGTAGGTCGACTCGTTGAATGTATGTCGTTCTTGGCGATTGACTTTTGGCGGTTGGATGAGTTGTCTTTCATGCGACGTAATATCTGCCATAATGAGACAGTTTCTGGCGATTGGACAACCGCATTGGGAAACAGCGTTAACCTTCTGTTTCTGACAGTTGAACGGTTATTGAAATTTGATGGATAAAAATTCCACTGTGTAATAAAATACCTAGCAAGTGTACTAGCTATCGTTGTAGTAGTATGCACAAGCAAGAGTCGAACCACAGAGACTTGTGTGAATAACAAGTTGATTTAATTAGTGTAAAGTAACCAAGGGGGGTTTTGATTTTTGATTGATTTAACTAAAATAACAAATAAATTAAGCTAATGAAAATATAACAGATATTGAAATCAAGAATGACAAGGATTCACGGATTGGGTTTCACAACTATCTCCTTCCTATGCTAATTTATAAAAAACAATTACTAATCTTGTTCAAGAAATCGTTCACTTTAATAAGAGTTGGGACGGTTAGATGGCCGGGTTGCAACCCTATTGTTACTTCGATGTGATGTTTTCCGCAAAGTCTACAAAACATCCAAGTAATACATTAAAAATCAAAGAACAAATGATTTTTGACCCTTTTGATTTCCGCAAGGTCTTCAATTGGATCTATTCAATGAAATCTAGGTCAATGTAAAAATTATCCACACAAGTGTAGTAATTTAAACCCTAGTAATTTAAAGACCAACAATATCAATCAATAATGTTGAAGTCTAAAAATAAATTAGGCAAATTTCATTGAACAAGAACAAGAAAAGTGTGGAAGAATTAAAACATTATTAGCATAAGAATTCGACAATTGTTACATCCAATCCGCGAAAAAAAATTTAGCTACTCATAATAAAAATTGAAATTACAAACATAAAAATAAAACCTGAAATTGAAACGGAACGGAGGAAGCATTTCTTCCTCCAATTAGAGCCGTCAATTTGGGACGGTCCCGTCGGGACGTCCCGTCCCGCCATACAAATGGGACGGGATGGGACGGAATATTTTAGTCCCGTCCCGTTTTCGTCCCGTCCCGTATCGTCCCGTTTTCGTCGCGGGACAACTTATTTTTATCCCGTCCCGTCCCGTTTTCCCGTATTGATCCGTACAAGTATTAGGTCTCACTTGTGAAGATCTGTAATTGGTCTTGCTCAGAACATCTTCCTTCTTTTTTAACAAAAAATATTGTTATCATACTGGACAAACCTGCATTGACATAATCTTGGAACCGAACAATCCAAATATCCTCGTTTGAACAGAGCTGTTATCAAGACATGCTTTCATTATTGCCACTTAATGTTCATGATACACATTAAACTGTTAATGTCATGTTGAATGTCCATTATTAACATAGCTACTCACGTAATTCACCAGCAGCTACAGTATGTGTTGCGGTCACTTCTTAATCAGCAGCACTTCACAATCTCAATTGTCAAAGAGAGCTCCTGTGCGTAGAATAAACTTGTTCTTTTTCTTCTTAGGGAGAAAGATAAACTTAATTGATGACGAAGTATTTTCGTCCCATTTGGGTCCCGCGGGATCCCGCGTCCCGCAAATGGGACAGGATGGGACGGAGTATTTTCGTCCCGTCCCGTTTTGTCCCGTCCCGTTTCGTCCCGTTCCCGTCGTGGAACAACGTAATTTCATCCCGTCCCGTCCCATATTCCCGCATTGACGGCTCTACCTCCAATCAATAGTGTCGCGGAACCTCTTCCTAATTAATTAGCTACAGTAGCCGCCTCTCTTCCTTCAAAAATAACAATTACATCAATTATATAATGCCTAGGTTGAAACTTGGTGAAACTGACGTGAAGACAAGGCCCAATTTTAGGCTCATTTCGCTCCAAGGACATGACTCGTGCTAACGAGTCGTGATAAATGGTCCAAATCGTTCTGATTGCCTTGGCCTTGTTTCATCCATGCCTTGGCCCCAACTGGCCTAGAAGCTGGCCGGCCACCCTTGGCCTTGTTTGTACCAATTAGTATTCCGTTCATTTCGCAATTTTGCCGTCGCACTTTGACCACTATAATGAATTCTTTTGCACCTCGCTCTTTGAGATTTTATTTTTAACTTTAGCCCCTAAATTTTTATAAATCAAATTCGTCCCAGATTTCCGTATTTTCAGTTTGGTCCCTGAATTTCCAATAAATTACAACTTGGCCCTTGAACTTCCAAAGTGGGTACAAATTCTCCGTTTTCAGCATTGTTGCACTTCAGTCCCTGAACTATCAAAACACTAACAAAATACATTAAATTCTCAAGGTTTCGAACAGAAAATAAGCTTAGGAACATATCTTTTGGATGGGTAAAACCACATCCATCAAATACCCCCAAACTTATCTTTTGCTCGTCCTCGAGTAAAACAAAAGAACTAAACAAAAACAAAACTACCCTAACAACTAAAAACAATCGACATAAAATATTTTTGATATGTTCTCAATATATACAAGGTTGTCGGTCAAACAAGTCTCAGATTCTCACATAATATGCTAAACAAGTGCCAATAAGAATATGCAATTACAATCACATTAATGCATCTAACCCACAATTTTCCACCTCGGCCTGAATGATGAATGAAATATGGGAGATCATTGTCACCAAAGTAAGATATTTTATAGGGTCACTAACCACATGCTCTAAATCAATGATACTAAGATGAAATTTCTGCACAAGGGACACTCATATGCATATTTAAACAAAACTGTCAACCCGGCTACTCTTTAGGGATCAAATATGCCTTTACGATTTGTAATGTTTCGCGATAAACGCGGGCTAGGTTCACGGCTCCAAATGAAGGCAAGGACATACGAAGTCAAGCAAGTGAAACTAGAAAGTCTTCATCTTACATCCTCACATTGAAATTTATCACTCCGCTCCAAGCCAACCCATTGATTTAACCCCCAAACTTATAATTTTGTATACTTTCAAACTTGGGCTTGATCACCTTTCTTTCTTTTTGATCGCTTTCCACTTCAACATTAGAGAGGGCTCGGTTTTTTTTTTTTTTTACTTTGCACAAATATATCACGGAGAATGTGCATTCAATACTTTTAGCTCAAGCCCCTCTTTTCATTACATAACATGCCCCCCTTTTTTTTTCATGACCACTTTCCACTCAACCCTTTGATTTTCCAAACTTCACCCAAAAATTCCCATTCATTCCCTAGTTTCACTTTCTTGAAAAGGTAAGAAAATAGTGTATAAGTTAAAAGGGTAGGATAATGAGGGTACAAAAGAAGGCGAATGGTGATCTAAAATAACCTCCCACTTTGTGAGAGATTCCATTCTTTTTCAAGCTCAAAAGGGGTTCTAGCGGAAAATTTTGTATAAGTGACGAGAAAGTTAAAGGCTATCAAATAGGGTTCAAAGAAATAGCCACATATCACTTTCCGAATAGCCTAATTGATGTGTTATTGACAGTCATGCAAACATGTTCTAGGGACCCCGAGAATGTCAAAGTGATCCTATAAATGTCTCCTAAATTGGTAACAATGATCAAGAAAAATGATGGAAGTGAATGGTGGTTCAATTGTGTTTTACATGTATTAATGCAATTCTAATTAACATATTCAAATTGGCACAAACTAGCAAAACTCAATCAAAAACTCTCTCAAATCATCACGGACGTTGGCCAACTTCTAAACATATCAGTTCCTAACTGACCCCGTCAGAACTCTGAAAGCTTTTCCCCAGCAATGTGTTAGTCTCTCCCGAGACCGCATCCCATTCCTAACCCCGTCGTTAAAACGTCAATCCTTCCGTGTTGTTAATAACGCTAGTTTAACACAACCAGTCCCGTAATTTCCACCCTATCCCCAGCGGATAAACCTGGCCGTCATCATAAGTCCAGCACCCAAGGC
Organism: Adenophora triphylla var. japonica; assembly: GCA_022495995.1. Classification (NCBI taxonomy): domain Eukaryota; kingdom Viridiplantae; phylum Streptophyta; class Magnoliopsida; order Asterales; family Campanulaceae; genus Adenophora; species Adenophora triphylla. Next base: position 156,438 of record JAFEMH010000066.1, read on the forward strand.
ACGAACGCCTTCATCTCAGAATAAACGCAACCCCGGTCTGAGGCGCCACACGCCCTCGTATGTTCCAGCAACTCCAGTCTGAGGCGCTACACCCCCTCGTATGTTCCAGCAACTCTGGTCTGAGGCGCCACACGCCCTCGTATGTTCCAGCAACTCCGGTCTGAGGCGCCACACGCCCTCGAAAGTATCAGTAATCTCGGTCTGAGGCGCCACACGCCCTCAAAGGTTTCAGAAATCTTAGGTTCAGATGCCTCACAATAGTCTTCATTCAGGTTCAGACGCCTCACAATAGTCTTCATTCAGGTTCAGACGCCTCACAACAGTCTCTCTCAGGTCAAAGTCCCCACGCGCGGTCCTTGCACCTGTAAGTACCCAAATCTGGCTCATGCCTTCCGGTTAAGTTTCCCGGCAATTTTCCGAACTTTCCTAAAGTTCAGGAGCAATTCCGGAACTGTTCCGAACCTTTCGAGGGATGAAGGGACTGCTTTAAATTAAAAAATCACGTTTTCCTTAATATGTAAAGAAAGGATCCTTATGCATCCTTTGCACTAAAAATGTAGTCTTTATGCATACTTTGCATATAAAATACTATCTTTCCACATAAAAATGCATCCTTTGCATTAAAAATCCTTTCTTTACATAAAAGCATCCTTTGCAAAACAAAAAGCATCCTTTGCACCCAAAAAATGTCATGTTTTCATAAAAATGTCATTTTTAACATGCATTCCCCTAGTCCCCAATTGATACTTGATGCAACCTTCGGAACGAACCGGTGTAAAGATCCTATCTTTACATCGTTTCTTCCATTAAAAGGTACCACAATCTCTTTAGAAAGGGATAAACCTTGAACCTATATCTCCGATTATCACTTGAGACGAGCATGATAGCTCCAATATAAGCTTAATCGTCTCAATGTGTAGGATCGATGGGCTAAGGACAATCCTTTTTTAAAGAACCTCATTTTGGATTATAAAAGAAAGTCCTTCTCTCGATCACGCATGACCCAAGGTCAAAAGAGCGATGATCACAAGTCCAAGATGAGGACGGGATCAAAGTCCCGAACACATAAAAATCCAAGGAATTCCGAGCGACAACCAATTAAATGGTTTGTACGTCCGGAAGACGACTTGGAACATTCCCCCCCCTCTCTTTTCAACACATGCACACAAGAAAGCACACAAGCAAGCACGAAAAATGGAATCTAGGGAGACTTGCTACGGCAAGGCACATTGGGTGAACGACGATCCGTTCTTTCCAAGGGGTAACTTAACCTCCGAACCCTAAAAACCTTTTTTTCAAAGTTTTGAGGAAATCAAAATGGTGTGGCGACTCCGTTTTTCAAATTAAACCGGATGTTTTCAAACTCGCGTGAATCCAAACTAAAAAAAACAAAAAATAGAATTTGGGCACACATTCACAGTTTGAAGACTCCGCTGGGGAACACCAAAGGAGAAAAACTTTCATTTTCAAAACAAAAACGATACTCGGTATATAGGCGGAAACCACTAACCTTCCTGTATCGCTTCCTAACCTGGGGCTTGGGATAAAAGGTGGTCTAACAATTCCACGTACCGGTATCCCTTTTCAAAAAAAAAATAAAATAAAAGAAAGCTTTTTTTTTCCTTTGAGCGGGTTAGCCTCCCGTCGCGGATTTCATTTATCGTGCTTGCTTTCTTTCCTTGCATTGCATTGCATCTTGCATCTTGGGAATTGTGCATACTCTGAACAGGAAGCCTACTGAAAGGTGCCTAAAATGTTCGGGAAGCAACCTGAAATTGCAAAGGAGTGGAACCTAGAAAATTGATCCATGCAGCCGTACGGCTTAATCCTCCCTGGATTCTGACCGGGTGGCCTCATTGGCAATTCCACCTGGACAAAATTGAGGTTAATACCCGGCCTTGGCGGCTTGAGGCTATTCGGTTCCAAGGCTCCACCGGGGCTCCCCAGAAAATTTACGTGCCTTAAGCATTGCATTTTCCCCGTCCCGAAAAATCATTCCTTTAAAACACATTTACGAAAATCTCTGTTTTAACTCAAAAGGAATATTTTAGGAGGCCGCACACTACGCGCACCTTATATATCCTGTACACTTTGCACGCACGTCCCTTTAAACCCGGGGTGGTTTTTTAGTTGCAGTCACGGACAGCCTTACGATGCTCCCGGATGTGCACGAAATCACCCCAAACTCCCCATGGCATCCAGTGTCGACCAATGCACAGTCCGTGTCACACGTTTCAAAAAACCGTGACTTTTGGTTGGTTTTTGGTCTAGTCCGTGTCATATAGCCCAGTTGCATATCCCCGTAAAGGTCAAGCCTTAGTTCATAACGGAAGTCAAGGTCCTTCGCACAAGCGAAACTCTGCCAAAATTTCGACAAGGAAAAATTGGTAGAATCTTGACTCCGGCATTGACTTTGACCTTGACCCGCACGGAATGCATAAGAGTTGAGACCGAGTCCTTGCCAAAAATCCAAAGATCTTTCGCTCAAGCGAAGCTCTGCCAAAATTCCGACAAGGAAATATTGGCAAGATCTTGGCCCGACATTGACTTCGATTTTGACTCACGCACGGCGTATGCAACGAAGTTCAATGTGACACTGTGTCATCCGACTTTTGCCACCCGACCCATGCCTATTATCTTCTCGGACATTACCGAAAAGTCAAAACGTCATTCGCGCAAGCGAAACTCTGCCAAAATTTCGTTAAGGCTGAAAGACGAGACTTTCCCGGTATTGCCTTGACTATAATCCGCATCGCTCGTGCGTTAAAAGTTCCTATGACCCGCTACACCCGTTAGGAGCGTTCTTCTCTCTCGGTCGGTGGGATCCGCGTGCCCTATAGGACCCTCGCCCGGGGCTGTCCACCCTGGGAGGTCGAAATACAGGTGGAATACGAGGGGCTTATAGACGTAGTGACAGAACCCACTGATCCAGGATCAAGAGTAGTTGCGAAAAAGAAGGGCATAACCCCTTTTCCAACCAAATAGAAATCAATAAAAGACACTGTTTTAAGTAAACTGGAAGATTCTTAATTTGCATATTGCTTGAGCCTTCAGCCTAAACACCTACCCTGAGTCTAAACCTCTCCTATCCATTTCCCGCAGCGAGAAAGAAGTGGGTAAGAACACCGGTACAGTAGTTTATCGGCGCAGAGGTCTCAAATAACTCGTCAAAATCTTCAAGTCTCAGTTTCCCAGTGTCAAAATGGCCAACGTGGTAATCAACAATGGCAATGACCAAGTAGTCGGAGAAGCTATCTCAGTTCAACCCAGACCCCATATCTGGTATGATGTGTGCGATTGTGAAGACTGTCTGGAATATGAGTATCAAGAATGGATTAATGAAGACGCTCCTTCAAGAAAGAAGAAGAAGAGGAAGTCCATGCAACAGAAATTAAAAGAAAGGTACGAAGCCGGGGACAAGAGCGTGGGAACTTTAGGGCAGCCTTCGGGCAAGTTTGACTACTACGTCAGTTATGCCAAAGAGCCTACCAAGGAACCCATCATCCAAAACGAAGTCCAGCCTGATACCCCTGTGGTCAGTGACCCTCTCGAGGCAGAAAGTTCTGAATTTGTTGCCATCGTGAAGTTCAATAAGAAGCTAGCAGATTTGGAAGCAGAATACAGAAAACCCATAGAATACGTGGCCAATCAAGGAAGAATCAAGGTCTCTCCTGAAGAAGACTTCATCAGCATTATCCAGGCCAACCCTCCCGTTGGCTATACTGACAAGGTCGTGGTATCAAAGATCAGTAAAGAGAAAATGAGTTATCAGCAGTGTATTGATAAGATGAGCCAGACTCTTCAGTTAATGAGTCCAGTTGTCACAGACGAGCTCGCCGAGAGATTGCATCAGGCTACTCTAGCTCCCCTCACCATCTTTCCACGGTACCGGCCTACCAATGATTTCAGGCAAGTTTTCGATCAGTTCGAAGTTTCCAACTTTCTGAAGAACGCTGACAAGACTGCTACTCCCCAGGGTAACAGCAGGAAGGAGTGAAGTCCCAGTCCAACCCGAGTCAAGTACTTCGAGTCAATAAGTAGTGTAGGGTCAGAGTCAGTAGGGTCCAGAGTCAGTCAGGAATCTTTGAATTCCAGTCCTCTGAGTCATCCGAAGGCCTCGCCTGAGGATTATGAACGTGTAATCAATGTCATCTTTCCCCTTGCTTTGAATGAAATGACAGATCTTTCTGAGTATCCTCTTATTGCCAACTTAACAAATGATAAATTAACTCAAAACTTAACAACAGTTAATAATGAATCATTTGAACAAGATGCAAACACACTAAATGAACAATACATTAAAGAAATCTTTAAGCGGAGTTACGAAAAAGAGGAAAACCGGGCCCAAGCTGCCGAGGAGGTTTTGACAAGTGTTAACTTGGGTACTGTCGAGGAACCTAAAGAGACACAGATTGGAAACTTCTTCCAGGGGGTTGAACGGGACAGACTGGTTAATCAGCTCAGAGAATACATGGACATGTTTGCATGGTCATACAGGGATATGCCGGGGCTAGACAGTTCGATAGTAGAGCACAGAATCCCTCTAGCATCAGATGCTAAGCCAGTAAAGCAGAAACTGAGGAAGATTAAGCCAGAGTGGTCTCTACAGGTCAAAGAAGAGATTGAGAAACTACTGCGGGTAGGATTCATCAGAGTCATCGAATATCCGACATGGTTGTCCAACATTGTGACCGTAACCAAGGCCAATGGGAAGGTGCGGTGCTGTGTAGATTTTCGGGATCTGAACAAGGCCAGCCCCAAAGACGATTACCCCTTGCCAAACATAGACATCCTGGTGGACTCCACTGCCAACTACGAAGTCAAATCCTTCGTTGATGGCTTTGCAGGCTATAACCAGATCAAGATGGCCGAAGAAGACCAAGAAAAGACAGCCTTCACCACACCGTGGGGAACTTACTGCTATACAGTAATGTCATTTGGGCTTAAGAACGCCGGGGCTACTTATCAGAGGGCAGCGACTGCGCTTTTTCATGACATGATCCACAAGGAGATTGAGGTCTACGTCGACGACATGATAATCCACTCCAAAGGCGAGAATGGACAACACTTTGTTGACCTACGAAAATTCTTCGAGAGGCTGAGACAGCATTCCATGAGACTAAACCCTGCCAAATGCACCTTTGGAGTGACAAGGGGAAAGGTGCTCGGGTATATGGTCACGGAGCGAGGAATCGAAGTCGACCCCCGAAAGATCAAAGCCATTATGGACATGAGGCCACCTCAAACCCAGACAGAAGTCAAAAGCTTTATGGGCAAACTGCAGTATATCAGCCGCTTCGTCAACCAGCTGACCACTATGTGCGAGCCCATCTTCAAGCTCATGAAGAATAATGTAGACACGGAATGGACCGAAGAATGCCAGGATGACTTTGACCAGATCAAGGCGTACTTAGTACATCCTCCGGTGCCGTACCCCCAGCATAGACGAAACCTCTCTGCTCTATCTCATCACAGCGATACGGCGGTTGGGGCTATGCTTGCTCAAGAAAAGAAAGACTCTCGGGTAGAGAATGCCATTTACTTTGTCGGTAGGAAGGCTGCGGGGAAGTGAGCTCAATTACTCGGCATGTGAAAAGACTTGTGCGGGGCAGTGCAGGTAGTCGGTAAGCTGAAGCATTACATGCAAGCCCACCTTGTGAACTTGGTCTCGAAAATGGACCCCATCAAGTACATCTTCGACAAGCCTTCCCTCTCGATGCGTCTAGCAAAGTGGTCCTTCTTCTTAGCTGAATCCGACATCAACTACGTGACCAGGAAGGCTATCAAGGGTCAAGCATTGTCAGACCATCTGGCAAATTTCCCTAGTAATGAGGACCGCGGTCCTGAACCCCAATTCCCAGATGAAGGTATCTTGGTAGTCGAGCCTGAAGCCGATGGCAGCTTTTTTTTGACGGGGCTGCTAACAAGAGAGGAAATGGCGTAGGGGTGCTACTGGTCGATCCGAAAGATGAGCACACGCCCATTGCCATCAAGTTGAACTTCCCTGCCACGAACAATGTTGCCGAGTACGAAGCTTTGCATTCTTTGGTTTAGAAGCTGCCTTAGAAAGGAATGTCGAGGAGCTTGAAGTTTATGGAGACTCGGCCACGATCATCAACCAGGTCTCCAACAAATGGAAGGCTGTGGACCTTAATCTTCGCGGTATCATGCCTATATGGAGGAGTTATTTGGACGGTTCGGAGAAGTGACTTTCCACTACTTGCCAAGGGAAAAGAACAGTTCGCGAGATGCCCTAACTACTCTAGCCTCACTTTGGTAGAGATCCCCAAGGAAAAGCCATAAAACCCTTGAGTGGGTAGAAGAGAAGCCCCAGGCTTTACATTGTGAAGTAGACTTGGGACTGAGCCTATCAAGGAACCACAGTACAGTCAGTTACCGAGTTCCTCACGGATGGAGAGTCGGCTTTCGAGAGACGAAGAAGGTAGACCAAAAGAAGGTGTCAAAGCCAAGAGCTTGCAAGCCACGAAAAGGTTGGCTTCCCATTATGTCATTTTAGGGGCGACTGTACAAGAGGAGGTACCGGGGACCACTTCTCTGTGTGTCACCCAAGAAAGGGCCAGAGAGTTGATGACCGAAGTCCACAATGGTCCACTGCGGTCCTCATATGAATGCTAGAGCCACGATGCAAGTGATCCTCGGAATGGGTTACTCTTGGATTTCCATGGAGACGGTGTGTCCGGCATGTCAGAGCTTGCGACAAATGCCAACGGTTTGCCAACCTCAACCATCTCCCGCCTCATGACACATGTCGCATGACGACTCCTTGGCCGTTTGCAACTTGGGGTATTGACGTGATAGGGAAAATAGCCTCGGCGGGCAATGGGCATGAATTCGTGTTAGTAGCGATCGACTACTTCACCAAGTGGGTAGAGGCCAAGTCCTACAAGGTCCTCACTTCCAAGAAGGTGGCCCGGTTTATCAAGGAAAACATAATGTGTAGATATGGGGTGCCCAATGAGATCATTTACGATAACGGGTCGCACTTTGAAGGAAGGCTGCGATAGGTTCTTGTCGAATTCGGAATCACTCGCCACAAGTCATCCCCATACGGACCTCGGACTAACGGAGCCGTGGAAGGCTGCTAATAAGACGCTCGAATGGATCATCAGGAAAATGGCCACCGTGGTCGTGATTGGCCCGAAAAGCTGCACTGGTACTCTGGGGCTACGAACGTCTGTCGAACGGCCACGGGAGAAACTCCTTTTGCCCTAACCTACGGGATGGAAGCAGTGTTACCAGTGGAGTTGGAAATCCCGTCATTAAGGGTCCTCCTGGAAAACAGTGTCAACGAAGTAGAATGGCTATGTAGCCGGCATGATGAGTTGGCTCTGCTCGATGAGAGAAGGCTCAAGGCCATGGAGCACACCCGAGCCTACCAGAGGCGAATGGCCAGAGCATTTGACAAGAAAGTCAAGGCCAGGGACATCAAAGAGGGTGACTTAGTGTTGAAAGTGAAGCCCCCTACCAGAGATAACCCCCTGGGAAAGTGGAAACCCATTTGGATCGACCCGTATATGGTGCAGAAGATACTATCGGGAGGAGCCATGAAGCTTGCAGACCTGGACGGCAATCCCTTTATCCACCCAGTCAACGGCGATAAGCTCCGAAGGTATTATGTCTGAAAATAAAAAAAAATAAATAACAAAAAAAGAAAAAAAAATCTTAGTGCAAAAAGAGTAATGCTGAAAAACCCAAAAAGGGCGGTCTAGGCAAAAAAAAACGGGGTGCACGCAAAAAAAAAAATAAAAAAAAAAAAAAAAAGAAGAAAAAGGCCAAAAGACCTAATCCTGATAGTTCACCAGAATGAACTACGAAGACCTGAGCCCCTTAGTCTTTCTTGTAAAAGGGGAACGTAGGCAGCCATTTATGGTTCGGTCTACACAATAAAAAAGGGCGATTAAGTTTCCATGAAATGCGTCCTAAACAATAAATAATAAAAGGCAATCAAGTTTTCATAAAACGGGTCCTGAGCAATCAATAAGACATCTGAAATTTCCATGAAATTGTGTCCTGATTAATTTCTAAGATAATATCTCATGTTCATTACAAGTTAAAAACTTCTTGATGAGTTCAAGCACGGTCTACTCTTGACTCTGCTAACCTGCTACAAAGATCTAAAATACAATAAAATGCCTAATAAAACTACTATGTTTGCAAATGGCAATAAGGGAATCCTAAGAAAAGATTTGTCAGTCGTCATTCACTGAGTCTTCTTTGGTCTTCTTCCCTTTACCTCGACCCCGTCGAGTGTTCTTTCTCTTCTTCTCTATGATGTTGGTCTCCCTCATCCCGATCTCCGGTATCCTCACTGGAGCCTCCATCAAACCCGTGTCAATAAGTGCCTTCTCTGCCGGGCACGAGTCCGCACTTCCTCCCTGCTGAGCCTCGGTCGAGGAGCGACTTGAAAGCCTCTTATATCGAGCCTCCATATCTACGATAAGGTCACCCGTGGTTATGGCGACTCGCCTTAGCTTGATCTCCTCGAGTCCTACTCGAGTCACGATCGGCCCCAATAAAGCACGACGTCTCTCTCCCAATATGACTGAGTCGCTCCCGTCTCCCTCTCATACCAATCCAAGTAGGCCGTGGTCAAGATGGTACTCTTCCTGCTCTGAAGATAGCCACAGGTGGGAAAGCGGTATATGTCCAAGCCCTCGAGAAGAATGAGAATTTGTTTGGATCCCTCATGTCTAAGGACACCACCTCCATGGTACGGATGTCCTCCCGATCGCCCAATGGCTCTGTAAAGCCCGAACTGCTGGATACCAAGCGGGGTATGTAGAAGGATGACCAACGGAACCACGGAACCCTCACCGCATAGGACTCCTGAAATGTCCTCTGGTGCAACCTCCGGTGAGGTACCCGCGTGAATATCCGAAGTGGATAACCTAGCCATCATCGGCTCCCGGTCACCTGGTCTGCTTTGCCTAGGCAAACCCCTCCGAGAAATTACCCAAGGGCACTGAGTCGGCAAAGCCCCTGGTAAAGCCTCGAGCCTCTCCTGCAGCCATAAAGTCAACACGGCCGAACTTCCAGACCTCATGAAACGGTCTCCTCTAGCCATCCTTTCGATGCCGTGCAGGGTCTCACCCAAAACCAATGGGACAATGTCCTTCCCAGCCCTGCAATCCCTAACCATGTCCAAGAGACCACCATAACAGATCCCCACGGACTCAGCAGTGAACAGAAATGAGAATATGCAGAGGATAAAGGCATCCATAGCCACTGTGGTCATAGCCATATCCGGAGACCCAAACCTGCCCGGGATATCAGAAAGGTCAATCCTATCCGGAGCTATCATCATCCCCTCAGCCTCTCCCAGAGATATGTGCATAAAAGATGCCAACTTTGCCGCCACCCCCACATCTTCAATCAGAGGAATCGATATAGCCTCAATTTCTAGACCCCCAATCAAGGCTCGTAAGTCTTCATAGGTTGGGACAATCTCATTGTAAGAAAAGCAGTAAATGTGTCTACGGACGTCCCAAAACCTTCTTCTTTGCCCTTAAAAGGTCCCAATCGGGCGGGAGATCCTTCAAATGCCATAAAGATTTGATCTTGAAGGTAGAATCGAACAGCCCCTTGTGAGATTGAAAGTTATATCTCACCCAAGATTGAAGATCGGACAGAAAACGATCTCTTTTCCCCTTTTGCAATCTAACGGGTTTCTCCATTGCAAGATGATCAAAGTTGATGTCTTTAGGTCAAATATGTGCTCTGGGAACAGTTGGGACAAGTCTAGGTTGAAAATGAAATGAAATGGCCAAGCCTTGATTTTATTCTAAAAAAGACCAGTCCAGACAGAACTGTAAGCCGCACGGCCTCTTTTGCTCCCAGGACCAGTCCGCACGGCTTCATTTGCCTGATGTGGAAAACAATCTGCAGCAACCAAAGTTGCTGCCCAAGAGGAGTTCTCACCCCACTTTCTCAATGAAACCTGTCCCAAAACATGTCCAAAGGCCATCCAAGCAGTTATATACCATCATAAATCATTTTGGCCCAGTTTCAGCCTCAATTCCAAGCAAAAAAGCAGCCCCGAGGCTCAAGTAATATGCAAATTCATAAAGCATAAATTTAAAAAGCAAATAAAATTGTAATACATTGTTTTCGCCCCATCGGCGCCCAAATAAAGCAAAAAATAAACAAGTTGTGCATAAAATTGTTCATTGTTTGTTTCCTCCCTAGATCAACCCTAAAGACCTCCTAGACCTCTGATCCCTCCTCGTCGCTACTCAGCTCATAGAGGCTCGTCTCTCTCATCAAATCCTCGTTGTCGCTCACATCAGAAAGATGGACATTCACATGTTCATATTCAGCTAGCTGCTCCAGGATGTCGGCATTAGGTCCCTGTCCCCGAGGCAAGGCACTGGAAGAGTACTCTGAAGCCGATGAGGTGGATGCCTTGCTCCCTACGTGCCTCCTTTTGTGCACGGGCTCCTGCACGTTTGTTGCAGCCTTTGAAGCGCAAGCCAGCTTCTTCAAGAGGGACCGGCACACATCCTTCCAGCCCCTGTTCTGCCTGACCAAGCCATCATAAGTGCGAGCTGGAACCTGAGAAAAAAGAGAAGAAGAATCTCAGAAAAATCTCAGAACCAAAAAAAAAAAAGCAAAGAAATCTGAAAAAAGGGAAAAGACCCTAAAAGTGTACTCACGGTGTTGTCCGGCTGCAGAGTATACTGGGGCTCCCTCGTGTCGGGGACAGGTATCCTGAACCTCCTCGGTACCCCGTTGACCACATAAGAGAGATGAGCAGGAGGCATCGGCGGGTCAATAGGCTCGGCTTCCCCATACCCACAGTGACGGCCGGCTTCACTAGCTTGTGGCGTCCTCAATCATTTTGCTCCACAAAGGTAGCATACGGGGTAGCCAAGTCAAAATACTCCTCATTTGCTACGCACACGATACCTCGCTATCTCATCCGCCGACCGGTCCACAGGCTGCGGCATCCGTCTTTGGAGGATCGAGGGGAGTAATGGCATCAATGGAGGGACATGGCCATGCTGCCTGGAAAAGCGATCCCCCAGATAAATGACATCACATGTCAGCCCCGTCAACCATCGCCTCTGTCTAGTCGCCTCCACGGCATCTCCTAGCAAAATCTCTGGATACCTCCCCCCCAAGGGTAGAAGTCCACTCCATCATGCCCATCCCTGTTGATGATTGGTCTCACCATCTTGTAGTCAAAAGTGATCCGGGTCTTCCGGTGAACTTATCCCTAGCATCTCCCCTCCCGGCGGATCATAGCGGGAAAGATGGTAGAATCACTCTCTTGGTTCCACGGAAAGAACCTAATCACCTCGCAAAACCGGACTGCATGTTCAAAACATAAAAGGGTCATTTTCTCTCATAAAAGTCTCAAGATGAAAGATAAGAGAAAGGAAAGAAGGTGAGAATACCTCAAGAGCAAAGGAGAAGCAATCCATCGAAGCGGCCTTATTCGGCTGTACATGTCCGAGGAGAAGTAAAGCTCCGCCAATCCGGCCTCGCCCCGAGACCGTCCCAATCCCGTCCACATCCTCCAAGGAGTCAAGAAGGCAAACCAAAGCCAAAGTCCCGGGAATTTGCAAAGATGGTGGCTGACGGCATCAACCACGAGAAAAGCTCTCGCAAGTGGTGGGCCGTCACCTCATTAGCGGCAAATCCACGCATGCGGTTACGGGTGCCACCTCGGCGTTCCTCGTCTCCATTCCCAGGCCCTTAGGCTGAAGATCAAACCCAACTAAGAGCTCTAAACTCCTCACCGTGATATGGTCCCTCCAAGTCACGAGGCCTCCCGGTGAAGCTGTAAGCCGGTGATAGCGGTAAAGTCTGCGGCGTCGCTTTGTAAGCTCCCCGGCTAAGGTGAAAGTTGTGGGTGGTGTCCCACGAGAACTCCGAAAGGGCTGGATCGAAGCCCTTTCTCTTCGAGGTCACATGAATGCCTCTGCCGATAGCCTCAATGAACAAATCAAGGCCGGTAGCCCTCACTAGCTGCTTGGGGTTCACCCCATCCTTCTCAAAATCGGGCATCCTCTCCCATAGTCTCACTGCAATCTCGGAAGGTCCCCTAGACTTATTCTCCTGTAGACAAGCACAACAAAAGAAATGTGTCAGTCCTTCATCTCATTTCCAAAGCATGCATATATTCAAAAGTGCACATATTTTCAAAGAGAAAAGCATTCATACAAAAAAAAATTTCTAGCATCCTATGCATAGAAAACGTGTCTTTCATCACTTGAAACACGTCATGTCAAGCACATTGCTCTCCTAAGCACAAAATTCCAATTTTCAAACATTATTTGCACATATGCATTAATTTTTTCAAAAATATGGCATGCATGAATCCTTTTCATCGTCCAAAATCCCATTTTCTCATCCATGATCAAAATTTGACCTAGTTCTAGCACATGCAAGGACTCCGTCACATTTTAGACAATTATTTATTCTTACTTTATTTTCGAAAAAAAATGGGTCATTCTCATTATTTTTCAAATAAATTGCACATGCATGTTCGTTCATCTTCTTAACCTCATAGGTTAATCATCAAGATTTCAAAATCATCATCAAAAATCCTAGGAAAATTCAAGAAAATCCTAAAATTCGGGTCAAGCCCTAGAATCAATCAAAATTCAATCAAAATCGACGAAATTGAGCAAATTAAGAATGCTTACCCCAACCGATTGAGGATTCGTCGATTTGTGCTCCCTCTTGCCCGGATAAAGCTCCGATGGAGGCGTATTGAAGTCATACTTCCTCTCCGTTCGGACAAGATCTCTCCTCCTCCTTCGAGCGGCCTCAGAGATGTTCCTCCTTGCTTGCCTCGTCATCGGATTCCCCTCCGAATCCATTCTAAATCAGTAGAAGCAAAGGGATTGAAGGATTTTTGAAAAAATTCTCTCCCTCCTCTCTCTCTTCCTCGATAACAGAAGGTGGCAACAATGCCCAATGCCCATTCAAATCTGATTTTAAATAATCTGGAAAAATCAGACTTCTAGCCGTGCGGCCTCTTTTGTCCCCGTCTCATACCGGGCGGCCTCTTTTGCCCTGAGCAGAAATTACAACTTTGCCCCTGGACTTTCCACTCGGGCATATAATTCCTGTTATCCTTTAACTAGGATAACGTCGTTTTCCAAAAGATATCCGTTATCTCCTAAGCAAATAGACTCTCCTCCCCAGTCGCCTCCGTTACTTCCGTTATAACGGAATGACGCTAGGTGACAACCTCCGAATTCTCAAAGTTCTCCAAACTTAAGCTACCTCTATCACACATTGAGAAGTACGCTCAGTTCTCCAAACTTAAGCTACCTCTATCACAGATTGAGAAGTACGCTCAAGTTCTCTAAACTTTAGCTACCTCTATCACGGATTGAGAAGTACGCTCAAGTTCTCCAAACTTTAGCTACCTCTATCACGGATTGAGAAGTACGCTCAAGTTCTCCAAACTTTAGCTACCTCTATCACGGATTGAGAAGTACGCTCAAGTTCTCCAAACTTAAGCTACCTCTATCACAGATAGTGAAGTACGCTCAAGTTCTCCAAACTTTAGCTACCTCTATCACGGATTGAGAAGTACGCTCAAGTTCTCCAAACTTTAGCTACCTCTATCACAGATTGAGAAGTACGCTCAAGTTCTCCAAACTTTAGCTACCTCTATCACAGATTGAGAAGTACGCTCAAGTTTTCCTAACTTTAGCTACCTCTATCTCCTCGATAGTGACGTAAGCTTTAGTCTCAGTCAGGTGACAACCTCCATTAATTGTCAAAACCTCAAAGATCCTAGACATCGTTCCTAACTATCTAGAGATGCTTGAACTACGATCAAGGCTTGATTCCTCCGGGATACGTAGGAAGCCTTTCATAAAAGGTCCAGCCATCCGACCGCAGTGGTCACCCTCTTCCATCATCGCTCCTCAGTGGTGAGGCAGCCTTTCATAAAGGTCCAGCCATCAAACCACATTGGTCGCCCCTTGTCATTCATCACTCCTCAGTGGTGAAGTAGCCCCTCATAGAGGTCCAGATATCCGACCACATCGGTCACTTCTAGCATATCCCCAGTAGGATCAGTCGCTTGACCTCCTAGGTCATTTTCTCTTCTATTTCCCCGGCAGAGATCAGTTTTCTCTTCACCATACCCCTGCGGATCTTATTCTGAACTACGGCTTGGCTTGATTCCTCCGGGATACGTAGGTAGCCTACTTTAGGTTCAGCCAATTCGTCAAACATGACACCCCTTTTTCCCCAGAGGATTCCGAACTACGATTATGGCTTGATTCCCACTCAGGATACGTAGGTAGCCTTCCAAAGGTTCAGCCACTCGACCACCTTGGTCACCCAATCCGTCTCGACATTCGCCAGATCGGATCCTTTTCTATCGACAACCCCACTCGCCCTGCAAGTGATGTTGCCGAGGGCTTGTAAGTACCCAAATCGGCTCATGCCTTCGGTTAAGTTTCCCGGCAATTCCCGGACTTTCCTAAAGTTCAGAGCAATTCGGATGTTCGAACCTTCCGAGGGATGAAGGGACCGCTTTAAATTAAAAAAATCACGTTTTCCTTAATATGGAAAACCTTCTAGAAGTGCCACCTTGCATGATTCTAGAAACATGCTGAGTCACAAGGGATAATGCCGCACGGCTGCATTAGGAGGGAACTCCTGGCCGCACGGCTTCATTGGCGATTTCCAGACTGCCTATAAATAGAGGCCTCCGCTACCCATTTTGAGATAACAATTTTCAGCATAAAAACTCTCCTAAAACATCCCCACAAAAATTCAGCAAGCTGAAGGTGCCAAGAGCCACCTCCCTCCTCCTTGAAGCCTCCAAGAGTTGGTCCCTTCCTTAGGCAAATTCCAAAGAGAAAGAGGTCACCACCATTGGTAACCTCTCACCCCCTTATCTTGCATTATATTTGTTATATGTGATATACTTGCTCCTTGCATTTACATATTGCTATATATTGTTTGGGACTTGGCATATTTGTTGTTAAAGATCATATCTTTGAACATGTGAATCATTTTCCCATCCCTTTGCATCCTTTGCATTAACATAGCATCCTTTGCTCATAAAAATGTGATCTTTGCATTAACATAGCATCCTTTGCTCATAAAAATGTGATCTTTGCATTACCATTGCATCCATTGCTCATAAAAATATGATCTTTGCATTAGGATAGCATCCTTTGCCCATAAAAATGCATCCTTTGCATGTAAAAATCATGTCTTTACATAAAAGATGCATCCTTTGCACCTAAAACCCATTTTCATGCATAAAGATGCATCCTTTGCACTAAAAATCATGTCTTTACAATCAAAGTAGCATCCTTTGCTTTCAAAATGTAGTCTTTATGCATACTTTGCATATAAAATACTATCTTTCCACATAAAAATGCATCATTTGCATTAAAAATCCTTTCTTTACATAAAAGCATCCTTTGCAAAACAAAAAGCATCCTTTGCACCCAAAAAATGTCATCTTTTCATACAAATGTCATTTTTAACATGCATTCCCCTAGTCCCCAATTGGTACTTGATGCAACCTTCGGAACGAACCGGTGTAAAGATCCTATCTTTACATCGTTTCTTCCATTAAAAGGTACCACAATCTCTTTAAAAAGGGATAAACCTTGAACCTATATCTCGGATTATCACTTGAGACGAGCATGATAGCTCCAATATAAGCTCAATCGTCTCAATGTGTAGGATCGATGGGCTAAGGACACTTCTTTTCTAAAGAACCTCATTTTGGATTATAAAAGAGAGTCCTTCTCTCGATCACACATGACCCAAGGTCAAAAGAGCGATGATCACAAGTCCAAGATGAGGACGGGATCAAAGTCCCGAACACATAAAAATCCAAGGAATCCCGAGCGACAACCAATTAAATGGTTTGTACGTCCGGAAGACGACTTGGAACTTTCTCCCCTCTCTTTTCAACACATGCACACAAGAAAGCACACAAGAAAGCACGAAAAATGGAATCTAGGGAGACTTGCTACGGCAAGGCACCTTGGGTGAACGACGATCCGTTCTTCCCAAGGGGTAACTTAACCTCCGAACCCTAAAAACCTTTTTTTCAAAGTTTTGAGGAAATCAAAATGGCGTGGCGACTCCGTTTTTCAAATTAAACCGGGTGTTTTCAAACTCGCGTGAATCCAAACTAAAAAAACAAAAAATAGAATTTGGGCACACATTTACAGCACCTACGAACTACGATCGGCTTGATTCCCGCTCGGGATACGTAGGAATCCTTTCGCTAAGGGTCCAGCCAGCTGACCGCCCAGGTCTTTCAAAGTAAGGCATCCCCCGATTTGGATCCTTATCTTTTTCAACAACCCCACTTCCTTCGGAAGTGACGTCGCTGAGGGGCTAACTGTAAGTACCCAAATCCGGATCGCCAAAATCCGTTAGAAATTAACCGGAATCCGTTAACTGGCCCGCTCCAAGTTAACCGGAACCCGTTAAGCTCCCCGTTCTCGAGCCAACAGGACGTCCCGGAACTGCCCCTTGCATTCCAACGTCGAAGCGTACTCAACACACGTCGTCGCACATAAAAGTACAGCTTTCCCTGAAAAACGCACTTTCCGGCACTTTTTAGGGGCATTTCGGACATTTTTTGGACTGTTATTTTAAAAACGGACAAAACCGGGGATAATGGCACGAACTCCCACGAACCTGGTGAGTCACAGGACACGTAGCACGCATGCCACAGCTCCCTCATCAACATCAATCAAAAATCAGTGTGAAAAGACTAAAATACCCCTGGTATGCAGTCCAAGTCCGGCCGGACTCTTTTTGCGGAACAATCTGCACTGCCGAAGTCCATCCAATTTCCAAAGTTTCACAAAACCCCATGAAATTCAACCTCAGTCCGTCCGGACTCTTTCTGAAATTTCACCTATAAATATAGACCTCTGTCAAAGCATTTGAAGAACAACAAAATACTCCATTTTCACCTCAAGCCACGGCCCAAACCAGTTTCACCTTATCCTGAGCACCCGTTTTGCCTCGATTCGCGTGAAAACTCTGTATTTCGATCAAATACAACCCCCACCACCTCAAAACACCATTACAAACACTTTTTCGTATCCTGTATACGCCCCCCGAGTCAAAGGAGCCGACCCTAGCCATAGGTAGCGCTCTCTCTCCCTAAACTCTCGTTCCGTCTCGGTTTACGCGCCAGTCGCTACAACCGTTTCGGACGAACGTTGTTGAAATGTAGATGTCACCGTCTAACGGGGTCAGATACGTTTTAGTCCTCGATCCTCTTCTCTTCCCGTAAGAGAAGTAATCCCGGGTTAAAACGGCGTTCCAGCCCCATTCCGTTACTTTTTATGTCATTTACAAATTCCGGATCGTTTGATCCGTCGAACGTCATTTACTTTCATGTCATTTACAATTGCGAATCGTTTGATCCCTCGATCGTTCTTTACTTTTACGTAACTTTACAATTTCGAGCCGTTTAGCTCGTCGAACTCACTTTACAATTCCGGGTCGTTTGATTCCGTCGATACCGCACTTTAAATACTGTCATTTACAAGTCGGAGCCATTTGGATCGTGATAGTATTTACTTATCAAAAGTCCGAGTCGCAAAACGATTCGTTGATCGCATATCATTTAATGCCTTTTTTCCGTAAAATCGCTAACAATGTAATGCCCGGTTCAAAACCAGAGTTCGACATTCGAACTCTCTTTCAAAACGCGCGAAATGACGTTTGGCATTCAAACGCTCATCTTCGAACTTAAAAGCCGACTTGACATTCAAAATCATTTAATGCTTTTTTCCCGTAAAATCGCTAACAATGACATGTCCGGTTCAAAACCGGAGTTCGACATTCGAACTCTCTTTCAAAACGCGCAAAATGACGTTTGGCATCCAAACGCTCATCTTCAAACTTAAAATCCGACGTTTGACATTCAAACGCTCTTTTCTTAAAAGTCAACATTTGACACTTAAGACAAACAGTTAAAATTAGTATTCGCGCCACTTTTCCTAAAACTTCCAAAACCGACGTTTGTCATTCAAACGCTCGCCTTTTCAAACAGAATCACATAATCAACGTTTGACATTCAAACCAAGATTAAGCTTGTCATTCAATCCCCCATTTCCAAAAATGCCAACCACACACACACACACGCACACATTTTCGAGAAAGGCAGAAAGACTCGTCATACGAGGCGTTTCGGGTGATCTCAAAATACTCTTCCCAAAACATAACGTGACCTCCGAACCTAACAATCTCTGGTACTAAAAAAAGCTTTTTACTCATTTTTGCTACCAATAAAAATGACTCCCCGTTTTCAAAGCTTTTTCCTAAGTTTTTGCTGCCAATAAAAACGACACCATTTTCAACCAAAAGTCGTTTCTCAACATTTGGGCTCAAAATACAAAAACCGCGTGGCGACTCCTCTCCTTCCCGAAAGAGAGGTCTCAGACACCAACCCTCCACGAAAGACAACCGCATTTTTCACCGCGCGCAAAATCTGGGTAATTTCACGGACAGAGCTTCGCCTCAATTCTTGATTCGGGCTTTGATGTTTGTTGATCAACAAGATTGATAAACAAACTTTAGGTGATTTCAGGGTGATTTTGTAGGAATCTTTCAGGGAGAGAAACCAATAAAATGTGTGTGTTGTGTGTTTTCAATCGTGGATCGGGGACCTCTGAAATACTAAAAGTCATCAGGTATTTATAGGGGTTTAAGAGGTAAAGGTGCAGAGGGAAACCACCCTAGGAAGGTTCTGGAACTCAATTATCATTGGATGACCGGATTGATAAGGTTTTATCCATAAAAGAGTTTGAAACGGAGAAGGAGAGTGATTCTGCATATCCTGCAGAGGGCTTGTCTCGCGCGAGACACGTATGTCCCGTGCGAGACAACTAGTCGGTTGATTATTTTGTCCTCTTCAGTTATTCCGTTAGTCAGTTAGGTCCAAAACTAACGAGGTTAGTTAGAAACTTAACGAAACATGATGAAACTGATATGATTTCATCAAAACACAAAAAAGAGACGAAGAATAGTGTAATCATGAATTATTGGTTCAGAATGGGGAGTCTACAGAGCCCCTCGGCGACAAGACTTATGGAAGAAGTCATGTCGTCGATAGAAAAGACATCATTCTGAACATTGGGATGGTCGTGCCGCACGGCTGCCTACGTATCTCTAAGAGAGAATCAGACCAAACGTAGTTCGACTCCAAAACACTAAAAAGGCTATTTTAGGTATTTTGAAAAGCATTTTTGAAAATCGAAGTGGGATTTTTTTTTTTGAAAAGGTAAAATCATACTGAGGAATCAAGGACTTGACCCAATTCTGATGATACCCGGTTTGTTGATGAAGTTGCTGAAGTGCGTCGCCCGAGGTTACTGATGTTGCCATTGTTGTTGCCGAGGTCACAGACTTTGAAGTTACTGAGGTCACAGACTTTGTTGTGGTTGCCGAGGTCACAGACTTTGAGGTTTGCTGCGGTCGCAGACTTTGTTGACGTTGCCGAGGACACGATCTTGAAGTTTGCTGCCGTCACAGACTTTGTTGATGTCGCCGAGGTCACGGACTTGAAGTTTGCTGCCGTCACAGACTTTGAAGTTGTTGCCAAGGTCACGGACTTTGAAGTTTGCTGCCGTCACAAAATTTGTTTACGTTGCCGAGGTCACGGACTTTGAAGTTTGCTGCGGTCGCAAACTTTGTTGATATTGCTGAGGTCACGGACTTTGAGGTTTGCTGCGGTCACAGACTTTGAAGTTTTCGGTTGAGGTGGAGGTTCTGTCGGCTCCTATAATGCAAGGATATATGCATATTGGGCTCGGATGGACCCGAATGATTCTTACCTTTTTGCACTTGCTAGCACATAAAGATTCCAAATAGATTTTTCCAGATTTTAGTTGTTCAACTGGACTTACGTGGTGGTGCTCACGACCGTTCGTGTAAATGGCCGGTTGGTCATTTTGGTGGTGAGTTTATGTATGAGTATATGGTGTATAAATATGTAGGGACAATTGTGTGGATTTGTATTTGAGGTGGGTGAACTGTATGAGTGAACTTGTGTTTGACAAGTTGGGACCAAATCAGGTTTATGCAGAATCTGTTGCTAGTCAGCAAGGCTGAATTTCAATGAGTAACCCTGTGTGAACACATCTAGGCCTGTTGCGAATCTTAATTCTCCCTTGAATCGTGTCTCTAGGAGGTAAACGACTACAAATCTGTCGACTGTCGTAATGGCTTTATATCCAAGTCTCTTTCTTATCACAAGCCCCAAGTTGCTTGCAAGTGGTAGATGACTTTGTGAACAGGCTTGTGAGTCTGCTCTCTTGATTTGAAGATGATCGAAGATGACTCTCCTTATTGACTTGATTTGAAGAAGATCGAATGATGTTCGATGAAGGAGGTTGAAGAATAGTCTCCCTTTGTCCTTGATTTTTTTTCTTAGTGACGCACCCTGGTTTTTGCCTAGACCGCCCTTTCGGGTTTTCAATCTAGCGGGCATCTCTTTTGCGTCTTTTTTTTTTTTGAAAATAGTATGTTAACTCGAAGAGAACTCAGAGGAGAGAATTGTTGGGTGTCGAAACCTAACGGTTTATTTAATATCCGCAAGCACACGGGCTATTGCAATATAGCGGGTGCAAGTACGGGTCGATCCCACAAAGACAGAGTTTACTTTTGAATGAATTTGTTTTTACTATAATTTTATAAAGATGATTGGGGGAAAAGTAAAGATTTTCTTTGGAAAAAGAAAGAAACATATACAGAAAATACTTTAAATAAAACTTTATATAATGAAGCATTCTCGGGATTGGAAATCATACACATAATATGTTCATCAAATTGTCATTGTCTTAGGAAATAATGGTTTTCATAAAAATCAAGGATGGTATGTTAGGCTTACACTACTTCGGGTTAAGACAGTAGCGTTTGTATTCTTCACTAATTATGCCCTAACTATTTGAGATTTCCGTTTATGGTACTCCCGCCCTGTCACAAACGGGCATTCTGGCTTATCTCTAGCTGACCATAATTAGTAAGAATCCATTAAGAACAAGAGTCAACATACTTTCCATTAAAGGAAAATCCCTAGGCCGTTGAACTACTTTCGTGATCAATGGAACCCAGTTTCTTTATATGGTTCCGTCAATCGAGATTCTCCGCTAGGTCCTTCTCTCAATTGACTGAATCATACAAGTTGGACGTCTCCAAAATGTAAGTCATTTAGAGATTGATATAAAGAAATTGTTTAGATGAAGATAGAAGACAAGACTTTCATATTTTAAGATGATGAACAGTTTATGCTTTGAGTTTCCAACCCCAAGAACAAGGGGGATTACTCACTAGCCATGTAAAATAGATAAGCAATAATATAAAGAAAAGAGTAAGAGAAACTTATGAAGAAATGAGAGATGAATGACTGGAATAATGCTTCACTTTTATTGCTTCTTTTCCAAAGGAACTTCAAGAACAAATATAGACTTGAATCTTCAAGGATCTTTGGAAATCAATGTAATAAGTACTTGTATCTAATCTCTAACAATTTCTTATGAAAATTCTATGAAAATTCGGTATCTAAGACTGAGTACGATGGGTATTTTTATAATGGGAAGGGAACTCTTCAAGAAGGTGCCTTCAAAAGGTGCCTTTTAATTCTGCAGACGCGACTTGCACGGCCGAGTCAAGGATTTTGCACGGCCGTGTTCCCTTGGCGCCAATTTTGGATTTTTGAATAGGCCAAGTGCACGGCCGCTCTGAAGACTAACACGGCCGATCACTTTTCAAGACACGGCCACTCTGCGTTTTGGGGCAAAAAATGGCCTGAAAATGGCCAAGTGCACGGCCGCTCCACTTTGGCTGCACGGCCGCTCTGGTTGGAATTTGGCTTGTGTGTTTGATTTGTTTGTTGCTCCTCCATGCCTTTGAACCAAAAGTGTCCAAGCATCCTTTGATCATTAAATAGACTCCAAAACTTGTCTAAAATGCATAGAGTATACCAAAAGGCGTAAAATCTAATAAATATGAAAAAGGAACTAAAAGTATACTAAAATGAGATGAAAATGGTAATTAACTAAGTAAAAGTATATAAAAACTTAGGATAAATGACTATATAATAGTCACTTATCAAACTCCCCCACACTTAGCTCTTGCTTGTCCCCAAGCAAGTTTAAGATGAAAACATGGAGAGGGAGAAAAGAAAAGAAAAAATGAGATCGATCCCTCAGAATTATAGTAGCAAGCCCTAATTGCCTTTTGGATATTGCCTTCATCTTTCTAGTCATATTTTGCATACCTTTAAAAATTATTAGAAAGAAGCATTTTTGGGATACTTTAAAGAAATAATTTTTAAGACAATAACCTAATATAGCATATATAGAATTTGATCAAGTAAAGCATGCTAGAAGGATAAATCTTAGATCATTTTCTTGATAAAAGAGAAGCTTTCACTCTTTAGAGTGATTTTTGAGAAGATAAATTTATTACTTTAAAATGTACAAAGGAAAGTATAAATACTTATTCACAAACTAGAAGTTTCCATAGAATTGTATTGCTTTTTTGAATCACAAGGGTGAAAAATGGATGATGATAGTGGAAAAATCTTATCAAGGCTTCAACAATTTCATCTTATTTTTGCGCGTGTTAAATTTTTACAAAAGACCTTAGTTATTTTTTATCCTTTCAAGTAGGAGACATTGTGGCTGCGAACCCCATGTTGCTAATACTTAGATCAAGAATACTTTGGATATTACTTCCATTTGGCAAGGAAGCATCGTCGCAGCGAACGTCGTGCCCCGAGTTACTTTAGAAGTAATAGGTTTCTTTTTGCTTTTAAGATTTGGTGACTAAGTCACTCTTTTAGCAATAAGATAAAATGCCTAACCTTGATTCGATTAGTGGAAATGGAAAGATGGAATTTTGATGAAGAGGTGTGATTCAAGGGATGCAAAACAAAGTGGATACTTCTAATAAGGGAATAAACATTTAATAAAATTTAAAATGTACAATTTTAAAGAAATATTTTCAAAATTTTTCATAAGAACAACCAAGTGTATAAAGATGATCAATAAGGATTCCATTTAATCAAATGCTTTTTCTTGATAAAACCCTATATTTTGCTATACTAACTTATGAGGCTTTTAATTTATTTCCTAAAAATGTCCCTATATTTTTCTTCTTAATAATTTCTAAGTTTATAGAAAATATGAGAGGAAAGACAAATGCATTATTCTTGGGCAAATAGCAAGCATAAGGAATAATAATATGGATCATCATAGGGATTATATTTTTTTATATATACTATACATGTATAAAGAGAAATGAAAAATGCAACTAAAAAAAAAGAAAAATTAAACTAGAAAGCAAGTAAATTTTAAAACTAAAAAGCAAGTAAATAAAGATAGATATACCCCCCCCACACACTTGGAATGAACATTGTCCTCAATGTTTCAAGGAACAACGTCAATCTTGGGGGAGTAAAGAAAAACTTACTGAAATTGAGTGGTGGGTTCGTCTAGTGTTATGAATGAAACTACTCCAATCGGGTCTCCGGTCATGTAGTGCTTTAACCTTTGACCGTTTACCTTGAACTCTCCTTGTGCTTCGTTCCCAATTTCGATGGCTCCGTATGGATATACTTTACGAACTTGATATACGCCCGTCCATCTTGATTTTAATTTACCTAGAAAAAGCCTTAAACGAGAGTTAAAAAGTAGTACCATGTCTCCTTCTTTGAAATCCTTTTTTATGATACGAGCATCATGCCATTTCTTCGTTTTTTCCTTGTATAACTTGGCACTTTCGTATGCTTCATATCGGAGTTCTTCGAGCTCTTGTAACTGAAGTTTTCGCTTTTCACCGGCTTCTGCTAGGTCATAGTTTAGAGCTTTAATTTCCCAATATGCTTTGTGTTCAAGCTCTACGGGTAAATGACATGGCTTTCCATACACCAAACGGAAAGGAGTTATTCCGATGGGTGTTTTGAAAGCGGTACGATAAGCCCATAAAGCATCGTTTAATTTTATTGACCAATCCTTCCTTGAACTTATTACCGTTTTCTCCAAGATCCACTTTATTTCTCGGTTCGATACTTCCACTTGTCCGCTTGTTTGAGGATGATACCCGGTGCCCGTTTTATGATAGACTCCGTACTTTTTTAATAAAGCCTCGAATTGGCGGTGTGAAAAATGCGAACCACCATCACTTATGATAACTTTTGGAACCCCAAATCTTGGAAAAATTGTATCCTTGAAAAGCTTCATGACGACTTTTGAGTCGTTTGTTGGAGATGCTATGGCTTCTACCCATTTTGAGACGTAGTCCACTGCTACTAAAATATAGTTATTGTTGAAGGACATTGGAAATGGTTCCATGAAATCAATGCCCCATACGTCAAAGATTTCAACCTCTAAAATATTATTAAGAGGCATTTCATTTCTTCTCGAAATGTTGTCGGTTCTTTGGCAACGATCACAAGAAATAACGAAATGTCAAGAATCTTTGAAGAGTGTGGGCCAGAAGAAACCTGATTGAAGAACCTTGGCGGCGGTTTTGGTTGTGCTTGCATGACCGACATAAGGGGATGAATGACAATGATAAAGAATGTCATTAATCTCTTCATTAGGTACACACCGCCTAATGATTCCATCTGCACAATGCTTAATAAGGAGCGGATCTTCCCAAAAATAGTATTTAATTTCTGATAAGAATCTCTTCTTTTGTTGATAACTCATTTCTGGGGGAAGAATCTTACATGCTAGGTAATTAACAATGTCCGCAAATCATGGGGTTTCGACATTGTTTATAGCAACAAGATGATCGTCCGAAAATGAGTCATCAATTGGAAGGTCATCATTATTGGAAATTTCCAATTCATTGGGAAGACAGGATAAATGATCAGCGACCAAATTTTTCGTTCCCTTTTTATCACGGATTTTTAAATCAAACTCTTGGAGTAGAAGGATCCACCTTATCAATCTTGGCTTTTCATCCTTCTTTGCCAATAAGTATCTTATTGCTGCGTGATCCGTGTATACGATTACTTTTGAACCCACCAAATATGATCGAAACTTAACCATAGCAAATACCACGGCCAATAGTTCTTTTTCTGTGGTGGCGTAATTTATTTGTACTTCATCTAGCGTTCGGCTAGCATAGTATATAGCATGTGTTTTCTTGTCTTTCCGCTGCCCTAGAACAGCTCCAACTGCAAAATCACTTGCATCGCACATTATTTCGAAAGGGAGATCCCAATCAGGTGGTTGTACGATAGGAGCGGACACCAAATCTTCCTTCAACCTGTTAAAAGCTTCAAGACAAGGGCTATCGAACACAAATGAAGCATCTTTCATTAGTAGATTAGTTAAAGGTTTAGAAATTTTTGAGAAATCATTTATAAATCGTCGGTAAAAACCGGCGTGACCAAGAAAACTTCTTATTCCTTTAACATTAGTAGGCGGAGGTAATTTTTCAATAATCTCAATTTTCGCCTTATCTACTTCTATCCCCTTTTCGAACACCATATGTCCTAACACTATCCCTTCATTTACCATAAAGTGACATTTTTCCCAATTTAAAACAAGATTAACTTCTTCACAACGTTGTAGGACTTTAGATAAATTTTTCAAACATTCGTCGAAAGAATATCCATAAACAGAGAAATCATCCATAAAAACTTCCATTATATTTTCTATGTAATTGGAAAAAATGGACATCATACAACGCTGAAAAGTGGCGGGAGCATTACAAAGTCCGAAAGGCATTCTTCTATAAGCGAAGGTACCATAAGGACAAGTAAAAGTAGTTTTTTCTTGATCGTCCGGATGGATAGGGATTTGGAAAAATCCCGAATATCCGTCCAAATAACAAAAATGGGAATGCTTGGCCAATCTTTCTAGCATTTGGTCTATAAAGGAAAGGGGAAAATGATCCTTTCGGGTGGCTTTATTTAATTTTCTGTAGTCTATACACATGCGCCAACCTGTGACAGTCTTTGTTGGGATTAATTCATCCTTATCATTTCGAATGACTATCATTCCTCCCTTCTTAGGGACAACTTGCACGGGGCTCACCCATTTGCTATCCGCAATTGGATAGATAATGCTCGCGTCAAGTAATTTAAGGACTTCTTTTTTAACTACTTCCTTCATGTTAGGATTGAGTCTTATTTGATGCTCAATGGAAGGTTTGTGATCTTCCTCTAAATCAATCCTATGCATGCAAATTTTTGGATGAATCCCTTTTAAGTCATCTATCTTATATCCTATGGCTTTTTGATGCAACCTAAGCTCATTTAATAACTTTTCAGTTTCAAGAGGGCCTAGTTTAGCATTTATAATCACGGGATAAGTAGAGTTAGGTCCCAGAAATTCATACCTTAGATTTGTAGGAAGAGGTTTTAACTCAACTTGAGGTGCCTTAATTACCTCCTTTTCCTCTTTGTTGGATGGCTCCGCTTTAGTCTCCAACTCTTCATAATCAGTGTTGCCACTAGACTTTGCTGCATGATTAGTATCTAAAAGCATAATATAATTTGCAATTTCATTATCGTCATCATTATGCAAAGTTCTCTTCCAATCTATAAGACTTTTCTCTAGCGGGTCTTTAGATTGGGGACTTTCTAATTCCTTGCTAATGAATTCTAGTACGTTAATGTCTAAGCAAGGGTTCTCAAGATCGGGATTTTTCATAAATTTAGACAAGTTAAACTCTACTTTATCATTTCCTACATTCAAAGAAAGGTTACCATGTTTAACGTCTATAATTGCCCCACCTGTGGCAAGAAATGGTCTACCCAAAATTACAGAAATATGATTATCCTCTTCCATCTCAAGAACTACGAAGTCAACCGGGATGATTAATTTCTCGATTTGGCAAGGGACATCTTCCATAATATCCACCGGATATTTAATGGAACGGTCCGCTAATTGCAGAGATATGGTTGTAGGTTTTAATTCCCCCACACCAACTCTTTTGCTAACTGAAAGTGGGATGAGGCTTACGCTAGCTCCAAGGTCTAGCATGGCATTATCTACATTAATTTTACCTATATTACAAGGAATAGAGAAAGTGCCAGAATCTTTTAATTTTGGAGGTAACCTTTTTTGTAAAACAGCACTTACTTCTTCCGTTAATGCAACAGTCTCATTTTCTTCTAGCTTTCTTTTGTTAGAAATGATATCTTTTAGGAATTTAGCATAAGAAGGCATTTGTTGCAAAGCATCGATAAAAGGTACATTAATGTAAATAGATTTTAAAACTTCCAAAATTTTTGCAAATTGTTATCAAGTTTTGTCTTTACCAACCTTTGAGGGTAAGGTATTGGCGGATCAAAATTTCTAGTTATTTTAGGGGATTCTGTTCCTTTATCAACCTCATCATTAGTCTCAATCATAGGCAGGTTTGACTAATACTTTTCTCAATGGGATTATTTTTCTTAGGAAGATAATCAATAAGCTCTTTCCCGCTTCTAGTAACTACCGCCTTAGCATGTTCATTTAGCATTTTGTTATGGGCGGCTAAGTTATCAAATCTATCATTTAATAACATGAAACATTCCCTAAACTCAATATTAGTCTTTTCTTGATCATTTTTGCTTTCAACTATGAAATCCATTAAAAGATCTAATTTTGACTAAGGGGGGAAGGTACTTGCATTGTTATTGAAATTCTTAGGTGCAAATCCCGGAGGTTGTGTATATGGTTGCGGGTTTAGAACGTTGTTATTCTTATAGGATAAGTTGGGGTGATTCCTCCATTCGGAATTGTATGTATTAGAATACATCCCCCCTCTTCTGTCCAAAAGAATTTACAAAATTCACTTGATCATTAGAACTAATGTCAAGCAACTCGCAATTATCCGTACTATGTGAGTTAGACCCACATAGTTCACATAAAACATTTACATTAGCCACGGGATTGACATTAAGATTTTCAATTTTTTTCAAAAGCATGTCAACCTTAGAAGAGAGAAGAGTAACTGCATCAACATTATATTTACCAGGCGTACCTTGTTGTTGCTCCCTCTCATTTGACCATTGGTAATGGTTCAACGCAATATTTCCGATAAGGTCATATGCCTCATCGACTCCTTTATTCATCAACGCTCCTCCTGCAGCGGCATTAATGGTCTCTCTTGTATTGAATATGAGACCGTTGTAGAAGGTGTGAACAATCAACCAATTTTCGAGCCCGTGGTGGTGGCACATTCTGAGAAGTTCCTTGAACCGCTCCCATGCATCATACAAAGTTTCACTATCTATTTGGCAGAAGTTAGTGATCTTTGTGCGGATTTGGGCTGTTTTACTTGGTGGGAAAAAACGACCAAGGAATGCTTCTTGGATTTGGTCCCATGTTGTCAACGAATTTTGGGGGACCTAATTTAACCATTGCTTCGCCTTATCCTTAAGAGAGAAAGGAAAAAGGTGCATCCAAATTGCTTCCGGGGTAACATTCTGAATACGTGTGGTATCACAGTATTCCAAGAATGTTTGGATGTGGAGATGAGGATCTTCGAAAGCGGTGCCGCTATATTGGTTATTCATAACCATATGCAAAAGTTGCGACTTTATCTCAAAGTGTGCCGCTCCGGAATTCGGCACAACTATAGGGGATCTAGTTCCCGGGGTACTTAGATTCACAAAGTCCCGTAGGGTCCTAGCTGGTGTTTGTGGCTCTCCTTCCGCCATATGCTTGCTTAGTGTCTCTTTGAATTTCCTTAATCTTTCGTGAAAGATTCGTTCGGTTCTGGATCAAAATTGTCAAAGAACATCCGAGTCCGTTTTATACACTATAAAAAAGCACTCAAAGAGAGATTAAACGTAACAATTTATCGGAAGTAAAGACAAAACAAAATGAAAACAAAATAAAACAAAAAACTTATGTAGTAAAGACAAAAACTAAAAGTAAACTGTTGTCTCCGGCAACGGCGCCAAAAACTTGTTGGGTGTCGAAACCTAACGGTTTATTTAATATCCGCAAGCGCACGGGCTATTGCAATATATCGGGTGTAAATCGGGTCGATCCCACAGAGAGAGGATTTACTTTAGAATGAATTTGTTTTTACTATAATTTTATAAAGATGGTTGAGGGGAAAGTAAAGATTTGCTTTGGAAAGAGAAAGAAACATATACAAAAAATACTTTAAATAGAACTTTATATAACGAATCATTCTCGGGATTGGAAATCATACACATAATTTGTTCATCAAATTGTCATTGTCTTAGGAAATAAAGGTTTTCATAAAAATCAAGGATGGTATGTTAGGCTTACACTACTTCGAGTTAAGACAGTAGAGTTTGTATTCTTCACTAATTATGCCCTAACTATTTGAGATTTCCATTTATGGTACTCCCGCGCTGTCACAAACGGGCATTCCGGATTATCTCTAGCTGACCATAATTAGTAAGAATCCATTAAGAATGAGAGTCAACATACTTTCCATTAAAGGAACATCCCTAGGCCGTTGAACTACTTTCGTGATCAATGGAACCCAGTTTCTTTATATGGTTCCGTCAATCGAGATTCTCCGCTAGGTCCTTCTCTAAATTGACTGAATCATACAAGTTGGACGTCTCCAAAATGTAAGTCATTTAGAGATTGATATAAATAAATTGTTTAGATGAAGATAGAAGACAAGACTTTCATATTTTAAGATGATGAACAGTTTATGCTTTGAGTTTCCAGCCCCAAGAACAAGGGGAATTACTCACTAGCCATGTAAAATAGATAAGCAATAATAAAAAGAAAAGAGTAAGAGAAACTTATGATGAAATGAGAGATGAATGGCTGGAATAATGCTTCACTTTTATTGCTTCTTTTCCAAAGGAACTTCAAGAACAAATATAGACTTGAATCTTCAAGTATCTTTGGAAATCAATGTAATAAGTACTTGTATCTAATCTCTAACAATTTCTGATGAAAATTCTATGAAAATTCGATATCTAAGACTGAGTATAATGGGTCTTTTTATAATGGGAAGGGAACTCTTCAAGAAGGTGCCTTCAAAAGGTGCTTTTTAATTCTGCAGACGCGACTTGCACGGCCGAGTCAAGGATTTTGCACGGCCATGTTCCCTTGGCGCTAATTTTGGATTTTTGAACGGGTCAAGTGCATGGCCGCTCCACTTCTGCTGCACGGCCGCTCTGAAGACTAACACGGCCGATCACTTTTCAAGACACGGCCACTCTGCATTTTGGGGCCAAAAATGGCCTGAAAATGGCCAAGTGCACGGCCGCTCCACTTTGGCTGCACGGCCGCTCTGGTTGGAATTTGGCTTGTGTGTTTGATTTGTTTGTTGCTCCTCCATGCCTTTGCACCAAAAGTGTCCAAGCATCCTTTGATCATAAAATAGACTCCAAAACCTGTCTAAAATGCATAGAGTATACCAAAAGGCATAAAATCTAATAAATATGAAAAAGGAACTAAAAGTATACTAAAATGAGATGAAAATGGTAATTTAACTAAGTAAAAGTATATAAAAACTTAGGATAAATGACTATATAATAGTCACTTATCAAGAATCTTATTGAGGAGAGAGAAATGAGATCTCAAGCTTAATTGAGGAGAGACGGACTCTATTCTTTGGAAGGTGATCCTAGCATTGAATCTTTGGAGAAGTGTATTTTTTAATAATGAGAGTGAGAAGCAGAGAGGAAAGCTCCTAATGTAGATTCGATTGTTTTGAAAATTTGATGCTTGGATTTTAAGAGTGTGTATGAGAGTGGCTAACAGGAAGCCCCTAGACTCAACAAGAAATGCTACTTGGCTCAAGGATCTAGAAAAGTTGTTCTGCCTTTTAATGAACCGTGCATCATCTAGAATTTTCTAAATAAGTTTGAGAAGAAAGCCATTCATTAGTATGACTTAAGGGTAAACATTTTTTCTTGATACTGAAAGTCTTCTTCATTTGTTATAAGAGGATGTGGAGTCATCTTCATTTCTTTTGTTGGTGTCACTTGACTCCTCTTCTTTGTGGGAGAGTCCTTCATGCATTTGAAGTTTCACCTTTGTTGTGGGGGTGATGAAAGCTTGAGAGTTTCTTCCCTCCCTTTTTTTTTGTACTCTCAAAGCTTTGAATTGAGTAGCCCCACTCTTCTTGGAATGAAGGTTGACAGCAGCACCTTTGGCTTTCTTCGCTTGTTGATCTTTGACTTTCAGTAGGGGTAATGTTTAGCCCTTAAGCCTTCTAAGGATAACTTTCTTCTTAAACTTGCTTAGAAGTCTCTAATTTTACGATGATTTAGGGAATGGAGGGTCCATTATTTTGCATGAATTAAATGATACTCCTGAGGTAGAACAACCTTAGGGAAATTGTTTAGGAAAAGAAAATTACTTTGATTTATTGAGAAATTAAGAACAGACTCGATAGTTTAGATGACACAAACTAGAGGAGGTGAGAAGTACTAGAAAGACAGAACGACTCTTCGAGTTCATACTTGAAAATTTAAAACCTAATCTACTTCTATCAAAGGAGAAAGGGAGAGAATAGTCGTAGCCCTAAAGTGGTAAGTGTAGATTTCTTCTCGGAGCTTCATCTTCTTCATGGATTGCGAGGGAGAGGATTGGTGATGACGTTGGTACGTTCTAACTCTCCATTGTCAAAGAGGTCTTGGATGATGTCCTTCAAGTGGTGACAGGTGTTGGTGTCGTGGCCGATAAAGTTGTGATACTTGCAGAATAAGGGATGAGCATGATTAGGACACATATCTTTAGGAGGACCACCTTCTCTTGGTTTGATCTTTTCATTCTTGACGAGCACATCGAAGAGTTCCTCTTGAGTGATTCCTTCAATTTTGTCATAGTGTCTCTTTTTCTTTTCGGGAGGAGGAAAGCAGAATACTTGTCGGTGTTGGAGCGGTTGAATGCAATAGCGTTAACTGAAGCATCCTTACTTGTGGTGGTTTTGTTGAAGCGGAAATTGTTTTCCTTCTTTTTACTTTTTAGGAAGTCATCAATCCTAATCCCGGACTCATGGAGTTCATTGAAACTAGGAAAGTAATTACCGGCGAGCTTCTCTTGAAATTCATCACAAAGACATTGAAGGAAGATATGGATTTGCTCTTTGAGAGTAGGTCTTTCGACAATTTCAGTAAGTTTGAGTCTCCATCTTCTAGCAAATTCGGTAAAAGACTCATTGGCATGTTGCTTGGTTTGTTCAAGATCCCTCCTAGTAGGGCGGTAAGTGGAGTTGTCTTCAAACTGTCTTTGGAAGACTAAACATGTAGATGACCAATCAAGTCTTGTAGTCATAGGAAGAGACATGTACCAATTCCTTGCAGCACCCTCCAAGGTTTGAGGAAAGCATTGGGCCAAGATTGTGTTATCAACGCCCATTGGAAGCATAGCCCATGTGTAGGTTTCAACATGAGCTCGAGGACAAGTAGTACCATTAAACTTGGCAATATCGGGTGTCTTGTACTTGCGAGGAAATTTGGTGATGGATTGTTGAAGAGCATCGGGATCAAATGGAACGAATGACCCTTTTGAAGTGTCAAGGTTTGCAAGTTTCTTCTCAAGGTAATTCTTAGTAACATGGTCACCAAGTTTAGTAGTTTCACCACTGCCTTCTTTCTTGGTCTTAGTACCCTTGGATATATGGCCCTCATCATCGGAGGATGATGAGGAATAGGAGGAATCGGATTCTTCCTTTTTCTTGCTTGGCTTCTTGGGTATCTTATTCTTTTTGGTGTAGGATTCCTCTTCAGAGGAGAAGGATTCCTCTTTCTGCTTTTGTTTTCTTCCTTTCTTGACTTTCATGTAGTTGAGCTCTTGCATGAGGGCGGCCATTTGGGCGTTTTGCTCATCAATTTTCTTACTTTGTTCATCCAACCTAAACATGGCTTCGATGAGTTGGGCCTTAGCTTCGTTCATTTCGGCCTCGGTGACAGAAGGAGAAGCAGACATCGTGTTAAGCTTTGGCGAAGAACCTAGACGTGTAGCAACCGTGGTAAACCATGATCGAGTCCTAACAAGTCGGCTGAATAGGGTGAATGAAGGCTTGAAGGTTTTGGCCAAAACACTAAAAGACCGAACACTCGTCTCGCACGGGACAAGTAGTCTCGCGCGAGACAATACCACTGAAAGTCACAATTTTCTGATTTTAATTCTAATTTTGGTCAGACGGAAAATCCGTTTTGGGGGTTTCTAATATTCAAAATTCAAACCTAGGGACCTAGGGGTCGACGTAATCTCAAGTAACATCAAGTTTTGTGCAATACATTTGGTGAGAAATATTTCTCTTTAGGGGCAAATCCGAAGGGACAATTATAGGGCCATTTTCGAAGGGACAATTTCGAAGCGACAATTTTTTTATTTCTTTTCCATAGATTATTGCATAAAACAAGATCTTGACAATGGATTACAAGGACTCCAAGATCAAACCGACCGGTGACGGAGTGTCTTAAAAAGTCAATCTACATGATATGTGGCTATGCAGGGCTGGAAGGCTAGGCTCCCCGCGATATGACAATCTAGATGGATTGAATACGCGGAGTGGGATGATCCAACTTCGGAGAGATCGGCGACTAGGTGGTTACCGTCATCCGTCCGTAGTGTGGGTCCCGGATTTATCAAGGGTATGTAGTGCAATGACAGTTATAATATGAGTGCGCGTGTGTGAGAGTCAATTCTAGGTGATAGAGTAAAATAGAAAGTTTTTTTGTTGAAAACTAAAGAAAAACAGATAGTGGCCGCACCAAGTAGTTGACTACGTTTCTCCCATATTAGGAAGACTCAGGCCGTCGTAGTTCCACTTAAAGAGAGAGAGAGAGAGAGAGAGAGAGAGAGAGAGAGAGAGAGAGAGAGAACTAAATTAATTAATTACAAAGCCCGAGTCAACCGATAACCGATAAAAATTAAAATAATCCAATCTCACGCAGGTATATAATTCAAGTATAAATTAATTATTCTACCCTGCAAAATAAAGTTAGTGCAAGAAAAATAGAAATAATAATTTATTTTGACTTTTCTGAATTTTAAAAACTTTTCTGTAAGTTTTTTTTTCATATGGTCAACCTTTCTTTGAAAAGTCAACAGCCAAGTTTTTTTCAAACAGGTTTAAAGAAAGGACAAGGAACCTTTTTGACTTTTTTTATCAATTCCATATGCTTGGCGGGTGAAATTTCTTTCCTGAAGTGACACAATGTCTCGCGGGGGATAAGCTTGTCCCGCGCTGGACAAGCACTCGGCCAGAATAATTTTTTTTGACGAAAACTGTACAGAAAAATCTGAAAAAATTCAGAAAAAATCAATTTTTGCAGAAAAATAAAAGGATTGATAATACTCAATTGTGCGCAAGTCTAACCCTCTTAATTAATTCTCCCCAGCAGAGTCGTCAAAACTGTAGCGATGCGTGAATTTTTAACATCTTTTGAGTCGCCACTTATTATTTATTTAGGAAAACAATAAGAAAAACCTTTTTGATTTTAAAGAGATTTGAGGATTCGGGGGTTAAGTTATGGAATGGGAAGGTCGAGGAGCACCCACTCCACCCAATCCGAAGATCGGTCTTGCCAATTAAGTATTATCAATCTTTTCAATACAATAATTAAAGAAGAACAAGTAAACCCTAATCAATTTCTTGATTAGAAATGTCGGATTGTATGCTTCGAGATCGCCTCCATGGATTGAAGGGACTCTAGGCTAATCCTTTTGATGGGATTACAATACTCTAAAAGTAAATAGAGGGATTGAGAAGAAGAATAAAAAGTATATGAGTTTACCTAGCGTTTGGACAGTATTTGATTTAGAACGTGATTCTAAGATGTCTTCTCGGTCGAGAAGTGATTCAGGCAGAGTTTCGACTCAATATGAGAGTCAAATCTTGATGCGGACAGAGCTTCCCCTCAATTCTTGATTCGGGCTTTGATGTTTGTTGATCAACAAGGTTGATAAATAAACTTTAGGTGATTTTAGGGTGATTTTGTAGGAATCTTTCAGGGAGAGAAACCAACAAAATTTGTGTGTGTGTGTGTGTGTTTTCGATCGTGGATCGGGAACCTCTGAAATACTGAAAGTCATCAGGTATTTATAGGGGTTTAAGAGGTAAAGGTGGAGAGGGAAACCACCCTAGGAAGGTTCTGGAACTCAATTATCATTAGATGACCGGATTGATAAGGTTTTATCCATAAAAGAGTTTGAAACGGAGAAGGAGAGTGATTCTGCATATCCTGCAGAGGGCTTATCTCACGCGAGACACGTATGTCCCATGCGAGACAACTAGTCGGTTGACTATTTTGTCCTCTTCAGTTATTCCGTTAGTCAGTTAGGTCCAAAACTAACGAGGTTAGTTAGAAACTTAACGAAACATGATGAAACTGATATGCTTTCATCAAAACACAAAAGAGAGACGAAGAGTAGTGTAATCATGAATTATTGATTCAGAATGGGGTGTCTACACCACGGCAGGGAAAAGGAAGAAGAGATTGACTGACCTTGCTAATATTGAGCAAGGGAAGAATGAAACCACTCTAAGCTATTACAATAGGTTCAGAGCCATGGCAGACCAAGTAGAAGAAAGCCTGACCGATAGGGAGGTGATCGTCTGGTTTAACTCCGGACTTAGATCCGGACAATTGATAAACGAACTCTCTGCCAGAGAGCCCAAGTCTAAATCCGATTTATTCAATGTGGCATATGCCATAGCCATGGCGGAAGAAAAAAGCAAGAAAAAGTCTGATAAGACAGAGACAACTGGTACTAACTAGGTTTCAAATGAAAGCAGCTACAAGGGCAAAAGAAGATCGTGGGGAACGGAAAAGACTGAGATCTTTAATCCCCTCACCAAGCCTATCACAAAAATTATGCAATTGGTGAATCTTCCAAATCCCCGTCCGCTCAGTGACCAACCAAAGTACCCACGTGACCCATCCAAGCACTGTGATTTCCAAAAAGACTATGGTCACAACACTGAGAACTGCTTCGCCCTCAAGAAGATGATCCAGAAGTGGGTTGATGCAGGCAAGCTTGATCGCAATGTCTTGAAGAAGGATGGCAAGCGAAAAAGGCAAGAAGACAGTAAAGATAAGGATACTGATGAAGAAGAAGACAGGCCTCCTAGGGCCAAACTCCATTAGTTTCTCCCAAACACAGTTCTGTCCGTCCTAGATATAGCCCCTCATCTCGTCAACGGCCAGAACTCGGGGGCCAGCTATGACTTGAGACAAGGAGTGCTACAGGACGTAGACGAACCAGTTGGAGGTGAGATACTAGATGGTCATAAAGACAACAATGATATCGTTCTGTCCGTCTTAGATACAGCCCCTCATCTCGTCAACGGCCAGAACTCGGGGGGGGGGGCAGCTATGACTTGAGACAAGGAGTGCTGCGAGACGCAGACGAACCGGTTGAGTTGATTATCCCTACAATAATGAAATTTAAATTCAAATTATATCAAGAGCAGAGTACTTTCATTACTTCTAGTTTTAGACTATTTTATGTAATAGGTTGATCTTTGTTAGTTTTACTTTTCTAGCCAGATAGGATTGCAGTTGAATGTAATCTGTTCAATTTATGAAATTTACTTCTTCAACATCCAAGTCAACTATCAAGACAACACTTGAGGACGAGGAACCCTCCTCAGTCTTCGAAGGGGCAAGCTCCCTCTATTAATCACCGAAGACCCAAGATCGAGTGAGTTTTCTCCTCGTCATGGATAGGTGAGACCATCACCGCCAACGACCTATGTACGAGTCATCTTCCTCGACATAGAAAGATGAAAAAGAAGAAAGCCCCACGTCACAACGAGGAAACCCCTCGGCTCTAACGACTAACGCGGCAAAACCATCTACGACCTATGTATGAGTCATCTTCCTTGTCATAGAGAGATGAAAAAGAAGAAAGCCCCACGTCACGATGAGGAAACCCCTCGGCTCTAACGACTAACGCGGCAAAACTGTCTAAAATCTATGTACGAGTCATCTTCCTCGGCATAAGTAGATGAAAAAAAAGAAACCCTAACGTCTGGACGAGGAAACCCCTCGGCTCTAATGACTAACGCGGTAAAACCGTCTAAAATCTATGTACGAGTCATCTTCCTCGGCATAAGTAGATGAAAAAGAAGAAAGCCCAACGTCTGGAAGAGGAAACCCCTCGGCTCTAACGACTAACGCGGCAAAACCGTCTAAAATCTATGTACGAGTCATCTTCCTCGGCATAAGTAGATGAAAAAGAAGAAAGCCCAACGTCTGGACGAGGAAACCCCTCGGCTCTAACGACTAACGCGGCAAAACCGTCTAAAATCTATGTACGAGTCATTTTCCTCGGCATAAGTAGATGAAAAAGAAGAAAGCCCAACATCTAGACAAGGAAACCCCTTCGCTCTAAACGACTAAAGTGGCACATCAGTAAAGACCAAGGAATCCTCCTCGGCCTAATGACTTAAAACAGGCAAAATTGCCTACTTCTAGAACCAAGTTAGCTACCTCATTTCAAATTACCAAAGGTACGAGGAGACCTTCCCCGTCTACCATAAATCTTGCGTACTTGTGCAAGTATACGACACACATTCAACAATTCATATGTCAAAGCAGGAAGTGAAAGACGACGTGAATTGGAAGAAAGGGACATTTCATTAAAAATTCATAGTAAATTACAATGCCCTACTCTATACACCAAAATATAAAATTTCTAAATACGACTACAGGTGAGTGAAAGGTTCCTAGAAGAACTCCATCGTCACGGCATCAGCATTCACCTCAGCTTCAATAGTTGGAAGGGTGATTTGCTGAGTTTGAGCATCAACTCGAGTCTCCTCGTTGGTCGGCTCCTCAGCATGAGCATCCCCCTCTTCCTCGGCGCTAAGATCATCCTCATCCCGGGCAAGGATGGCATTAAGGTTTTGGGGATCAACGGGAGGAGGAAACCAGACAGGATGGCCCGCCTCCTCATCAGCTTCAGCAATCAATCCCAAGGCATACTCTGAAAATGGGAAAAGGTAATGGAGCGACATGCCTGCCTCATCATAGGAATCTTGAGTTATAAGTCGGGCAAGCGTCTCCAGATCCAAGCCAAGGGAAGTGTCGGCCATGATCCTTCGGGCTAAATGCAAATAGCCATCGGAAAACATAGTAGCCGTCTCCTCGGCTAAGGTATCTCGAAAAGCCGGGCAAGCCTTATACTCAAAAAGAGCATCCTCAATTTATAGAGGCACGCCGGCCTCAACCTCCTTAAGCCGGGTTCCAGCCACCTCAGCTTCCTCAGACTTAGCTTTGAGCTTAGCCTGGAGCCCCTCGATAATGGCCTGCTCGACCCTGGCTTCCTCCTTGGCTTTGGCGCGCGCCTCTTCAGTTTCCTTTTCAGCTTTGACCTTGGCCGCCTTCTCCGCTTCAAGCTCCTCTCTCAACGCCTTCAACAAGCTTGCTGCCCTAGCCTGCTCGGCCTCATTCTTCTTCACTTGGCCCTCAAGCTCTTTCATCTTGACGTCCGCGGCCTTATTCTGGATGGCCTCATAGGTAGTGATTGTGCAAAGCACCAATAAAAGGTAAGAAATGTCAGTAATACAACGACAAGACGAATAAAAACAAGTTACGAGGAAGCATACCTCAACAGCAAGAAGGCCCTTTCTATTGGCAATATTCTTCTTGTTCGGCTGAGTGGCTATCATGTGATCAAGAGCGTCCTCGTCCATAGCTCGATGGACCACAGCCCGGTCAAACCTGAGCTTGGGCCCAGTACGAGCTAACAAATCTAAACCCCTCAGGGTTGGATAAAGAGCCAACTTCCTCACCACCTTATCGGCATCAGAATTGGTATTCACCATATGGGCGGTAAGCTCTGAAGGAGGGGCCATGTCAGCGACCTGCTTGGAAGGAGGCTCCTCGGAGGAAGGTTCAATGATATGATGCTTTTGGCCTGCTCGCCTGACCAAGTTGGTCTCTTCAGCTGAGGACTGGCCGGCCTCCTTACCTCCCCCCTCGACATCGGTAGTTTGGACTTGGAGGCTATGCCCCTCTTCAGTCTGACTTTGTTGTTGCCCGGAGTGAGTCTCCTCATCAACTCCCCCCGGTGGATTAATGGGTAGTGCATCAGCTTCTTTGTTGGAGAGAACCACCTGGCGCCTGGTAGCCTCCTCTTGCCTCTTTGATATGGTCGAGGAGCGACGGGCCTTCCTTTTCTGCTTCAACAAGATCATAGGGTCAAGCTTTATTTGAGACATCTCTCTCTCTTGCCCAGTGGTCAAATCTGCAAGATACGAGGAGAGTTAGCACACGTATACGAAGAAATAAAAAACAGGAAAATTTAACAAGTATGAAGGACGGGAAAGTTACAGTCGATGACGCCGTCCTCGGTCAAACACCGGTCATTGTTTTGTTTGCAAAAATAGAAATCAGCATGAAATACAAAGCCGGGATGCACCCGCCAGTCAGGAAACTGGTTGCCCCTAGTTATGGGGACGAGAGGAGTTATATCATCAATAGGCCCTTGCATAATGCCTGCCTGGACATAGTAACGAGGATCACTCTCTAGTGCCTGTAAGTACCCCAATCTGGATCACCCCCTTTCAAACACACGGGAAACACCGCAGACTCATCAACGCAGTCTCGACGACCTCTGGCACTCAAAACCCTCTCAAAACCCCCAGCCAAACCAAGGGAGGAGCCTTTCTGGGATAAAAAGGGACAAAAGGACCTTTTGGGAATTTTCAGGAAATTGGAAAAGCAATAATGGTCCGTACGGACCTCTTTGCTTTAATAATTATTGAATCCTCTTAAAGTCCACAATATTCCCTCAAATCCCGGGGAAAATGATTACCCTACTGCAGAGTTGGTCCGTACGGACCTCTTTGCATGTCAACTTGGTCCGTACGGACCTTATTGCACAGGGAACATCATAATTGCAAATATTCCTCCATCATCACAGATTCCCTCAAATCGAGGAAAACCAAAAGTCTGGATTACCAGGGAGGTCCGTACGGACCTCTTTGCACCAAATCTGGCACTATAAATAGAGGGCTCCCCCTCCTCATTTTCACACACCTCCCACTTCTCTCTTCCTCCCTAGGCCTTCTGGTTCCGAGGCATTCCCGGCCCCTTTCGAATCCTTCCGAGGCCTTCCGAGCCCCCTCGTGGTGCTCCGAAGCCTCCTCGAGCGCTCCCGCGACGCTCCCGTGCTGCCCCGAGGTACTCTCGAGGTACTCTGAGGCCCCTCGTGGTACTCCGAGGCCTTGCCTGGTCTTTACACGGTGTCCCGGCTCTTTCCGAGTCAAACCGACGATCCCAAACCACGCCGAAACTCTGCCCGAGTGACTCCTGCCACCACAACGCACGCCGAAACTCTGCCCGAGTGACTCCTACCACCACAACGCACGCCGAACCTCTGCCCGAGTGATCCCGACGATCCCCACGCACGCCGAACCTCTGCCCGAACGCATCCTGCAACATCAACTCACGCCGAAACTCTGTCCGCAGACAACCGGCACCTCCCGAAGCCATCCAGATTCATACCGGAACGCTACTCCGACCTCAAACACTATTCCTCAGTGGAAGACAGACACGAACCAACATTGGTAAGGCTTCCTTCCATTACTATTTCAATACATTTCCATACATAGCATACAATGTAGACATCCGATCTGACATGCATTTTTAAAAGCACACACACACACACAACATTTAAAGGATATTAGGGGTATCCGAAAGACTCGTTTTACGAGGCGACTCGGGTGAGCTCTAATATTCTAATATTCTCTTCCCGAGGAGTCATCTGACCTCCGAACTCAAAATCTCATCACACAAAAACAGTTTAAAATTATCTTTAAACTGATGCCCTTTTTCAATGTTTTGGGCTTAATAAAAACGGCGTGGCGACTCTACGAATGCGAAAACAAACGGCGAGGCGAAACCGCCGCCAACGCGAAAGATGCCAGATGCCGGGGCACGATCCGTCGCTGCCTCTCGGATCCGGGTAATTTCAGTTGGCGACTCCGCTGGGGACAATTTTGTTTTAAAAACTTTTAAACAAAACAAAAGATTTTTAAAACGATGATGAGGGTCAAACTTTCATTTTACCCCTTTCCTTTAACTGTTGTGTGTGTGTGCACGTGCTTCATTTTTATTTAAAAAAAAATAAAAATACAAAAAAAAATGCATCAATATTCATCTGTGCATACATTTAAAATTCTTCAAAAACTTCTGTTTTACTAAGAAAAAGAATTTTAGAGACCGCACACTACGCGCACTGCTGCCTCGGTTACACCGCACTCTACTCACACTGCTGCCTCGGTTACACCGCACGCTACGCGTACTGCTGCCTCGGATACACTGCACACTACAACCCTCGGCCGGAGTGGTCTCGGTTGCGGTCAGTTAGGTCTTCCTAGGCCTCTTGGACGCGCACGGGATCATTCCAGGCATCCCATCCTAGCCAAGCGTCAACCACGCACGTTTGAGTCTTGAGTCACACTCTGTCCGGACTCGGTTGGTTTTTACCCGGTCCGTGTCATACGGCTGGATACATATACCATGCCCGCCATTTTTACGAGTCAAGGCTCGGAACTCAAGATCCCTTGCGCAAGCAAAGCGATGAAAGGTCATGCTAAAATCTTGACCTGATCTTGATTTCCGAAGCTACACCCAGACGATGTTCCGTCCCGGATATACATCCATGCTCACATGACACCATGTCATCAAGCCTTTGGTACGTCAGCCATGACAATATGACCCAGCCAACGCCTAACGTCACAGATCCCTTGCGCAAGCAAGGTAAAGAGAGGTCATGCCGAACTCTTGACACGATCTTGACTTAGTGGCCGGCTCGGTTCACTATTCACATGGCTAACGCATCAAAACGAACATGACAAAGCTCGGTCCTTAGGTTCGATTTTTCTTTTAGGCCGGTGGAAACCGCTTGCACTATAGGACCCTCGCCGGGTGTCCACCACAGGATGTCGAAATACGGGTGCAAAACGAGGGGCTTATAGCCGCACGAGATGGTCTCCATCGACCCGGGATCTAGCATAGTTGCGAAAAAGAAGAGCAATCTTTTCCAACCTACCTAGGATTCTGAGAAAACATGTTTTAAGTAAATTAAAACAACAAAAAAAAAATCATAAATAAAAGAAACGGAAACCGCATGCCACGTGAGCTTTCCCCCTTTTATTCCGAGAGGCCATTCCTGTGTCTAAACCTTGCCCGTCACCCCCTCCAGCGAATCGAGAGTGGTTGAGAATACCTGGAAACCGCCTTTTCAGTATCGAGGTCACAAGGTCCGATAGCCCTTCCAGTTCAACGGTGCACCGTCCAGCTACTCTCCCGTGACGGGATCAACGGATAACGGTGAGGGAAACGGAACCCCGCCACTAAGGAACCTCCGGACAATGGAGGAGGTGCTTTGCGAGCCTTCGAAACCATCAAGAAGCGCCAAGAAGAGCGGCAAGCTGGATCGTAGACACCTTGCGTCTTCGAGGCGATCGCGGTTCCCCAACCCGATGGAACCTTTGTTCTCATGGGGACGAAGACATACCGGCTCCCCGGTCTCTCAAAGCTATCGGCAAGTTCCGCCTCCGCCAAGCTACGAGATCCCGGCAACGCAGCGGCTCTCGCTTAAAGCTCCCCTCGGGCGTCGGTCAAGCGGCTCAGGCATGCCCGCCTCGGCACGGTCGGTTTCCGGCTCTGCACGTCAAGCTCGGTACCAGCAGCACACATATGTGCACTGCTCCGAATCCCAATGCATCTCGGTATCCCCCAGGATTCAATCCTTTGCCTCTATACGAGCCTCGCAACCACAATCAAAAGTCCCCATGCTTACCGGGGACGGGCATCCGCGGATATCCCGACATCTCAAGTTTGCCACTGCTAGTACGCGATTGGGGCTAACGAATCATTTCCCCGGTTCCCAAACACAACCCTTAGCGGACTGGCAATCACGCCCTCAACTTCAACACCCCGGGGTATGGGTTGGTATACACTCGACTACCTCCCAAGACTCCCGAATGGCAATCCCGTCGACAATCCACCCCCGTCTTCGGTTTCCGTCCTGACAGCGGTAACCCGCCTCATCTGGTGATCCTCACATGGCTTGGGCGATCGAACAAATGAAAGACATGCAAGGCAAGCTAGCTAGTTCTCGGAAGGACTCCCTCACCGCCTGCGATCCGAGCAAAGTGGTCCCTCTCCCTCCAAAATTCGGGATGCGAAATGGAAAAGTTTGACGGGACGAGAATGCCCGAAACCCACATCGACACCTATGTCACGGGTATGAGAGCCAAAGGGGCAACCCCTCAACGGATGGCGAGATCACTTTCGGCATTCCCTCAAATCCACGGCACTAAGGTGGTTCCTCAATGTGAAGGCGAAAAACCGCTCCACATGGGATCAAATCGGTGAAATCTTCCTGGAGAAGTATCGCGCCAACCTTGAATGGGAGACAAACCGCCATGACACCAAGCCACAGAACAAAAGGATGACGAACCGGTGGGCGAGTTCTACAAAAGATGGGCTGGAAGCTAAGCGAGATAATGGATCCACTTTCCAAAGAAGAAGCGAGATGGACATCTTCCATTCACCGCCTCAAGCCATCTTTGAGGACCTTGATCGGCCGCCCATTTCTATCAGGATCTCCGTGCCATGGTCAACAGCAGGGACAAAGTTTGAAAAGACTACGAGGTCTTCAAAAGGCAACGGCAACCCCTGCCTCATCTTACCGCTATCGAACAAACTGGCAGCTTCAACTCCACTGCCCCGACCAAAGGAAAGGAAGCGGCCGGAACGATGCTGTACATTCGAACGGAGCTCAAGTAAACCGCGATCAAGCGGCCCCGAAGAATAACAATCCCCCTCGCTTCCCACGGTTCCGGCATTTAGATAACCTGGAAATGCCCTTGGGTCAAGTATTTGAAGCTTTGGTGAAACGAAATCTTCTCAAACCACTCGAGAATTTCCAACCGAAGACTCCCAGGCCAACATGGATATGAGCAAGCATTGCGCCTTCCACAACTACCCCAGGCCACACCACCGACAATTGCTTTGTACTCAGCGGGTGGTCCGGGGGCTCATTGAGGAGGAAAATTGGAACGCCCTCGTGGTCCCAATACCATCGGAAATCCATTCCCCGAAAACGACGGGGGTAAACTCAATAGCCTTTGACGAAACTCCAAGCGAGAGCGGACCCACTGCAATTTCCGAAACCGTCGGCATCTTTGTCCGCTATGGGGAGCGTGAAACCCGAGAGTCAAAGATCTCGTGACCGGGAATTCCGACAAGAACGCCCAGGGCAAGCTGTCTCCCTAAGATCTTTGCCCCGGCCAGAGGCATACAAATGGATGGATCGAACGTTCACCAGAAGGGCGGAGTCAAACGGTAGCACGGGAAGCGGTTTAGCCTTCACAGACGATGACTTGCCAATATGTGAGAATCGGCACAACGAAGCCCTCCTCATCCTCATAAAAATAGAGATGTTCTTCCTCCCGAACGTCTTGATTGATAACGGCTCCGCGATCAACATCATCGCTTTGAGCACAGAAAGCGACTCCGCATCGACCGTTCTACGATAAGGCCTTCACCTCGGGTAATCCGAGCCTACGATTCCCTTTGCACGACCAATCGTAGGAGTCATCAATACGAGGATCAATTCGACGTACAAGCTGGAGTCGGTAGAGTTCCAAGTCGTGGAAATCAAACCAACCTTCTACGCTTTGTTGGGACGACCTTGGATACATCGGATGAAAGCGGTATCATCTACTCTTCACCAATGCGTGAAATTCATCAATGCCCGATGGAGCGATCGAAGTGATCCGCGGAAGCGGTGCAATGGCAAGTGCTTGGCCGGCAAGCTATGACCCGAGAAGAAGGTCCCGACATGACCGAATACTCTTCTCCGAGATGATTCTCCTACCTGTCCCGCTACGAAGTGGATCCTTACATCCACGCTCTAAGCGCGGACAGTGGAAATCGAAGAGCTCGTGGGTCGGGATGACAACTCGATATATGCGGCGTGAAGAATGCTTGAGAGAGGATCGAGATGGATGCCCTAATGGAGATTGATCGAGGTAGACCCTTACTTCGCCGAAAACCCTCT
The DNA here is from genome assembly GCA_022495995.1 of Adenophora triphylla var. japonica. Classification (NCBI taxonomy): domain Eukaryota; kingdom Viridiplantae; phylum Streptophyta; class Magnoliopsida; order Asterales; family Campanulaceae; genus Adenophora; species Adenophora triphylla. The sequence goes on from JAFEMH010000066.1 coordinate 201,419, forward strand.
TGCAAGCTGGCTCATCACCGATCCCCGTGTACAAGACAACCCTCTGGCCGACACTCTCGGATCTTACGGGGACGGCCATCACGGCTTAGTTCAATTCAACATTCCGGTGTCCGGCACGGATGAACAGGTGGCGCAACCTCCTCCGAGCTTAATCGGGGAAGGAGATATAGCATGCCCGCTCGAATCGGACATTGTAAATGTCGTCCAAGCAAAGATCCCGGATAAAGGCGGATTCTATGAAAGTGATCAACATCGGCAAGAATCAACTCCGAATCGGCGAATGCTTCGCCCTCTAGAAGTAGCCCTCGGCGACTTCTATCATCAAAAACCCCCGGGTGGTGGCAACACTAATGGAGGGACATCATCGGGGAGCAGCCAAAAACCTCCGCGATCTGGTTTGAAATCGGAACCGCATGCAAGCTATTTTCCGGGACTCGTACGAGGAAGATTGGCCACTGAACCGGCACCACTCCCTCTAGAGCTACAACCATCAGGAAGTAATGAAGCCTGGTCCAATCCCTCGTCACCTATAGTCTAGCTTGAGTCTTGTTGTACGTGTATTCACATCTTTTGAGTCTTTTGACGGCTTTACGCCCGACGATTGTGAATCTTTGATCAACAATGTACAGTCTTCATGCTTTCAATAAAAGGTCCGACCTTTCTAAAAAATCATTTCATTGCATCTTTAACAAATGATGATATTAACTAATCAAAACAGTTAATAACTGTTCATCTATACAAAAGGCAAACACATTAATTAAATAAATGCATCAAGCAAACATTTAAGCATGTTGTCAAACAAGAGAAAAACCGGGCCCAAGGCTGAGAAGGTTTTAATCACAACGATTTGCAAGATTCTTTGAAGAGCGAAGAGACGCAAGTCAGACGCCATTTCCGGCCAAACCCAGATCTTCCAATACCTCGAAGCGGAAACCACCTTCATGAACAAGGAAGACCCACACACAGAAGGGGTCAAAACCAAGAGCATCATGGCCCTAAAACACCTCGCCTCTCACTTCGTCATCCTCGGGGATATGCTATACAAGAAACGCTACCATGGACCACTCCTACGCTGCATCAGCCAAGAAGAAGCAAACAAGTTCATGAACGAAGTCCACAATGGGGCTTGCGGTCCCCACATGAACGCCCGAGCCACGATGCAAATCATTCTCGGGATGGGCTACTCTTGGATCTCCATGGAGCGGATTGCATCCACTTTGTCCGAAGGCTGCGACAAGTGCCAGCGGTTCTCCAACCTCAATCATCTACCTCCCCACGATCTCTCTTGCATGACTACACCTTGGCCATTTGCCACTTGGGAATTGACGTCATCGGGAAAATTGCTCCGCCCGAGCGGCAACGGTCACGAAGTTCATCTTAGTAGCCATCGACTACTTCACCAAATGGGTCGAAGCCAAGTCCTACAAGGTACTCACCTCCAAGAAGGTCGCGCATTTCCTCAAGGAAAACATCATCTGCCGATACGGCATCCCAAATGAGGTCATATCGGACAATGGTTCACACTTCGAAGGGGAATTCGACGGAGGCTGGCTGAATTCAAGATCACACGCCACAAATCTTCTCCCTACCAGGCCACAAACAAACGGCGCCGTAGAAGCGACAAACAAAACCCTCGAACGGATCATCCAGAAAAATGACCACCCGAGGACGAGATTGGCCAGAAAGCTGCACCTTGCACTTTGGGGCTACCGCACATCGATCGGAAACGACCACGGGAGAAACCCCATTTGCCACGACATACGGGATGGAAGCAGTCCTTCCCATCGAGCGGAAATTCCCTCACTCAGAGTCTTCTTGGAAAATGACATCAACGAAGTTGAATGGCTCAGCCGACACGACGAATTGGCTCACGCTAGACGAGCGACGACTAAAGGCCATGGAACACGTCCGAGCCTATCAAAGCGGGATGGCTAGAGCTTTCGACAAGAAAGTCAAATCCCGAGACATCGGGGAAGGCGACCTTGTACTCGAAGAAAAGCCTCCCGCTCGAACCAACCCAGCTGGGAAAATGGGAACCCACATGGATCGGCCCTTTCGTGGTTCAAAAGATCTTCTCCGGAGCGCCATGAAGGCGACGGACCTAGACGGCAATCCCTTCATGAATCCGGTCAACGGAAGCAAACTTCGCGAGATACTTCGCTGAAGAAGAACAAGCGTGCATCTCTTGGCACTCCATGTAGTGTCGAACTACGCGAACTGAGCCCTCTAGTCAGGAGACGTAGGCAACCTTAATTGGTCCGGTCTAAAAATACACAAAAAGTCAAAAGTTTGAATGTCAATCAAGACCTCCATCAAGCTACGCACTTTTCAAGAACACGCCCCAGCAGTCACCTTGACCAAGTCAAACGACGGCGGCAACATCAAAGGACATCAGGGTCACTCGGCATCAAACGGCGGACTCATGTATGCTTCCAAGCCGGGGGCTTGTCTTCGCCCTCACGCGCTTCAAAAAAAAAAAAAAAAAAGAGCTCGAGCAAGGGCTCACAAAAAAAAAAAAAAAAAAAAAAAAGAGAGCTCGAGCAAGGGCTCACAAAAAAAAAACAAAAAAAAAAGAAGCTCAAGCGAAGGCTGCGAAAGAGGTCAAGAGCCCGACGCCAACAAGAGGCAAGGAAGGCTACGAAAAAGACCGTCAAAACGACTTGTCGGGGGATCATTCAACCTCTCGGCCAAGCCTGAAAGCCTAAGCAAAGGGATTGCCGTCATGGCCCCAGGCACTTCGGTCCGCAAATGCAACAGAAAAGTCCAAAGATGGACGCCAGCAAAGTGCACAAAAGAAACAAAGGCAAACAAGAGATCTTGCGTCTCGACAAAGCTTTAAAAGTAAATCACAAATCACTAACGGTTACAACATTTCTTGATGAGTTCAAGCACGGTCTACTCTCAAGTTCACAACATGCTAAAAGACGGCTTAATACATTTAACAAATAATGTGTTTGCAAATGCAATGAATGGATACCTAGGAGGTCATTCCGCGCCATCTGCGCTTGTCCCCTCGCCATTCTTTCCTTTCTTCCCTCGTCCCCGGCGAGTCTTCTTTCGCTCCACGTGAACCCAACTCTGCGTCTCTCGGTCAGAGATCGGGGTCCTCCCAGTAGAGTCAAACAATCCGGTAGCTCTCGGGGCTTCATTCGCCGTGCTTCGGCTCGGATCTCCTCCCTGCGAGTGCAGCAAGAGGACCTCTCCTGTCGGTCGGTCAACTCTAGTCTCGTAGTCAAACAAAGTGTCTCCCGTCACATCGAAGGGTCGGACCGGGCTTCGGCACTCCTAAGGCAATAGCTACTACGGCAAGCGGGTCCCAGAATCGCTACACGCTTGCTCTCCCAGAGACCACTTGGGGCTGCCCACTGCTGCTCATACCGGGCCGGAGTGCGAGTCGTCAATACGACGCTCCCAGACGTCTAAGGAGTACCGCGGGAGGGAAGCGGAATACTTCCATACCCTCGGAAAATACAAGAAGGCACACAGGCGCCATACAAGAGGAACTACCTCCGCGGTAGCAAGGTCATCCCGGCCAACAAAGGCTCTGCTTCATCCCAAGCTGCCGGGAAACAAGCGACGGAATATAGAAGGAGGACCAAGACAAACACTGGAACTCGACAACGTAGGACCCTTCTGCAAGATCCTCCTAGTCTCGATCCTCCGGTGCGGAACCCACCGGCGGATCGATGCGTACCAAGGCTGTGCCATCCATCTCTCCCGGGCGGGTGATCCATATCCTCACAAGAGGTCGGCGAGCAAATGACCACGGGCTAAACGACGTCGGAGCCTCGGGCGTGGCACGAAGTCTCTCTCGCGGCCACAAGGTGAGCAAAGCGGGGCTTCCCCCTCTCATGAAACGATCCCCGGTCGCCGGACGGTCGATACCATGAAGAGTCTCCCCCGGCACCAACGGGACAATATCCTCTCCCGGCTCTGCGGTGCCCGACCACATCTAGCAGCGCCATCGCAAATGCCAAGGAGGCGGCCATGAAAAGCGTCGCCATCACGCACAAGGCAAATGCGTCCCCGAGACATCACTCTCATCATCGGCCATGAACCGCTCCGCGGCTCGAAATGTCAATATGACCCGAATCAAGGATCATGCCACACACTTCTTCCAACGAAGTACGAAGAAAGCACTGCAAGCTTCACGCTCACCGCGGCACCACCAATCAAAGGAAGCGAGATGGCCTCCACCTCCGGTCCTCCAATCAAGCCCGAAAATCCTCAAAAGTGGGCACCATTTCATTGTAGGAGAAACAATACACATGCCTCCTAACATCCCGGAACTTCGCGGCGGCCCGCAACAAATCCCAATCGGGAACCGACTCCTTAAAAGACCAAATCGAGCAAAGACGAAACCTTACCTCGAAAGCCCGTCTACGATGCCTCATACGGCGCCGCATCCACGTTTTCAGCTGCTCGAGGAAGTGTGCTTGCCTCTCTGCGAAAGCCTCGGCAAAATTCTAGGGACGTACGAAGAATCCATGGCAAAAATGGAGGTTCCTAGAGAAAATGGGGAAGAAAGCTCGAAAATGGTGCAAATGGGGAAATGAGGAAGAACCGGACCTTTGGAAAGCATTTATCTCCTTCCCAAAGCAAGGTTGGTCCGTACGGACCTCTTTGCATGCTAAGTATGTCCGTACGGACCTCCTTGCAACCATAACCCATTTCCCGGCCAAACAGGTACAACAACCACTTTGTCCTCGGCGAGGACCTTGCTCCAAAGCGCCCAAACAACGGCCAAAGCCATTCCCGGTGAACATACACTACCCACAAACGCACTCTCGGCTCACGTGGCATGCACTGAAAATAAAAAATAATAATAGCAACAATTTCTAGGACAATTCCAGGAATCACAAAAAGGACATTACATCTTAAAATAAAATGTTGTTTGCCTTGCAAATACGAGTGTTTTATTACGGGTACATCAAATGTACATTTGCTAAACAAAAAAAAAAGAGAAGATATGGAAAGAGGGAAAGCAAATGAATACTAATCGGACTCCTCGGCATCATCATCCTCGCCAAGGTCCTCCGAGAGAGAAGTCGGGCATCCCTGTGAACTCGCGCCCGCCACGTCCTCGTCATCGAGTTAGAGCCCCCGCCAGAGGCTGCCACTCAAAGTAATCCGAAGGATCAAATCCGGCGAAAGGATCGAAGAAAGAAGGCTACGAGGATCCCTCACCCTGTGCGTCTGCGGAGGGAAGAAGCGATAAAAGAGCTGCTGCCTCGGAGCTCCGAAGACGTCCGGCATCCATGCTATGCCGCCCCCTCGAAGGTCCCTCCTGCTGCGGCTCCAGGCTCGGCTCTCGGTGGAGGAACGTCTGACGGAATGCCTCGAAGGCATAGGCTGTACGCCGGCACACGTCGCGAGCCGGCAAGACATCTTCGACGCCATCTTCTTCGCAAACGACCTCATCGCCACATAACGGCGAGTCGGCATATCATAGGCTCTCCCAGGGACCTGCCGAAGCAAGCGACAAGGAAACGCTCGGCAATACGGTTATACTCAACAACAAAAGAGAAAAATACGGAAAAGATGCCAAGATGGAAAAGAGTCGGCCACACTCGCGATCTATCGGGATCCGCTCTGTATGCGGCGGGAGCTGCTCGAAACGGGTACGAGACACCCTCCTCCTCGATCCGTCCCCACGGACATACGTGAAATCCGGCCCCGGCATCGGAACCTGCAGGGGAGCTGCGGGCCGGCCTCTCTCTCCCTCGCCGGTACTGCGGCGTCCTCGGCTTCCTCCTCACGAAGGCCCCGTACTCCTCTCCATACAAAATGAACTCCTCGGCGCCCACACCGCGAGGTACCTCTCAAAATCAAGCACATCCATATCCAGGGAATCAAGCATCCCGAAAGGAGGGTCCCTCGGAGCCACGGGAAGCACACACAGGCCATCTTTGCCCGAGAAGACCCGCTCCCAGGGTACATGACGTCGCGAGTCGAGCCCCGCGGCATCTTCCGCTGGCTGTCACCTCGGGAGCCCCCTCGAGACTCATCACCCTCATACCTAGCCCACGGGAACAAAACAAACCCCTCAGGGCTACCCCTCTCCAGGCAGCTCCTGTACATCCCGTGGCGATGGTGAGCTTCCCCCTGCTGGTCCTCCTCTTCCTCGCCGTACGAGCCCGGCCCGGCGTAGCGGGATACGCGGCTACGGCCCCGGATCTCTATCCCACGGAAAGCTTTGAAAAACCTCATAGAACCACACACGTGACAAAAACGAGAAAAGGCTCGGTGCAAAGAAAACGGAGAAGCGACAAGTTGCTAAATCAAAAAACGGCAATAAACTCATACCTCCAAAGCAAAGTCAAAACAGGCCAATGGGCGCGCCACACCCAGGCTAAACCGGTCCAAAGAGAAGTAGAGCTCGGCCAAGCACCTGCCTCGCCCCAAGCGATGTCACAAACTCTCTCCGGATCAATCGAAGCTCTCCAACGAGCAAAAGGAGCCGCGATCGCGTGGTTCGAGAACAAAGTCTCGGACGGTGCATACCACAAAAAGGAGCGCGCCCAGCTGCTCCGCCGTCACTGGCCGGTACCCGGACATAGGCCCCAATGCGGCCGTAATCCTCGGCTCCACATCGCTATATAGCATCCCCGGACCCTGCGAGGACGAGGCTCAAAGCCCGGCGGCTCGGTCAACACGGCATCGGAGATCATATCTCTCCACCGCACCGGCCCTCCTTTGAAGGAAAGCCGTGTCGCGGCAAAGTCGGTCGGCGTCACCGTCACCTCTCCCGGCTCGAGATGGAAGGTGTGGGTGGTATCCCACCAATACTCGAGAAAGGCCAAGGAAGACGGCTCTTGTTCTTCCTCGTGTCGAAACCCCGGCCGGGTTCTCTACGAACACACCCGGGCCGAAGCGTAGACCGGCCTCACGGGACTCGGCCTACCATCCACGGAAATATCGGGCATCATTGCCACGGCTCAACAACGGCCTCGAGCGATCCCGAGTCTTCATCCTCTTGGCCTTCCCGGCCATAAGCCCCGCATCCTGCGAGGTAAACACGGCAAAGGTACGTCAATCCACGATTACTTAATACAAAACGAAAGGCACAAAAGTCCGTCCCAACACGGAAAGCCATGAAAATAACCCGTCACAAAACACGGTACACATTGCACATATTTTTCACATATATCCCGTCACAAAACACGGCACACATTGCACATATTTTTCACATATAACCCGTCACAAAAACACGGCACATATTGCACATATTTTCCCCACAAAGTCCGTCACCCAAAAACATGGCACACACGGCACGACACATATGCATAACACATTTTTCAAAAAATCCGTCCCTACACGGCACACACTTTCAGATAAAAACCGTCACAAAACACGGCACATGTCACATTTTTTCACAAAAATTGTCACTACACGACAAACTTTTCTCATAATGTAATACATAAATAGCATACGGTACAAAACACCAAAGCATGCATTTCATTAGAGAGGCACTTTATTTTCACAAATAAAAGCTAATCTACACATTTCTGCACAAAATACACATACCCACAATTTTTACATGTCCATTTTCAACAATTCATCAAGAATTTCACAAAAGGCATAAAAAATAACAAAAATTCAAAAAAAATGCGAAAAACTAAAACCTAGTTCTAGCATTCAAAAAAATTCGGCTTGAGGGAATCAAAAGCGGAGCAGTTTCTTACCTCACCGACGTTCCTAGAACGACGATTGTGCACCTCGGATTCGGATACAAGACATCCGGGTTCTTCGAAGATGGAACAAACGAGATCCAATTTCTTTGGAGCTCCATCCGTTGCTTTCGACCACTTCTTGGCTGCGTTGTGATGACTCCTTCGAGATCCTTCGCCATTGCAAGCGATTCAAGCGAAAAATGGAGGATTTTGGTAAAAATGGAGGTTTTTCCTCTCTCTCTCTCGCACAGTTCCACGAGGCGGAAGGAAGAAGAAGTGGGGAGCCTCGGCATTTAAACTTTGGTCAAAATCACGGGAAGCTGTAAAAATTCAACCTTGAGTCCGTACGGACCTCTTTGCGGCCAGGTTGGTCCGTACGGACCTCTTTGCAAGGGGTGGCCAAATTACTTTTACTGCCCTTATAATCTTTGCCCCTGGCGTCCTAAGGCCTTTTCCGGCAAATCCGAGTGCGAGAATGGTCCCTAACCCTTCAATTCAAGCACCGGCCATCAACGTAAGCAGGCCTCGCCCACTTCAACGGCAATTCAACCACCGGTAGTCAATGTAAGACCGGTCCTCGCCCGACTTCAACGGCAATTCAACCACCGGCCGTCGATGTAAGACCGGTCCTCGCCCGGCTTCAACGGCAATTCAACCACCGGTAGTCAATGTAAGGCCAGGTCTCGCCCACTCAACGGCAATTCATGAAGGAACGAAACACCTCCCGGCCACGAATATCAAGGCACTGAGAACGCCTCCAGCGCTGACGGCAGCTCGGCCGCGGCCTCAAAAGAGGTCAGGAAGTCGATCTTCTCGGCGAAAGGGCCCTACGTCATGCATCCCCGGCAATTCAAGCAACCGGCGGTCGGTGTGAGCAGAGCCTCGCCCGCTTCAACGGCAATTCAAGCACCGGCCGTGCCAGAGCGACACGCCCACTTCCAACGAAGCAATTGCCGGCGAGTCAGCGTGGCCGAGCCTGCGCCTCAAGCGGCAACGGCAATTCAACCGCGGCCGTCAGCGTAAGCCCGGGACCTCGCCCACTTCAACGGCAACGCAAGCACCGACCATCGTCCTGGCCCACTCAACGGCAAAACAAGCACAAGAAGGAGCCAACACCTACAGTACAAATCCCAAGGCACGAAGCGCCTCCAAAATGCCAAATGGTGAAGCAATCACTTGGCCGTCATCATTGCCAGCCAGCGGCAACGCTTGCAGGCGGCCGTCGTAAGTCCCGAGCCTTCCCCAGAGGGGACAAAGCACGAGACATCTAAACCTCTCGAAGCTCAGCGGCGTACCATGCCTCCACCACCTGCCGCCGAAGAAGACGATTGAAGTCCTCCCGCGTGGCACCCAGCCTTGACGATTCCCAAAGTCCTCAAAAAAGAAAAAAGCATTGGCACCCACGCGCATGAGGGAAGGACGATTCAAAGTCCTCCGCGTGGCACCCGGCCCCGCCGAAAGACGATTCAAAGTCCTCCCGCGTGGCACCCCGCCGCCGAAGACGATTCAAAGTCCTCCCGCGTGGCACCCACCTCATGAGAAGACGATTCAAAGTCCTCCGCGTGGCACGCCCAGAAAGACGATTGAAGTCCTCCGCGTGGCACCACGCCGCCGCGAAGACGATGCAAAGTCCTCCGCGTGGCACCAACCGCCGCCGAAGACGATTCAGAAGTCCTCCCGCGTGGCACCAACCGCCCGAAGACGATTCAAAGTCCTCCCGCGTGGCACCAACTTGCCGCAGAGACGATTGAGAAGTCCTCCCGCGTGGCACCAACCGCCGCTTAAGACGATTCAAAGTCCTCGCGCGTGGCGCAACCACGATCGGAAGACGATTCAAGTCCTCACGCTATCCCCGGCCCGGAAGGCCTTAAACCACCCGATTAGGAAAATCGTAAAATTTCCATCCCAGGACACCACCACGTCCTCACAATTGACCTCGGCGGTCATCACATCTTAGGACACCACCACGTCCTTACCGACCTCGGTGGTCCACACAACACTTCGGGGCACCACCACGCCGCACTCACAGATTTCACGACCTCAGAACTACGACCGAGGCTTGATTCCCGCCGGGGATACGTAGGAATCCTATCACGGGGTCCGGCCATTCGACCCATGCGGTCACCCGGGACACCACCGCGTCCTTACCCGGCGGCCTCGGCGGTCACGCAACACTTCGGGGCACCACCGCGCCCGCATTCACAAAACACTCACCCCCACACCAGAACTACAACCGGACTTGATTCCCGTCGGGGATACGTAGGAATCCTATCACGGGGGTCCGGCCTGCGGCCTATACGGTCACACAATAGGACACCACCACGTCCTCCGCATTTGACCTCCCGGTCACTCCCGGCCACGCGATCCAGTTAGGACCCTTATCTTATCGGCGACCCCACTTCTTTCATAAGTGGCGTCGTCGAGGGCTTCTGTAAGTACCCCAATCTGGATCACCCCCTTTCAAACACACGGGAAACACCGCGAGACTCATCAACGCAGTCTCGACGACCTCGGCACTCAAAACCCTCTCAAAACCCCCGGCCAAACCAAGGGAGGAGCCTTTTACAGGATAAAGGGACAAAAGGACCTTTTGGGAATTTTCAGGAAATTGGAAAAGCAATAATGGTCCGTACGGACCTCTTTGCTTTAATAATTCTTGAATCCTCTTAAAGTCCACAATATTCCCTCAAATCCAGGGAAAATGATTACCCTCTGCGAGTTGGTCCGTACGGACCTCTTTGCATGTCAACTTGGTCGTACGGACCTTATTGCCTGAGGAACATCATAATTGCAAATATTCCTCCATCATCACGAGATTCCCTCAAATCGAGGAAAACCAAAGTACGGATTACCGGGGAGGTCCGTACGGACCTCTTTTGCACCAAATACGGCACTATAAATAGAGGGCTCCCCCTCCTCATTTTCACACACCTCCCACTTCTCTCTTCCGCCCTAGGCCTTCTGGCTTCCCCTCTAAGTCCTTTCGAGGCATTCCCGACCCCTTTCGGATCCTTCCGAGGCCTTAGAGCCCCTCGTGGTGCTCCAAGCCTCCCGAGCGCTCCGCGATGCTCCCGCGCTGCCAGGCACTCTCGAGGTACTCTGAGGCCCTCGTGGTACTCAGAGGCCTTGCACAGTCTTTCCACGGTGTCCGGCTCTTTCAGAGTCAAACCGACGATCCCAAACCACGCGAAAACTCTGCCCGAGTGACTCACGCCACCACAACGCACGCCGAAACTGCCGAGTGACTCCTGCCACCACAACGCACGCCGAACCTGCGCAGGAGTGATCCCGACGATCCCCACGCACGCCGAACCTCTGCCCGAACGCAGCCTGCAACATCAACCCACGCCGAAACTCTGTCCGCAGACAACCGGCACCTCCCGAAGCCATCCAGATTCATACCGGAATGCTACTCCGACCTCAAACACTATTCCTCAGTGGAAGACAGACACGAACCAACATTGGTAAGGCTTCCTTCCATTACTATTTCAATACATTTCCATACATAGCATACAATGTAGACATCCGATACAGCATGCATTTTTAAAAGCACACACACACACACACACACAACATTTAAAGGATATTAGGGGTATCTGAAAGACTCGTTTTACGAGGCGACTCGGGTGAGCTCTAATATTCTAATATTTTCTTCCCGAGGAGTCATCTGACCTCTGAACTCAAAATCTCATCACACAAAAATAGTTTAAAATTATCTTTAAACTGATGCCCTTTTTCAATGTTTTGGGCTTAATAAAAACGGCGTGGCGACTCTACGAATGCGAAAACAAACGGCGAGGCGAAACCGCCGCCAACGCGAAAGATGCCAGATGCCGGGGCGCGATCCGTCGCTGCCTCTCGGATCCGGGTAATTTCAGTGCCGACCAGCTTAATGTGCCTACCTCGGCAAATTGAGTCAACCTCTTTATAAGTTGATTGCTCCACTCGGCTCTCCATACAACCTTGGGGAGACGGGGATCCTCAGAAGGAGTCAAAAACTCCCAGCCCTGTTGACTTTCCACTCGGATAACATGATGGTTCCACCCAGCCACCTTGCTCGATATCGGGGAAATGAATTTGGGACGATTAGGATCACTCCTGATCACTATCAACCTGGTATCGGACTTATAACTAACGGTGAATAAATGGTGAAAGTTTGTTTGGCAAGGTTCAAATCCTAGACTACGGCACAAGACGACGAAGCCTACGAGGAACCTCACCGCATTAGCACCTAGCATGGCCGGGACAACCTGTATATCTTCCAAAAATTCATTTATAAATGGATCTAAGGGAAGACGAAGTCCCTATTGGAATTGTTTGTAAAAGAAATTGATTTGGTTGAGGCTGTAGTAAAAGTCCAGGGCTTCTGCTTCAGTCACAATAGGGGTCCAATGTGAATAACTTAGACTATACTCCTCTCTCGGCACTTCATACTTAGTATGAATCTCCTCAATCATTGGCTCACCAGCCTTAACTGGTCTCGGTCTAGGGGTGTGTGCCCTACCTCGGCCTGACCTACCTCGGCCGGCTCCTCCGGCAGATCCTCCTCGGCCCTCAGTCTGCTCTCCCTCAACGAACGAGTCTACAATATTGGTCGAGGTCGAGGGACCACTAGTGCTGGCTTTGCTTCCTCTTCCCGTCATATCTGCACAAACCAAGGAAACAAATCAACAAAATCTTCCAAGGCATCAAGATAGGGAAGAGGAAGATTGCCCCTCCTCGTCGTTTACAATAAGGTTGAGGAGGGAACCACCCGTCAACTGAGGATGACTAAGATGGTCCGACACCAGGTAGAAGAGGACGATGTGGTCCATCATCTCGTCCCAATCATGGAAACTACTATATTTGGGGACATGGAATCAACTCGATCAATTCTCATCTTGCTCGAATAGCGAACATCTTCCCTCGGGCAACCATACCTCGTCAACATCCCCCTATTTCCATCAAGGTCACCATCAACCATAACCCCCTCTCCATTTGATAAACCCTAAGGTTTACCTTGTGGTAACCATAAATTTCACGAGGGTCGTGTTCCCAAGAGCGGGTCATTGCTAAAAGGGGACGAGGGGGCAAGAATGTTCAAGAAATTGTTCATGTACAGAAACTCAAGAAAAACTTCAAGGGTTCATCAATGGCGGTTTCGAAAATCAAACCCAACCAAAAAACCCTAGAAAATGCAAATCAAAGGCAGAAATCACTAAAGGGAAAGAAATTATACCTGCTGTTGTTGAAGACTAACGAAATCGACTGTGAATCAAACGTTTTGACGAATCTAGGCAACTCGAAGCTCAAGAACACGAAGGGTTTTGAATCTTGTTAGTTCGCTCTCAAATGCTCAAGACTGATAAAAGAGAAAAATTGAAGGAGGTTTTTGTTTTTATACCTCAAATTTGGAGTGGATATGGGTCAAAACCGTCGCCTCCTTTGCATTAAATGCATTAGTGGTTCCTAAGAGACGTGTCAGACATCGTGCACCGTGCCCCATCATTGTACGAAATTACCAATGGACAATTGAAGCGACATTATGCCACGTTGACGCCCTTTCATATTCGTATAGGCCGAGGTAGAGCATCACTTCCTACTCGGCATAGCCGAGCTAGGAAGCCGGGGGCCACTGAACGGTATAAACCTAAGTACGAATATGGGCTAGTCCGGGCAAGGCCCAAGTGGATTGGGCCCTAAACATAATCCATCAAATATCAATTACAAGGGTAGACCTGGGCTTCCTCGTACATGACACCTCGGCATTACCTAGGCCGACCAAGGCCAAAGCAGGTGCAATGACCAAGGCCCAAGTCAAGGACCGAGGAGACTCCCCTACAAGGCCGAGATTCCCTCCTTTGGCGACAAGGAGGCCTCCTCGACTATCCCATCATAGCTCTTTGGCTATCTTATTCCTTCCCCGGCTCATCATATGCGACCAGGCTATATATGACGAGGAAGGAGCTATCCCGGCTTACCGACAGAATTACAATTGTGCAGTCCTAATCAATTAAGGATACTAAGCAGTGATAATCTTATCAAGATTGTAACCACCTTCTATACAAATTCAAGTCAAACAAGGACTCCTTAGCAGATATAATCCTCCTAGGATTTATATCTTCTCTCTTTACAATCCAAGTTCAAGATGGATTCTACGTATTTATTCCTATAAATACAAGTCATTATTTCCATATTTTGGTACATTATCTCTTTGACTCGAAGCTCTGTCAATTTGATTTCTCTATATACAAAACGTGAACTTACTCTCACACTGAGGGAGCACCGGCTTAGTTTACGTTTTTTGTCTCTTTTCAGGCTATTCAATCATCGTAGTACAACCGACCGCTGGATATTACTGATTCGATCTTTTTGGCAGCATCAGTTATCTAAGTTTTACCAACTTTTGCAATGTGGCTATCAACATTGAAATTTTTTCAACCTCATGCCTCACACTGACTTTTTGTTGCAATTCGATAAAAATTTGTTAAAAACATAACATTATTTAAAAATAGATGCATGTGCCTCACACATAATTTTCAAGGGGCAAAAGAGCCTTTTCATATGGCCTCAATGTTACCAACTAGCCCCCACCCTTTATAAACGGTTATGACCTAATTTGGTTTTTAAAAACCCAAAATAGAGATCCCCTCCTATCTTCTTCTACCTTCTCTGCTCCACCTCCACCCCACGCTCTGGCCTCAATTCCCCACCCCACCCTGCCCTACCTTCATCGTCATTGCCATTGTTTCCCCTTCCCACCCTCCTCCTCTTTAATCGATTCTACTTCTTAAAAAATGCAGAACAATCATGGCGAAAATTAGTGGAGATGTCGGCGCCGTTGTTGTGACACATGTCGTTGCTGTTGGGACAGACCTTGGCTGAAAGGGGTTCGTTGCTACAATAGCCGGAGATAGCGTATGGGTGAGATTTGGTTTTAAGGTTTGAATTTAAGAAAAAAAATGGGGTTGGTGTTTGCCGATGGATAAATCAGATCTAATTCTGATTTGGAATTCAGATCTTGGTTTATAGTGTGAAATTTTTTGTTTTTGTTTTGTTTGGGATGTCGATGATTCATTGTTCGAAATTTATGGCCTTTAATGAAAGTTAGTTTTTCATTAACTTTTGAGAATAAATTTTTAACGGGAGTTAACCTTTCATGTTAAATGTCATCTTTGCCCCTTCAAAATTATGTGCGAAGCACATGGTTTGATTCTTAGGGGGCGTTTGGTTCATAGGAAAGTGGGGGAAAGGAATGGTAAATTCCCTTTGATCAATTCCATTCCCATGTTTGGTTCATTCTTTTTAAAATTTCCTTTCCATTGAAATGCTTAATTCCTTCAAATAAAGGAATTTATCATTCCATCATAAAATTGATGGAATGTTGAATTTTTTTGGCAATGGAAAAAAAAATTTTTTTTTTACCAAAATACCCCCAAACCCTACCCCCTACCCAGCCCCCTACCCAGCCCCTATGCCCCACCCCCACCCCCCCCCACCCCTACCCCCTACCCAGCCCCCTACCCAGCCCCTATGCCCCACCCCCACCCCCCCCCACCTTTTTTTTATTTTATTTTTCTGCCTACCCTCCCCCCACATCCAGCCCTGCCGACCCCCCCACCCCACCCCCCCCCCCCCCCACCCCCATGAATTTTTTTTTCTGCCTACCCCCCCCTCCAGCCCTGCCTACCCCCCCACCCCACGAAAAAATTTTTTTTTACTCATTTTGCATACCCCCTACCTACCCCCCCCTCCACCCCTCCCAAAAAAAATTTTTTTTAAAGGGTAAATTGGTCATTTTATATGCTTTCATTCCATTCCTATAATTTGTATTTTCAAACCAAACATGATTTGCCAAGGAATTGAATGACAATTTTATTCCATTTCGTGCCAACCAAATGGAGGGGGTTGGCCAGTTTTTTTCCATTCCAATTCCTTAAGGAATTCAATTCCATTGACAATTCCATTCCTTCACTTTTTTTCCACCAAACCAAACGCCACCTTAATGAAAGTTCACTTTTCAATGAATTTTTCATTGAATTGCAACGAATTGTCAAAGTGGGGAATGGGGTTACGAAAAATTCAATGTTAGTAGCGACATCGTAACAGTTGGTAAAACTCGAGTAATTAATACTCCCTTCGTCCCTGAAAGATTGTCTCATTTGCCATTTTGACTTGTCCAAAAAAGTATGTCTCATTTCTAAACTTAGGCATGAATGTTAGTGCAAATCTACTAAGATACAAGAAGGTGAAGCTCTTCCTTAATAATTGCAAAATGTACAACAGGACAATCTTTTAGGGACGGAAGGAGTATGCAATTTGCCCAACATAATTATCCAAACTATCTATAGTATAAATCACACCATGGGTGAACAGTACTATGAACAGTATTAAATGTCAAATTTTCCATTTTACCCTTACTAAGTTGTCCCTTTTCCATTTTGTCCTTTAAAAAAAACACTTATTTTCGGACACGAGCTTTTACTACTGAATTTTCATAAAGCAAGTTGGGAAAAAGTGGGTTAGTTCATAAAGAAAGTTGGGAAAAAGTGTGTTAGGTAAGTAATGATTATTTTCTAAGTTCAAGATTACCCAAAGCATTATTCAAACTTTACTATTCTTGGAATATACTCCCTCCGTCTCACCAAGAGTGTCACCTTTTTAGGGGTGGCACGCAAATTAAGAAAAAAAAGGGGAAGAAAAAATGTTGTGAGTGTAATTTGAAAATAGGAGAGAGAATTAGTGGAGGAAATAGTGAATTTAAAAAGTGTTGTGAGTGTAGAGGAGAGAGAATTAGTGGAGGGAATAGTGGATGGGATAATAGAATATTAATAAAATATTTCCTTTTTAGGAAAGTTGACACTTTAAATGGAACGCCATTTTGGGTAAAAAGTGACACTTGGAGTGGGACGGAGGAAGTAACAAACTAAACTTAAAATCTGAGACACTGACAAAAAAAGTAGCATAAACTTAAACTGAGACGAAGGAAGAAGTACTCCCTCCGTCCCAAGAAATCCGTCACCATTTTAGGTTCGGCACACAAATTAAGGAAAAAAGTGGAAAGAAAAAATGTTGTGAGTGTAATTTGAAAAGAGGAGAGAGAATTAGTGGAGGAAATAGTAAATTTAAAAAGTGTTGTGAGTGTAATAGTGTTTTAGGTGAGAGAATGAGTGGAGAGAATAGTTAGTGGGATAATAGAATATTAATAAACTTTTCCATTTTAGGAAAGGTGACGCTTCAAATGGGATGCCATTTTTGGTAAAAAGTGACGGATTTCCTGGGACGGAGGGAGTATTATACAACAGAAAATATTATTACAATCCCCTTAATAACACCTAAAATTGTCTTCTTTTCTTTTTGTTTTTTTATTTGTTAGACAAAATCTTACAATAAGCACAGAAAGAGAAAAAAATTACAATATATTGAATGTTGGATTTATAAACAAAAATTATATAATCACAACTATTGTAAGCATACCCAACACATATGCAATCAATAGTATTTTACATAAACTACACTTAGTTTTATTTTATAACTATCTCTTTATTAAGTTGATTTTCAATTTTTCCATTAAAAAGATAAAATTCAATATCTTGCTTTTTAGCAAGCAACGTTAAAGGTAAAAATTTACATTTTACCATCATGTAGTGAATAATATTCACATCTCAAGCATCAATATGCCTTGATTATAACTTCAAGCACATATATGATAAGTCTTGTTTGTATCTATTTTGACCATATAACGAGATTCAAACTCAATATTGATCACTTGAACACCATTCTGTTTCATTCATTCAAACATCATGAATAACATTCTTGATGACATCACAGTTCTCTCTCATTGATGACATCACAATTGTCTCTCAAGACACAAGATATATGCTTGACTTTTTCAAACAAGTTTGACTTTTCAAATGATTTTGACTTTTCGCACAAGTTTGACCAACTTTGTCTTTGTATTAAGCATATCGGCATACTTCATCACATTTGCTTACACCACAAGAAATGTTAGACAAATTTTTCTCCAAAGGTCTATTCTCTTTTACAACACAAAAACGAATAGCGCACACCTCAACATTCATTCCTATTCATTTATGTTTGAGGTGATTTTAAAATATCTTCAAGTGGAAAGCAATTTCTAAATTATTATCATCACTTGAGAATTTCACACAACACCATCCATTCGACATGATTTTCATGAAAGACTAATTTCACTTTTTCCATATGATTTTATTTTCGATTTATGGAGTCCATTTTAAAATCAAGGAAGCGGCTTACGATGATTTTTATTGCATCCGCATTCTCGATTTTATATTTATAGTCCAATGAATCCAACAAATCTTTTGCCATTTTCTTGGTACTATATACGTTTTATAATGAATTTGAAAATTCATTAAGTATATAGTTTTGATAATGAAAATTTGTATGCTTCAACCGCACTCATGGCTTGAACATACATCTCATTTTCACCCAACTTTGTAGGATATTCCATAAGAAACCTCTCTAAGTTCGAGGTGGTCAAGTAGAACATCATTTGTTGCCATCACTTAAAGTCGAGGCCAACAAAATTTTCTAACTTCTCACTATGGTGATCTGATATACTTGTAACAACCACATTCCATTAGAGATTTGTCTCCACACAAAGAGTCTTTACCAAACATTGGTTTTAATTTTCAACAATTATAACTTTGTTGTTACAAATATAACTCTCTAACTTAATTAGAGAATTAATTCCAAGAATAAATTGTGAATTCAGTAGGAGAATTAACACAATTTATTTCTTATAATCACCCATATTTATAAACCTCTAAATTCCTTAATAGAATTATAATTTGAGGTTAATTATTCCAAAACTTCAAAGGTCTCGTATTGGAGTACCTCTAAATTAAAGAAAGTCACATTCTCATTTACACAACACACAATTTCTTTTAGAAATTCTTCTTCTAAATATTTTGTGTCATTTGTCATTATCAACTACAATAGGATTTAACAACTTCCTTCAATAAGTCCTATTGTTTTTATCTTTATGACATTAGTCACATATTCCCCCAATAAGTTTTAACAACTTCTTCCAAGAACCTCTATAGATTTAGTTCTTGTGACATTTGTCAATGTTCACAACAATACTATTTAACAACTTCTTTCATGAAGCTCGATTGATTTTATCTTTGTGACTTTTGTCACTATTGACAATAATAGGATTTAACAACTCCTTTCAAGAAGCCCTATCATCTTTGTCAATATATCATTGATAAAATGCAATGTTAAAGACTACACCTTTTAACGTTCATCTTTTCAACTTAGTTCCAACGAACTATTCAATTTTTCTCATTATGATTCTTGACTTCTTGTGAACTATAAGAACGTTACAACTACATCTTTCAACGTTCAATTTCTCAACTTAGTTCCTACGAACTTTTTAATTTTTCCCACTATGATTCTCATGAACCATAAGAGATATATCACCCATTGTATAAACATTAGAAGTGGCGTCGCCACAACTATTTAACACAATCGTCGCAACTTCCTTGATGTTCATCTGTTATTTCATTATGTGTTCAAACTTTTTTTTTTCATAAACTGTTCTGTTTCGAAAATTTTATCTTTATCTCCACATAAAATATTTCAATCTCCACCGTCCAAATTGTTATTTTATGAGATTTGAACTTGCTCACCAAATTTGAGCTCGACCAACGGTTAACGAATCGGGAATTGTAATTTTACCACAGCTAGTCATTGTAAAAACATGTTGGAATTTTCTTCTATCCGTCTCTTCCATCGTTTTCTATCTTTTCTCCTGTGGCCGTAGCTCCACCAAACTCCTCAAATCTGTAATCCTTTCTCAAATAGGGAATTTGTTTTAAGATTGTTATGGACGTTCGCCTCCCAAAATAAAACGGACGAACCAGACTATTCTTGCACACTCGAATCTCCGGCGAATTGAAGCAATGCTTGGACAAAATCACCATACCATTATAGACTATTCTAGGAGGCCAATGAAAAAACTAATAACAAACTGCAAAGGGAGAGGAGGAAGATTAATGGAAAAAGTTATATTCATTAGTTGTGAGTTTCTCTAGTTATAGTTTCAACAACCATGTGATGAATTCCCAATTAATTCTTGTATTAATATGAGAGTCATTACCTTATATTGATGGGATTTTATTCCACAACTTGTAACCCCAAAACCCATGGTAATGATCCAAATTAATCCATTAATTAATTTGGGAATCATGGCACATCAATAGTATGGTTAAATTCTAAAAGTTTACACTTTCAACCCACCAATTTTGATCTATCATATCTTTCTCATCCAATCTCAAATTAGACATCTAGATATACCATTTCAATGTTCACACAAAGTATAACATGAACCCACAATAATCTTTGTCAAACGACAAACGATTCATGTAAGGAAAATACACAATTTCCTTCACACACAACATATTTTCCAACATTCCCCCACACGAAGAAAATTGATGATGAGTTTGGTGATAGAGTCTGGCAAACGAAAACTTGCATACGATAGGCGTGATTGAACCTTCACTCGTACAAGCATATTTACTCTACTCGCAAGTCGATAGACGCGATGTCCTTGAATCGTTATGTTTTTTGTGTAGCCGATCATATGCTTGACACAAGTATCGTCCAAATATATTTCAATTCTCATAGCTATGTTCATTCATGGCCCTGAACATTTTACCTGGTTCTGTGAGAGGGTCTAAGAATTGAGCCTCACACAATTCTCCTCGAAGCGGCCCCAGTTCTCTCTTATATAGGTGATTTCTTAAAGGCAACCCATATTACCCCGCTCGAATTTTCAAAGCGTAAGAATCATTAAAAGCCATAGGCTTATCCTTGTCCTTTCGGGATGTCACTAATAGGAATGGACTTGGGGTTAATTTCCCCACAGTGACGCTACAAGTCTTTTAACAGTTAGATGGTCCCATTGATTCTAGTTTTTGGGATCTCCAGTCATCTAGATTGGGTTTTCCGCTGTGTTTAACTTTTAAGAGGCTTAAGTCCCATTCTCCTCCGAATTTACAACTAACTCTCGATTTAACGCTTTGGTTAACGGATACGTTTATCATTTGACCTCACATAGTCAAATTAGTTGAGAGTAGTTCTCTAATAGTATTATGTCTTAGATATATATATGTCTAGACTACCATTACACACATTGCTATATGTCTTTTCAATTATAAATTGACTTTAGCAATATACCTCTTGCTAACACAAGCTTTATCCATTTGATAATTGTTAACTCAAATTCATTTAAATCCCAGATAATTCATATTGATCCTTTCAAAAATATCACCTAATGACTTGTTTAACAACGAGTCCATTAGTTTTCCTTGAATTTGGATCAACGGATCAAATTGACTAGAATTTTTCTTAGTTAACATATACTCCCTCCGTCCCACGTGATAGTGGACTAACTTTTTGGGTGTAGGAATTAAGAAAAAGTGATGTAAGAAAGAGAAAAAGTTAAATGTTGTGAGTATGAAAAATTAAATAGGAGAGAGAATGAGTGGGAGGAATAGTGAGGAGAGAGAATGTTGTGAGTGTAAAAGTGAAGTAGGAGAGAGAATGAGTGGGTGAAATAGTGAATATTCTTTGCCATTTTGGGAAGTTTGCATTCACGTGGGACGGACCAAAATAGAAATAAGTTTGCATTCACGTGGGACGGAGGGAGTAGTTTTTTATTTAATTAACAAAATGACGTTGTCACTCTTGTTTAAATCCACACAATTAAGCCTTTGATGTCATTATCATTGTACTTGTCTCAAGTCAAACAATGACTTTACAAACTATCACATTTTTTTCTAGGTTCCATTTCTTGAACCGTTTCAACACTTTGATCTATTTCATTCAAAGTATCATTTATTCACTTTCATGAATTTGACATCAATACTTGATTTCCATTGATTTTATTTTATTTTAATTTTTATATATATTCAAACTTATTGAATCGTATATAACAAACCAATATGCACAATTATTATAAACATAACTTTTGAAACATAATCCACCATTTATTAACCAAATTCAATTTGTTTTTGTAATTGGACTTGCTACTTTGCGAAACACCCCACATTCACAAGTGTACGTAGGCCTACATTTTCATACTTCATATGGACATCTCATTGTTTTCTTAGGGAAACCTTTCGAAAAGGTAATTATTTTCCAAACTATACTCACCCCCACATTTTCTGGGTAGTCCTAAAATTAACAATAATGTCAATTTTCATTATTAACACCATATGATCATGGTGTACATTGTGGACACTTTGTTTCAATGCTCATGTACAACAAACCCCTCGTGTTGTTCTATGTAAATTTTCTCTTCTAATTGACATTTAGAAAGATTATTTACATCCATAATACAAATCTTTATTCTTGTGATGAGAGAATAAGTATAAAAGTAATCAAGGTCGTTGGAACTAAGTTGAGAAGATGAACGTCAAAAGATGTAGTCTTTAACGTTGCATTTTATCAATGATATATTGACAAAGATGATAGGGCTTCTTGAAAGGAGTTGTTAAATCCTATTATTGTCAATAGTGACAAAAGTCACAAAGATAAAATCAGTAGAGCTTCTTGAAAGAAGTTGTTAAATTGTATTGTTGTGAACATTGATAAATGTCACAAGAACTAAATCTATAAAGCTTCTTGGAAGAAGTTGTTAAAACCTATTGGGGGAATATGTGACTAATGTCATAAAGATAAAAACAATAGGACTTCTTGAAGGAAGTTGTTAAATCCTATTGTAATTGATGATGAAAAATGACACAAAATATTTAGAAGGAAAACTTCTAAAAGAAATTGTGTATTATGTAAATGAGAATGTGACTTTCTTTAATTTAGAGGTACTCCAATAATTAACTTCTAAAGGAAGGATGTTATGGTCAATAGAACTCTAAGTTCCAGATCACCTACTCCCCCACAAGGACCATCAAAGCGTAAGCCTTATCAGATTTTGTGGCAGAAACATATTTGCGGACAGCAAACTGGGAAAAAGAAAGAGAGTAGAAACCCAAGAAAGTTCGGAGTCAGAAATAGATCCAAACAAAGAGCGACCACAAGAAATATGGACTCTGTTCGTTGATGGATCTGCGAGCAAGCTATTAAGTGGCGCGGTCATACTCCTGATCGCACCGTGTGGGGAAAAAATCGAAAGAGCCTTGAGATTCAAGTTTGAAGCATCAAACAATCAGGCCGAATACGAAGCAATCATAGCGGGCATGGAATTAGCCAGAGATATGGGGGTCCCAAGTATTGGGATAAATAGTGACTCTCAGCTCATAATAAATCAGATAAAGGGAGAATATGACACAAATAACCCGGTATTAGCCAAGTACTGCGGTCTAGAAAAATCCCTTCTCAAAGGCTTCGAATACTATGAGCTGAACCAAATAATGAGAGAAGGCAATGCAGAAGCAGACCTCCTCTCCAGAATCAATGAGCAAGAAATTAAAGATCTAAGTGTGGGCTGCCAAATTGAATTCGTAAAAACACATGTCATAGATCGGACACTGATTAACAACATTGAGGACAAAGAGAGGGACTGGGTAGATGAAATCCAAAATTTCATTGAGAAAGAAACCCTCCCTAAAGATCTAACAAAGGCTATACTAATTAAAAACGTGTCCGCGAAGTACACGATCATAGACAGAGTGCTATATCGGCGATCATTCACCAAACCTCTACTCAGATGTGTGAAAACCCACATGGTCACCAATTTACTCCATGAAGTCCATGAAGGAGTCTGTGGTGGTCATCCAGGAGCCCATACACTCTCGGATAAGATTAAATTTCAAGAATTTTATTGGCCAACCATTAGGAAGGACGCAGAGGAATACGTAAGGAAATGTGATAAATGCCAGCGGTTTTCAGATATCCCTAGACTCCCATCAACAGAGCAAACTTTGGTTAAACCATTGTGGCCGTTTGATACGTGGGGAATTGACTTAATAGGGTCGTTCCCAATCGTAAGAGGAGGCATCAAATACGTAGTAGTGGCCATTGATTATTTCGCAAAATGGACAGAGGCCAAAGCCTTGGTCACTATCTCTGAGGAAAATGCCATCAACTTCGTTCACTATCACATTTGGTGTCAATTTGGGATACCAAGAGTAATAGTCTCGGATAACGGCACTCACTTCGCAGCAAAATTTACAGCTGAATGCGAAAGAATGAAAGTCCAACACCACCAGTCCGCAATAGCCTATCCTCAAAGAAATGGTCAAGCTGAGGCCGCGAACAAGTTAGTCCTTGCTGCCCTAAAGAAAAATTAGAAGGACGAGGAGGACGCTGGTTAGACGAGCTCCAGACCACACTATGGATAGTTCGCACCACTATAAGAAACTCAACAGGGGAAACTCATTTCTCGCTCACTTATGGATCTGAGGTCGTAACTGTAAGTACCCAAATCTGGCTCATGCCTTCTGGTTAAATTTCCCGACAATTACCCGAACTTTTCTAAAGTTCAGGGCAATTCTGGAACTTTCCCAAACCTTCCAAGGTGTGAAGGACTTGCTAGGAATTAAATTTCCAAGCAGTCCCTCTCTGGAAGGGAGTTTCTAGGCGCCACCTTGCATGGTTCTAGAAGCATGCTGAGTCACACAAGGATAATGCCACACGACTTTATTAGCCAGAGGTTAATGCCGCACGGCTTCATTAGGAAGCACAAATCAGCCTATAAATAGAGGCCTCATCTATTCATTTTGAGCACTGTTACTCTGCCCAACTGAAACCACGAATTTCCAGTAGCCAAAACTCACTAAAAATCACCTCCCTCCTCACCAAAATCCATCCAAAGCCACTCCTTCCTTAGAAAAACCCCAAGGGAGATAGAGGAAAACCACCATTGGTAACCTCTCATTCCTTCCTCTTCGAAATATACTTTTTATCTTGTCATATTGCTTATTTGCTATTTATCTTGTCATTTATTGCCATTATATGTGATATATTGTCATAAAAATCATATCTTTCCAATGTAGACATCATATCCCCTTTTCCACCTAACACATGGGATTCATGGAGAATCCATCCCAAGGATGAACAAGGGCCCACAAGTGGCTTGTTATAGGGAGGATTCCTCACATGATGATGTGAAAAAATGTCATCTTTACTATATAAAAATTTCATCTTTACATAAAAATGTCATCTTTATTATTATTATGTCATTCCCCCTTCCTTGGCCTTGCTTCCAAGGATTGTCCACCTAAAAAGGTTCTTAAAGGACATAGAAAAGCCTCAAAGGTCTTCCCTTTACATTCCTAGTCTTAGTTTTCATAGTGTTCATTAAACTCATTTCCATAAAAATGCAATCTTTACTTTCCAATGCAACTCCCCCATGTCCCTCATGGTTGGATCACTCTCCAAGGATTGTCTAGTGACCTTCCTAAGGCACTAAAGACATAGGATGAGTATAAAGATCCAATCTTTATACCGCTCCCCTTTGTCCCTTTGGTATTTGAAGCGTCTCATGGGGCGGATCGATGTAAAGGTCTCATCATTACATCATTTCCTCCATTAAAAATGTCATAGTTGAAGTCCCTTTAGAAACGGACGAACAGTAGCCCTTACATCTCCGATCATCACTTGAGACGAGCATAAATGTCCCTACTAAGCTCAAATCGTCTCAAGATGTAGGATTGATGGGCAAAAGGTCCTTCCTTTCTAAAGAGTCTCAATTTTAGACTATAAAAAATGGTGTCCCTATTTTGATCACATATGACCAAAGGTCACTTAATGATGATCATAAGTCCAAGATGAGCACGGGATCAAAATCCCAAACACATCAAAATCCAAGGAATTCCGAGCGATAACCAACTTAAATGGTTTATACGTCCGGAAGACAACTTGGCACATTCCTGCCCTTTTCAAAACACACACACACGAGAGCACAAAACAAGCACGAAAATTGGATCTAGGAAGACTTGCTTTAGCAAGGCTTCTTGGGTAAACGCCAAACGTTCTTCTCAAGGAGTAACTTAACCTCCGGACCCTATTCCTTTTTTTCAAAGTTTTGAGGAAATCAAAATGGCATGGCGACTCCGTTTTTCAATTAAACCGGATGTCTTCAAACCGATGTGAAGCGGTGACCCCTTACACAAGAAAGCGGTTCAACAAAAAATGCCGCAATCTTGGGCCCACATTCACAGTTTGGTGACTCTGTTGGGGACTCAAATAAGTTTTTTTTTTAAAAAAAATAGAAAAATGATACTCGGTATATAGGTGGAAACCATTAAATTTCCTCTTCAACGCCTCCTTGTGGAGTCGGGGATAAGTTATGATAAAACAATGTCACGTACCGGTATCATTTCAAAAAAAGAAAAAAAAAACTTTTGTGGGTTAGCCTTCCGTCGCGGATCCAAATTTTCGTGCTTGTTTTCTTTCCTTATTTTTGCATGCATCTTGGTTTTTGGAATTGTACATACTCTGGATACTGAACAGGGATCAATCTGAAGCTGAAAAGGTGCCAAAATGTTCGGGGGAACAGCCTGGAACTGAAAAAATTTGGAACCTGGAAAACTGCTTGATCCAGCCGTACGGCTTGATCTGCTTGGATCCTAGCCGGACAGCTTCTTTGGGCAGTTCCACCAGGACACTTCTGAGGTTAATCTGGTAGCCTTGGCAGCTTGGGGCTATTCAGTTTCAAGACTAACCGAGCTCCAGAAAATTTACGTACTTACTTGCTGCATTTCTGATAGGTCTAAAGTCGCACGCCTACAAATTAAATACCAAGACTATACTCGGCTACAAAAACTGCAGCTAGGACAAGTCCAGGGTCGATCCACTGAAGAACGGTTATTTGATTGCACAATTGTCACTTGACAAGATTGGGGGTTTGTTTGATTTTAATTAAATTCCTAAAACAGAAATTAAAAACTAAGTTGTAAACAATTAACGGCAAGCACTTCAGATTTGTTTCCGTCCCCGTTTATCAATTCAATATCATTGGCACAATTTCTTTTTCTTCCTCCCTATTCACTTGATCCGGAATATATTTCAATTCCTATTTCTTTCTTATTAATGGTTATAAGCAGTGACACACTCACCTATTCCCCTAATCAATACCTAAACCTAACTGACACAGTCTAGATTCACAATACTGATTGATAAAGCTCTAAGAAATTAAAATCAAGAATTTCACTATTCTTTTGCAAATAGATCAAAACCTAGTTTTACCCCCTTTTTAATTTACCACGACACGTGCATAAATCTCAAAGATGCTACTTGTGAAAAACCCTAATCTGACACAGACTTAAGATTAAACTAGCATTAAATCAATTACCGGGGAAAAGAGGGTGATCAAATCTCAAAACCCTAGAAAAGATTTATCAATTAAAACAAGTAAAACTATGAATAGGAATTCAGAAACAAAGAAATTAATACCTCAATCGAATTAACAAACGGTTCGAGATCAAAATCTAAAGCAAAGGTTTTAAGCTTCCATAAAACTTACTGATTGCTCTAAGAAATAATAATACTTGCAAAACAAAACGTCCAACCCCTTCCTATTGCTCAAACCTAATATTTATACTTAACCATAATCCTAATTTAATAAGGAAAAGAAAACTAATTTAATAAGGAAAATACCAAGACAATAATATAGAATCAATTCCCAAAAATGCGTAGACTGTGCTGAAGCTGACGTCAGAACACGCCAAGAGCACGACTCGTGCAAGACACCACGACTCGTGCACTCCCTCACGACTCGTGCACACCCTCACGACTCGTGCACAGATGCACGACTAGTGCTTCCTTCTCTTCACTCGTGCCACGCCTCGTGCTTCCTTGGGCATCCTATACAGATCAATTGCACGACTCGTGCATACAGCCACGAGTCGTGTTCCAACTTGAGAACTCCTATATCCAGAAACTTGCCTCTTAAACCCTTGAAGTCTCCTTCCTCCTACACTTTTACCTCCTGGCATGTAGTTGACTTTGACTTGAACAAATGCTGACCTTCTAATTTAGCCTCTTCAAAATAACATTGCTTTTCAAATATCAACTTCTCAAATTACATCAAAACACTAACATAATCTTTCTATTACATTGTTCCTCATTGATACATAATATAGCAATATTACTTAAAATAAATACAAAATATAATCATATTGCTATAAAATGTCTAAGAAAATCGAGGAATTACCATATATAAAAACCAACCTATCAAATTCCCCCACGCTTAAACCTTTTACTCGTCCCTGAGTAAATATCTAAATCCTCGCTAACTCCAGGTCTAAATTAGATGCGCGAGGGGAAAATGATTTCCCTAACTCCTCTAAACTCCCAATGAATGATGCCAACCAAACAAGTTCGGAAAATGAATCCGCTCCTTATCACTCCAACAATAATACTGATATCAATGGCCTTAGTTTGATCCCCACTCCATTTATGCAAAAACGGGTCATCCAAACTAAGGCCCACACAATCAAAAAGCTAGGGGGAATATAATGTCCTACCCTTCCCCCACGCTAACCTCACACTACTACTACCTCAACCCAAGTCCATGCCCCAGCAAAAGACTTACCTCGTAAACTACACCGACCCCCTTATATCACCACAAGAGAAATACGAGGATTTTCTAACCTAACTTCTCTAGCCGAACCTCCTACGCCAAAAGAATTAATCCTACCCTGCGCTCCAAACCTCCCTTATGTCTCCTCACCGGTGATATACAAGATGTCACAAATTTCAACTCCTCACCTTTTGCCTAAGCGCCCTTTCGGGTTTTCGCAAGCGCAAGCGGGAGTCAAATAGGAGGACTTTTTGACCAACTTTAAATTCCCGCCTTAAGATCATTTTATCATGCCACGCTTTTGCTCGTTCCTTGTAGGACAGATTATTTTCATAGGCCTCTCTCCGGATCTCATCTAGTTCATTCAATTGTAATTTCCTCTCCTCACCGGACCCATCTAGGTTCATGTTGAACTTTTTAATTGCCCAAAAGGCTTTGTGCTCTAATTCCACGGGCAAGTGACATGGCTTTCCAAACACTAATCGATATGGGGACATACCAATAGGTGTCTTGTAGGCCGTACGATAAGCCCATAGAGCATCCTCTAGCCTAAGACTCCAATCTTTCCTATTCGGATTTACGGTCTTTTCGAGGATCGATTTAATTTCCCTATTGGACACCTCGGCCTGGCCATTCGTTTGGGGGTGATAGGCGGTAGAGACCTTATGAGTGATATTATACTTTTTAACCAAGGCCTCCACCATCCTATTGCAAAAATGAGTCCCCCTATCACTAATCAAGGCCCTAGGCATCCCAAATCTAGACACAACATTACTCTTGAGGAAACTCACTACCACTTTAGAATCATCGGTGCGTGTAGGGATCGCTTCGACCCACTTGGAAACGTAGTCCACTGCAAGCAAGATGTACACAAAACCAAAAGAAATAGGGAACGGACCCATAAAGTCAATTCCCCACACATCAAAAACTTCGCAATTAATTACGATGTTTTGTGGCATCTCACTGCGGCGTCCTATATTTCCAACACGTTGACACCGGTCACAAGACTTGCAAAATGCAGTGGCATCCATAAACAACTTTGGCCAAAAGAAGCCACTGTCTAACACTTTCCTAGCGGTGTTTTTGGCACCAAAGTGACCACCGCATGCATACTCATGACAGAACTTTAGGATAGAGGCCACCTCGTTTTCCGGGACACATCTACGAATAACTTGGTCAGCGCAATGCTTCCACAAATTTGGTTCGTCCCACACATAATACTTTGCCTCACTGCGGATTTTGTCTCTCTTGGATTTAGAAAATCCTTGGGGGAATTTATTAGAGACCAAAAAGTTTACTAGATCCGCATACCAAGGAATTACCTCTTTAACCGCCCACAAAGCTTCATCAGGGAACTCGCCCCTAATAGGGGCTTGTCATCCTCTCTCACCAAACGACTCAAGTGATCGGCCACAACGTTTTCGGCTCCTTTCTTATCCTTGATTTCTATGTCAAACTCACTCAACAGAAGGATCCACCTAATGAGTCTCGGTTTCGCCTCTTTCTTAGACATCAAATACCTAAGAGTAGCATGATCGGTGTACACAATGATTTTGGTCCCAAGCAAATAGGACCTAAACTTTTCTAATGCAAATACCACCGCTTACATCTCTTTTTCTGTAGTGGAGTAATTTCTTTGTGCCTCATTTAAAGTCATAGATGCATAATAAATCACATGAGAGGCACGATCCACTTTTTGACCCAAAACTGCCCCCACGGCATAATCACTCGCATCACACATGATCTCAAACGGGAGAGACCAATTGGGGGCTTGAATAATAGGAGTAGATGTCAACCTACCCTTCAACTCATCAAAAGCGCTCTTGCATTTATCATCAAATTTAAAATCCACCTCTTTTTGCAACAAGGTGCATAGGGTTGATGCAATTTTTGAAAAATCTTTTATGAAGCGACGGTAGAATCCCGCATGACCAAGGAATGACCGCACTTCACGCACATTTGTAGGGTAAGGAAGTGTGGAAATAACATCAATTTTTGCTTTATCCACTTCAATACCCTTTTTCGACACCACATGTCCTAACACAATGCCTTGCTCCACCATAAAGTGACATTTTTCAAAATTTAAAACCAAATTTGTTTCAACGCATCGGTCAAGAACTAAAGCAAGGTGAGCAAGACATTGGTCGAACGAGTCTCCATGGACGGTGAAGTCATCCATGAAAACCTCCATAAACTTCTCTACAAAGTCGGAGAAGATGCTCATCATACACCTTTGAAAAGTCGCAGGTGCATTATATAAACCAAAGGGCATCCTCCGATAGGCAAAGGTGCCGAAGGGGCAAGTGAAAGTGGTTTTCTCTTGGTCTTCGGGTGCAATTGGTATTTGAAAATACCCGGAATAACCATCAAGAAAACAATAGTATGCCCTTCCGGCAAGCCTTTCCAACATCTGATCAATAAATGGGAGGGGGAAGTGATCTTTCCTAGTTACCTCATTCAGCCGACGAAGATCAATGCAGACACGCCATCCCGTTTGCTCCCGGGTTGGCACCAACTCGCCCTTGTGGTTGATGACGACAGTGATTCCACCCCGCTTGGCTACACATTGAGTAGGACTCACCCACTCACTATCTGATATGGCATATATGATCCCCATCTCGCAAAGAATCTTCAACACTTCCTTCTTCACCACCTCCATCATAGGTGGGTTCAACCTCCTCTGCGGTTGCCTTACCGGCTTAGCACCCTCTTCTAGTAAAATCCGGTGAGTACATAAAGAAGGACTGGCAATAGTCCACCCAATCGCTTCTTTCCGCTCCCGGATCACATCAACTAATTTCTTCTCTTGCTCCTCCGTCAAAACACTAGAGATCACCACAGGAAGTGTCTTCCCTTCACCCAAGAAAGCATATTTCAAATTCTCGGGAAGGGGCTTTAATTCAAGAACAGGTGCCTTCTCAATAGATGGCAATGGCTTCTCCGGTGGCACCTCCAACTGTAGATGACCATACCCCGATGGTGAGACATACATAGCATCCTCAGAAAGGCTCATAACCGCCTCCTTCATCTCATCGGAAATGTCAAACTCTAACCCGGCATACTCCAAGGCATTCTCTAACACAGACTTCATGTCATCATCTCCTCCGCACACATCAAATACCTCTTGAGCTATGGGCTCAATTACATCAATGAAGTTCACCGAGTGCACATCCTTAGGGTACTTCATGGCATCAAAGATATTGAACTCCATTTGTTGCCCATCAAACTCCATAGTCAATGACCCATTCGTGACATCCAACTTGGTACGAGCAGTCGACATGAAAGGCCTCCCTAGCAGAATGGGAGCCTTAGGGTCCGTATCCATCTCCAAGACATAAAAATCCGCAGGAAAAATGAGCTTCCCAACCCGAACTAGAACATCCTCAATCAACCCCTTAGGATACGCATTCGATCTGTCGGCAAGCTGTATAATCACCCGAGTGTCCTGTAAAGGTCCCAACTTTAGGTTCTCAAACAACGCATAGGGCATGACGTTGATTGAAGCCCCCAAGTCAAGCATAGCCATATGCTCCGAATTATCCCCAAGAGACACCGAAATCACGAACATACCCGGATCACTACAATTTTTCGGCATCCTCTTCTGATAGACTGTAGACACATGCTCACTGATTTTTACCTTTTTCTGACTCCGCTCCTTCTGATTCCTCTTCATCGTGCATAACTCTTTCAAGAACTTAGCATACCTTGGAACCGACTGCAGGAGATCAAGGAATGGAATGTTTACCTCAAGCCTTTTGAATGTGTCAAAGATAGCATTATCAGGCTCCGGCTTTCTGTCCTCCCTTAGAGCATACGGAAACGGAGGAACTGGCTCATATACAGGAAATACTGGTGCAGTACTCTTCTCCTTTTCAGGAGTCTTCGTCTCCGGTGTAACTCTCTCAACCACTAACTCGGGCTCCTCTTCGACAACCACTTCCTCTAGCTTCTTCCCACTGCGCAAAGTCATTGCACTGACATTAGACTTCGGATTCGGTTCAGTTCTAGATGGTAACTTCCCCGAATCTTTAGCCTCCATCCTCCCAACTGCATCTGCCAGCTGACTCATATGCT
Source organism: Adenophora triphylla var. japonica (assembly GCA_022495995.1). Classification (NCBI taxonomy): domain Eukaryota; kingdom Viridiplantae; phylum Streptophyta; class Magnoliopsida; order Asterales; family Campanulaceae; genus Adenophora; species Adenophora triphylla. The sequence continues at coordinate 233,678 of JAFEMH010000066.1, forward strand.
TCTCTAAATTACTGATGCTCGATTTAGTCTCCTGCTTTGGGCTATTTGAAAGTTTCCATTCATGGTAGACATGCTCTGCGCTAGTGATCGGACCATGTCCTGCGTAGACGGTCCCTGTGCTTCCGCTGTTGTCCAACGGGTGCTCTGTGCGATTGTATTGATTTCCCCTGGAGGCTAGCGACCTTGCTGAAACCCCTGCTGATTATTGAGCAGTGCTGAAACCTTATTGACCCTGTGGTGGACCATACCTAAGATTCGGATGAACATTATTCGCAGCATTGTAGTTGAACTGTGGCGGCCTCTGACCCTGTTGATTGAACCCTATTGCATTGACATCTACCACCTCATCCGTCTGAAGAGTAGGACAAGAATCAGTCGGGTGCGTCACATCATTACATATACCGCAGGGATGAGGTTGTTGACCCAAAACCAATGTCTTCAATAAGCTCTTCACATCCGCCAACTCGGTCTTCAAATCACTCGTTGTATCACTTGATCCCGCAGCACTGACTTGTCTAACGCTAGATCTCCTTCCATGTGTCCTTGTGCTCTTGGCCAATTCCTCTATCAACTGCTCTGCATCCCTGGTAGTTTTGTTCAAAATACTACCTCCATGGCAGAATCTATCCACCGTTTGTCTCTGCAGTCAATCCTCCATAGAAGTATACAATAAGTGCTCATCATCAAAACCATGATACGGACAACTTCGCGAGCTTGTAAAACCTGTTATGATAGTCATATAGTGTTTCATCTGACCGCTGCTCCATATTACTGATATCCCTCTTCATGACATTGATCTGATCTGGAGGAAAGAACTCATCAAGGAACACCTCCTTCAACTCCTGCCAAGATGTAATGCTGTTGGGTGGTAGGTGATAATACCATGTATTCGCGTTATCCTTAAGAGTAAAGGAAAACGCCCTCAGTAACAACTGCTCAAGAGGCAACGCAGCCGGTCTCATGCTCTTGCAAATCTGCACAAACTGGGCAATGTGTTGATTCGGATTCTCCCCTGGTATCCCATTAAAATGGGGCAACTGGTTCAACAACCCCGGCTTCAATTCAAATGTAACCCCAGCCGGTAACTCAGGAAATAATACTGCTTGCGGTTGCTCATTCCAGTTCGGAGCAATCCTTTGTCTCAATGTCCGAGATGGGGGATTATTATTGCCTCTTCCGTTACCCCCATTGTTCACAACCTCCGGACCATCATCGTTCCCACCGTTATTATTATTCATCTCGTCCCGCTGTAAATTTCTCCTGCACCTGAAATATCTTTCAATTTCTGGAATAAAAGGACTAACAAATTGATTAGCAGAACGGGTATGGACCATAAAAGGTTCCACACCACAGATAACAATAATAATAATATGCAATTAACAGGAAACAAGAAAAAGAAAAAGAAAAAGAAATAGATTAAGAAGAGAATAAGAGTGCAAACAAATAAAATCGTTCCCCGGCAACGGCGCCAAAATTTGATAGGTCTAAAGTCGCACCCCTACAAATTAAATACCAAGACTATACTCGGCTACAAAAACTGCAGCTAGGAAAAGTCCAAGGTCGATCCACTGAAGAACGGTTATTTGATTGCACAATTGTCACTTGACAAGATTGGGGGTTTGTTTGATTTTAATTAAATTCCTAAAACAGAAATTAAAAACAAAGTTGTAAACAATTAACGGCAAGCACTTCAGATTTATTTCCGTCCCCGTTTATCAATTCAATATCATCGGCACAATTTCTTTTTCTTCCTCCCTATTCATTTGATCCGGAATATATTTCAATTCCTATTTCTTTCTTATTAATGGTTATAAGCAGTGACACACTCACCTATTCCCCTAATCAATACCTAAACCTAACTGACACAGTCTAGATTCACAATACTGATTGATAAAGCTCTAAGAAATTAAAATCAAGAATTTCACTATTCTTTTGCAAATAGATCAAAACCTAGTTTTACCCCCTTTTTAATTTACCACGACACGTGCATAAATCTCAAAGATGCTACTTGTGAAAAACCCTAATCTGACACAGACTTAAGATTAAACTAGCATTAAATCAATTACCGGGAAAAAGAGGGTGATCAAATCTCAAAACCCTAGAAAAGATTTATCAATTAAAACAAGTAAAACTATGAATAGGAATTCAGAAACAAAGAAATTAATACCTCAATCGAATTAACAAACGGTTCGAGATCCAAATCTAAAGCAAAGGTTTTAAGCTTCCATAAAACTTACTGATTGCTCTAAGAAATAATAATACTTGCAAAACAAAACGTCCAACCCCTTCCTATTGCTCAAACCTAATATTTATACTTAACCATAATCCTAATTTAATAAGGAAAAGAAAACTAATTTAATAAGGAAATTACCAAGACAATAATATAGAATCAATGCCCAAAAACGCGTAGACTGTGCTGAAGCTGACGTCAGAACACGCCAAGAGCACGACTCGTGCAAGACACCACGACTCGTGCACTCCCTCACGACTCGTGCACACCCTCACGACTCTTTCACAGATGCACGACTAGTGCTTCCTTCTCTTCACTCGTGCCACGCCTCGTGCTTCCTTGGGCATCCTATACAGATCAATTGCACGACTCGTGCATACAGCCACGAGTCGTGTTCCAACTTGAGAACTCCTATATCCAGGAACTTGCCTCTTAAACCCTTGAAGTCTCCTTCCTGCTACACTTTTACCTCCTGGCCTGTAGTTGACTTTGACTTGAACAAATGCTGACCTTCTAATTTAGCCTCTTCAAAATAACATTGCTTTTCAAATATCAACTTCTCAAATTACATCAAAACACTAACATAATCTTTCTATTACATTGTTCCCCATTGATACATAATATAGCAATATTACTTAAAATAAATACAAAATATAATCATATTGCTATAAAATGTCTAAGAAAATCGAGGAATTACCATATATAAAAACCAACCTATCAATTTCCCCCATCCCGAAAAATCATTCCTTTAAAACACATTTCTGAAAATCTCTGTTTTAACTCAAAAAGGAACATTTTTAGGAGGCATCACACTACGCGCACCATTATATCCTGTACACCTTTTCACGCACGTCCTTTTAACCCGGGGTGGTTGTTCAGTTGCAGTCACGGACAGCATTACGATGCTCCAGGGCACGCACGGAATCATCCCAAACTCCCCATGGCAGCCAGTGTCGACCAATGCACTAGTCCGTGTCACACATTTTAAAACCGTGACTTTTGGTTGGTTTTTTGTCTAGACCATGTCATATAGCCTCATTGCATACCCGCGTAAAGGTCAAACCCTAGCCCATGCCGAAAGTCAAGATCTTTCGCGCAAGCGAAACTCTGCCGAAATTCCGCCAAGGAAAAATTGGCAGAATCTTGACTCCGGCATTGACTTCGAATTTGACCCGCACGAGATACGTAAGAGTCAAGCCCGAGTCCGTGCCAAAAATCAGGATCTTTCGCGCAAGCGAAGCTCTGCCAAAATTCCGCCAAGGAATATTGGCAAGATCTTGACCCGGCATTGACTTTGACTTGCGCAACGTATGCAAAAAAGCTCAATGTGACGCCGTGTCATTCGACTTTTACCGTCCGACCCATGCCTATTATTTTCTTGGACAATGCCAAAGTCAAAACGTCTATCGCGTAAGCGAAACTCTGCCGAAATTTCGTTAAGGCTAAAAGACGAGACATTCCCGGCATTGCCTTGATTATAATCCGCATCGCTCGTGCGTTGAAAGTTCCTATGATCCACTAGACCCTAGGAGCGTTCTTATCTCTCGGTCGGTGGGATTCGCGTGCCCTATAGGACCCTCGCCCGGGGCTGTCCACCCTGGGAGGTCGAAATACAGGTGGAAAACGAGGGGCTTATAGACGTAGTGACGGAGCCCACTGATCCAGGATCTAGAGTAGTTGCGAAAAAGAAGGGCAACCTCCTTTTCCAACCAAATAGAAATAATTAAAAGACAGTGTTTTAAGTAAACTTGAACAATTAATGGAATCATAATTGCGTGGTCCTATTTCTGGAATCTCTAATCGCGACCTCCACGGTCCGATCTCTGACTTTCAATCTCGACCTTTCACGGTCAAATTTCCAATCTCGACCTTTCACGGTCAAATTTCCAATCGCGACCTCCACGGTCCGATCTCCGATTTTCGATCCTGTCCTTTCACGGTCAAATTTCCAATCTCGACCTTTCACGGTCAAATTTCCGATCGCGACCTCCACGGTCCGATCTCCGATTTTCAATCCTGACCTCTCATGATTAAATTTTCAATTGCGACCTTCGCGTTCCGATCTCTAATCTTTAATCTCGACCTCTCACGGTCAAATTTCCAATCGCGACCTCCATGGTCCGATCTCCGAATTTCGATCCTGATCTTTCACGGTCCAATTTCCAATCTCGACCTTTCACGGTCAAATTTCCAATCGCGACCTCCACGGTCCGATCTTCGATTTTCGATCCTTACCTTTCACGGTCAAATTTCCAATCTCGACCTTTCACGGTCAAATCTCTAATCGCGACCCTTCACGGTCTAGTCTCCGATCTTTGATCCTCGATCTAGACCTTTCACGGTCCAACCTCCGATATCAATCTTTCGTGGTCAAATAGGCAATCCTGACCTTTCACGGTCAAATTTCCAATCGCGACCTCCACGGTCCGATCTCCGATTTTCGATCCTGACCTTTCACGGTCTGATTTCCAATCTCGACCTTTCACGGTCAAATCTCTAATCGCGACCCTTCACGGTCTAGTCTCCGATCTTCAATCCTCGATCTAGACCTTTCACGGTCCAACCTCCGATATCAATCTTTCGTGGTCAAATAGGCAATCCTAACATTTCACGGTCAAATTTTCAATCGCGACCTCCATGATCCGATCTTCGATTTTCGATCCTGACCTTTCACAGTCAAATTTCCAATCTCGAACTTTCACGGTCAAATTTCCAATCGCAACCTCCACGGTCCGATCTCCGATCCTAACCTTTCACGGTCAAATTTCCAATCGCGACCTCCACGGTCCGATCTCCGATTTTCGATCCTGACCTTTCACGGTCAAATTTCCAATCTCGACCTTTCACGGTCAAATTTCCAATCGCGACCTCCACGGTCCGATCTCCGATCTCCGATCCTGACCTTTCACGGTCAAATTTCCAATCGCGACCTCCACGGTCCGATCTTCGATCTTCAATCCTGACCTTTCACGGTCAAATTTCCAATCGCGACCTCCACGGTCCGATCTCCAATTTTCAATCTCGACCTTTCACGGTCAAATCTTTTCCGATCAATTAGGATTAGGAGAAAATGTGTTTTAAGAAAAATTTAAGCAATTAGTGCATGTTACTTGAGCCTTCAGCCTAAACACTTACCTCCGAGTCTAAACCTCACCTACCTCCGAGTCTAAACCTTGCCTACCTCCGAGTCTAAACCTTGCCTACCTCCGAGTCTAAACCTTGCCTATCTCCAAGTCTAAATCTTGCCTATCTCTTTTTCGCAGCGAGAAAGAAGTGGGTGAGAATACCGGGTCAGCGACTTTTTAGTGCAGAAAACCTCAGGATTCAGACAGTCCAGCAGAATCATCAGTTTATTCTACTCAGGGGTTTAGAATGGCAGATATGACAGAAAACAGTGATGGTACGGGTAATCCGATGACTAGAGAGGAAGAGTTAGTCCTAGCTCTGGAAAATGCCCATAAGGTTCACGAGGAGCAGCAAGCCATGCTCATCGGTGCTCTCCGCCGTCATGGAGTTCAGGTAACAGTTGAGGCAAATGGTTCTCTGGTCATGGTCGAAGATGAGACTCCAGAATTAGTGATTTCAGTCCCTCCATCATATAACCAGTGCCCTCCATCCTATAGCCAATACCCTCCTCCTTTGACATCTGATCCCCCTCCAAGGACTACTGCCCTCCAGTTCCTCCCAGTTTCTCAGGCCATCAGGACTCCATTGCTCTCCTCTCCTCAGAACGGATTGGGCTTCACCATACCTGTTTCTCAGTTTCAACAGTGCCTGCCAGTTTGTGCTCCAGCTTCACATAATCAGTTTGAGCCATGTGGCTATGTTCTGAGACCCCTATACCTGCCTGAATACGATCATGAGTTGCTAAAAGAAAATCCAGATGCCTCAAATTTTCCGTTGCCGTCTGCCGGATTTAGTGAATTCACTTGTCAGTTTCACCGGCCTACTACTGTGGTGCCCTCTACTGATAAGAGTCCTGTTGCGAGTTCCAGTAACTCGAGAGTTTTTTTTTACCCCCATATGTCAGTATTGATGGAACAAGTGAAACGAATGCAAGAAAAGCTTGATCTCATGATGAATACCACTACTCCCTCGACCCAAGATGTCGAACCCGACAAAGAAGTGATTCAGCCGTGCAAAATCCGAATGCCCGAAGTGAGAGAGTCTGATAGGACAACTTGTTCTAAGTTTGAGAAAGGTCTGAAGACACAACCAGCCTCAAACATAACCCAATACTACCAGTACCAAGCAGCAGTTGCACCCAACTCAGCATCGGTTCCTCACAAAGGAAAGAATGCCACAGCCTCCTTCAGACAAATCCAACAATGGAACCAATTGAACAATGGAAATCCAAATCTTGGGAACAATAGTGCCTCCCGAAAACTCCGCTCCTTTCATTATGACGATGTAGAGATGCCTTTAAGCAAGATGCTGGAAGAGCTAATGAAAGAAAAGCTGATAAAGCCACTGGAGAATTGGAAGCCCAAGAACCCCAACATTCGGTTGGATGAGTCTAAGCATTGTCTTTTCCACCAGTACCACGGGCACGACACTGATGATTGCCATTATCTGAGGCATGAGATCCAGAAGTTGATAGAAGATGGGAAGCTTGAGAGCCTCCATGGACCAAAAACAACAAGCCATGTTCATAGTGGTAAGAGATCGAATCAAGAAGTGCTAGGTCAGAAATGTCATTTTGATGATTTCGGGATGCCCATGAGCAAAGTTTTTGACGATTTGGTGAGACAAGGCCTTCTCAAACCTCTCGAGAATTATCAGCCGAGGAACCCATGTAACATTGACAGGACCAAGTTATGTGAATACCACAATCATCATGGTCACACGACAGACAAGTGTCTGACTCTGAAGAAAGAAATCCAAGGGTTGATCTACGAAGGAAAGCTCAAGTTTCCTGGCAGTCCAACCAGCGAAGAGTAGCTAGGCTAGGGGTTACCTATCCTTGAGCAAGATTAAGAAATAAAATAGTATCTCAGTCAAACTTTTGTAGGTTCTAGTACTTTCCTCTTTCAATCAAGTCCTCCTTGGACATTGTAGTTAATCTTAAATCTTCTATAAAAGAGTCTTTTTCTTTTCTTGCTAGACTTAAGACATTATTTGCACACCTACATTAAATTTAACGAAATGGTTTTATTTTATATGATCACTTGCATTGCTCAACAAATAATCTCTTGAAATAATTAACGTTCCGATTAATCGGTGTGAGAAAATCAACCAATGCTTTCCCCATACACTTTCCTTACCCCACAAAAAGCCTCCATCAAGCCATACACTTTCCTTACCTCACAAAATCCTTCATCAAGCCATATGCCTCCCAAATCATGTCCTCATCGTCACCTTGACCAAGTCAACGACAGCTGCAACATCAAGGAACAACAAAAGGCCACTCAGCTTCGAGAGATTGACCCCATGTTGATAACAACCTAAGAGCTTGCCTTTGCCCTCAAGTGCTTCAAAAAAAAAAAAAGAGCAAGAGTGCAAAAAGAGTAATACCCAGCTAGGCTAAAAATCTTGAAAAAGGACGGTCTAGGCAAAAAAACAGGGTTACACAAAAAAAAATAGTGCAAAAAAGAGTAATACCCAGCTAGGCTAAAAACCCTGAAAAGGACGGTCTAGGCAAAAAACAGGGTTGTACATATGAAAAAAAAGGGTCAAAGCTCAAAGAATGAAACAATGGAGCGGTCAAGGCAAAGACGGAAACATTTCATAAGCCCTTAGGTATATGCAAATTCTTTCTGTCCCAATGAAAGACGAAAATCAGGAAGCAATTGAAGCAGCCGTCCAAAATGACTGGTCAAGGAATCATCCCAAGGTTTATGCCTCATCATCCAACCTTCTCATCCAAGCCTTCTCAGCAAAGGAATCACAAATATTCATGCCTATTCCAAAGCCAAACACAGTTCAGCCGAAGCCGAACTACGGCGACCTGAGCTCCTCACAGTGAGGGAAACGTAGGTAACCAGAAATGGTCCGGTCATAAGCACATTCAAATTCCAGAAAATTTGGTCTTATCAATGGCCTCTCTCATAGACATATTCAAATTCCAGAAAATCCGGTCTCATCAAAGGCCTCTCTATACACAGACCTTTCTTTCACACATAGCCAAACTTGATCCGCGACATTAGTTGACTTTCTCCTCATGATTAATCAAAATGTTTATTCATATCGAGATTAGTGGTTGAATAACCTGAACATTAATAAAGGGTTTTGAGCAATCTTGTGATCATTGTAAATAAAACAAGTTTTCAGATGTCTTGACAAGTCTTCTTTTTCTACATCTTAGGAAAGATAGTTCTAAACACTGGTTTTCTGTCAGCATGGGCTTCCATACACTTTTACAAACCTTTCTATGCTTATACTCTCTCAAAAGAGTCAAACCCAAAGCGAGTTCTCGTGCCTACGTCGAATAAGGCCATCAAAATAACACAAAATCGGGATCTATTTCCACCTTTCGGAAAATATGCCCCTGCATGTATAAATTTCTAAAAATTCTTTGCTTTCACATCTTCTTGCGGTTGACTGAGTGACTAAAGGAAATAAGAAAGTAAGTATGAAAGGATAGGTTTGTCCTCTTCTGCTACAATTCGCATTAGGGCTGCCTTGAAACTCTTCAAGGTTAGGGCTTCGCCAAGCCATTTCTTTAGACTAGGGCTTCTTTAGTCATTTTTGGATCCGCATCGGGTTCTTCACTAGGTCCCTAGATGGGTTCAGTTTTGGTCAGATCAACCTCAGGATCACTTTTGCAGTACCAATCAGATTGGGACTTTTGCTAGGTCATAAGATTGGGGCTCTGCCAAGTCACTTCTTCAAAATCTAGACTTCGCCTACTCAGTTCATCAAACCGTGGCTTTGCCAATGAAAAAATCTTTTCTCGCTTTAATAGAACATGGGGCTTTGCAGAATTTTTTCCCTCAGATCGGGGCTTCAATGAGTCACATCCACCCTCAGAGGAGAGGTTTGGTCACTTTGACCTTTGCTTTAAGTCTTTGGTTATAAAAGCCTGTCAACATCAGCTTCAAGTGCCCGAGTTTAAGGAACTTTAAGTAAGATCCGAGGTTTAAACCCGATCTCAGCCCAAGAGGGAATTTTTGTCCACATAATGCCTTTTGGCAGCATTGACAACATCTCAGCAACAACAGCAGTTCAGTCCGCACCCATGGGATACAACCCCACCTTCTCAAAGCCTGCATAAAATTCATGCCCAGACACATTTCATATGCCCCAAACACATTTCTTATACATCTTGTCCCAATGTCCGCCACATTTCTACACAAAAAAAATCGCCCTGAGGCTCAAGTAACGTGTTAAGTAGTAATGATAATAACAAAACTCCCGTTATCGCCAAATGGGATAACGTCTCCCCCGGGAAACCTTCCGTTATCGCCAAATGGGATAACGTCTCCTCCGAAAAATCTCCGTTATCGCCAAATGAGATAACGTCTCCTCCGAGAAATCTCCGTTATCGCCAAATGGGATAACGTCTCTTATGAAAAATCTCCGTTATCACCAAGTGGGATAACGTCTCCTCTGAAAAATTTTATGTTATTTCCAAATGGAATGACGTGTTCTTCAAAATTATCCATAGCCCGGAAGGCTTTAAATTACCCGGTCCGGAAGACCGTATATATTTCCCAAATTATTATCTGTAGCCCGGAAGACTTTAAATTACCCGGTCCAAAGGACCGTATAAATTTTCCAAATTATTATCCATAGCCTGGAAGGCTATAAATTACCCGGTCAGGAAGACCGTATAAATTTCCCAAATCGTATAAATTTCTCCTAAAAATCTTCGTTATCTCTGTTGGAATTAAATCAAATAAGGTGACAGCCTCCGAATTGTCAAGATTCAACTATTAGCTACCTCTATTTCTGATTCGAAAGAGATAGTGAAGTACGCTTAAGTTTTTCCAACTTCAGCTACCTCTATCTCTGATTCGAAAGAGATAGTGAAGTACGCGTAAGTTTTTCTGAACTTCAGCTACCTCTATCTCTAATTCGAAAGAGATAGTGAAGTACGCTTAAGTTTTTCCAACTTCAGCTACCTCTATCTCTGATTCGAAAGAGATAGTGAAGTACGCTTAAGTTTTTCCGAACTTCAGCTACCTCTATCTCTGATTCGAAAGAGATAGTGAAGTATGCTTAAGTTTTTCCGAACTTCAGCTACCTCTATCTCTGATTCGAAAGAGATAGTGAAGTATGCTTAAATTTTTCCAAACTTCAGCTACCTCTATCTCTAATTCGAAAGAGATAGTGAAGTACGCTTAAGTTTTTCCAACTTCAGCTACCTCTATCTCTAATTCGAAAGAGATAGTGAAGTACGCTTAAGTTTTTCCAACTTCAGCTACCTCTATCTCTGATTCGAAAGAGATAGTGAAGTACGCTTTAGTTTTCCAACTTCAGCTACCTCTATCTCCTCGATAGTGAAGTACGCTTTAGTTTTCCAACTTCATCTACCTCTATCTCTAATTCGAAAGAGATAGTGAAGTACGCTTAAGTTTTTCCAACTTCAGCTAACTCTATCTCCTCGATAGTGAAGTACGCTTAAGTTTTTCCAACTTTAGCTACCTCTATCTCTAATTCGAAAGAGATAGTGAATTACGCTTTAGTTTTTTCGAACTTCCGCTACCTCTATCTCTAATTCGAAAGAGATAGTAAAGTACGCTTAAGTTTTTCCAACTTCAGCTACCTCTATCTCTAATTCGAAAGAGATAGTGAAGTACGCTTAAGTTTTTCCAACTTCAGCTACCTCCATCTCTAATTCGAAAGAGATAGTGAAGTACGCTTAAGTTTTTCCAACTTCAGCTACCTCTATCTCTGATTCGAAAGAGATAGTGAAGTACGCTTCAGTTTTCCAACTTCAGCTACCTCTATCTCCTCGATCGTGAAGTACGATTTAGTTTTCCAACTTCAGCTACCTCTATCTCCTAGATAGTGAAGTACGCTTTAGTTTTCCAACTTCAGCTACCTCTATCTCCTCGATAGTGAAGTAAGCTTAAGTTTTTCCAAACATTAGCTACCTCTATCTCCTCGATAGTAAAGTACGCTTTAGTTTTCCAACTTTAGCTACCTCTATCTCCTCTATAGTGAAGTACGCTTTAGTTTTCCAACTTTAGCTACCTCTATCTCCTCGATAGTGAAGTACGCTTTAGTTTTCCAACCTTAGCTACCTCTATCTCCTCGATAGCGACGTAAGCTTTTGTTTCGTTAGGTGACAACCTCCATTAATTTTCAAATCAGGTGACAACCTCCATTAATTGTCAAATCAGGTGACAACCTCCATTAATTGTCAAAATCTCAAGGATCCTAGACATGTTCCTAACTATCTAGTGATACTTGAACTACAACCAAGGCTTGATTTCTCCGGGATACGTAGGTAGTCTTTCATAAAGGTCCAGCCATCCGACCACACCCTTCTCCTTCATTACTCCTCAGTAGAGCATGAGCCTTTCATAAAGGTCCAGCCATCCGACCACATTGGTCAGTCCCTTCATCTGGCATATCCCTAGTAGGATCAGCCATTTGACCTCCTAGGTCACTTTCTTCCCATCTTCCTAGCAAGGGACCGGTCTCTCTTCTCTATTCCCCAGTGGATTTCCAAACTACGATCATGGCTTGATTCCTCCGGGATACGTAGGTAGCCTTCCAAAGGTTCAGCCACTCGACCGCCTTGGTCACCCAATCCGTCTCGGCAGTTCGCCAGATTGGATCCTTTTTTTATCGACAACCCCACTCGCCCTGCAAGTGACGTTGCCGAGGGGCTTCTGTAAGTACCCAAATCTGGCTCATGCCTTCCGGTTAAGTTTCCCGGCAATTCCCCGAACTTTTCTAAAGTTTAGAGGCAATTCTGGAACTTTCCCAAACTTTCCAAGGGGTGAAGGACTTGCTAGGAATTAAAATTCCAAGCAGTCCCTCGCTGGAAGGAAGTTTCCAGGTGCCACCTTGCATGGTTCTAGAAACATGCTGAGTCACAAAAGGATAATGCCGCACGGCTTCATTAGCTAGAGGTTAATGTCGCACGGCTTCATTAGGAAGCACAAATCAGCCTATAAATAGAGGCCTCCTCTATTCATTTTGATATACAATTTTGAGCACTGTTACTCTGCCCAACTGAAACCACGAATTTCCAGTAGCCAAAACTCACTAAAAATCACCTCCCTCCTCTTCAAAATCCATCCAAAGCCACTCCTTCCTTAGGAAAATCCCAAGGGAGATAGTGAAAAACCACCATTGGTAACCTCTCCTTCCTTCCTCTTTGAAATATACTTGTTATCTTGTCATATTGCTTATTTGCTATTTATCTTGTCATTTATTGCCATTATATGTGATATATTGTCATAAAAATCATATCTTTCCTATGTAGACATCATATCCCCTTTTCCCCCTAACACATGGGATTCATGGAGAATACATCCCAAGGATGAACAAGGGCCCACAAGTGGCTTGTTCTAGGGAGGATTTCCCACATGATGATATGAAAAAAATGTCATCTTTACTATATAAAAATGTCATCTTTACATAAAAATGTCATCTTTATTATTATTATGTCATCCCCCCTCCCTTGGCCTTGCTTCCAAGGATTGTCCACCTAAAAAGGTTCTTAAAGGACATAGGAAAGCCTCAAAGGTCTTCCCTTTACATTCCTAGTCTTAGTTTTCATAGTGTTCATTACACTCATTTCATAAAAATGCAATCTTTACTTTCCAATGCAACTCCCCCATATCCATCATGGTTGGATCACTCTCCAAGGATTGTCTAGTGACCTTCCTAAGGCACTAAAGACATAGGATGAGTATAAAGATCCAATCTTTATACCCCTCCCCTTTGTCCCTTTGGTATTTGAAGCATCTCATGGGGCGGATCGGTGTAAAGGTCTCATCTTTACATCGTTTCCTCCATTAAAAATGTCATAGTTGAAGTCCCTTTTGAAACGGACGAACCGTAGCCCTTACATCTCCGATCATCACTTGAGACGAGCATAAATGTCCCTACTAAGCTCAAATCGTCTCAAGATGTAGGATTGATCACATATGACCAAAGGTCACTTAACGATGATCATAAGTCCAAGATGAGCACGGGAACAAAATCCCAAACACATCAAAATCCAAGGAATCCCGAGCGATAACCAACTAAAATGGTTTATACGTCCGGAAGACAACTTGGCACATTCTCCCCCCCCCATTTTTCAAATCACACACACACACACGAGGGCACAAAACAAGCACGAAAATTGGATCTAGGAAGACTTGCTTTAGCAAGGCTTCTTGGGTGAACGCCAAACATTCTTCCCAAGGAGTAACTTAACCTCCGGACCCTATTCCTTTTTTTCAAAGTTTTGAGGAAATCAAAATGGCGTGGCGACTCCGTTTTTCAATTAAACCGGATGTCTTCAAACCGATGTGAAGCGGTGACCCCTTACACGAGAAAGTGGTTCAACAAAAAATGCCGCGATCTTGGGCCCACATTCACAGTAGCCCCATTAGAAGTAGCCCTTCCTTCCTACAGAGTCACTTAATTCGATGAGAGGCAAAATGAGGTCACCAGAAGGTGCGATCTAGATGATCTCGAAGAAAAAAGGATGCGAGCAAGAGAAAAAATGGTTAACTATAAGCAGAAAGCCAAAAAACATCATGATAAAAGGATTAACAAAAAGCGCTTTTTAGTTGGAGATTGGGTGTTACGAAATATTGAGGTCCAGGCGACCCAACCAGGTTTCCACAAGCTTTCCCCTAAATGGGAAGGTCCGTATCAAGTTACCTAAGTCATCAAAGAGGGGACCTAATAACTGCGGACAGAAGAAGGAAAAAACTTCAAAAACGCTTGGAATAGTGATCACCTTAGAAAGTACTATTTTTGATCTGGTTGTGCTTAAGTGTTGTAAAAATGATGATAGAGGTAACAATGTATCAAAAACAATGCGTTTGACATAATTTTGTAAACCCAGAGAAAGCACAAAAATAATATACTCACTACTGAAGCAGCAGAGTGAATACCCGCAAAAAAAAATGCAGATGCCAGCACGGTCACAACCTGCTGATGCGTGGTGGTCTTCATGACCGCAAACCGCATGCCCGCAAGGATGCCAGCAACCGGACACGCCCTGCTAATGCGTGGTGATCTCAGTGATCGCAGACCGCACGCCCATATGTACTAAGGCCAAAATTGAGCCCTAACTCGACCGCCACAAAGACTCATAGAGTCCAAAACGCGTGAACCATCAAAATGGATATGGAAGCCAGCACGGCCCAAAAACCTGCTGATGCGTGGTCGCCGCATTGGCTTCTAACCACATGCCTGTATGTAAAAATGCCAATTGAGCCCTTACTAGTGCCACTAGACTCAAAAGTGTACAAAATGCACAATCGCCAAACGCGGATACGGAAGCCACCGGTCACACCTGCTGATACGCAGACTAGCCTCACGGCCATATTCTGCATGCCCATATGAAAGCATCTTACCTTGGCTCTTTCGAAATACGCCACGGACTAAAGAGTCCTGACCGCGTAAATCACCAAGGTGAATGGATGAGAGTGATGTACTGTAACGACCCTAACCCTAGGCACTATTTTAGCATCCATTATATATGTTTTATATTAATTGTTGACTTTATGTGCTTACTTTATGTTCTTGATTTTTATGGAAGGTTAGGATGGTTGTGAAATAACTTTGAAGCCTTAGGATTTAATTGGAAATAAAATGAAGTAGTATGATGGAGTTATAATAAAATAAATAAATAAAATATTAGGAGTGGGTGAGGTGTCTTTGTGAAAGAATTAGAAGTTGAGGTATTAGTTGCATTCTCTAGATCTTGGAGGGCTTAATTGCATTTTGGGGATAGATATCATTAAATTGAGGTATGGAAGGCCATACTCTTACTTTTTTTCCCTCACCTCCTTCTTCATTTAACCTCCTCATTCACTCATCATCTTCCTTATCTTTTCTCCTTCATTTTCTCCATGGGAGAAACCTCCATAAATCCTCCCTTTTAAAAATTGTAGTAAATCCAATCCTTCTTCATTTGACGATCTGATCGTACTTTCATGATCGTGGCGGCGAAGGGAACACATCAAGCTAGAAAAATCGTAGTTTTATCTCATATTGCTAAAGTAAGTTATTATGACTTCTTTCTAATAATTGTCATTTTATGTGTTAATGAATACTTTGTTGAAAGAAAAGGATTTTTGGAAATTTTAAATAATGTTATGTGAGTAATATGGATTATTTAAGGTTGAATTGATTTTTAGTTGTAAAATGGTGATCTAAGATTGAAGGAGGAAAAGTATAGAATAATTGTGAATGTTAATGATTTAAGAGTAAGTATTGAATTTGGGTTTTGGCCAATTTACTAGAATTAGAAAGTGAAGAAAATGGTTTATAAGAAATGGTTATAGGTTAAATGGAATTAAATTTTGGTACTAAAAGGTTTTGGTTAGTGTTGGGATGTGTTGGATGGAAGTAGAATGGTTGTTCTAAGTGTATAATGGTTTTGGGATATATTGATGCTAATGGAAATTATTGAAGAGTAAGATGGTATGGTTTAAGTTGAAGAAGGAATATTAAACATGAATTGTGATAGGTAATGAATAAAATAATTAAGTGATAAGGGGTCTAGGGCCATCTTAATTTAATTGGAAGGTTTTAGAAATGTTGATGAACTTGGTAATCTTTTTATGTTGCCAAAATAGAGTAAGTTGGTTAGGATTAATTGGGTTTTTGAAGTATAGCTGAAATCTGTTTTTGGTGTCTGATTCTGGCCGTGGCACGAGTCGTGCCCCTTGGCACGAGTCGTGCCCATGGCCAACTCGTGGAAACGATTCATGAATTTGGGGTTAAGTCGTTCTGATTGAGTTTGGACTGATATGGCACGAGTCGTGCCATAAGGCACGAGTCGTGCCCTGTGGGATAGTGAGTCGTGCCCTTGTAGGGACGACTGTTTCTGGAAGGGGTCCAAGGGGCACGAGTCATGCCCTGGGGCACAAGTCGTGCCCTGGACTGGTGACTATGATCCAATTTGTGAGCTGTTTAAACCTAATCAAACTAGAACAAAAATGAATCATCTTTAACCTAGATTAAAGTAGAATACTTTGGCTACACCATGACGTCTTATTGGTCAAAATGGATTTGGGGAAGTAGTTTAAATATTGTCCGGAAAATGGTGGATAAGTTTGATTAGTAACTTCACCAAAGTAGTTCAAACTTGGGAAGTAGATCTTGAACTTTTATTAAGGCTATTTGAGGTTGTGTAATGACTATGTAGGAATGGTTTATGATACATAGTGGCCTTACTTTCCCCATATCCTTGGTGATTGGTTTGAATAGTGTAGAAGTTGTGTGTTACACTATCGTGCTAGTTTGGAAATGTGCATTCATTACATTGGTTCATTATTATCCAAAGTGTGAATTTATATGCTATGTTGTTAACTTGTTATCCCTAGGGTGCATATGCTCATTATATGGTTGCATGGTTATCCCAAGTGTGGATATGTTTATCGTATGGTTGCATTGTCATCCCATTTGTGGATTTATTGGCCATATTGTTACCTTACTTGGATTAATATTCATTGATGATACTATGTGTAGTGTATTAAATGAATGTTGCACTATAGTATTGATTTAGCATGAGTATATATTACCATGTTGTTATATTACTTTCCCTTTGGTGGATTTTATTTCAAGTATCTATTATGTGCTTGAACGTGTTATATTATATGTGATTCGGGGGTATAATGGAATTCAATCAATTATTGATTTGTTCTATAAGTGATTGAAGGTTCATCATACCTGTGACCGGCCCCTCTGTGGCCACAGAGTGGGAGTACTAGCAGCTGTATTGAGCCAAAAGCCTTACAGTCCGCTGCGATTTTATGGAGTTAGGTGGAATGCTTCTGTATTAAGCCAAAAGGTTTACAGTTAGCGACGATATTATATGATACTCTGAATAAGGGTCATATAAGTATCTTATTTTCTTATATGGATTTCTGGGGTATGAGTCCTATAAGCGGTGAAGGTGCATGGGGGCAATTCACCAAAGAGCAGAGTTTTACTCCCATGTTGTACGACTTATTGTTCAGACGGGAAAGGTAAAATGAGGTAATGTAAGGTGTTTACCGCTTTAATAATGTGTTATGTGTAACCATGCTATGTGTTGCATCTTATTTGGCATCTTGCTGCATTCATAATAGCTTATTGAGATTTATTCTCACCCCTTCCCCTTTTACTGTTTTAGATCGTGCTAAGACAGGTGACCTGAACCAGTGAGGCCGGGGATAAGAGTTTGGACTCTTGCTTTTGGGACTTGTCAGGTTAAGTATATGAGTTGGTTGACTAGGTGTATTTATTTAGTAAGACTCTTTTGAGAAGTGGTATATAAACTCTTTTGTAAAACCAAGTTAATTGTGAGTTTTCGATGTAAGTAATCAGATTATGGTTTATGGAAGTTGTTGTTGAAATTTCTTCAAGTGGAGATATTATTAGTTGATTTAATTTGGCAGTTTGAGAGTTTGGTTTTCCTTTAAAAGGAAATAAAAGTTTTTAAAAATAGAGATGGGATTTCTTAGTTTGGGCTTCTCAAGCTCGGGACACGCGTTAGGTCCCGGGTTGGGGTGCTCACAGTTGGTATCAGAGCTTAGTTTAGAGGTCAAGGGTAGATGTCTAAACTAAGGGGGAATGTGTGGTAATTGACGCCGAGTGTTTAATGCAGGAGTTCGTTCTAATGGCCGGAAGCAATGATGATCAGCGAAAGGTTCTAGAAAAGGAAGGAGATATGGGTATAGGTGGAATTCAGAATGAAGAGATGATGAAATTATTCAGTATGTTTGTACAGAATATGGAGACTAGAGGATCAGTTCCGAATCAACCTGAGGGATGTCAAAGTGATGGATTGGAAAGATTTGTGAAGATGAACCCACCGAGCTTTAACGGAGATCCGGATCCGTTGAAGGCAGAAAAATGGTTAGAGAAAATGAACAAAATCTTTGAGGTTATGGAGAGTCGCAAGGAAGAGAAAGTTAGATATGCCATTTTCAAACTTGAAGGTCCAGCGGATCAGTGGTGGCAGATTTTGAAGGAAAGTTGGGAGCGGGATCATACGCCCCAGACTTGGGATAATTTCACCCAGCAGTTCGAGGATTATTTCATTTCAATGGTTACAAGGGACAAGAAGGAGATTGAATTTTTAGGACTAGAACAAGGGAGCATGACAGTGAATCAGTATTTAGTCAGGTTTGAGGAATTAGCTCAGTGTTGCCCTCATTTAGTATCGCATGAAGCGAGAAGAGTTCATAGGTTTGTAAAAGGTTTGAAGATTGAGTTTAGGAAGAAATTCTTGATTGACAGCTTCACCAATTATCAGACAGCCATAGATAGAGCATATAAGATTGAGAATGACATTGAGGAAAATAGGAGAAGATCGAAAAGTGGGATTAGAAATAAACCAAAGTATCTAGGACAAGGATCCAAAATCACTAGAGGACAGCTAAGGGCTTCAACTTCGGGGAGTATGAGAGGAGAACTTGTTGTAACTTCTTCGTCTAGGCCAATATCCAAACAGTATGGGATGAATTGTAAATTTTGCAAGAGGATTGGACATACCGAAGATCAGTGTTGGAGTAAGCAAGGCAGGTGTATCAAGTGTGGAGAGATGGGACACTTTAGGAGGAATTGCCCAAGGTTGCAGCGGGGACGAGCTTCAGGCAGCGGTCAGCAAGGTGGACGACAAAGAGGTGGTACCAAAAGAGATAACGAAGGGGAACCAAAAGAGAAGGTCTATGGTCGAGTATGTGTTTTGGGTCCAAGAGAGATAGATCCCTCAGAGGTCACTAGAGGTATATTCCCTGTCTCAGAAGTTAGGGGTCATATTTTTATAGATCCTGTTTCATATCATTATGTGTGGCATAGCATTTTGCTTCTATGTGGCATACATCGCTTGAGATTGTCATATGTGATAGAGGTTTCTTCTCTTATGAGAGAGTACCTCGAACCTTCTTTGGTTTACCACGATGGTGATGTGGTTATAGCTGGGCATGTATTGCCAGTTGATTTGGTATGATTACCAATTTGTGATTTTGAGATATACTTGACCTGGTTGGGTAAGTAGTTGTTGTGCACTGGTAGACTATCATAATAAGTGAGTCTCCTTTTCTATGCCTAATTTGCTTATATTGATATTTGATACCGATAAACTTTTATGTGGAATTTTTGTTATATATAGGCATTAAAGGTGGAGTTTTTGGTTAAAGGTGTGAAGGATATTTGGTATGTATTAGACTTGCATAAGAAGTCTTTCAGAAATTTTACGTGCTAGTTGTGAGTAGATGGTAATTGTGTTTCCATCAAAGTATCTCATATGTTGATTCTAAGTGTGATAATCAGAATTTTAATCCTTATCTTGACGGCTTTATGGTAATTATGATTGATGACCTCTTTGTTTATTTAAAGTTACGAGGGGATCATGAGGATCATTTGTAAGTTGTGTTATTTGCCTGTAGTGGGAATTCATCGTTTGAGAAGTTTAGCAAATGTGAGTTGGCTCGCGAAGATTTACATTTTGGGTTCTATAGTCTTAAGCCTGAAGGTTACCATGGATCTTGCGAGGATGGAGTCCGTGATCTTTGGGTTGGCAAGTGCTACCGAAGGAAATTTTTAAGGAATTCTTGAGAATTGAAAAATCGTTGCTTTAGTTAACTCGAAAGGATGTATAAATGGTGTAGGATGTAATAAGGATGAATCATATTGATAGAGATGGAGAATAGATTGACTATAGATCCGATTCTTACCTTACCTAGTGGATGTGAGGACTTTGTGAATTTCAAGTGCGTATTAAAGGAAGATTAGGTTGTGATATTATGAGAAATGGGAAAGTGATAGCGTGTGCTTCGAGGAAGTTAACTTAGATAAAGTGGAATTTTCTTATCCTCTACTCGAGAGTGGCTGCAATTGTGTTGCATTATTTAAGTAGGAACCTTATCTTTTTGAAGCTCCCTTTGAGAGTTGTTACCGATCCTAAGAGTTTGAAGAAATTAGTTACTTGAAAGGAAGAGATTAGAAGACTATTTAGATTCTTGAAGAATAGGTTGTGTGTTGTGTGATGGACTTCCTTTCAAGTTGAGAAGTTAATTAACCTTAGCGGGTTTGCGTATAATAGTAGTTTTTAGTTAGCATTGAATTGGTACTGTATGAAGCTCAGTAGGGAAAAATCATTTGCATGATCCCTCGTTTGTATGGAGTCCTTCAACTAATGATGATTAATCGGATTTGACTTATGTGGGAGAACCATTGGGAGTTATTAGCATTGCAAGTCCGGAATTAAACTTCTAGAGTATTCGGGTTGTGAGATGTATAGAAGAATCATGCCATTGAGGAAACTATTTGAAAGTTGTAATTTGAAATACGTGAGAGGTACCTTTGCTATTTGATCCTTAAGGTAAGTCTTTTTAAAATTTGGGATGAATTTTCTTTAAGGGGGAGTGAATGTAACGACCCTAACCCTAGGCACTATTTTAGCATCCATTATATATGTTCTATATTAATTGTTGACTTTATGTGCTTACTTTATGTTCTTGATTTTTATGGAAGGTTAGGATGGTTGTGAAATAACTTTGAAGCCTTAGGATTTAATTGGAAATAAAATGAAGTAGTATGATGGAGTTATAATAAAATAAATAAATAAAATATTAGGAGTGGGTGAGGTGTCTTTGTGAAAGAATTAGAAGTTGAGGTATTAGTTGCATTCTCTAGATCTTGGAGGGCTTAATTGCATTTTGGGGATAGATATCATTAAATTGAGGTATGGAAGGCCATACTCTTACTTTTTTTCCCTCACCTCCTTCTTCATTTAACCTCCTCATTCACTCATCATCTTCCTTATCTTTTCTCCTTCATTTTCTCCATGGGAGAAACCTCCATAAATCCTCCCTTTTAAACATTGTAGTAAATCCAATCCTTCTTCATTTGACGATCTGATCGTACTTTCATGATCGTGGCGGCGAAGGGAACACATCAAGCTAGAAAAATCGTGGTTTTATCTCATATTGCTAAAGTAAGTTATTATGACTTCTTTCTAATAATTGCCATTTTATGTGTTAATGAATACTTTGTTGAAAGAAAAGGATTTTTGGAAATTTTAAATAATGTTATGTGAGTACAATGGATTATTTAAGGTTGAATTGATTTTTAGTTGTAAAATGGTGATCGAAGATTGAAGGAGGAAAAGTATAGAATAATTGTGAATGTTAATGATTTAAGAGTAAGTATTGAATTTGGGTTTTGGCCAATTTACTAGAATTAGAAAGTGAAGAAAATGGTTTATAAGAAATGGTTATAGGTTAAATGGAATTAAATTTTGGTACTAAAAGGTTTTGGTTAGTGTTGGGATGTGTTGGATGGAAGTAGAATGGTTGTTCTAAGTGTATAATGGTTTTGGGATATATTGATGCTAATGGAAATTATTGAAGAGTAAGATGGTATGGTTTAAGTTGAAGAAGGAATATTAAACATGAATTGTGATAGGTAATGAATAAAATAATTAAGTGATAAGGGGTCTAGGGCCATCTTAATTTAATTGGAAGGTTTTAGAAATGTTGATGAACTTGGTAATCTTTTTATGTTGCCAAAATAGAGTAAGTTGGTTAGGATTAATTGGGTTTTTGAAGTATAGCTGAAATCTGTATTTGGTGTCTGATTCTGGCCGTGGCACGAGTCGTGCCCCTTGGCACGAGTCGTGCCCATGGCCAACTCGTGGAAACGATTCATGAATTTGGGGTTAAGTCGTTCTGATTGAGTTTGGAGTGATATGGCACGAGTCGTGCCATAAGGCACGAGTCGTGCCCTGTGGGATAATGAGTCGTGCCCTTGTAGGGACGACTATTTCTGGAAGGGGTCCAAGGGGTACGAGTCTTGCCCTGGGGCACAAGTCGTGCCCTGGCCTGGTGACTATGATCCAATTTGTGATCTGTTTAAACCTAATCAAACTAGAACAAAAATGAATCATCTTTAACCTAGATTAAAGTAGAATACTTTGGCTACACCATGACGTCTTATTGGTTAAAATGGATTTGGGGAAGTAGTTTAAATATTGTCCGGAAAATGGTGGATAAGCTTGATTAGTAACTTCACCAAAGTAGTTCAAACTTGGGAAGTAGATCTTGAACTTTTATTAAGGCTATTTGAGGTTGTGTAATGACTATGTAGGAATGGTTTATGATACATAGTGGCCTTACTTGCCCCATATCCTTGGTGATTGGTTTGAATAGTGTAGAAGTTGTGTGTTACACTATCGTGCTAGTTTGGAAATGTGAAGTCATTACATTGGTTCATTATTATCCAAAGTGTGAATTTATATGCTATGTTGTTAACTTGTTATCCCAAGGGTGCATATGTTCATTATATGGTTGCATGGTTATCCCAAGTGTGGATATGTTTATCGTATGGTTGCATTGTCATCCCATTTATGGATTTATTGGCCATATTGTTACCTTACTTGGATTAATATCCATTGATGATTCTATGTATAGTGTATTAAATGAATGTTGCACTATGGTATTGATTTAGCATGAGTATATATTACCATGTTGTTATATTATTTTCCCTTTGGTGGATTTTATTTCAAGTATCTATTATGTGCTTGAACGTGTTATATTATATGTGATTCGGGGGTATAATGGAATTCAATCAATTATTGATTTGTTCTATAAGTGATTGAAGGTTCATCATACCTGTGACCGGCCCCTCTGTGGCCACAGAGTGGGAGTGCTAGCAGCTGTATTTTGCCAAAAGCCTTACAGTCCGCTGCGATTTTATGGAGTTAGGTGGAATACTTCTGTATTAAGCCAAAAGCTTTACAGTTAGCGGCGATATTATATGATACTCTGAATAAGGTTCATATAAGTATCTTATTTTCTTATATGGATCTCTGGGGTATGAGTCCTATAAGCGGTGAAGGTGCATAGGGGCAATTCACCAAAGAGCGAAGTTTTACTCCCATGTTGTACGACTTATTGTTCAGACGGGAAAGGTAAAATGAGGTAACGTAAGGTGTTTACCGCTTTAATAATGTGTTATGTGTAACCATGCTATGTGGTGCATCTTATTTGGCATCTTGCTGCATATTGAGATTTATTCTCACCCCTTCCCCTTTTACTGTTTTAGATCGTGCTGAGACAGGTGACCTAAACCAGTAAGGCCGAGGATAAGAGTTTGGACTCTTGCTTTTGGGACTTGTCAGGTTAAGTATATGAGTTGGTTGACTAGGTGTATTTATTTAGTAAGACTCTTTTGAGAATTGGTATATAAACTCTTTTGTAAAACCAAGTTAATTGTGAGTTTTTGATGTAAGTAATCAGATTATGGTTTATGGAAGTTGTTGTTGAAATTTCTTCAAGTGGAGATATTATTAGTTGATTTAATTTGGCAGTTTGAGAGTTTGGTTTTCTTTTAAAAGGAAATAAAAGTTTTTAAAAATAGAGATGGGATTTCTTAGTTTGAGCTTCTCAAGCTCGGGACACGCATTAGGTCCCGGGTTGGGGTACTCACATGTACAGTTAGAGCTCACAATACAGACCGAGGTTAAAACCTCAAAGTCTAAATAGGCCATAATTAACTGTATTCATTGTGAAATGGGTTAACTCACATGATTAAAACTTGAAGTGTTTCTAATAAAGGGTTACTAACTCATAACGCGGCCTACAAACTAATAAAGGCATTACACTGCCCACGGCCAAACATTGAGTACGAATAAACATCCACAAGTCACAAAAGCTGGAAGAGGAAAGGCAAGAATACAAATTTATCAAGTTTTTTATAAACAAAGTATTCAACATTGCAAAACTCGAAAAGCTAAGAGACAGAATAAGTGGATAAAACTTTTTTCATTAATAGATAAAAAGAAATTACATAAGTCCTAAAATCTATTACATGGAAAATAGCAAAAAAAGTGAAAAAAAGAAAATCCTACTTCTAAGTTATTGGTAGAGCAGGATCCTGAGTTGTTAGAGCTTCGAAGGCAGGAGATGGAGTAGGAGTTGGGAGAGAATCAGTTGGATCAGAGTCAGAAGTAGGAGCAGGCGCTGACCGCGATAAAAATAGCTCACTGACCGCAGGTCCATTGGGAAATAGGCGAGCAGCAGCAGCTTCCAGTGAAATTTTTCTTCACCCCACCTTAGTGTATCTAGTTCATCTATATGCCTTGGGCGGTGACCGCGGCTACTGGAGGTAGAGTGGATGATGCTGCTGCATCAAGATTATATATGTCTTCCTGAGCCAGAGGGACCAAGGCGTGCCCGGGCAGGCATTCGAGATCAGTAGCGATCAAAGAGCCAATGATGGCCAATTGTTCCCCAGAAAACTTACCCGTGGCCGCAAAGTTCTGTAGCTGAGTCTTGCTGGAAGCATTGAACTGTGAAGAGCACTCCGTCAAAATTCTGTTCTTGTATTCTTCGGAGTTCTTGTACTCTTCAACAGCTTCCTTGCGAGCAGCAGCAAGCTGGGCATCCTTATCTAGCTGGAATTGCTTCAGAGGAAGCAACTCTTCAGATAATTTGTCCACTTGGACCTCCAAGTCCAAAACTTGTTTCTTGGAGGCCTCCAGCCTGCTAGCATACTCCTCTACCCTCTTCTCTAGCTGCTCCTTGTGCCCGTGATATTCATCCCTTAGGCCCTTGGCCCGCTCCAGAGATTTGAGTGCCACTTCATGCTTTTCGCAGAAGTGCTTAAGGTCACTCTCTTTCTCCATCAGGGAAAAGGCCAGAGCTTTAGTTTCCTCCAGCGCCTTCCCTAAGGCCTTGTTCTTATCTGTAAGGGAGATAGCTTGCTCATCAGTGATCTCTTGGAGTCTCATGGCATCAATGGCCATCTGTAAAGAATAAAAAGCTCGGTCAGCGAGCAGCGATCATAAAAAATAGAAAAAAAAATGAAAGAAAAAGAAGGAGTTAGGAATTACCTCAGTGGCCATTAAGTTAATATTTCCTGCCAGGGCAGAGGCATTGAGTTTTGACCCTACATTCTCGTAGAAGCCAGGAGAGTAGAGCCTGTTTAGAAGTCTAAGCCCCACCACCGAATTGAGCCTTCTACGAGAATATAAGTCCACTCCTTGGACTGGGGGCACCTCCCCGATCTTATTACTCAGACTCCACGCGGCCTCACGGGAATCGATATTTGAGATGGGATAAGCATTGGCGCAGATCGATCCCGTTCTGACCGGCGGGCTGGAGGTAGGGAAGGTAACAACCTTGAACCCTTGGCTGCTTCTCTTTACAAGCACCCTCTACCTCGGGCTGGCTTCTCTTTCTTCCTCGATCAGCGTTGTCAGTTGAAGGGTCACGAGCATCAGCGGGAGCCCGGTCACGGGCTGATTGAGAATGGGGAGGAAGATCTTTTGTCTTGGGCACCCCGCAGACACCGAAAAGAAGATTTCCGAAAGTCTTGTCCACCACAGGCAGCGCCACCCCTAGAGCAGAAGTCTTCTTTAAGGCTTCTTGCCTTGATTTATTCTCTTTGGCCAGTTGGCGCGCTCTAGCTGACTTCATTTCTGCCTGAGATAGATGGGGCACCATTATAGGTTCTGTTGAATCTACATTTAAGAAAAAAGGAACAAGTGGTAAGACCGCAGTTCAAAGAAATCAAAAGCAAAAGTAAAACAGTTCAACAATGACATAAATAGATACCAATCCAAGCTGTAGGCTCGCAGACCGCACCCATCATGCACGTCCCACACTTATTTTCAAAATCGAAAAGCTCGTGGACTCTCCAGTCCAGATCGTGGAGTAGGGGCTCAATAGCAACCCTAGGGGCATAGTAGCTACCTTCCCTTAGAGGCGCCACCCCTGCGTAGATAAGCAATGGTTCGCTGTCTATAATCGCACTCACATCAAAGATGGGCTGAATTCCCTCGATCACGAACTGGGCTAGGTATTTAGCAATGGCAATTTGAAAGCCCTCAGATTCGGACGGGTTAGGGTAGGAACTGGCAGAAACCCTAATTGGAGCAGCACCCTTCGATCTTGGGAAGTTCCATTCAAACCTACTCTCTATGACCAGAATATTCTTTTGGTTCCATTAGTCAAATTTATTTGAGGGAGGAGAAAAGGTGCGAGCAGAATTATTTTTGGTTTTTAGGCCAAGATTGCCATCTAGTTGGAATAGTAGGCATAAAGCCCAGAAAGTGAAGGTTCAAAGCCAAGAACCCTACACACCACAATGAAGGAGACAAGGGCTCGGACAGTGTTTGGGGTCAGGTGCATAGGGAGGCATCTATTGAAGTCTAGAAATTGGGTGATGAAAGCATCTAGGGGAAGCCTAAGTCCGTTCTTCCGGGTCTGAAGCACGGAGCCGGGCATTACGACTTCATGGGCGACCCTCATACGTAAGCATCATAGGTGTGACAAGAAGGCTATTGTGGCTCCGATAAAACTGAGACGACCCGAAGAGGCGTACTGCCTAAGTAGTCGGTAGAGGTCAGCCTTCGTGCCCTACCCAAGCTCCTATATAGTACGACGCGGCTCCATACTGGGAAAGCATAGAAAGGCACGAATAGATTAAGCGGTCTAAAAAGCCCTATTTCGATTTCGTGTCTTTCCATACGCAGGAGGTGAGCGGAGTGAGGGAAGGTTGCCCTCGTCCTACGATGATAGATGCATATAATTACGGGTGCGTACACGCGCGCGCGATTAGAAGGCTCATAAATTTGAGTTCACATTTGAGCGAGCAACTTCAAGGTCATATTTCAATGTTAAATCGAAGTTCCAAACTGGACCCAGTAGAAAATGCAGGCTTAATTGTCCCCGCGGACATCGGCCACGATCACTGGCCTCAATTTTCCTTTGACCTCCACCTCTGGCAGCTTGTGAACATAAAAGGAGTTGGGATCCACACCATAAGTAGTGTACAACTCCATCTCCACATTCGGGCAAAATCCTCCTTTCTTCTTCTTCTTTTGGCCGTGGCCAGAGGTAGAGGCACCAGCCTGGCTTTTTCCCCGAGCAACAACGGTCTCCTTAGGACCCTCAGCAAAGGCATTGACAATCTTAACTGCCCGATGTGTTGTGCTCACCGCCATGAGGTCCAAATTTTCGCGGTCATCAACCTCCGTCTCCGAGCTATCAGAACCTAAGAGATCGAAAGTTGATTCCGATGATGACTCCACCATTCCTCCAGCTTCCAACATGTCCATATCGGTGGGTTCATCATCGCTACTTCCTAGATTCACCACCGTTCTAGCCTGGGCCTCTATCTGGCCAGCACGTGCAATTGCGGTCAGGGGTTCTGCCTCCAAAGGTGAGTTCAAATCTACTGCGGGCACACCAGGGGCATCAGGGGTAACGAATATCTCGGTCTCATCCATCAAAGGGACTTTCTCCTAGTTAGTTGTCACTATATCAGTAAGATCTACATGGGCTCTCCTCACCAGCTCTACGGCGTTCAACACTTGATCTCTCTCATGGGGAAACCTGCACAATACCCCCATAATGAAGTTTCTTAGATGGTGTACATCACATAACACCAGCATGTCATCGGACAAGTACATCCGTTTCTTGGATTCCCACAACCGGGGTGGAACCCAATTTTCCCTGTCATACCTGACCGAGATATATTTAAAGTCCTCAAGGGATAACTTAACCCAAGAAGTAGCAACCTTCCTATAGATACCACCGGACTTCTTATCAACGGCGAAGGTATCAGAAGTGATGCCGAAGACCTCAGAGAGAGAATTTTCTCTCTCTTAAGGAAGTTTCAAACTCGAAGGAAGATTACGCGAAGGAACGCTTAAGGAAGCTGAGCAAGAATTTTCTCTCTCTTAAGGAAGTTTCAAACTCTGAAGGTGATAAAAGAGCGAGAAGGAAGAGGGGTTTGATATTTATAGGCCACCAATACGGGTCGACCCGTATTAATGAGCCCATAAACCGTTTCTCTCGAATCATGAATCGGCAAAAATTTGTATTAATTGGCGATTGGCATTTATGGGGGCTGGCGCCTCAACAGTCAAAGGGGCCCACGCGAAACTTATCCGGGAAGTAGCCCAAAGCTTCCACCAACTTCTACCAAACTCCCCTCACGTGTGCCGCAACAAGGGAGTCTAAGCAAGACCAGCGAAAATACACAACACTTGTGACTGTGAAAGCGATCTGACCGCGGATCGAGCTTCACATATGTAGCTCCTTGCTCAGACAATAAATAATTCCTCGCTCAAAGTTAGGGGCCACTGATGAGCCCGGACCTTTCAGACCGGGCCTAAAGCTCGATCTGGTCCAAAGGCCAAGTATTACGTGGCATATCCAAGACAGCGGGCATCAAGACCGCAAGAGTCAAGGCCGCAATCATAAGGACCGTCAACAAGATGATCGCGCCAGCCATGATCTTGAGGTCCAAGACCGCGTCAAATATGTTGATCGCGGTCTCATACCAGACTCCAGGTTTTACCTTTAGACTCCCGGTTAAAGTCAAAGCTAGTAAAGCAAAGGTCCGTACCTACGCTGACACCAAGAGCCGGCTTGTCCCCATCGCATTAAATAGTAGCTCAGGCGCCTACTAAGCGCGTAAGGCGCCACACCAACTATCGCTTGTTTCCTTTGTCCTTGTCCAAGCAAAGGCATCCCTCTGCAGTAAATCTCACTTTATTGTACGAGCCCACCAGGCGCGAACATGTGTCCTAGGTTAAAAGACAAATATATCCTCCCGTCATCAACAACTCTCTCTTAGTATATATACCATCCCTTGTCCCAATGGACAAGGTATGGGTAAAATCAGTATTGTAAGCCACATTATCTAAACCCTAGCACACAACTCATTAAGACATTCCAAGTCTTATTCTCAGTTATTAAGCCTTCAAAAATCTTACTCTCACACCCGAAGGCCTGGGTTGGATTAAACTCCGGCTTGATCTCTAACGGTGATTCTTGTCTTTATTGTGTTATAGGTACAATCATCATATACAAGTCAGATATCCCTATTCAGTGAGACCCAAAAAATTGTGTCGTCATCAACTATATAATTAGTAATGTGTGGAAGTGGTGAAAAATGACTTTTCATATTCAAGTGCAAGTTCAATGAATGTAGTTTTTTTAGAGAATGTGTTTTAAATTTGTCTTTATATATATATATATATATATATATATATATATATATATATATATATATATATATATATATATATATATATATATATATATATATATATATATATATATATATATATATATATATATATATATATATATATAAGTTGAGGTCTTAGTCCTTGACAAACCACATCGCGCACCTAGCTAGGTGCCACATGATAAATGACTCCATAATATATTCTATTCCTTTAAGGAAATGAGACGGGAAATATGTAAATTAAGAAACGAGTCGTCACGCCGTTTTATGGAAAACATTGAAAAACCATTTGAAATCAGAGAAAGGGTTCGGGGGTCAGGTTACATGTTGGGAAGAACCGAGAGTTCACCCAACATGCCTCGCGAACGAGTCTTTCAATGAAAACATCCAATATATTTAATCGTGTGTGCAATTTGTGTGAGACAATATATAATAAATGAATTTTATTACTTCAAGAGACAAAATACATCTTTTGAGTCACTTTGTGCAGGGGACCACAACCTGATTACAACGAATTGAACAGATTACAACTGAAAATGAACCTGCTGCAGATGGGCTAGGTGTGTCGCACGACACAGGACTTAGAATGGCCAAGTGTGTCGCCTGACACACCATGCCACTCTGCAGAGGCTTTACAAAGAATTGCTTACAAAGGAAATTAATGGCAAATCGAGATTACCAGAGATAGAAAACAGGTCCCGAAGACCTCAGAGAGAGATCAATACTCAAATGAGTGTGGATATGGAATGATCCACACTCACCTTAGGACTTAAGCACAAAGCACATCATTACTAATCAAGAGCACACATTATCACGAGAATAAATGCATGATTAAAACATTCAGAGATCAAAGATGGCATATTTAATGACAAATCAACAGATTAAGTATGGCAAACATGGAGATTGCATGGAATCAATAAGGAGAAGAAAAATGAAGAGTAAGATAAGGGAATACCCTTGTAGTCCACAATTTCTACACTAAGTCAGTGTAGAAATCCTTCACAATCAGCTTCAGAACAATTTAGATCTCAGATTAGATGAAGAATTTGGACCTCCAATGTGTGTGAGAAGTGTGTGAGAGAAAATGAGTGAATTATGTGTGAGAGAGAGAGTGAATTGAGAGAAAATTGGTGTGTGTTTGTGTGTGTCTGGCATATTTTGAGCAGAGTGACAGTAAGGAGTCGAGAAGGAATCCAGAAATGGGAGGAGGAGGCTCCAATTTATAGGCCACAGATGGTGTCTTAAGATGTCGCACGACACAACGAGTGCCTTTTCCAGTGGCACGATGTGTCGCACGACAGGACGAGCCTTACTAGCTTTTTGGCGCCAAGTAACCGCCTGGAAGCTTCCTGAATAATTCCTTAAAGGTCCAAACTGGATAATTCTCTATAGGTCCTTAGACCAAGATTAACGTTCTATGGGTACTTCCAGCCCAAGAAACTTACGAAAAACACTCGAAAGTTCCGGAATAAAATATAAAATGTACCAAAACGCCCCTAGTGCACTTTTATTACGTAAAAGGCACTTGTACGGGTCGCGAATTGGATTGGGGTACTCACAAAAGCCCCTCGGTAACGTCACTTATGGAAGAAGTGGGGTTGTCAAAAAATAAGGATCCCAAGCCTCACGAGCGGCTAATGGGAAAGATAAAGACCAAAGTGGTCAAATGGCTGGACCTTTATGAGAAAAGGATTCCTACGTATCCCTAAGAGGGAATCAAGCCAGATCGTAGAAATGAGGACGAATAAGATGCAGGACGAACCTAAAGGAAAATGCAGTACGAACCCGAAGGAGGTACGAGATGAATCTGTAGGACGAACCCGAAGGAAGTGCAGGACAAACCCAAAGGAAATGTAGGACAAACCCAAAAGAGGTACAGGACGAACCCAAAAGATGATACAGGATGAACCCAAAGGATGCACAGGACGAACCCAAAGAGGTAGAGGACGAACCTAAAGGAATTACAGGACGAATCTAAAGGATGATACAGGACGAACCTAAAGGAATTGCATGACGAATCCAAAGGATGATACAGGACGAACCTAAAGGAATTGCAGGACGAATCTAAAGGATGATCGAGACTATCTTAAAAGTAGCGCGAGATGAATTCAAAGGAAATGAAATGATTTTTTCGAGAAAGTAAACACAAGACATGATGATTTGTAGTTGAATGATATATGCTTTCATACATGTGCTGTGCTTACCTACAAGGGTTGCGCGCATGAGAGGATCGCTTGAGGTGATGGACCCACTTTTGGAAGGTCTGCCGGACAGAAGACGAGCTTTGCTGATAATTTGCCATACAAAACGAACTTTGTTGATAATTTGCCATGCAAAACGGACTTTATTGATGATTTGCCGTGCAAGACGGACTTTGCTGATGATTTTCCATGCAAGACGGACTTTGCTGATGATTTTCCGTGCAAGACGGACTTTTCTGATGATTTTCCGTGCAAGACGGACTTTGCTAATAATTTGCCACACAAGACGGACTTTGCTGTCGCTGAGGCTGATGAGCTTGATGAGCATTGCTTGGAGACTAAGGAAGCTAAGGCTCTTTTAGACGATGCTGATAAGTCTGAAAAAGATGAGACTGATGAAGATGATAAAGGCAGAATATGCCACCTGCAGGGTTTGAATTCTTTGTCCAGATTTTGATTTGAGAAGCAGTTCCTATGATCAGATTATGATCATTTGATTGTTGTACCCTGTGGGAAAAAACACAACACTCTAGGCACTTTGTATGAATTTGAACTCAATTATTGTTAATTTTATGCATTGTAACCGAGGATGAAAATGAAGTGCTGATTTTGTAGATAGTGATTGTATGTATGTAGCAAATGATGGATTGTATATGGGATGAATGTGTGTATGTATGATGATGTATGGGTTGTGAACCCTCTCCCATGTATTTGAGAAGTGTATGGGTGATGGATGATATGGTGCGGCCTAGGCAAGTCAGGGCGTACCCTGAGAGTATAGATTGCAGCAGGTGATTGCTGGCTGATAAGAACAAGGTGTGTAGCGCCCGAAACAGCAAGTAGCAGAGTGAATGTAGAGAATGTCCTGGCAAAAATATTGATACGAGAGAGCCTGAGAGAACAGCTTAGCAAAGCCCCAGCTTGAAGAGATCCAATGCAGCCCTATTGCAGACAGAATCATCATGTGGCCAAGGAGGCACCCATCTTTCAAACTTTAGTCAATCAGTCATTGGAAAAGACTTGGGAATATGTACATGTAGAGGCATATCTTTTGAAAAGTGGGAACGAAATCCAATTTTGTGTAACAAACTCGCTTTGGGCTTAGCTCTTTTGAGAGAGTATAAGCATAACAAGGTGTGGAAAAGTGTATGGAAGCCCCTGCTGACAAAAAGATATTGTTTTGCTCTATTTTCCTATAATGTAGAAAAAGAAGACTTGTCGAGACATTTGAAAACTTATTTTATTCATGATTATCACAAGACTGATTAAAACCCTTTATTGATGTTCGGGTTATTCAACCACTAATTTTGATATAAACAAACATTTTGATTAATCATGAGGAGAAAACCAACTGATATCAAGAATCAAATCTGGAAAGATGGAAAGAGGATTTGTGTATAGGGGAGGTCATTGATGAGACCGAATTTTCTGAAATTTGAAAGTGTTTATGACCGGACCATTTCTGGTTGCCTACGTTCCCCTCATTGTGAGGTGCTCAGGTCGCCCTAGTTCGGGCTTATCCCGATTGAAAAGAGAAGGAATGTGAAAATTCGAAATTTTGAGGACCTTTAAGGATTTTGAGGATTTTTTTGAGAATCGGAGAATTGAAGAACATGTTTCCTTGGAGTGTCACCGGAAGACACGGATGCGAAGCCCCAGTGAGGCATTCACGGAAAGTGTTTGTGGAGAAGAAATGAAATATGCTCACATGAAATGTCAAATGAATTGGATTTGCACAATCTCTGATTGATGGTCTTGAACCATGGTGGATCAGGTTCCAATTTAAGCAAGCAATGAAGCATTAATTTGATTTAGATCTTGATGAAATTGGGATTGGACTACTATCCGGTAGGAACTGTAGCTGGGTTTCAGGGCTTCGATCGTCCATCTGGTGATTTGAAACATTGTTTGTATCATGACCTCTTAATATAAGAGGTCGGCTAGGCCTTTTGCTGACTGAACCTCTAAAGATGAGAGGTTGGCTTTCAAGGATGTGTTTAGGATTTCTATGGTGAGAAAATTGTGATTGCATCTTCAATGTCTCTAAGAATGAGAGTCCATATTTGGCTTTGGGAGCACCCTCTAAAAGTGAGAGGATGGCTTGGGATTAATCAAGATAGTGGGAATATCCTCTAAAAGCGAGAGGATGGTTTGAGATTGGTTGAAGGTAATGGTAGTATCCTCTGAAAGTGAGAGGATGGCTGAAATTGGTTGGAAGGTGTTGGTGAGGGGAAATCCATGTTGTCTCTTTATTATTCAAGAGACTCCCTTTGAGTAGACAGCTAGATCCTTATTTTCTTTGAGAGAATCACTAGGGACGATGATTTTTCTTTTCTCTCTTTTTCATTTTTTTTTCATCATCATTCATTTTTTTATTTTTTTATTTTTTTTTTATAAAGAGAACTTCTGCTAGCCCCTAGTGTGGATCGCTGCATTCCGTCATTCTTAAGCTTGGAGGCGGTCAAACTTCTTGTGAGTCATGGGAGTCTCAAGGATAGTCCCTCTTTCTTTTGGAGATGGCTAAACGGGGTTTCAAAACATGCCGATCTTGAAATGAAGGGATATTGTTTGGTGAGGGTGAGGTAATGGCTTTCCTATGGTGAAAGGCTTCAGCTGCAGTCCCGACCGGATGACCTAAATGAAATTAATGCTTCATTGCTTGCTTAATGCAAATTCATTGATCAACAAATTGATGAGTATGATGAAAGAGATGTGAGCATATGAGCCAAAGAAAGAGCACATGAGATGCGAGATATGGGATATCGGTTGATTTTCTCACGCCAATTAATCTAAATATTAGCTATTTCAAGAGATTACTGGTTGAGCAGCACAAGTGATCATATAGAATAAAATCATTTCATTTAAGTGTAATGTGGGTGCGCAAGTAATGTCTCAAGTCTAGCAAGAAAAGAAACAAAGACTTTTATTACTGAAAGAACAATAACACAGACACAACAGACTCAATACCCAAAAGGGACATTCATTAATGAAATGAAAGACAATTTGGATCCTACGAAGACTGATTGACTGTATCAACTTCGAATGGGAGGGCCCCTTGGATTATGATGATATCATGGAAGATGATTGGTGACAACATTGGGGCAAGAAACCTTCTCAATCTTCCCTTCATCGACAAGCCTTTGAATGAGCATCTTCAGAGGGGTGCAGTCATTGGTGGTATGGCCAGGATATTGATGGTAGCGACAGTACTTGCTCTTATCCAGGTTGGGATTGAGATTAGCAGGGCTGTAATTATCAGGGGGCTTGATCATCTCAGTCTTAATCAAACCATTAAACGCCTCTTTAGTAGTCATTCCCAAGTCATCATACTTCCTTGGCTGGCGGGGTTGAAACTTCCCCCTATTCGGCTCATTATTGCCTCCTCCCTGAAGGTTGTTCACACTGTTATCCTTGACAGTTTCTTTTCCTTTCAAGGCCATGGGAGTTGGATTTGTCGAAAATGAGATTGGGTTTGCTAATCTATAGCGATAACCACCACCACTACTGTTGGCATTAGTACTTGGAGTAAGATTAAAGAGTCGATTCTCACTATAAGCTCCCATGCCTACCATCTCCCTTAAATCGGGGTACCAACCATTTCCAATAGCTTCACGAAGAACCGACTTCACACATGAGAGAAAGATGTCTTTTTGATCCTGCAACGGGATTGGCTCAGACAACTCATTCAGCTTAGCATTCCACCTTTTGTAGAACTCAGTGATTGATTCATCATGTTTCTGAATTGTACCAACCAAATCATCTCTAGTTGTACGCCACTCAAGGTTTCCACGATACTTTTCAAGAAAGGCCTCAGTAATTTGATTCCAGGTAGAATGATTCTCTTGTTTGATGGCGAGAAACCAAGTCAAGGCAGGACCTTTGAGAGTAAGATGAAAATGCAAAGCCATAAATTTGGGAGTACAACCCAAAAATCACATAAGTGTCTACATGTGTCTTTGGACATGTCGTCCCATGAAACTCCATTTTGGGCATCTTAAACTTGTGGGGAAGAGCTTTCACCTGTCCTAGATCAACCACTCTAAGTCCACTTGATCCCACAGTCAGTTTATCAATTTGATGTTGCATCACTTTCATTTGTACAAGCAAAATGGCGACTTTTGGAGTGACATTAGAAAGCTGAGGTATAATGGGAGACACAGTCGAGGAAGGCATAGAGCTGGCCGACTGGAAGAGAGAATTCTCAAAAGCATGCGCTGTTGGCAAAGCAGTTGATGGCAAACCAAAAGTACTTGGAACATTCAAGCTACTATCAAACAAGCCGATTGAACTTGGTATCGAAGCATACATATACTCAAACTGATTCACACCAGATAGCGGACGAAACTGAGCATTCTGGACTGAAGGATTTTGAAATGGAGCACTGACTGCTAGGTACGAAGCTGACCCCGGATACTGATTTGATCCCAATGGACGCTGCACGGGCGATGAGCCAAAACCAAAAGATGAACCTATCATATGCTGAGAAAATCCATCTTGAAACTGGGACTGATTGAACTGAGGCTGTAGAAAACAT
This sequence comes from Adenophora triphylla var. japonica, assembly GCA_022495995.1. Classification (NCBI taxonomy): domain Eukaryota; kingdom Viridiplantae; phylum Streptophyta; class Magnoliopsida; order Asterales; family Campanulaceae; genus Adenophora; species Adenophora triphylla. The sequence continues at coordinate 269,745 of JAFEMH010000066.1, forward strand.
TCTCGAGTGAACTGATTACCGAAAAAGTGATACTGACCTTGGTACTGGAACTAGGAGGCCAAAAGCCTTGAAGACCTTGCTGAGACTAAGGCTGATAGTTGTTCGAAAACTGCAGTCCAAACTGATTTGGAGGTGGCATGGAAGCATTAGGCATTGGTGAAGATGTCAAGTCATAGAAGTTTGGCCGTGGTCCACCAAAGCCAACTTGAGAGTTCAACTGTAGTCCCTGACTCTGAGTGTGATTGAACTGTGCACCCTGAACCTGAGTTTGGATGGGCTGAGATATTAGAGAAGGAGTCATGCCTTGTGAATTCACATTCATCTCATTTATCCCATACGTTTGATAAGCAAGAGGAAATGTAGCATTATAAGTGGGATGAAGAGGGAGAGAAACATTGCTGGCCCCTAAATCGGTATCATTAACATCGGTGATCTCCTCATAAGACCCATCTCCACGACGAATGACAACAATCCCTCGGACACGCATTGCTTTCACAAACCTAGCATGCACTTCCTCTTCTCGAGCCTTAGCAGCTTGGGCAAGAAATTGAGCCTCACACTAACGAACCAAAGTGGCCTCAAGAGTAACCCTCAATTCTTTCACAGACAAATCATTCAAACCCGACTGACCCAAAGCAGGGGAACCTCCAGACTGGCTAGCCAACCCATTCTCTGCACCAGACATCTCGGATTCTGAATCAGATAAAGACCACTCGGACACTTGAACTACCTCCTTCTCAGGAATACGGACCAAACGAGCGCCGGGAACAAGAGCACGCACCCAACTTGCCGTAGCTATGGAGGTAAAGAGGTGTATAAGGAGTAGAAGAGGGGAGAGCCTTAAGAAGGTATGGGAGAGGAATGAATAGGGAATGAGATAAACTCGTGCAAGCATCTTATTAATGTTCAAGTAGAAAGCAGTGTCTTTTAAGTCCTAGGAGAAGTTGGGAAAGGACAAGCCTTTATTCTTGCAATCTAAACCTCGAGGGGAACCTAGGGACACACCATTCAAAATATACCAAATGTATTGACTAAAAATTAATAATAGGCAATAATACCTAAATAAAACCTAAGCATTTATGGGATGGATGAGCAGTCCAAATTTCTGGGGAAATTTGGGCAGCATGACGGGTATTCCTGAAGGATTTCAAGAAAAAAAATTTGACATGACCTCTCGTCGGTGCACATTGACAAAGCGGTATGATCTCTCGTTAGAACATGTCATGAGAGTGACATGTCCATACGTGAAACCATGTTTCAATTGACAACATGCCCACATGTGCTAGGTTTTGAGGTAGATATTAAAGTCTATGATTAATTTTGAAACAATTCATTTTAGTATATTTTTGAAAATGATGTGTCGAAAACCAACCGTTGGGTAAGCTTGAAAAAGTGTGGGGCCACCTATGATGCGCTAGGGGGAAGGGATTGATATTAGGCGCTCAAGCGTAGGCGACATACATCACCGTCCGCGATGCCGTCAATCGCACCAAATGGGATCTAGATCTAGTGATGTAGTGTGCGGGTGACTATATTCCCTTATTTGCGAAAAATATTTTGAGTCCATTTTTTTTATTTTTGTTTGGAAAAGAAGTGATAAATGGAAACTCACACACACTGCCAATCACAGAGTATAATAATCAAAATGATTATAACTTGATTACGGGGACTGCCCCACAATCACAATCTGGACCAAAAAGATCAAATCCTGCAGAATGATGGATTGGGCAAAGTCCGTCACCCGACATACAGATCTAGATTTTCAGAACCAAAAGAAGAACTACCCCCAGTCTCCAAGCAATGCAAGAGCTCAACACCAAGCCTCATTGAGAAAACATATAGAAGCAGGGAAAGCAGGGAAACCAAAGAAGCACATAAAATGCACACATATAATGTCACCAACAAAGCACACACAAATGAAAATAATGGATGTTAACAAGTACAAAAGCTTGACCCTCTTAGTAAAAGCAAGTTTAGTTCAGTTCCCAGCAGAGTCGCCACTGAACATACCCCGTCCGCATGCGAAAAGCATAGGATGTTTAGAAAAAGGATTTAAGGAAATGAGATGGGAAATATGTAAATTAAGAAAGGAGTCGCCACGCCGTTTTATGGAAAACATTGAAAAACCATTTGAAATCAGAGAGAGGGTTCGGGGGTCAGGTTACATGTTGGGAAGAACCGAGAGTTCACCTAACACGCCTCGCGAACGAGTCTTTCAATGAAAACATCCAATATATTTAATCGTGTGTGCAATTTGTGTGAGACAATATATAATAAATGCATTTTATTACTTCAAGAGACAAAATACATCTTGTGAGTCACTTTGTGCAGGGGACCACAGCCTGATTACAAAGAATTGAACAGATTACAACTGAAAATGAGCCTGCTGCAGATGGGTTAGGTGTGTCGCATGACACAGGACTTAGAATGGCCAAGTGTGTCGCCCTACACACCATGCCACTATGCAGAGACTTTACAATGAATTGCTTACAAAGGAAATTAATGGCAAATCGAGATTACCAGAGATAGAAAATAGGTCCCGAAGACCTCAGAGAGAGATCAATACTCAAATGAGTGTGGATATGGAATGATCCACACTCACCTTAGCACTTAAGCACAAAGCACATCATTACTAATCAAGAGCACGCATTATCACGAGAATAAATTCATGATTAAAATATTCAGAGATCAAAGCATGGCATATTTAATGACAAATCAACAGATTAAGCATGGCGAACATGGAGATTGCATGGAATCAATAAGGAGAAGAAAAATGAAGAGTGAGATAAGGGATTACCCTTGTAGTCCACGATTTCTACACTAAGTCAGTGTATAAATCCTTCACAATCAGCTTCAGAACAATTTAGATCTCAGATTAGATGAAGAATTTGGACCTCCAATGTGTGTGAGAAGTGTGTGAGAGAAAATGAGTGAATTGTGTGTGAGAGAGAGTGTGAATTGAGAGAAAATTGGTGTGTGTTTGTGTGTGTCTGGCGTAATTTTAGCAGAGTGACAGTAAGGAGTTGAAAAGGGATCCAGAAATGGGAGGAGGAGGCTCCAACTTATTGGTGTCTTAAGATGTCGCACGACACGACGAGTGCCTTTTCCAGTGGCACGATGTGTCGCACGACTGGACGAGCCTTACTGGCTTTTTGGCGCCAAGTAACCGCCTGGAAGCTTCCTGAATAATTTCTTAAAGGTCCAAACTGGATAATTTCCCATAGGTCCTTAGACCAGGATTAACGTCCTATGGGTACTTCCAGCCCAAGAAACTTATGAAAAGCCCTCGAAAGTTCCGGAATAAAATATAAAATGTACCAAAACGCCCCTAGTGCACTTTTATTGCGTAAAAGGCACTTGTACGGATCGCGAGTTGGATTGGGGTACTCACAATCACCCGATTAATATGTCAATGTTGTAAAGCCTTGACAAATCTCGCTACGCGTGAGGGGGCGTATTAGAGACATTTTATATTGGAAATCGATAAATGTTGCTTATAACATATAAAGAGGCTACACGTGAGACATTATTTCATATCGAGTATTGACATACCCTTTCTATAATATATAAAGATTTTGGGTCATTATTTTTATCATTAATTAATTTTAAAGTGAAACCTTAGACTTTAAATTGAAGTACGACGAACCAATGAAATCCACGCATTTAGGGTTCATGAAATGGAAGGAGCCAACAGAAGAAATAAAGAAGGCCAATATTTTGATTGGCCCTTGAGTCCTATTAAGAGACGTACTCCCTTCGTCCTAGCAGAAGTGTCACTTTTTACCCAAAATGACGTTCCGTCTAAAGCGTCACATTTTCTAAAAAGGAAATGCTTTATTAATATTCTATTATCCCATCCACTATTCCCTCCACTAATTCTCTCTCCTCTACACTCACAACACTTTTTAAATTCACTATTTCCTCCACTAATTTTCTCTCCTATTTTCAAATTACACTCACAATATTTTTTTTTCTCCCATTTTTTCTTAATTTGCGTGCCACCCCTAAACTCTAAAAGGATAAAAGGGTGATACTCTTGCCGGGACGGGGGAGTATAAAATCTCCCCTAAGTAGGTTTTGGCTACCAATTGAGAGGGTGAAAGAACAAATGTTTAAGTTGTGGGCCCAACCAGGTTGCTGAGGACAGCATCAAATTTCAGGGCAGATTTTCTTTTTCTCCTCCTTCAGTTCTCTCACACACATTCACTGGCTCAAAATCAATGGAAGTTCAGAGTTCAAGTCCTTTTTCTTTTGGATGCCTTAATTCATCTTGACAAAAGTTCCTACCCTTTTTTTATTTTTTTTTAGAAAAACAAAAATCCCAGCTCAAAGTGGTATCAAAAAATATTATGGATTGTGTGATCGTTGCTTTACAGTGATTGATAGCAATTTAGATAAAATAAAAATAAAAATGGGCAACCCCATCATCATCGGATGAGATTAAATTAATTATACAAAAAATCTCTAGAAATTTTAATTTCAACTTAATTATCCAAGAAAAACTTTGGAGTAGGTCTGCTGAGAAACGCGTTTCTCCATAACTATGGAGAAACGCGTTTTTAATAGCCAGAAGCTATACGTTTGATAACCAGAAGAAAATTTCTGGATATCAGTCTCAAAGGGTTCTGGATATCCAGAAGTTTGGAACGGATATCCGTAAGCCTTGGGCGGATATCCGTAAAAATAGATTTGAAGCCAAATCCAAGGCCAAGACCAGAAATTGCTTATTGAAGGTTTCTCTGATATCCGAAACCTTCAAATGTATATCCGTAAATCATCAAATGAATATCCGTAAACATATTTGAAGCCAAATCCAAGGCCAAGACCGTAAATTGCTTATTGAAGGTTTCGGATATCCAGAAACCTTCAATGTATATCCAGAACCATCAATCGAATATCCGAAACATTTTGAAAGTTTCCTGATATCATTTTGAAGGTTTCGGATATCACTTTCATAAGCTTCTGATATCCTTTCAAAGGGTTCTGGATATCCGTAACCTTTGAGATCGATATCCGTAAGTAACCACGACAAGGTCATGGCCAATACAAAAAGTTTCTGGATATCCTTTCAATAGCTTCTGGATACCCGTAACCCGTTTCTCCATAACTTATGGAGAAACGCGTTTCTCCTTAAATTTTACGAAAACTTTGCCATTGTGGTCTTAATCACAAGTGATTATTGGAGCAAAACAACAAATTTGTTGCAAAGCTCCAAATCTCTATACGGTCACTACAAGAAAAATGGCTTTTCCCGGCACTTTTAATCCGGCACTTAATTTTATGCCACCAATTTCCGGCACTTTTTTAATAAGTGCCGCTAAATTTTCGGTACTTTTACAAAAGTGCCGCTAATTTCCGGCACTTTTGAAAAAGTGCCGCTAAATTCCCGGCACTTTTGAAAAAGTGCCGCAAATTTTCCGGCACTTTTGAAAAAGTGCCGCAAATTTTCCGGCACTTTATTAAAAGTGCCACGAAGTTCCGAAACTTTGTCGAAAGTGACGGCTCTATTAGTGATTTTTTTTTATAAAAAGTTAAAAATTTTTAAAGAAATAAAAGTATATAATAGAAGAGGGAGGACAATAGCATATATATATATATTTTTTTTTTTATATTTTTATTGAATAAACAAAAGTTATATACGGTATAAAAATTTTATTTAGAAATTAATTAAACAAAATGATAGTATAATAGAATTTTGGTTAAAAAATAATTGATGCAAAAAAGAAAAAAGGGTTTTTGGAAAACAAGGCTACTTATATTCACTTCCCGCCTCCGCCCAATTGCTGAAAAATCAAAAACCCCTCTTTAACAAAACCTACCGTATCCCCAAATCGTTTCCACCTCTTCCCGTTTTCTCTCTGCCGTGCCGTCTCCTCTCTTCAATCGACCTCTTCAATCGACCTCTTCTATCGACGACGTTTAGGTTAGGGCGCTGGCTTCGTGAGTGAGAGTGATGAGTAGCCGTCGAGTTCACTCCTTCGTCCACAACGGCCTCCGACCGGCAACGGTCATCATCTCAGAGGTATCGAACTCTCTCCCTTCGTCTAATACTGTGGCTAATACCTTGGTTCCAACAGATTTCACACCCTTCGTTCTCTCTCTTGCTCTCCTCCGGCCTTATCTTCCAAACAAGGTATTCTCTCTCAATGTACAGCTTTGTAAAATGAATAATCTTTTTTTCTTTTTTGGTGATTGATGCAATTGGTAAGGGGTAATCGTTTTTTAAGTAATTAATAACAAGCTTATTCTGGTTCATGTGATTTCAATTAAATTAGAAGTTGAACCTCTAATCCTAAAACCCCAGATTTGTTAATTGTTTGGAATTTAGAAATTTAGGAAAAGATATATTCGTTATTGATGACGTGAAGTATCACTTAGGAACTTCATATGATCGCCCGACTAGGGGTGGAAAGAGAATTCACTTGTCTTTGGTTGCTAATCCAAGTCATTTGGAAGCTGTGGATCCTGTCGTGGTTGGGAAAACTAGAGCAAAACAATATTACTCTAATGATACGGATATGACTAAGAATGTGGGTATTTTGATTCATGGGGATGGTAGCTTTGCTGGGCAAGGGGTTGTCTATGAATCGCTGCATCTGAGTGCCCTCCCTAATTACACTACTGGTGGGACTATACATATTGTGGTGAATTGAAACGTTATCCCAGTAAGTATTACAAACATTTTAATACTGTTTGTAATTTGTTCAGTTGGTGGAAGAGTTGAGCAGAGCTAGCTTCACACTGAGGGAAGGAGATGCTGCTGCATTTCTTCCAAGCAAATCTCATGGTGATTCATTGCTTTTTTGTTAATGATTATTTTTGTTGGGTCTTACTGGAAGGTTTTTTTTATTACTGATGTCTGGTTTGTTTTATTGATTGTGTGTTAATTGGGACAGGACGCTTTTTGAGGATGTCCGATTAATGTTTATGCTAATAGAAAGGATGTTCAGTTGAAAGTGAAAGAGGAATACAATAGCTTCAGGGTATGTGATCCGTTTGATTCCTTGTGTGGGAGGTTAAGGTCCTACTATAGTTATTGTATTATGCTGATATGACTTTTTATTTTCCTTTCATATTCCTCTTACCAGCTTTTCACTCTGAAAGCATTGAAATTGGACCCTTTTTTTCATCATAAGCTTCTTTTGAATTCAATAAAGTCGGGCCTCTGTCAAGGCTATTTTTGTTTTGGCTTCTTTCTTTTCATTGGAATTATCCAAGCATGCTCTTTTCTTCTTTATGTTAGATTGTGAAATTAGTATATTGCTGGGTTGGTAATTAGTACTGAGTTAAAGCACCCGCACTTATGGTTTTGAAATTATATGTCATTTTTATCAATGTTCTCAGTATCTCTATTTTCACACGTTTATCCCATCAATTAATTTCGTAAATCTATTGAAGTTGGTTTGTTAGCTTCTCCCCTCCCTTCACCTTCAGCCTATTTCTTTTATATTTCCCAATATAATGTCATCGTATATTTCTCGAATCAGCTATGCTTCGAAATGAGAACACTGAAAGCTCAAGTGTTATTTTCTTGAGGGTATAACTAGTGTTGCATGATCTCCAAAGGATCCTTAGCTTCCCCTGTAGCGTTCACTAGTGATCTCTTGGACATATCTGTCTTCTCATACTTACATATACTAACTTCACTGTTTGCCCATATCAGAGTTAGTTTTTGCATAAGGATTGTAATTGCAGTTGCTTACATTTTGACTGAGGATTATTATGTGAATCTCCTTAGCTGGTTTTTATGTCAGCATTCCTGTTAGCGGAAATGGAAACATATAGCTTTTGAAATAATTGAGAAGTTTCAAAATGAGGGTGCTTAGCATGTGACATTGGCGCATGTTAGCTTCTGATCTCTCTCTTTTTTTTCCTTCTCTCTTTTTTCTTCCTTTGGCACGGCATCCCTGAGAAATTTACATTTCTCTGGGCACTGATGGTCAATTGTATGGTGAGAACTATTGCAAAAGTATTTCGTGGTTATTTAATTTCTTTTCCAAATATATCAGGTAATGTTTGTCTTCTTGCTTGGGTTATTTTTCCTTTAAAAAATTGTATATATTGCAAAAATGTAATAGCATTTGTTTTCTAGGCCTGGTTGCTCTATCTCTACACTGGTTTGGCTTTAAGAGAGAATATTTTGAGAGTTAATGGAAGCGATATCCGCCCATGGTAGTTATCTATGATTTCTGAATTTGCTTTATTGAATTACTTTCAAAAGAGTTTGTGCTTCCTCTTTTAGCTCCCAATTCACCCTCGTGAATATGGCAAGCTACTGGCATGATATTAATGTATAAAATCATTCTGTTTATTACATGCGTACTACCCTGATGTAACTTGATTTATAAAAAATGCATGGAAGTTCTTTACATAATAAAATCATGCTTTCACAGGTGGATATACCATCACTACTGTGCTATGGCTATGGCTATGGCACTCATCAGTCTCACTTGGGAAATTGAAAGACAACCTGATTGTGTCCAGAAGCAGGTATTATATTACAGTCACGTACTCCCACCATCCCTTAAATAACAGTCTCATTGTGCATTGCATGCATTTTAAGGACATTGTTGCCTTGCTTGTACATTGGTGAAATTGCACCAATACTATTTCGCTATTAGAAATGGGACTATTTTTTGGACACAAACAATTAGGAAAATGGCTTTTTTCTTGGAATGGGGGAGTATGTTATTTCTTAATTTGGCTTTTGTCACATTCTCTTTATGTCCAAACTTGATTTGTTTCACAGAAAGGAGTACTATTGTTCCTGAAATGGGCAATCATGCAATGAGATATTATCTCTGTGAATACTCATAAAACATAAATCTTTATACCCTCTAGGTTTGAGTTTTGCTTTATTCCTTCAACTTCTCAATCTCTTTCGGGTCTTGTCAAGAATGCTGAGCTTTGGCTTTAGCTTTTCCAACGCTTGTTATGAATTGGGATAAAAAAACGTCTTTAAATTCAACTTGTTCACCAGCAAAATCTCTAAAATCAGTGACCTGGAGAAAGTTAAACATGCCGTAAGTTTTTTTGATAATTAATGCTATAATTGTTTGTTTGCAGGTGATGGATTACGTCTCTTGTAATACATTCGCTATGGAAGAAGACCATTATCTCATCACGCTTTTGTTTGAACAATTGAATATTTAGCTTTTGGTGTTATGATGTCAAGGTTGTATACCTTGCTTAAATTTTTGAATTATTACTTTCTGAATGATGTAATTTATACTTATTTTCTTTGATGACAATGAGAAAAAGTTATCTTTTATATACTTTGTTGCAGTTAGTCAAAATTATGTAGGAATGTGGCATTAAATATGCTTGAGATTTGTATCTATTTGTAGTGAATTATCGGCAACAATTATATCCGTCAGTTCATTAAAACTGTGCAAAAGTGCCGGAAATGTGTGGCACTTTTCAAAGTGCCGGAAAATTAAGACACTTTTTTAAATGCCGGAAATATGAGGCACTTACAAAACTGCCGGAAAATTGTGGCACTTTCATAAGTGCCGGAAAATTGCGGCATTTAAAGAAGTGCCGAAAATTATGGCATTTAAAAAAGTGCCGGAAATTGTGGCATTTAAAAAGTGCCGGAAATTGTGGCATTTAAAAAGTGCCGGAAATTGTGGCACTTTTAAAAGTGTCGGAAAATTGTGGCATTTTTAAGTGCCGAAAAGTATTGCCGACGCGACTTATTATGGCACTTATAAAAGTGCCGAAAAATGTGCCGAAAATAGCTTTTATGACACTTTTTTCTGATTTGTGGCACTTAAAAAAGTGCCACAAAAACCTGTTTTTGTTGTAGTGGGTGCTTGCGCCATTATAATGGACATCGGAATTTGGCTTATTATAAAATATACAACTCAATTTTATATTTTTTTTATCGATTGTAACACGAGTATTATAAAATGTAATTTATATTATTATAAAATTTAACTTACTTTTTTTGTCTCATTTGAAATTGTAAATACAAAAAACGTCAGGCACGAGAATTAAGTTAAAAATAGATAATATTAAAGTGTTGCGAGTGAGAATGGGGCAAGAAATAATAAGTAAATATTACTCCCTCCGTACCACCTCAAGGTTCCACCTTGAGGTTAACACGCTTTTTAAGAAATTTTTTTAAAGTGGATAGAAAATTTGAGGAGAGAGAATGTAAAAGTTAAATATGTGGTAGGAAATAGGAGAGAGAATGTAAAAGTTAAAAATATTTAATAGGAGAGAGAATGAGTGGGAGGAATCTATAAATATATTAAAGCAAAGTCGTTCCTAAATTTGGCAAGTTGGAGCCCAAAAATGTCACTATCAAGTTGTTGAAAATAGAAGCCTTGGCCGATTTCCAAGAGTGGGTAATCAATTTCATTTTTAAGGAAGAGTGAGTAATTAATGTCTATTATGATTATACCTTTGAAAATCACATATTATGATTACTAATAAGAATTATAAATTTATGATATTAAAAGTACTACTAATGGTTGTAAAATAATTATCCGTTCATATTTTTAAACCGAAACCAATTCTTATTACCTATAAATTTTATTAGTATTCAAATTGGTATACCAAAATTATCTCAATAAAAATATCATACTTTCTTTGAAAAAAATAGAAATACTAAATTTATTTTTTATTTCAAATAAATCTATTTTTACTCAAACTTAAAAATATTAATAACCTTTTGTTTTGAAAGGAAAATATTAATTACATTAGTATCAAAAGGTGCAATTTAATTGTATACCATTTGTAATCTATAAATATATTAAAGCAAAGTCGTTCCTAAATTTGGCAAGTTGGAGCTCAAAAATTTCACTATCAAGTTGTTGAAAATAGAAGCGTTGATCGATTTTCAAGAGTGGGTAATCAATTTCAATTTTAAGGAAGAGTGGGTAATTAATGTCTATTATGATTATACCTTTGAAACCACATATTATGATTATTAATAAGAATTATAAATTTATGATATTAAAAGTACTACTAATGGTTGTAAAATAATTATTCTTTCATATTTTTAAATCGAAATCATTTCTTATTACCTATAAATTTTATTAGTATTCAAATTGGTATACCAAAATTCTCTTAATAAAAATGTCATACTTTCTTTGAAAAAAATAGAAATATTAAATTTATTTTTTATTTCAAATAAATCTATTTTTTACTCAAACTTAAAATATTAATAACCTTTTATTTTGAAAGGAAAATATTATTTACATTAGGATCAAAAGGTGCAATTTAATTAATATACCATCTATAATCTATAAATATATTAAAGCAAAGTCGTTTCTAAATTTGGCAAGTTGGTGCCCAAAATGTCACTATCAAGTTGTTGAAAATAGAAGCCTTAGCCAATTTCCAATAGTGGGTAATCAATTTCATTTTTAAGGAAGAGTGAGTAATTAATGTATATTATGATTATACCTTTGAAAACCACATATTATGATTATTAATAAGAATTATAAATTTTTGATATTAAAAGTACTACTAATGGTTGTAAAATAATTATTCGTTCATATTTTTAAACCGAAACCATTTCTTATTACCTATAAATTTTATTAGTATTCAAATTGGTATATCAAAATTCTCTCAATAAAAATGTCATACTTTCTTTGGAAAAAAATAGAAATACTAAATTTATTTTTTATTTCAAATAAATCTATTTTTTACTCAAACTTAAAAATATTAATAACCTTTTGTTTTGAAAGGAAAATATTAATTACATTAGGATCAAAATGTGCAATTTAATTGTATACCATCTATAAATATATTAAAGCAAAGTCGTTCATAAATTTGACAAGTTGGAGCCCAAAAATGTCACTATAAAGGTTGTGAAAATAGAAGCTTTGGCCGGTTTCCAAGAGTGGATAATCAATTTCTTTTTTAAGAAAGAGTGAGTAATTAATGTGTATTATGATTATACCTTTGAAAACCACATATTATGATTATTAATAAGAATTATAAATTTATGATATTAAAAGTACTACTAATGGTTGTAACTAATTATCCGTTCATATTTTTAAACCGAAATCATTTCTTAATATCTATAAATTTTATTAGTATTCAAATTGGTATACCGAAATTCTCTCAATAAAAATGTCATACTTTCTTTGAAAAAAATTGAAATACTAAATTTATTTTTTATTTCAAATAAATCTATTTTTTACTCAAACTTAAAAATATTAATAACCTTTTGTTTTGAAAGGAAAATATTAATTACATTAGGATCAAAAGGTGCAATTTAATTGTATACCATATTATTAATAAAATATTGCTATTATTTTTAAATATATAAAATAATTTGTTAATTTATATCAAATTGTGTTTTATTAATAGTATAGTTTTTTTTTTGAATATTGATAGTTTAATTACTTTTTATCATCATTAACAAGCACATAATAGCAGTAGAGTTCTAATTCCTAGAATGTCATTAACTCCTTCTGACTCCAGAATTCCCTTCAGGTTTGAACTTCGTCAGTTCCCAATCATGGTATCGTATGCAATGTCAATCAATAAGAGTCAGGGTCAATCGTTACAAATAGTGGAGGTGCTTTTGAAGAAACCAATCTCCAGTCATGGACAACTTTATGTTGCACTATCGAGGGTAACTAATCCGAAAGGTCTTCATATCTCGATACCCACAAATAAAGCTGATGAGTCATCATGTACTAGAGTCACTATGAACATTGTGTTTAAGGAAGTGTTTCTATGTATAATTGATATTCAAGTTTTTGTACTTCGATTCAATGTTCAGGTCAATTTTGGCAACATAAAATCGTCGTGCATCGCACGGGTTTGCTGCTAGTAGTAGTTAATGATTGGTTTTTTTATAAATATGTTAACTTTATAAGAGTATAATGAATGATTTTTTTGTAAATACTCCCTCCGTCCCAATAGTAGCTTCCCATTTTGTCATTTTGGGTGTCCCGTTAATAGCTTTCACTTTCCTTTTTTGGCAAAGGAATCTTTACCATTCCCTCCACTCATTCTCTCTCCTACATTATTTTAATACTCACAACACCATTATAATTTACTATTCTCTCCACTCATTCTCTCTCCTATTTTCAAATTACACTCACAACATTTTTACTTCCTTCTCATTTTATTAATTTGCGTGCAACCCAAATTTTGGGCAGCTACTATTGGGACGGAGGGAGTATATGGAGATGATAAGGGTATAAATATATGAAAAACTTTCCATTTAAGGAAGGAAACCTTGAAGTGGGACGGCTCAAAAGGGAAAGGTGGAACCTTGAGGTGGGACGGAGGGAGTACTCCCTCCGTCCCAATAAAAGCTTCACCAATTTCCTAAAAGGGCGTCCCGTTAGAAGCTTCGCCTTTCCTAAAATGACAAAGAATCTTTACTATTTCACCCACTCATTCTCTCTCATATTTCACTTTTATACTCACAACACTTTTCAAATTTACTATTTTTTTACTCATTCTCTCACCTATTTACTATTACACTCACAACATTTTTTTCACTTACCAATTTTCTTAATTTGCGTGTCCACCTAAAAGGGTGAAGCTATTATTGGGACGAAGGAAGTATTTGTTTTGAGTATAACAAATTAAAGTTGTTATTGAAAAAATATTAAAAACATGTGATTTTTAAATTTTGAGATTTAAAGTAAGACATCAGTGTGTGAGAGGTTTGAGTAGCAAAGAAATGGAAAATGTGGGGTCCACTTAGCTAATGCCTTCCAACTGTTTTCTGTCGCTGCATATACAACTTGCTGAGAGAAACAAAAGTGGACCCGATCCGACCCGACCTTCTGATCAACTTTCTTCTCTATAGTTTATTACAAGTGCGGTTTCAGTTTTATGGTGACCTTTGTTTTAGATTTTTATTTTTATTTTTATTTTATTGCTAAAACATATCAATACCATCACCTTCCTCATTTTAAAAACATTCCTGATCGCGCAGGAATGTGTATTGGGCTCAGTTACCGTGTCCAGTAAAAATTGAGCTAGCTTCGTGATCTGCACAACACCACAAAACAACCGTGAAACTGCGCCGAGGGTCTTCCGAAAAGCCCCTTCGGCGTGAGAATCAGTTGATGGACTGAAAAGTGGTGTAAATAATATGGAAAGTATGTGAGTACGTAAATATGCAGTAAACCATTACCTTTGTCCATGTTTTGTTGCCATATTTATAGTGGATGTAATGATATTAGGGTTTCCATCTGAACCGTTGGATTGGATGGATGCCAACCGTTGGATCAGCTCTGTCTGCTAGGCGTACACATGTCACGCTGGGGTTGGTCCGCCTAAACAAGGACACTGCAGCACCTGACATTGATAAGTAGCTTAGCTTATAAAGGAAAGTCAACCTGCGCGCCTTTTGACAATATTACCGGTTATATGATTGCACGTGTAACAAGGCACTGTGGTAGGTCTGACATTATCCCAAAATAGTTAATTAATTAAGCTTGTTGAGGAAGCTAATGGAAGAGACGACCTGGAGCTGTACGTCCAATTAGATCGTCTCCTTGAGAGATGACTCGACGAGCGTACAGCATTGAGAATTGGTCGTTCAATGACGACGCTCACTGCTAAAAAGAGATAAGCTTGGCGCGGCGGGAAGGCTCGTCGTTATGTGGGCCATAGCTCATTATCGACGACCTCTTTCTGACGTATCGACGGGCTAAGGTCCAAACCTTTACTCAAGGGTGTATTGGCTCGTCGCTTGGATGGGCTTGGTCGCTCAATGGCGACGACCGCCATCCGTTGTTGGACGGGCCATAACCCAGGTCTTGATCGGATCCTTCGTAGTTGGTCCTTTGGTGGGCCTGTTGGGCCCCTAGCTCGTAGCGAGGTATTGGGCTCGGCCCATCACAGAATATTCCGTTCAGTGGCCCCCAACTCATGGATCGTCTTGACGGGCCAGGAGTTGTCGTTTTCCCTCCAAGGCCATCCGTACGGCCGTCAATTTGAATTTTGAATTAGGGTGACGTCAGCATTGATGACGTGGATGGCTAGGATCTCCTCATTAATTGACACGCGTCCCGTGATGGGACATTCTTCTCGAAATTCGCAGAGGGTATTTAATGCCCCTCATCATTTCGCCGTTTGGATTTCCCAGGCACCATCCCTTCATCTCCCCCAAGTATAAAGACTTCCGCTCTCCTCTATTGTGAACTTTTCGTGACCTTGAGCATTGAGAGCACTTTAGCAAAGGCGATTTCCGGCAACCATCAGCAAACATTCCGGCCACCGTTCAAACGCTTTCCGGTAGCTTTGACCGTTCTGGCTTCACCACCCTTGAGCAAACCAGTAGCGTGGATAAGAGATTTCTTCAACTTGCCGCCGTCAAACCCACCGGAAAATTCATCGGAAAATTCACCGGCAATCTCTTTCCCAGGTAATCCTTTTGATTGTTCTTTGTTTTCTGGGTTTTTCATTGAGTTTCGGAAATTAGTTAAATGGGGCCCAGAACCATCAGCTTTGAGAGAGGTGTTAAGTTTGGCTTTGGGTTGAATCAAAGGGTATACAAATGTGCTAGGGGGGTTTGGAGAGAGATTCCTTTGTCTGAGTGCTCCTTAATCTTGGTAAAATTCGACTTTGAAAACGAGCCCTTGGGATTCCCAGGGGGTGAGGCTCTAGGGGAATTTAAGGACGGTGACCCAATGATAACCCCTTTCAGGTCGATGAACGATCTGCCCAACCATATCAAGACCCACTACTCTTTGTCCCGTCGTGATTCACTTAGGGATTTAGTTTTAGGGGAATCTAGGTCGCCCCTAGGTAGGTCGTCGCCTACGGATGTTAGGACTGATTACCCTCTTCTCTCTCCTTGTTTTGTAGACATGGATCACGACGGGCGTCCTAGCCAACCGGCCCAAGAAGCAAATGAGGCCAACACAAGTGCTGGGGGCGTTTAGACAGTTAACGCCTTCCACACATTCGTGCAAGCTGGAAGGAATGAAAGTGGTTTTGGAGGTGGGGCTGAAGCCCAAGATCGAGCTCAGGAAGCCAAATGTTGGGAAACAAATGATTGATGCCCTACGGGGCTCATTTAGGGTTCAAGCTTCGACGTATAAGCTCGAGCATCTCAGCCTAGCAGAATATGAGCCTCGTCGTCAGTCCCTTCTGACCAGCAAGGAGAAGGTGGCATTCTTCTATAAACAATTTGAGTTCGGCTTGAGGTTGCCTCTAGACCCCTTCATCAATGAATTCTTGGAGGATTCAGCCTGTGTGCCCATGGAAGTTAGTGCCAACACCATTAGAATTCTGTCCGGTTTCGCCGTCGTCTGCAGATTTCTTGGCTACGAGCCATGTGATAAAGTATTCCGTCAATACTATCGGACGGTCAGGACTACCTCCAAAGGGAAATCCGTAGTGAGTGTGTCCTCAATCAGAAACGCACGGAGTTTTTTCTTGGACATCCCAAACAAGGTGTACGGTTGGGAGAACCACATGATTTTGGTGGAAAGCCGAGTGGGGTGGCAGTTTCCTTTCCCGGAAGACAACAAGGTGATTGATGATAGGTATATCTTTCAAGCTCCGTGGGCCGACGAGCTAAAGAGAAAGATTGATGATTTGCTATCCCTCGGATGGGTCTCGTACAAGGACATAGAGGCCTCACAATGGAGATATATCAGAGTCGGCATGATGTCTAAGCCGTCAATGGGGCCTGAACCCTTGGTCAAGATCGACCTTGATGCCCGCTATCCCGTCTGGGTCGTTCACAATGAGTTGGCCTTTAAGGATAATTGTGTGACTTGTGCGGCGGCACGTATTGATCATCCTGAAGACTGTTGTGAAAACCTTGAGATGACTGGGGGTTGGGCTCCTGCTACTTTTTCTATTTTGATATTCGTCTCTTGTCTCGTCGTGAGTAAAAACTAACCTTTTTTTTTACTTGGTCGTTTTGCAGTTCTTACCCAAGCCGACGTGGAAAAGATCGAAGCAAGAATAATGAGTGGAGCAATCCGAGCTAATGACAGGGGCTCCAAGAAGAAAGACAGGGCTGCTACCATCGCCATACTTGATCGTCAAAGGAAGATGACGACGAGGAATGAGGAACTTCCCAAAGACTCTGAGGGCGCCATTCCTATGATTGAGAGAGAGCCCGTCGCTGGGGGGCTCAACACTGGAGGCCGTCAGGCCATTGTTGACGTGCCTGAAAGAGCAGTAGGGATTGAGATTGATGCAAGTACAGAGGCTACGGGAGCCCAAATGGTCGTTGTCGATGATGGCGAGCATGTCGCTGTGGAGACGGTAGGAAGTACGGATTCAAACCCAGAGCTGCGCGAGGCCGGCGGCCGGGTCTCCAGAAAGAGAAAAAATCATCCCGTCGGCTCTGAGGGGGAGAGAGGAAAGAATAAGAAAAACAATGACGATCCACCTAGCTCGTCAGAACCCTCTACTCCACGGGCCGATGCTCCAGGCTCGTCTTCCGCGGTCTTATCCAAGACGAAGGCCAAAGAGATGGCGACCTTGATTGCCCAGGCCTCTCCAATAGCTGGGATCCCCTATCTGTTGAGGAATGGTAATCCACTGTTGTTGGGGGTGGCCTTGACTAGACGCGGTCGGGATGTTGATCTGACCCGTCGTATGAAGGAAGCCAAACTTTCTCCTGAAACCTATCATGCCCGTCTTGGGCTGATTCAAACTGAGGTACTTCAAATTTATGCTTTTATATTTTCCCATCTTTTTATACTTGCATTAACAATTTTACTGTTGCAGCTGTCGTCGATGATGGACGCTATGACGTCGGATTACAGGGATTGTCTTGATGTCGAGCTACGGGGCAACGAGCAGCTGATTCAGGCCATCGGCGACAAGGGGACGGCTGAGCAGAAGTTGAAAGAGGCAGAGACCAACGTTGGTGATCTTACTGCTGCCTACGAGTCCATAATGAATCAGAAGAATGATATCATGAAGGAGGTTGATGTCTTGAAGGAAGGGAAATCCAAAGCTGAAGCTGACTCGAAGGTGTTTGAGGATGGCCTTCGGGTTTGTGAGAATAAGCTCAAGAAGATGACGGCCAGTTTTGACTCCGCTCGTGCACAGATTAAAGAGATGAAGATGAGCCATGATGCTGCCTTGGTCCAAGCCAGGCTTGATGCTGTTAAGGAATTCAAGGAGAGTACTGAGTGCCTCCAGCTGATCACAAAGAAAGCTAGTGGCTTTTTTAAGGACGAGGCCAAGCATATGGCTAGGCAGCTCTTGGTGGATCCGATAACGAAAGATCTGCTTTCTATCAGGAAGTTGGCTGACCTCTGCACTAAGGAGTCATACGAATACGAAGCTCGTTCGGTCCATCCCCTTGTCCCTTTCACTGATAACGACTTCCTTATCATCAGGGAAGACGATGCGAAGGACGTGAAGGACGAGTGGCCCATCCCCGCCGTCGTCCCAGGGAACTTTGTTGCCTACTATGCTCACTTCGTCGAAAACGGCCCCGATCCTGATGCCACACCAACCAATGTTGATGGTCCCCAGTAATCATTTGGTCTTTCTATGATCGTTTGTAATATCGTAAACAATGCTTCGTTTTTTTGGTGTTGTGGTTCCAAACATTGTCTCAAAACAGTTTTTAATTTTTGTAATGTAATTGACCTGTTTCCTCGTTGTTTAGAGGGGGTCATACAATGTTTGTTTGT
This sequence comes from Adenophora triphylla var. japonica, assembly GCA_022495995.1. Lineage (NCBI taxonomy): Eukaryota > Viridiplantae > Streptophyta > Magnoliopsida > Asterales > Campanulaceae > Adenophora > Adenophora triphylla. Next base: position 288,347 of record JAFEMH010000066.1, read on the forward strand.
TTTATTGATGTTTAAGTTATTCAATGCCTTTGTTTTCTGTTTGTTAATTTGTGTTAACGTAGATAGCATGTGATAACTTTATTTGGTGAGTAAGTTTGAGGTCAAGTGCGAATGGTCGTCGTGAGTGACGACCAGAACTTGGGTCGTCCTAATGTGGCCGACTCTTGTTCAACCTTGTATTTTCTCAACTTCTCGATGGCTCGTAGGAATAGTATGAAGGTCCGTAGGTTTTTGGTCGTAGGCAATACTCTTTGGACGAGTCGTCTTATTCCGTTATAGCATTCGACGGAGTCTGGCTTCGTCTAACCTTTATACTTGGCTAAAGTGAATGTAAGTGTCAAAAGTCTTTGCTTTGACTGATCTTTATACTTGATCAAAGTGATTGTAAGGGTCGAAGTCAGACTTCAACCTTTCTAAGCTTCTTGAGTTTGTAATGGACGAAGTTCAGCGAAGTGATGAGTTTTCATTGATGACTTTCGAACAATAATCGTACATTGACCACTCGTTTACTTTCTAAGACTCCTGGGATTTATAGATTATCCCTTACAAACTTCCAAAATTTTCACAAAATGGCAATAAAAAGGCTTTCGTTAAGAACCACGAGTAGGGTGCCCTGAGGGCGCTGAGTGTTGTTGATGACGATCTCAGAAGTAATACTTCATAAGATGATTAGCGTGCCATGGATGTTTTAGTTGCTCACCGTTTGGCTTAGCTAGACGGTAGGTTCCTTCTCTGACCACACTAGTGACGATGTATGGTCCTTCCCAGTTGGGAGAGAGTTTGTTTTGGCGGGCCTTGAGTCTCGTCGCTTCAATCTTTCTGAGAACATGATCACCAACTTTAAAGAACCTTTTCTTTACCTTCTTATCATGGTAAGCCTTGGTTTTCTTCTTGTAGTTTTCCATTCTTAGCTGGGCGTCCAATCTTCGCTCGTCTACAAGGTCAAGATCGACCTGTCGGTTATGGATATTCTTTTCCACATCATAGAGGGCAACTCGGTCCGTAAGAAGCTGAAGCTCGGCGGGGGCCATGGCCTCAGAGCCATAAGCCAAAGCAAATGGAGTTTCCCCCGTAGGCCCCTGGTGGTCAGTGCGGATCGCCCGTGAGAGCCGAAGGGAGTTCGTCCAACCATCTCGTACTTCGTCCTTCGAGATTTTTGCACAGGGCTGACAAGACGAGCTTGTTTGCCGCTTCAGCTTGCCCATTGCCTTGGGGATAGGCAACAGACGACTTAGAATGTTTGACGCCCATTCTGTTCAATTCTTGCTCAAACTTCCTCGAAAAATGCAGGTCGTTGTCCGAAATGATTACCCTTGGGATTCCAAAGCGACACCATATTGAGTCATGGATGAAGCTTAGGGCATTGTTCTCAGTGATTTTGTTTAAGGCCTTGGCCTCCACCCATTTTGAAAAATAGTCAACTGCCACAATCACATATTTGACTCCTCCCTTGGCCTTTGGAAAAGGCCCAATCAAATCGACGCCCCACATGTCGAATGGCCATGCTGCTATGACCGGGGTCTGCTCAGTCGTCGGGAGTTTTGGAAGGTCGGCGAAACGCTGGCAAGTATCACATTTTCGTACGAACTGCTTGGCATCTTCTCGGAGATGGGGCCAGTAATACCCCATGGTAATCAACTTATCAGCTAACGTACGGGCCCCAGGATGGCCCCCGCATTCTGCTTGATATACCTCGAAAAGCAATTGGACTACCTTATCAGGATGGACGCACTTTAGCAACGGTCTGGTGATAGATCGTCTATACAGTTCACCTTCTACGACCGAGAGTCTGGCTGCCTTTCTCTTGACTTGTCGTGCCAAAACTTCATCATTTGGTAACTCATCCTTCTCAATAAATGCTTTTAGCTCGTCGATCGAACACCTCGGACCGTCTCCCATGCACATGACCTTCACTCGTTCATAGGCCGGCTGGTCGAGGTAGGCCAAGTGGTGGCCATGCTCGTCTTCAGGGAGTTGATCTGTTGCAAGCTTCGATAGTAGGTCGGCGTGTTCGTTGTCTTCTCTGGCTATTCTTTGGATGGCCCAAAACTCCAGCCCCTGAACTAACTCGCCGACCAAAGCATGATATTTCTGGAGGTATGAGTCGACGACCTGATAGTCGCCGCGGACTTGGTTCACGATTAACTGAGAATCACAAAAAGCCGCAATCTTAGTGGCTCCAAAACACTTTGCATACTCGATTGCCACTACGAGCGCTTCATATTCTGCTTGGTTGTTTGACACTTGGAATTTGAATCTCAATACTTCTTCAAAAACTGTGTTGCTTTCTGGTTCGACCAGCACGATTCCTGCTCCACTGAGGTCCTTTATTGCCGACCCATCTGAATAGACTTTCCAACATCCCAGAGGCAAGACTAACTCCGTTGGCTGGTCGCTGACCTCTTTGCCCTTACTCACTTTCTGCGGCGGCCGTTGATCGTCGTCAATGGTGAACGACGTTTCAACTAGGAAGTCCGCCAAGGCCTGTGCTTGTAAAGTCTTTCTTGCCGTATAACGGATATCAAATTCTGTCAGCTCAATGCTCCAATTCAATAGACGGCCGGAACTTTCAGGACGATGTAAAATTTTCCGAAGTGGGGCATTGGTGTAAACAATGATTGGGTGAGCAGAAAAGTAAGCTCGTAGCTTTCGTGCTGTGATGACGAGAGCATAAGCAATCTTCTCTGCGTTAAAATAGCGGGTTTCTACGTCCGACAAGGCTTTGCTAACATAGTAAACTGGCCTCTGTGTTCCATCCTCCTCCCTAACCATTACGGCGGCGACGGCCTTGTCACTTGCCGAGAGGTAAACATAGAGATCTTCCCCTGCGACGGGACTTTGGAGGAGTGGTGGGGAACCAAGATACTCTTTTAGCTGACTGAATGACTGGGAACATTCTTCCGTCCATTTGAAATCCTTAGCACCTCGGAGGGCTTTGAAAAATGGGAGTGATCTCTCGGCGGACTTGGAAATAAAATGACCCAAGGCCGCTACTCGTCCGTTCAAACGCTGGACCTCCTTGATGCTCGTAGGCTCTGCCATGTCAATCAAAGCCTTGATTTTCTCGGGATTGGCTTCGATTCCCCGTTAAGAAAGCATGAATCCCAAGAATTTTCCTGCTGCAACTCCAAAGACGCACTTAGCTGGGTTGAGGACCATGTCATTTGCTCGTAGATTGGTGAAGGTTTGATGTAGGTCATCGACATGCTTTCTCTTTTTAGATTTGACAACCATGTCGTCAACGTATGCCTCCAAGTTCTCGCCGATCTGTCCCCTGAACACTTTGTTTATCATTCTTTGGTACGTTGCCCCTGCATTCTTGAGCCCAAAAGGCATCTTTGTATAGCAATAAGTTCCCCCTGCGGCTTGGAAGGCCGTCTTCGGAATATCTTCTTCGGCCATCTTGATTTGGTGATAGCCCGAGTAGGCGTCAAGAAAGCTCAAAGTTGTATGACCGGTCATAGAGTCGACGAGCTTGTCGATTCTGGGCAAGGGGTAACTATCCTTGGGGCATGCCAGGTTTAGATCGGTAAAATCGACACATAGTCTCCACTTCCCATTTGGTTTCTTTACTAGAACAACATTAGCCAACCAAGTTGTGAACCCAGCGTTCACAATAATTCCGGCGCTCAGTAACTTCTCAATTTCTTGTTTTATAGCGACCTCTTTCTCAGTTGAAAAAACTCTGCATCTTTGTTCTTTGAACTTCATGGTAGGGTTCACTCCAAGCCTATGAACTGCCATGTCTTCTCTGATACCCTTCATATCTTCCACTCTCCAGGCAAAAACATCGAGGTTCTGTTTGAGTAGGGAGATTATCTCTTCCCTCTCCTCAGTGGATAACTGAGACCCCAGTTTGATTTTCTGCTCTGGATAGTTTGGGTTGATGATCAGTTCCGTTAGCTCGTTTGGTTTCATCTCAGGGGCGTCGTCCCTAAAGTCCATGGATTCAATGACAATTTCTTTGATTTTTCTTCTTGCCTCAGGGGTCAGGTCTGGAACCTCGTCCTCAATGAGCTTATCTAGCTCGGCCCCCGATTCATGGGCGGTCAAAAGTTGTGGTTCAGCGGCTTGATCGTCCATGAATATTTCAACAAAGTCTTGTGGGTCGTCGACACACCTGATGGTGGAGACCGTGGCATATGACGTCGTCGTTTGCTTAACAGACTTGGAGAGCTTCACAATGTGATTTGGGTCGTCTATTTCAATGGTTCGCTTTGCCTTCAGCACATGCTCTAGGAATTCTGGGGCCGTCCCCAACACACATCCAACTCCAGCACGTGTAGGATATTTGACTCGTTGATGAGGGACCGAGGCGACGATCCCTAAAGCAGCTTGGCCAGGTTGGCCAAGAATTGCGTGGTAGTCACTGACGACGTCAATCACAATAAAAGTCACAGTTTTGATGGTTCTTAATGGGTGTTCTCCAATGTCAACAGGAAGGTCAATTTGGCCCTTTTCGTCTACTCGGTGGTTGGTGAATCCCTCTAGATGACCTAAGTAAGGACTTAGGCGGCTATCGGGTAGACCCATCCGTTGGTAGACGTTGTAAAACAGAATGTCTTTGGCCGCCCCAGTATCGATTAGAATCTATCAAGACTCACAGTTGTCGATGTAGCCGGGGATGACCAGCGTCTGTTAACGTGCCAATGGATTGGCCGCTAGCTCGTATGGAAAAAAGCTTATTACGTCGTTTGGAACCTCCGACTTCTGTGGAAAATGAGGGGCTTTCTTGAGATGGTAGATGGCACTCTTTATTTGATTTTTGCTCGTCTCTTTAGAAATTACCAAGACCATCCTTGGCTGCCTCTCCGGAGGGCCGTCGTTAGCAACTCGAGTGTTGGCTGCTTGACGATCCTTCCTCACATACTCCTGGAGATGACCATCATCGATCCACCTCTGAATGATTTTCTTCAAGCTGAAACATTCTTCAGTATCATGTCCTTTATCCCTATGATATTCACAATATTTATTCAAATTTTTCTTCCCCTTCCCGTTGGGGTTCATCTTTGGCGCCGGGCCAAAATCCACATTGCTTAAAATTTCAGCCCTTGACACCGTCAGGGGAGTGTACGACTCTGGGACCTTTTCGGCTCTCACTTGTTTGCCTTTTCCCTTATCTCCAGCCTTCTCCTTTTTTGACTTGGCCGTCTCGCCCTCATCGACGGCCTTTCCTTCTCTTTGTAACTTTCTTTCCTCGGCCTCGGCCACCGCGTACGCCTTGGCATAGAGGTCCTTTCGAGACTTGGCTGGATGGACTTGTAGCTCGTAGTCCAGGGTGGAAGAGACAACGCCATGCCTGAAGCAATTGATAATTTCCCTATCTGTTAGGTCCTCATCAATCTGGTCAACTAACTTCTTAAATCTTTTGAAATAGCTCATAGAGATTTCGTTGGCCCCCTGTGAGATGTTGCTGTGTCGTTGATGCTTTGTGACGATCTCCTGCCGTTGCAAATCTTCCCAAAAACTTTTTCCTCATTTGTCTCCACGACTCGATGCTCCCCTTGGGAAGGCCTCTGAACCATCGCAAAGCAGCGTCAGTTAGTGTGCTAGTAAGGGCCTTGCACATGACATCATCGTGTCCAGAGGCTCGGGCCACCACATACATCTGGGCCTCAAGATGTTGCATGTGATCTATGGCGCATGTAGAGCCGTCGTATTGTTTCAGATCGGGAAGTTTAAAACCAGGTTCGGGTAGTCCCGTCTCTAGCATCCATGGGGCCAAGGGGTTCATGGTACCACCATCGTCTTCAGAGTTGTCGCTATCCATCTTGTTTCTTTTGTTCGTCAGCTCTTCCACCTGACGCTTGAGTCTCAAGAATTCTCTCATATCAACTTCTCCTGCTGGGCCGGCTGGGGGGATCCTATCTTGACGAGGCCCCCGGGCAACGGTATTAGACCGTTGTCTCTCTGTGGGAGCGAGTCGTCGTGAGATGGATCTCTCCCCTCTAAAGCTCGGCGGCGGAGATGGTCTGTAAGATCTGGATAGCTCTCATTCGCGATGAGGGGGAGTTTGGGTTCTCTCCCTATAGCTCGGTGCCCGTTCGTTTCTCAAAGAAGGAGTCATTAGACAACCTTGAATAACTTGGTTCTGATTTTCTGGATTTTCGACTGCCAATACTCTACGAGGCTCTCCTTCATCTCGTCGTTGCTGAGATGGCACTCCTTCACTACGACGTTGATTGATATGATCTCTAAGATCAATCTGGGGCACCACCCGTCTTCCCCAGTTACGACGTCATCTCGACGACCTTCTCTCCTCCGGTTCCTTCTTCTTCCAGACGAGACAGTATGGTGGGACGCCTGTAGGGCTTGAGGCGCAGCCATTTGGATGAGCTCGTTCTGGATTTGCAGAAATTCTTGTAGGGCATTAGCTCTCTCGACGAGGAAAGCAGCTCTGTCGAGGTGTGGGTTAGATGGGCCTCCCACACGGCGTTCAGTAGCTACCTCAGGTCTCCTTTCCATTGGAGGTCGTCGCTGCCTCTCTTGAGCTGGTCTCTTCTCCCTCCTTCTAGCTGTTTGAAGGCCTGTGTCATCAACCACCCCTTGTGACCTGGTAACCCTTAAATTAGGGTTCCTAGGTGGAGAGGGTGGTCTAGGGTTTTGTTGTTGGCCTTGCGGAGGAGGAGGAGGTATATCTTGGTCTCTGGTGGATTTTCTTGCCGTGTTGTAAGTACCCCAATCTAGATCGCTCTCCATCCAAGCATACGACAAAACCAGGGGCAAACTTCCGGAGGTCATAACTCCTTCATACGAACTCCGATTGAGACGTGCCATATATGGTTGGAAAGCTCTCGACGAGAACTAGCTTGCCATCATAATTACAAAATGTGGAAAAGCATGGAAGTCCATACGGACCTCTTTGCTCCTAGACATCATAATTGCAAAATTCGCTTAAAGTCCACGAGATTCCCTCAAATCCCGGAGAACATCATTACCCCCCCCTACATGGTTGGTCCGTACGGACCTCTTTGCATGCCTATATGGTCCATACGGACCTCTTTGCAGAGGGGACATAATCATCTCAGAAATCCTCATCATTCCCTGAAATCGAGGAAAACCAAAAAACTAGATTACCTAGAAGGTCCGTACGGACCTTCTTGCAGTTTTCTGGCACTATAAATAGAGGGTTCCCCCTCCCTCATTTTCACACATTTTCCCTCTTCTCTCCTCTCCCCCCAGCCTTCAGGCTCCCCTCTAAGACCCTTCGGGGCAATCCCGGCCCCTTTCGGATCCTTCCGAGGCCTTCCGAGCCCCCTCGAGGTGCTCCGAAGCCTCTCCGAGCGCTCCCGCGCTGCCCCGAGGCACTCTCGAGGTACTCTAAGGCCCCTCGTGGTACTCCGAGGCCTTGCCTGGTCTTTCTCAAGGTGTCCCGGCTCTTTCCGAGTCAAATCGGTAGCTTGAACGCACGCCGAAACTCTGCCCGAGTGACTCCTGCCATCCCAACGCACGCCGAAACTCTGCCCGAGTAATCCCTGCAATCCCAACGCACGCCGAACCTCTGCCCGAACGCAGCCTACAATCTCAACTCACGCCGAAACTCTGTCCGCAGACAACCGGCCTCTCCCGAAGCAATCCCGGTCCGTGCCTAACACTATTCCATCCTCAAACACTATTCCCAGGAAGACGTGACACGAACCAACATTGGTAAGGCTTCCTTCCATTACTATTTCAATACATTTCAATACGTAGTGTACAATGTAGACATCCGATACAGCATGCATTTTTAAAAGCGCACACACACACACACACAACAGTTAAAGAATATTAGGGGTATCCGAAAGACTCGTTTTTACGAGGCGACTCGGGTGAGCTCTAAGATTCTAATATTCTCTTTCCGAGGAGTCATCTGACCTCCGAACTCAAAATCTCATCACACAAAAACAGTTTATTCCTAAACTGATGCCCTTTTTCAATGTTTTGGGCTTAATAAAAACGGCGTGGCGACTCTACAATTGCGAAAATAACGGCGAGACACCTCCAACACGCAAAACGGAATAAGCCAGATGCCGGGGCGCGATTGCGCTGCCTCTCGGATCCGGGCGACTTCCCGAAGCGACAAATGCGAGATGCCGGGGCCCGCGCGCGAGCCGGATCCGGGTAATTTCAGTTGGCGACTCCGCTGGGGACGTTTTGTTTTAAAATCTTTTTAAACAAAAACAAAAGATTTTTAAAACGATGATGAGTGTCAAACTTTCATTTTACCCCTTTCTTTAACTGTTGTGTGTGTGTGCACGTGTCTACTTTTTATTTTACAAAAAAAATAAAAATACAAAAAAAAAGCATCAATATACATTTGTGCATACATTTAAAATTCTTCAAAAACTTCTGTTTTACTCAGAAAAAGAATTTTAGAGACCGCACACTACTCGCACTGCTGCCTCGGTTACACCGCACGCTACGCGCACTTCTGCCTCGGTTACACTGCACACTACAACCCTCAACCCGGGGTGGTCTCAGTTGCAGTCCGTTTTGTCTTCCTAGGCCTCTCGGATGCGCACGGGATCATTCCAAACATCCCATCCTAGCCAAGCGTCAACCCTGCACGTTTGAGTCTTGAGTCACACTCTGTCCAGACTCGGTTGGTTTTTACCCAGTCCGTGTCATACAGCCCGGATACATATACCATGCCGGCCATTTTCTGAGTCAAGGCTCGGAACTCAAGATCCCTTGCGCAAGCAAAGCGATGAAAGGTCATGCTAAAATCTTGACCTGATCTTGATTTCCGAAGCTACACCTGCACGATGTTCCGTCCCTGATATACATCCATGCTCACATGACACCATGTCATCACGCCTTTGATACGTCAGCCATGACAATATGACCCATCCAACGCCTAACGTCACAGATCCTTGCGCAATCAAGGTAAAGAGAGGTCATGCCGAACTCTTGACCTCGATCTTGACTCAGCCGGCCTCGGCTCACTATTCACATGGCTAACGCATCAAAACGAACATGACAGGCTCGGTCCTTAGGTTCGGTTTTTCTTTAGGCCGGTGGAAACCGCTTTCCCTATAGGACCCTCGCCCGGGCCGTCCACCCCGGGATGTCGAAATACAGGTGCAAAACGAGGGGCTTATAGCCGCACAGATGGTCTCCACTGACCCAGGATCTAGCATAGTTGCGAAAAAGAAGAGCAATCTTTTCCAACCTACCTAGGACTCTGAGAAAACATGTATTAAGTAAATTAAAACAACAAAAAAAATAAAAAATATAAAAGAAGCGGAAACCGCATGCCACGTGAGCTTTCCCCCTTTTATCCCGAGAGGCCATTCCTGTGTCTAAACCTTACCCGTCACCCTCCTCCAGCGAACAGAGAGTGGTTGAGAATACCCGGGAGCCGCCTTTTCAGTATCAAGGTCACAGGGTCTGACAGCCCTTCCGGTTCAGCGGTACGAATAGTCTGCTATTCCCCCATGGCGCGATCAACAGATAACAGTGAGGGAAACGGAACCCCGCCCCCGGGAAATTTCCAAACGATGGAAGAAGTTTGGCAAGCTTTCAAGGCTCTCGAGAAACGCCAAGAAGAGCAGCAGGCTTGGATCGAATATGCCATACGCCGTCGCAGAGCTGTTGCGGTTCCCCAACCCGATGGAACCTTTGTCCTCCTAGAAGGCGAAGAAATGCTTGTTCCCCCGGTTTCCCAAAGCTATCAACAGGTCCCTCCTTCACAAAGCCACAGAAACCTAGCAATGCAAGGCAACTCCCGCTCAAAGCTCCATTCGAGCCTCAGTCAAACAGCTCCGATTTTCCAACCTCAGCACACCTATGGGCCCGCTCCCTCAGATCTTAACACCTCTCAATATCCCCTGGAATTCAATCTTGTGCCTCTGTATGAGTCCCGCAGCCCACAACTTGAAATCCCAATGTTTACTGTGGACGGACATCCCAAGCGGATATCCCGACATTTCAAACCTTCCACCCGCTGGACTGCCACTTGGGGCTAATGAAGCATTTCCCCAATTCCCAAACACAACCCTTAGCGGCCCGGGCAATCACGCCCTTAATCTCAATGACCCAGGGTACGGGATGGTATACACTCAACTGCCTCCCCGAGACTCCCGAATGGCGATCCCATCAGCCAATCCACCTCCATCTTCGGTCTCCATCCCAGAAAATGGCAGCCTGCCTCTGCCTACTGACCCCCATATGGCTTGGTTGGTAGAACATGCAAAGGAGATACAACGGAAGAGTTTCCTTAAGCAAAAGGAAAAAGGTTACCAAACACCTCCAAACAAGAAGAAAGGGGTTACCAGAGCAGTTCGTTACATCCAAAACGGAGCCCAACGAAGCAACAAACCTCCTCGCATACCACAGTTCCAGCATTTTGATAACCTCGGGATGCCCTTGAGCCAAGTCCTCGAGACACTAATAAAGAGGAACATTCTCAAACCCCTCTAGAATTTCCAACCAAAGACTCTCAAGACCAATATGGATATGAGCAAGCACTGCAACTTCCACAACTACCCCGGTCACACCACCGACAATTGCTTCGTGCTGAAGCAAGTGGTCCAGGGGCTAATCGAAGAAGGAAAGTTGGAATGCCCCCGCGGTCCTAACACGGTCGGAAATCCTTTCCCTAGAAATGACGAGGTAAGCATGGTAGATAAGTCCTCTGCAAATTCCCGTGATGAATGGTGACGAACGTCGAAACGTCAAAAATAAATTTCCAACTCAACTATCTACAAGTGATTTGTAAATAGGGTAAGTCGGGTCGAACCACAGAGACACGAATTTAAAGTGTAAGAATTATTGCTATAACAAAAAGTTGGTAAAGTGAATGATTTGTTGATTTGTTTAAGACTAAGATGGTTGCAAAAATTACGTACAAAAAAAAATGATTATAAACGAGTTTTATAATAAGGAGACAATTCCCGGAATTGGTTTCACAAATTATGCTCAAGTTTCACAATTCATCAATCAAAGTATACTTGGGGTTTTGTTCTTACAAAAATATGATTGGGACACTTTGGCGGGTGATTTGCAATCAAGTGTTCTCAATTAATCTATTCCCTTGGCCCGTTCATAGATTAATTCGGAACCCAATTAGAACTTAAGAACAATACAAGAAAAACCACAATTCTTATGAATCTTTTGGCGGAGATTCAACGAATTGTTACTATCAAGTCAAGTCTAATTTCAATTATGAATTTGGCGATTCACAATTGAAATTCCCAAGTAATTCAAGAACAATTATGTGATCAAGATAAGTATTCTAAAATTCAAGTAAAAGCAACTTGACAATCCCAAGTAATACAATGATAAAGATGAAAAATAAAACTTAAAACATAATTGTTACCTCCAATTCCAAGAATTAGATGCTTAGCTATCCATTAGAAATATGAAGATGAACACCAAGAAATAAAACATAAAAAAAAATGAAAAGAAAAAAATGAAAAGATGATAAGTGATAATAAAAAAACTGAAAGAGTAGTAGTATGTGAAAATGAGTATTAATGCCCCCTTCTTAAATTACCCACGGCACTTCAAAGAAAACTGAAACTTTTAATTTATTCCTAAGTTTCCATTGAATTGAACAGTCACCACACTAAGCCCAAACCAAAGCCCAACCGTTCCAATCCTTGGCCCAAACTTTCCTTGATAATTCTCAGCCAGCCTTCCAGTGTGGGCGGCCATTGCCTGTGCTTGGCCCTACTCTCTCGGCCAGTCCACCTCCTTTGGCCAAGCACTTGCCTTGTTTTGTGCCACTAGTATTCGCTTCGTCCCATAATTACACCGTCGCCTTTTTCCGCTTGATTTATTCACGAATTTCTTCCAATTTCTCAAATCTTCATTTGGACCACTGAAAACTAAAAAAACACTAAAACATCCATTAAAAAACACAAAACTCAAGGATTAAGCTCAGTATAAGTTCATAGAGTAGTCAATGGATGAGTGTAAAACTCACTCATCAAATACCCCCAAACTTAAACATTTGCTAGTCCTCGAGCAAACATCAAAATAAACTATAAACAATATAAAACTAAACAAACACAAAAATAAAACAAACTACTCTACCAAATAATTAACTATGTCCCCACATTCTTGCATGTCCACAATTGCATAAATCACAAATTACCATCAACCGCGGGATAAAATACCTTTAAATATACAAGTATCAACATATTTTCCCATTAATTGTGATATCTTACTTAATCATTATAATCATGTCAAAAATCTCAATGCTCTAAAAATCATCTCTCCCTTTGTTTTCAAACAAAATCTATTTTTATAAAGCTAAGTACACCAACCATCTTTTATTTTATTGACTTTATCTATCAAACAACAACACTTTTCAAAAACAAAGCACAAATACTCCCATGAATTTTCTCAATTTAACAACCACTTACACCCCCACCCCCAAACTTGTTCATTTAAGCACATTTCAATATCATCTACCGTTCAAGTAGGGAACACTGTAGCAGCGAACTCCATGTCCCTAATACTAGGTAGAGATTTAACACTTTATACTCCTATTTGGCAAGGAAGCATCGTCGCAGCGAACGTCGTGCCCCGAGCTACTTTAGGAATATTTATTTAAAGGTTCGAAAGTTAGCCACTTCGGTATCGAGCTTGGTACGGACCATCACGGCGGTAAAGCTCTTCCTCCATAACGCTACTGCATACCCAGAAATCTGGTTAAGCTAGAATAATCCCTAACCAATTAATCTACACGTCTGGAGGTATCACCGAGTATCATTTGAATTGCCATTGCTCTCATTCCACTTTCAATTTTTTTTTCTCTTCAAGACAACAAGGGGGGGTCTAATTCCAACCAAGGAGTATTCATCTTACAATTCGCCTAATGTTGTTATTTGATAAACAAATTCACTAACTCAAAAGATGATGGTGTACTATAAACTTTATAAAAAATGGATCAAAATTATCAACAAAGAGATTATTTTCAAGAGTACACTAACGGCAACTAAGAGATTTAGGACATAATCATAACTCTTAAATAATGTACCACAATTAATCAAAAATATACCAAAAATTGCATATACAAATTATCACAACCCATTATCCTCCTTAGCGGTCATAACAAATCACATGCAATTATGGAACACCAAGAATGTTAACAAAACACTACAAGAAAAGGACATAGCTAACTTTTTTTTTCATTTTTTTTCTTTTCATCATTTTTTTTTTTAATAAAAACTAAATTAAAACTAACCAAAAAAACAAAAACACAAAGTATATACATTTTTCACCCCCAAACTTAATATATGCACATTGTCCCTAATGTGTGTAATATCCACAATTAAACACCTCCAACATAACCACACAGACCCTTCCAACAATCAACCAATATACTAGTACATACCAAGTTGCTTATTGATTCCCACAATACCCAATTGCCACACAAACACACAGATTCATGCTTTTAGATTCACAACAATTAATCCATGAATCACATAACAATTCCATGCTTGAATTCACAAAATTCAGCTTCAAAATATCTCAAATACGTGTACCTTTCTTCTAGAAATTCGAAGTGCAATATTGGGTAGCCGGAATTTGAGGATATTCCCAGAAAATTAAGATGAACCGGCCACAATTAATGGAGTCTCGGCCGGAATTGATGAAGCTTTGCCGGAATTGATGGAAAACACTGCCAATCAACCGAAAAGTCCACACCCACATGATTTCACAGCTTCTGTTGACAATGAATGCAGCGAGTAACAACTTTTGTGATTTCGGAAGGGTTGATTTCGGATTGGATTGGAGAGGGTATGATTGAATCGGAGAGAGTTTGATTGAACGGCGAAGGAGAAGAAGATGCTGCTGGTTTGGAACTGAGTTTGGCCGGAATTGATGGAAGTTTGCCCGGAATTGATGGATGACGGTTAGGTCTTCGGCCGGAGCAGTGTTTGAAGCGGCCTAAGTATTTGGCTGGAACCGATGGAAGGAGGGGAAGGAGCGGTGAAAGGGCTTTTTTTTTTTTTTTTTTTTTTTTCCGGAATTGGTAAGAGACGAATCGCCGGCCGGTATTTGATTTGGGGTTTGGGTTTGGAATGGATTTGAGAGGAGATGCGGTGGACTGGAAAATGATTGGCGATGGAAAGGGTCTTGGGTTGCGTCTGATTGGAGCTGGAAGAAGGGTTTACGGCTGGTAATGGTGAAGGAGGGGAACAGGGACTGGAAACGGGAAGGAGGGGGTTGGGTTTGGAAACGGAGAAGGAGGAAGTTAGGGGAGGACGTGGGTGTAAGGGAAGTAATGGTGAAGGAGGTTTCTTGAACAGAGAGGAGGGAGTGTAACGGCGAAGGTGTGGCTTTGGCCAGAATTGCTGAACTTTGGCCGGTTTTGAGTTTGGAGAAGGAGAGGGTTGGTCGGTGAATGAAGAGGTTGCAGATTTGGGGTGAGGAATGGCGACAGAGGGTTAAGGTTTGCGGCAGGAAGGAGGTTTTGGGTTGGAACAGCAGTGGAGAAGAGGGAGGACTGATAATGGTGGATGTTTATGGCGTTTCACTTTGGCGAAGGATGGGAAAGATTTAGGGCATAACGCCAGAATTTAACTATGGGCGGTCGCTCACAACCCTTGGGCGGTCGCCCATCACTCCAGCAGTTTGACAATGTTTTCAAATTAACTTGGGCGGTCGCCCATAGAACATTGGGCGGTCGCCCACCTTAACAGTGAAATTTTTTCTGATTCCTGATCTGTACATCACCACGAAAACAAAACCAAAGCATAATATCCACCAAAATAATAAAACTAAATTAAAATAATTAAAACAAAATAAATTAAAATAAATTGACTCTACTTTTTTTTTTTTTTTTTTTTTTTTATTGAAAACATTTAAAGGAACTACAAATTAACCTACTCACCTTGGGTTGCCTCCCAAGTAGCGCTTTGTTTAAGGTCATTTAGCTAGACCGATGCCAAGGTTATCTTAACCTTCACCTTCCTTCCTTTTGCCCACTTCACCGTCTCGCGGGTCTTCACTTTCAGCTTTAGCCCCATAAATATTCCCTTAGATATATGATCATTTAGGACCCAAGAAAATTTTTGACTTTTTCTTTTCTTGGGCTTCTTCCGGGAGTCCTTGCCATTTTTTTCGCCTTCAAAGTTGAAAGGGAAAACCAAAATGATTGAGGATTCATCATCGACATTTTCCATGAGTAGAGGTTGGTGTTCATTCAAACATGGCTTGTCGATCTTGGCGAGAGCGACCAATTCTTCTTGAAATTCATTGCCCCGCATCTCACCATAAAGAGCAAGCTCAACTTCATCAACTTGCTCATGCCATGATTTTTCCATAATTTCTTCCATCTCCATACAACCCGAACTATCATACAATTGCACTTCACTAGAATTTTCATAAGAGGTTTCATAGACAAAATCCTCCACTTCGTTTTCCAAAAGTGGCTCTTGTTGTAGTTCGTTCTCAAGTTCTTCATCGGAGTCTTCATAGATAAAGTTCCCCAATGAGTCCCCCAATAGTTGTTCTTTGGGTTGTGCATGGATTATGGTGGAATTTTGATTCATCACTGCCTCTATCAATTTGTCCAATTCTTTCTCAAGTTTTTTCATTGAAGCTTCTTGGTTTCCCATTCTTTGGTCATTGGCCACCTGATTTTGTTGCAAGACCACCATAAACTTTTGCAAAGTTTCCTCAACACTTGGCCTCACAGGCCCTTGTTGCTGCGGTTGTGGCATCGGGGGTTGATATTGCCGCTGAAAATGACCTTGCCATTGATTTCCTCCCCATGAAAAGTCGGAATGATTTCTCCAACCGGGATTACTCTCTCCTTGACTTTGTGAATGGAACGGACTCCCTTCTTGTGGATAATACTCAAAAGAATATGTCCCCGAAGGGCACTCATAAGAACCATGAGAGTATAATCCACAATTTCCAAACGACCCATAGATGTCATAGTTATACATCCTTGAGTCCATTTGAATGTTTAGTTGTCGGTCACCAAGTTAAAACAAAAATATATACAAAATAATATTCACAATAGCAAATAATTAAAACAACTTTAAATTTCACGTCCCCGGCAACGGCGCCAAATTTTGACGAACGTCGAAACGTCAAAAATAAATTTCCAACTCAACTATCTACAAGTGATTTGTAAATAGGGTAAGTCGGGTCGAACCACAGAGACACGAATTTAAAGTGTAAGAATTATTGCTATAACAAAAAGTTGGTAAAGTGAATGATTTGTTGATTTGTTTAAGACTAAGATGGTTGCAAAAATTACGTACAAAAAAAATGATTATAAACGAGTTTTATAATAAGGAGACAATTCCCGGAATTGGTTTCACAAATTATGCTCAAGTTTCACAATTCATCAATCAAAGTATACTTGGGGTTTTGTTCTTACAAAAATATGATTGGGACACTTTGGCGGGTGATTTGCAATCAAGTGTTCTCAATTAATCTATTCCCTTGGCCCGTTCATAGATTAATTCGGAACCCAATTAGAACTTAAGAACAATACAAGAAAAACCACAATTCTTATGAATCTTTTGGCGGAGATTCAACGAATTGTTACTATCAAGTCAAGTCTAATTTCAATTATGAATTTGGCGATTCACAATTGAAATTCCCAAGTAATTCAAGAACAATTATGTGATCAAGATAAGTATTCTAAAATTCAAGTAAAAGCAACTTGACAATCCCAAGTAATACAATGATAAAGATGAAAAATAAAACTTAAAACATAATTGTTACCTCCAATTCCAAGAATTAGATGCTTAGCTATCCATTAGAAATATGAAGATGAACACCAAGAAATAAAACATAAAAAAAATGAAAAAAGAAAAAAATGAAAAGATGATGTGATAATAAAAAAAACTGAAAAAGTAGGAGTATGTGAAAATGAGTATTAATGCCCCCTTCTTAAATTACCCACGGCACTTCAAAGAAAACTGAAACTTTTAATTTATTCCTAAGTTTCCATTGAATTGAACAGTCACCACACTAAGCCCAAACCAAAGCCCAACCGTTCCAATCCTTGGCCCAAACTTTCCTTGATAATTCTCAGCCAGCCTTCCAGTGTGGGCGGCCATTGCCTGTGCTTGGCCCTACTCTCTCGGCCAGTCCACCTCCTTTGGCCAAGCACTTGCCTTGTTTTGTGCCACTAGTATTCGCTTCGTCCCATAATTACACCGTCGCCTTTTTCCGCTTGATTTATTCACGAATTTCTTCCAATTTCTCAAATCTTCATTTGGACCACTGAAAACTAAAAAAACACTAAAACATCCATTAAAAAACACAAAACTCAAGGATTAAGCTCAGTATAAGTTCATAGAGTAGTCAATGGATGAGCGTAAAACTCACTCATCAAATGGGGACGTGAAGACGGAACCTGGGGCTTCCGCAATGAAGAATTCGAGAGAAAGAATCCAAGAACGGTTATTCCCCAACAATCCTTTCCGGAATCAGGGCACACCAAGGGATGGATCGAGCCTTCCCCAGAGATATGGCAGTTCGAGACAGGCCGAGCAAGTGGCAGCGTCAAAAACGGCGCAACTTTCACAAACGCGGACCCACAGCCAGCAAGAAGAGATAGGTCGAGAAGCTTGGACTAACCCCCCGTCTCCTAGAGTCTATCTTCAAAAATAAAAGACCCCGAGTCTGTCATACTTAAGTTCGAGTCTCTCGAGTCGTCTGACGGCCTTACGCCTAAAGATTACGCGTTTGTAGCAAAAAACAATGTTTCCTTATGCTTCGAATAAAAGTTCGACCTTTCTGAGTATCCCCTCATTGCCACTTTAACAAATGATAAATTAACTAACCAAAACAGTTAATAATGATTCACTTGATAAAGACGCAGACACATTAATGAACAATGCATTAAAACAAATCTTTAAGCATGTTGTCAAACGAGAGGAAAATTGGGCCCAAGCTGCCGAGAAGGTTCTAACTAAAATGAATTTGGGAACTGCTGAAGAGCCCACAGAGACGCAAATTGAAAAATTCTCCGTCGATACTTCACCCAAAGAATATCGAGTCTTCTTCTCCCCCTTCTACACTCTAAAAAGAAAAAAAAACACAAAAAGAATCATACAGTCAAACCTCACAGGTTCTAGTACTGTTCTCATTCAATCAAGTCCTCCTTGGACATTGTAATTAAGTCTTCAATTTTCCATACATAAGTCTTCTTTCTTTTCTTGCTAGACTTGAGACATTATTTTGCACCCCACATTAAATTTAATGAAATGGTTTTGTTCTATGTGATCACTTGCATTGCTCAACAAGTAATTCCACAAATGATTAATGCTTTGATTAATTGGTGTGAGAAAGTCAATCGATAACTCCTCATCCACCTTACCATACCCCACACAAAGGCCTCCATCAAGCCATACATTTTCCAAAACATGTCCCCACCATCACCTTGACCAAGTCAACGACGGCAGCAACATCAAAGGACAACAACAGGTCACTCAGCATCAAAAGATTGACCCCATGTCGACAACAACCTAGGGGCTTGCCTTCGCCTCCCGCGCATCAAGAAAGTTCAAGGTGGGCTTGCCTTCGCCCTCATATGATTCAAAAAAAAAAAAAAAAAAAAAAAAAAAAGCTCAAGCGTAAGCTACAAAATAAAAAGAGCTCAAGCGTAAGCTTCACAAAAATAAATGAGGTCAAGGACCCGCAGCCAACGATCAAGAAGCAATGGATTCATTGAAACCGCTAGTCAAATACGACTTGTCAAGGAATCACCTCAAGGCCCGTGCCTCATCATTCAACCTTCCGAGCCTTTTCGTCAAAGGCCGCACGAATTTTCATGCCCTGGCCCCAAAGCCAAACACAGTTCAACCCCGAACTACGTCGACCTGAGCCCCTCAAGGGGAACGTAGGCAACCAGAAATGGTCCGGTCATAAACACATACGAATCCACAAACCCGGTCGCATCAATGACCTCTCCTATACACAAACCTTCTTTCACACCAGACCAACTCGATCCTTGATACCGGTTGACTTTCTCCTCGTGATTAATCAAAGCATATCAGGTTTAATTGTTGAATAACCCGAACATCAACAAAGGGTTTTAAGCAAACAAGAGATCATTGTGAACAAATCAAGTTTTCAAATGTCTCGACAAGTCTTCTTTTTCTACAAAATAGGACAATAGAGCTAAACACTGATTTTCTGTCAGCAAGGGCTTCCATACACTTTTACAAGCTTTTCAGTACTCATACTCTCTCAAAAGAGTCAAACCCAAAAGCATTTCTTTTGTGCCTACATCAAATAAGGCATTCACACAAAAAGGGACCCATTCCCACCTTTTCAAATAATATATACGCCCTTGCAAGTGTACATTACAAGTCATGTCTCTCACAAAAGAGGGTCGAACTACGCAGACCTGAGCCCCTCAGTCCGAGGGGAATGTAGGCAGCCTTCATTGGTTCGGTCTAAGGAATACACAAAATTCCAAAAATTGACGCCACCAAGGCTTAGGCAAGAAGCAAGCAAGAGATTTTGCGTCTCGACAAAGCTTTAAAAGTAAATCACAAATCATCACAGTTAAAACACTTCTTGATGAGTTCAAGCACGGTCTACTCTCAAACTCACAACATGCTAAAAGACGACTTAAAACATTTAACAATCAATGTGTCTGCGATGACGATGAATGGATACTCAGTGTTTCAGAAGGTCATTCCATGCTACTCGCGTTTGGCCCTTCATCACTCTTTCCTTTCCTCCCTCGTCCCCAACGAGTCTTCTTTCATTCCCCATGAGCGAGTTCTGTCTCCCTCATTCCGAGATCAGGAGTCCTCCTTGTCGTGTCAAACGAACCAGTCGCTCTCAGAGCTTCGTTCACCCGTGCCTTGGCTCGGATCTCCTCCCTACGAGTCTGCAAAAGGGGACCTCTCCCCACCAGTCTGTCAACTCGAGTCTCATAGTCGAACAAAGCGTCTCCCATGACATCCTGAGGGTTAGACCAGGCTTCTGCACTCCTAAGGCTATAGCTGAGGCGACAATCTTGCCCCAGAATTGCTTCACGCCTGCTCCCCAAAATCACTTGGGACTGTCCGACATGCCGCTCGTACCAACCCAGGTACTCGGTGGTGGTCAACACAACACTCTCCCAAATGGCGTCGAAGGAGCACCACAGAGGGAAAGCGGAATACTTCCATACCCTCAGAAAATACAGAAGAGCATCTAAAGCTGCCAAGCAAAGCAAGGGCTTCCCCCACACATGAACCGGTCCCCCAGCGCCAAGCGATCTACACCGTGGAAGGTTTCCCCCGGAACCAAAGGAACGATATCCTCGCCCGCCCGACAATGGCCGACCACATCCACAGAGCCCCGTCACATATCCTGAGGTAGCTAACCCCAAAAAGAGTGGCTATCAAAGCAAACGCGTCCCAGGAGACATCACTCCCGCCGCCGCTCATGAAATCTGCCAAAGCCGCCTGTGCCCCAACCGCTCGTAAAACCCGCCAAAGCCGCTCACCTCCACTAACCACAAATGCATTCCCAGCTCATGCGACATGCACAAAAATAATAATAAGCTAGCAACAATTCCTAGGTCAATCCCGGAATCACAAATACGTCATTACATCTTAAATAAAATACTTTCTTTGTGCAAATACAAGTATTTTATTACAGGTACAAAAGGTCTTTTACTCTACAAAAAAAAAACAATGGAAAGAGGGAAAGCAAAAGAGCCCTAATCCGACTCATCATCATCATCCTCCACAAACGAGAAATTCGGCATCTCGGCGCCTCCGCCAGCCACCTCATCATCCTCGGTGAACCCAAAGACCTTCCTCGACCGCATAATCCAAGAAGTCCGCAGGAATAAGAACGAAGAAGGAAAAAGAAGACGAGCCATCCCTCCTCTCCTTGTTCATCACCTGAGGCGTCCCACGTCCTCATCATCTCAGACAGAGGCGCCACCTCGCCCTCACAGCAAGTTCAGACAGAGGCGCCACCTCGCCCTCACCGCTAGTTCAGACAGAGGCGCTACCTCGCCCTCACCAAGTTCAGACAGAGGCGCTACCTCGCCCTCACCAAGTTCAGACAGAGGCGCCACCTCGCTCTCCCCGCAAGTTCGGCATGCAGGCGCCACCTCGCCCTCACCGCTAGTTCGGACGGGCGCTACCTCGCCCTCACCAAGTTCGACAGAGGCACCACCTCGCCCTCACCGCAAGTTCGACAGAGGCGCCACCTCGCCCTCACCGCAAGTTCGTACGAGGCGCCACCTCGCCCTCACCGCTAGTTCGCACAGAGGCGCTACCTCGCCCTCACCAAGTTCGACAGAGGCGCCACCTCGCCCTCACCACAAGTTCGCACAGGCGCCACCTCGCCCTCACCAAGTTCGACAAAGGCGCCACCTCGCCCTCACCAAGTTCGCAGACAGAGGCGCCACCTCGCCCTCACCGCTAGTTCGATGCAGGCGCTACCTCGCCCTCACAAAGTTCAGATAGAGGCGCCACCTCGCCCTCACCAAGTTCAGACAGAGACGCCACCTTGCCCTCACCAAGTTCAGACAGAGGCGCCACCTCGCCCTCACCGCTAGTTCAGACAGAGGCGCTACCTCGCCCTCACCGCAAGTTCAGACAGAGGCGCCACCTCGCCCTCACCGCAAGTTCAGACAGAGGCGCCACCTCGCCCTCACCAAGTTCGAGCAGGCGCCACCTCGCCCTCACCGCTAGTTCGACAGAGGCGCTACCTCGCCCTCACCGCAAGTTCGACAGAGGCGCCACCTCGCCTCACCGCAAGTTCGGCAGGCGCCACCTCGCCCTCACCAAGTTCAGACAGAGGCGTCACCTCGCCCTCACCAAGTTCAGACAGAGGCGCCACCTCGCCCTCACCGCTAGTTTAGACAGAGGCGCCACCTCGCCCTCACCGCAAGTCCAGACAGAGGGGCCATCTCGCCCTCACCACAAGTCCAGACAGAGGCGCCACCTCGCCCTCACCGCAAGTTCAGACAGAGGGGCCATCTCGCCCTCACCACAAGTCCAGACAGAGGTGCCACCTCGCCCTCACCGCAAGTTCGGACAAAGGCGCCATCGCGTCCTCATCCTTTCAGCAACTTCGGTCAAAAACGCCAGCGCATCCGCAGCATTTCAGCAACTTCGGTCAGGGGCGCCACACGTCCTCAACATTTCAACAACTCGATCAGAGGCGCCCCATGCCCTCTAACACTTAAGCAATTCAGCCAGAGACGCCACCACGTCCTCTTCATCTCGGTCAGGGGCGCCCCACGTCCTCAACAATTCAACTTCCTCCTCATAAAGGCGCCTCCTCCTGCAGGTAAACACAGCAAAGGTATGTCAATAAACTTCAAACGCAAGACATAGCTTTAATAAATGCTACATAAAAGAAGAATCCCAGCACGGCATGATGCCTTTCCAAAAATTCCCACAAACAAAGTTCCATACAGGATCCACAAAATGCCCATCAAACTCAACTTAGGTCCAGACGCCTTAGAATAGTCTCAACTTAGGGTCATACTCCTGAAACTAAACCCCAACTTAGGTCATACTCCTCCTGAACTAGGTCCCAACTTAGGTCATACTCCTGAACTAGGTCCCAATTTAGGTTCATACTCCTGAACTAGGTCCCAACTTAGGTCATACTCCTGAACTAGGTCCCAACTTAGGTTCATACTCCTGAACTAGGTCCCAACTTAGGTCATACTCCTGAACTAGGTCCCAACTTAGGTCATACTCCTGAACTAGGTCCCAACTTAGGTCATATTCCCGAACTAGGTCCCAACTTAGGTCATACTCCCGAACTAGGTCCCAACTTAGGTCATATTCTGAACTAGGTCCCAACTTAGGTCATACTCCTTAACTAGGTCCCAACTTAGGTCATACTCCTGAACTAGATCCCAACTTAGGTCATATTCCTGAACTAGGTCCCAATTTAGGTCATACTCCTGAACTAGGTCCCAACTTAGGTCATACTCCTGAACTAGGTCCCAACTTAGGGTCATACTCCTGAACTAGGTCACAACTTAGGTTCATACTCCCGAACTAAGCCTCAACTTAGGTATAGACGCCTTCACACAAACTTCAACTCAGGACATCACCACGTCCACTCCACACAAACTTCAACTCAGACATCACCCCGTCCACTCACCAGTGCCGGAAGGCTTTAAACCACTCGGTCCTAAGACCGTATAAACCTCCCCATCACTATCTCCAGCCCAGAAGGCTTTAAACTACTCGGTCCGTAAGACCGTATAAACCTCCCAAATCACTATCTCCAGCCCGGAAGGCTTTAAACCACTCGGTCCGGAAGACCGTATAAACCTCCCAAATCACTATCTCCAGCCCGGAAGGCTTTAAACCACTCGGTCCGGAAGACCGTATAAACCTCCCAAATCACTATCACTAGCCCGGAGGCTTTAAACCACCCGATTTGGAAAATCGTAAAATTTCCATCTCAGGACGCCACCACGTCCTCACAGTCGGCCTCGGCGGTCACACGACACTTCAGGGCACCATCACGCCCGCATGCACTCACAATTTCACGACCTCTGAACTACGACCAGGCTTGATTCCCGCTAGGGATACGTAGGAATCCTGTCATGGGGGTCCACATCGACCTATACGGTCACCAGACGCCTCCACATCCTTACCACCGACCTATGCGGTCACCCAGGACGCCACCACACCCTTACCACCGACCTATGCGGTCACCCAGGACGCCTCCACGTCCTTACCACCGATCGATGCGGTCACCCTGGACGCCTCCACGTCACCCTGGATGCCTCCACGTCCTTACCACCAACCTATGCGGTCACCCACAGGATACCATCACATCCACACACAGAGTCTCAGTTAGAGGACAGCTCACGTCCTCGTACACAACACTCACCCCACACGCGAACTACGATTGGCTTGATTCCCACTCAGGGATACGTAGGAATCCTATCAAAGGGTCCACTGTCAGGCCAACCCGGTCACCTTCTCTCTCAAAGACGCGATCCGGATCGGACCCTAATCTTATCAACGACCCCACTTCTTTCATAAGTGATGTCGCCGAGGGCTTCGTAGTACCCAATCTGGATCGCTCTCCATCCAAGCATACGACAAAACCAGGGGCAAACTTCCGGAGGTCATAACTCCTTCATACGAACTCCGATTGAGACGTGCCATATA
This sequence comes from Adenophora triphylla var. japonica, assembly GCA_022495995.1. NCBI lineage: Eukaryota > Viridiplantae > Streptophyta > Magnoliopsida > Asterales > Campanulaceae > Adenophora > Adenophora triphylla. The sequence goes on from JAFEMH010000066.1 coordinate 312,415, forward strand.
TGGTTGGAAAGCTCTCGACGAGAACTAGCTTGCCATCACAATTACAAAATGTGGAAAAGCATGGAAGTCCGTACGGACCTCTTTGCTCCTAGACATCATAATTGCAAAATCCGCTTAAAGTCCACGAGATTCCCTCAAATCCCGGAGAACATCATTACCCCCCCTACATGGTTGGTCCGTACGGACCTCTTTGCATGCCTATATGGTCCGTACGGACCTCTTTGCGAAAGGGGACATAATCATCTCGAAATCCTCATCAATCCACGAAATCGAGGAAAACGAAAAACTAGATTACACAGAAGGTCAAAGTACGGACCTTCTTGGATCTACGGCACTATAAATAGAGGGTTCCCCCTCCCTCATTTTCACACATTTTCCCTCTTCTCTCCTCTCCCCCCAGCCTTCAGGCTCCCCTCTAAGACCCTTCGGGGCAATCCCGGCCCCTTTCGGATCCTTTCGAGGCCTTCCGAGCCCCCTCGAGGTGCTCCGAAGCCTCTCCGAGCGCTCCCGTGACGCTTCCGCGCTGCCCCGAGGCACTCTCGAGGTAATCTGAGGCCCCTCGTGGTACTCCGAGGCCTTGCCTGGTCTTTTCCAAGGTGTCCCGGCTCTTTCCGAGTCAAACCGGTAGCTTGAACGCACGCCGAAACTCTGCCCGAGTGACTCCTGCCATCCCAACGCACGCCGAAACTCTGCCCGAGTAATCCCTGCAATCCCAACGCACGCCGAACCTCTGCCCGAACGCAGCCTACAATCTCAACTCACGCCGAAACTCTGTCCGCAGACAACCGGCCTCTCCCGAAGCAATCCCGGTCCGTGCCGGAATACTATTCCATCCTCAAACACTATTCCCCAGCGGAAGACAGACACGAACCAACATTGGTAAGGCTTCCTTCCATTACTATTTCAATACATTTCAATACGTAGTGTACAATGTAGACATCCGATACAGCATGCATTTTTAAAAGCACACACACACACACACAACAGTTAAAGAATATTAGGGATATCCGAAAGACTCGTTTTTATGAGGCGACTCGGGTGAGCTCTAAAATTCTAATATTCTCTTCCCGAGGAGTCATCTGACCTCCGAACTCAAAATCTCATCACACAAAAACAGTTTATTCCTAAACTGATGCCCTTTTTCAATGTTTTGGGCTTAATAAAAACGGCGTGGCGACTCTACAATTGCGAAAACAACGGCGAGACACCTCCAACACGCAAAATGGAATAAGCCAGATGCCGGGGCGCGATTGCGCTGCCTCTCGGATCCGGGCGACTTCCCGAAGCGACAAATGCGAGATGCCGGGGCCCGCGCGCTAGCCGGATTCGGGTAATTTCACGTGTGTCCATCTGACACCATTTTTCCAGATTTTTCCGGCTGTGTTTCTGTTATTGAAGATCACTGACAAACGTTTCCCGGCAATGGAACCAATCTGATCGCGCAGGAATGTGTATTGGGCTCAGTTACCGTGTCCAGCAAAGATTGAGCTAGCTTCGTGATCTGCATAACACCACAAAACAACCGTGAAACTGCGCCGGGGGTCTTCCGGTAAGCCCCTCCGGCGTGAGAATCAGTTGATGGACTGGAAAGTGGTGTAAATAATATGGAAAGTATGTGAGTACGTAAATATGCAGTAAAGCATTACCTTTGTCCATGTTTTGTTCCCATATTTATAGTGGATGTAATGATATTAGGGTTTCCATCTGAACCGTTGGATTGGATGGATGCCAACCGTTGGATCAGCTCTGTCTGCTAGGCGTACACGTGTCACGCTGGGGTTGGTCCGCCTAAACAAGGACACTGCAGCACCTGACATTGATAAGTAGATTAGCTTATAAAGGAAAGTCAACCTGCGCGCCTTTTGGCAATATTACCGGTTATATGATTGCACGTGTAACAAGGCACTGTGGTAGGTCTGACATTATCCCAAATTAGTTAATTAATTAAGCTTGTTGAGGAAGCTAATGGAAGAGACGACCTGGAGCTGTACGTCCAATTAGGTCGTCTCCTTGAGAGATGACTCGACGAGCGTACGGCATTGAGAATTGGTCGTTCAATGACGACGCTCACTGCTAAAAAGAGATAAGCTTGGCGCGGCGGGAAGGCTCGTCGTTAGGTGGGCCATAGCTCATTATCGACGACCTCTTTCTGACGTATCGACGGGCTAAGGTCCAAACCTTTACTCAAGGGTGTATTGGCTCGTCGCTTGGATGGGCTTGGTCGCTCAATGGCGACGACTGTCATCCGTTGTTGGACGGGTCATAACCCAGGTCTTGATCGGATCCTTCGTAGTTGGTCCTTTGGTGGGCCTATTGGGCCCCTAGCTCGTAGCGAGGTATTGGGCTCGGCCCATCACACAGAATATTCCGTTCAATTCCATACACCAAGAATTGATTTCGCTTGTTTTTTTTTTTTTTTGTGGTGGCTATTAAAATATTTTTTTATGCACCTAATGTATTGTAGTTATATTTTTTAAAAATATTTTTTAAAAAAAAAATATAGCAACAATATACTCCTTCTGACCCACTTGATTGATTACATTTTGCTATTTTGAGTTCTCACTTAAAATAGTATAACTCCATGAAAATATATTAGTTAATGCGACTCACTTTCACATTCACAACAACTTTTCAATCATTATTTTGTACCTCATTTTCTCTCTCATATCTCATTTTTATACTCACAATACCTATTTCATTAACAATTTTATTTAATCTCTATATCCAACTCAAAAATCCTATTTTGAGAGGGACAGAAGGTGTATATAAATACCCTTATTACTCTTGTGGTTGCTTTCAACGTTCTACTATTTTCACAAGGGAAGAGCTATTGCCACTACATAATTTGATTATCCACTACATTCATTAATGCATTTAGAACTTGAACAGAATAAAAAGTGACAAGCTAGGCCCAGTGAGTAAGCTCAGTCATTTACCTATTTTGCCATCACGTTCTCAGTGGGCTAGACCCAATAATTACTAGGCCCAAGGCCCATCAGCATGATATGTCGACCTAAACTCATTGTCCGACCTACGAGGTCCCGACCTAGCTTGGTCCGACATTACGATCCAGATGATATTCGGGTACGGTTCAGCCATATCCATCAGTCAGATCGACCTAAGCCTAACAGGCGACCTCGACCTACATCGTTACGTCGACCTATAGAGTCCTGGCATACTTGCAATTCTTTACGTAACAAGACTCCCTATAAATCAGGAGTTATTTATGGATAAGATCTCTAATCACGTATCTGTTCCACAATTTATGGGATTTCATGCAATCCTACCACAAATACAACTCTCATCAACAACTATAAATACAAGGAAACATCAACCGTTCCAAGGTAATTGCTCTTTGTTATTTTGAATACACCTTGTTCATTATAATATTTGAGCTCTCATACACCATACTTACTCTCACGCTCGAGGGTCTTCGCCGGAGACCATTCCGGCTAGTCGTGGGTTCATTGTTTCAGGTCAAAGAGCCAAGTGATTAGTCTTGCTTGCTGATTGGACGGAGATTGATAAGCACGATTCTTGCAGCATCAGAACTTAATCAATGTCTTGACACAATTGCCCTTCAAATTCCCATTAACAATGTATTTGCTTATTTTTTATGGATTTTTATTAAAAGTTTTTTTTTACAAATACTTATTTTAAATCATGCTGATAAAAAATAGTTTAATTTTAATCTTCTTGATATTTTCAAATAATTATTTTTAATCATACTAATAAAATTATATTATATTTTAATTTTGTGACCTTTTCAAATAACTATTCTTATTTATTCTTTTCAAATAACTATTCTTATTGCCACTATAAATTTGGTTAAAAATATCTAGAGACGAAGTTTTAGAAATAATAACACATTCATATTTAGACAATTTAAAAAAAAGGAATAAATAAATAAAATTAAAATTTAACGTACCTTTATTTGTATGATTAAAAATAATTATTTTAAAACAGCTGTTTATTTTTTTAACTTACTCAAAATACAAATAAGTAATTAGTTAAAAGGATTTGAAGGACAATTGTGTCAAGACAATGATTTAATTTAAAATGCATTAATGAATGTAGTGGATGATCATATTTTATAATGGCAATAGTTCCTCCTTTTTCACAAACATCATTAAGCGCATTAGAAACTCGCTTTTATAAGTGTATATTTTGATAAATGCAATTGCGTATTATATACTCTCTCAATCACAGTCAATAGTTCAGAGTCAAATGAATATTTGTCATTTTTTTAGCATTTTAACCAAAAAATTATAGAAATTTTGATTATTCGAATAAAAATCTAAAAAATGTCATAAATTCATTATTAAAAATATTCTCAAAAATGATTTATTTGGATAATCAAATTTTCTTTGAATTTGAACTATCGGGACCGAAGGAAGTAATAATTTATGAGCTTGCAAGTGTACAATATGACATACTCTCTCCGACCCGCTACAACCTGCACACTTTACTTATTATGCGTTTCATTACAAGTTGCACACTTTCTATAATGGCAAAGAATCTTTACTATTTCACCTACTAATTCTCTCTCCTACTTTACTTTTATACTCACAACACCAATCAACTCACTATTTCCTACCCCACTTTCTCTCTCCAACCTCACTTTTCATATTCACAACACTTACTCCACTAACTTTCTCCTTAATTTGCGTGCAAACAGTAAGTAACTGTGCGGATTGTAGCAGGGGACGGAGGGAGTACAAGTTATTAAGTAACTTTATTATTCAGTGGAATCCATATACAACTATTTATTAAATCTACTATATATAATAGCAAAAGTTTTTCAAGTTTCAAGAAAATTTCAAGTGGCACAATATCATTGGTCAATCTTTCCATCATCCACCAATCACAATCATCCATTTGAAATCTACTATATATAATAGCAAAAAAAATTCAAGCTCCAAAAAAACTCCAAGTGGCACAATATCATTGGCCAATCTTTTCATCATCCACCAATCACAATCATCCATTTGAAATTCAATTAATAATAATAATAATATTAATAATAATAATAATAATAATAATAATAATAATAATAATAATAATAATAATAATAATAATAGTAATAATAATAGTAATAATAATAATAGTAATAATCATAATAATAATAATAATAATAATAATAATAATAATAATAATAATAGTAATGGTAATAATAATAATAATAATAATAATAATAATAATAATAATAATAATTGATGCCGCAAGAAAAGTGCTTATCAATCTTCCTCCACGTGGCAGGACTGATCACCTGGCTCCTTGACCTGAAATCAGAACCCACGACTAGCCGGATGTGTCTCCGGCTTAGACCCTCGGGCGTGAGAGTAAGTATTTGATGATTGGAGAGCTAAATGTATTGAACAAAGTATATTCAAATAGCAAAATTGCAGTTACCTTTGCATCGTTCGTAGTGATGAAGTATTTATAGGTAATGACCGTTGTATATTTGGTGGTGCTGCATGAGCTCCGAGATTTTAGCGGCAGTTATTAGTAATGAGAACGTGCCTGTAACGGTCCCTGATTTATAGGGATGCGGTTATGGAAAGATTTAAACCACGTGTGCCCACATCAGTTAGCTCGACGCTTGTTGATTAGGTCGAGGTCGCCATTTGAAGAATGGTCGACCTGACTGGCGGGTAGAGCGCGGATCGTACCCGTATTAGAGTTTGGATCATAAGGTCGGACTAAGTTAGGTCGGGACCTGGTAGGTCGGACAATGAACTTAGTCGACGGATACATGGGATGGGCTTTGGGCCATGTGCTGATTGGGCCTAGCCCACTGGATATGCTGAGGCAATAGTTGCTTTGAGGATTGGGCTTTGCTTGCATGGTCCAACTCGATACTTTTGGTATGTTCAGTGGCTGACTTTCGAGTTGACTTTGTCGACTAGGAAGTTAAGGAAAGTTCTTGATGAAAATTGTTGACTCGAAGGTCGCTACTTGTACTGATACCTTAGTCGACCAAAATGACGTGTCACAATCTGGATCGTTTGGCGACGAACGGTCAGATCTAAAGGAGCGCCGTTTTTCTGTAATGATTACTGTTTTGACGTTTGGGAGTCCGCCTTGGAAACTGTTTCCGCCATTAATTAGGAAAATAAATTTTGAATTTCCCTTTATCCTTTCCAATTCAGGAAGATATAAATTCAAGAGTCCTTTTCCACTTACAACTTTTGTTGTCTCTGATTCCTTGAATTTCGGCAAAAATAGCGAAAAAGGCAATCGGATAAATCAAAGCTTTCATCTCCGTCTGTAATTCTTTTTCACCCGAGCTAATTAAGGTACTCCTCTAACCCCTTAGTATTAGGGTTTTAATTTCTGCAATTTCTTTGATTTCGCCATGGCTAGGACCTTTAGCTGCGAGCCCAGGGCTGGGTATGGTTACTGTAGCGTCAATCGTAGGGTTTATAAACACTTGAACGGAGAGTGGAGAGAGATAACCATGGAGGAATGTATTTCAATTTTGACCCGTTGGGGCCTGCGTTTCACCGAGCTAACTTTGCCTGTAGGAGAGGACTTAGGTGCCCTAGAAACGAATGACCCAAGAGTTGTGTCCTTTCATCTCTTTCACGAGCTTCTCGATCATTTAGCTGTGTTTTATGTCCAAGATGCCAACAAACCCTCCTTTATTAGAAACAGGATTGGATTTTCGGGGGAATCTAGGTCTCCCCTTAGCGTGTCGACTAGGACTCCTGAGACTTCATGTAGAACTGATTCTCCTGTTTCCCCTTCTTCTTGTACAGATATGGAGACTCAAGGAGAAGCCCATGCATCGACCTCGTCAAGCCCACGTATTGTTGATGCTTTCGAGACCACTGTGGTGCCGGGCAGGAATGAAAGGGGTTATGTTCCTCCGAGGCCAGTTAGGGGGAAGCAAAATCTTCCATCTCGCTTGAGCATGATACATGACTTTTGTGAAGTTGATAGGAAGGAGTTTGATGTCACTTTGTACAGCAGGAGTGATTTCTTCAAACAGTTTGGGGATACCTATGAGGAGGATCCCACCAGGGTGGCCTTCTACTATGGCCAATTTGAAGATGGTTTGAGGTTACCTCTAGACCCTTTTATAAATGAGTTCTTAGAATGCACTGATGCACTGCCACTTCAACTAGGAGCCAACACCTGCAGGGTACTGGTTTGCTTCATTATGGTTTGTAGATTCTTAGGGTATGAGCCTTGTATGAAAGTGTTCAAAGAGTTCTTTAGTATTAAGTTTGATAAAGATAGTGGGATAAGTACCCCCTCCAAGCCAAAGTCTCCCAAACTGTTTATCAATCTCCCTGGTAAGGCTAGTGGTTGGAACTCCTACATAGTGATGGTAGAAAGTAGAAGAGGATGGGAATTTCCCTTGTCCAGTGCTGATACAACTGGTGTGAGTGAGGAGAACTACTGGGCGCCATATTGGCACAATGATTTGCGCAAGAAGTTGGTGGAGCTTACGAAAGGGGAGCTATCGGTTAAGGATGCCTTGGGAACCAACAAGAATAACTACATCCGAGCCGGAATGATGGTCGATGAGGAGATGTCGTGCCCATGGTTCCAGTAGTTAGATGCCAAAGATATCCAGACTGGGTTACCCATGAGGGAGCTCGATTCAGATTCAAGAAAGAGTGCCATTTTTGTAAGAAAACTGCCAATCACTGTAAGGACCAGGGAGAGCATTTCGGGGGTAAGAACTCGACCATTCACTGTCCCTTGACCCCTCCTATATTTGTCGACATGTGCATGTTTGGCTCATACTCAAAACTAACTGCTCGTATGCTGAACTTATTAACTAGCATATGTTTTAACTCGCTGATTGTTTATTCGCAAGTTTAATTCGTACATAGAACATTTTGCTCGTATGTAGAATAATTAGCTCGCACATGTTTAATTCGTACATAGAACTATTTGCTCGTATGTAGAAATTCCATATGTCGATCTAAACCTTTATCATTTCAACTTTGGTGCAGTTTTAACTCCCGAGTAAGAAGCGAATATGGGCCGAGCTGTTGACATCAGGAAAAGCAAGAGGAGCTGCGGGGCAGCCAATGCCAAAGAACATTGAGAGAGAGAGGGTGTTCTACGTCAAGAGATTTTGAAAACGGTGGATGTGAACCCTGTCAACTCTATTCCAATAGAGGATAATCTTGAAGAACTAGAGGAGGACCAAGCTGGAGATGCTTCTCAAGGAACGGTAGGGGTCGACGCTGCTGAGGTCGACGTATCTGATCAAGTTGTGGAGCCAGTTTGGGAGGTCGGTAAGACTAGGACTCGTGCCCAAGCCAAAGCCAACGCCAAGGCTAGAAAAGCTTCCAAGGCCAAGTCGCCTGTGATTGAGTTAGACGAGGAGGAGGATGATGATGATACTGCCCCTCTAAGTAAGAAGATCAAGATTGGAAAAACTAAGGTGAGCTCGACAGTTGATCAGGTCGACACTAATGAGCCAATGGAGACTGAAGTCAGGAGTCCCCACTCCTCTCCCATCCATGTTTCATATGACGAGTTGATTCAAACTCGGGTTGCTGAGCTAAGTGATATGACTCCTTTGACCAGGATCAACAGCTTGGCTAGGGAGTATCCGGAATTGAAGTACGGCCAGGTCGTTGTCAGGAGGGGAGCTGACCAGGACCTGATCAGAGAGTTTACCAACAAGCCATTGACTCCAGAAGCTTGTCGAGCTCGGGTTGGGCTGGCTTCCTCCGAGGTAACCCTTGTGCTTTTAATGTACTTATTCCTCTTGCTTGTTTCTCTTCCTTTCTTCATTTTCATTCGATCTAACCCATTGTATTTACTCGTTATTTCAGTCTCTTGTCATGATAGATCTAGCCACCACTTACTGGAAGGCTGCAGAGGAGCAGGAGAAGCTAGCCAAGTCCATGTTGGCTAAAAAGAATGGAGAGTTGAAGAAGCTAGAGGAGGAGAACGCCAAGGTGGGGGAGTTGAAAGAGGCCAACGCAAAGTTGAAGGAGGAGTTTGAACAGCTGAAGGAAACCCACTCTGACCTTGATAATTCATATGATACTCTGAAGCTTCTCAAAGACAACGAAATAAAAGCCAAAGAGGAAGCTTGGGGCAAGTTGGGTGAAGCCAACAAAGAATTGGGCGAGCTCAAGGCTGAGAAGAAGAAGTTGGCTGCTGATCTTGAATTGGCGACCCAACAGTTGGAGGAGGTGCCAAGCATTGGCAAGAAACAAGAGGAGCCGGATGCTGCTCGAGCCCGATGGGGGTGGACCTTGCTCGCCTTAGTGAAGATCGCTAAGGAAGATGCCGTCAAGGCCTATAAGGGCAGTGACGAGCTCAACAAATATATCACCGAAGAAGCCGGGGGGATTCTACGAGGTGGGCCTGAGACATATGGCTCGGCGTATCATAGTGGATCCTTCTGTCAACATCTCTGTCGAGCAGTTAGCCAAATGGGCCTCGGAGGATCAATACAACACAGCAGCTCGTCAAGGTCACTCCTTAGTGCCATTCAATGATAATGACCTGGAGCTTATAAACAAAGATGATGAAGCAGCAGAGGCAGCACCTTGGAACCCTCCTGAAGTTGAAAAGGTTAACTTCAACACCATCTTGGCTGAACTCGATGAGTATGAGGATCCGGCATTTGACGAGGAGTCTCCCAATTTCACCATTAGCGACTCAAGGAAGGTGGTCTACCAACAAGAGCAAGTTTTAGGTGAGCCTGCAGAATGAAGTTTGATGTTGGTGGTTATGTAATGAACAAGTACCAAACACTTTTCATTTTTGAATACTTGAATGCCTTGGCCTTGCTTTTTGGGAGGCATAATACTTTATAATTTTCTGTTTATTTTTAAGTCTTGGCCCATTTTGGGAGACTTAACCATGTTTAATTGTAGCTGACTTTTCTTCATTACATGTAGGTTGTTGACCTTAGCATGTGTGTGTCGAGCTAGATGTAATAGGGCAAATGAGTCACCCTAAGACTAAGGTCGACTTGTTCTTTGATGGCTCAGTCGACCTCAAACTTATATAGCTTTTGGAAACAAGATTGACTAAGAGTCGATCCTGTTCACTTCATCAAAGCTGACCAAGGGTCGAGCTCATTAGAACGAAGTCGACCCCAGGTCGGACTTGTTTTAAGGAGTAAAGCTGATTGAGAATCGAGCTAATTAGAACAGACTGACTAAGAGTCGAGTTTGTTAGAACGAAGTCGACTAAGAGTTGGACTCGTTTAAATGAACGAAGCTGATTAAGAATCGAGCTTGTTAAAACGAAGCTGACTAAGAGTCGAGCTTGTCAGAACGAAGTCGACTAAGAGTCGGACTTGTTTAAATGAACGAAGCTGATTAAGAATCGAGCTTGTTAAAACGAAGCTGACTAAGAGTCGAGCTTGTCAGAACGAAGTCGACTAAGAGTCGGACTTGTTTAAATGAACGAAGCTGATTAAGAATCGAGCTTGTTAAAACGAAGCTGACTATGAGTCGAGCTTGTTGAAGTTAGTGTAACACAATGTTGGGTCGAACAAAGGTGCAATTTTTATTGAAGTAGGGAAACGTTTACATCAATGGAAAGCTAGAACTATGACAAATTTCAATCTTAGGAACTGTAATAACCTTGAACTGAGCTAAAGATGTGAACTTTAGAAGTAGTACTTGATGAGGTGAGTAGCGTGCCATGGGTGCTTCAGCTCTTCACCATCAGGATGAGCAATCATATAAGTCCCTTCTTTGACAACTCGAGTAACTATGAAAGGACCTTCCCAGTTAGGAGATAGCTTGTTCTGCTGGGTCCTTCTCCCCGTTGCTTCGATCTTCCTCAACACATGATCTCCTACTTGGAATGACCTGGCTTTTACTTTCTTGTCGTGGTAACTTTTAGTCTGCTGCTTGTAGTTAACCATTCGAAGGTAAACCGTGTCTCGCTTCTCGTCGACTAAATCCAAGTCGATCAATACGGTGATATCATTACGTTCTTGATCAAAGAAAGTTACTCTAGCGATAGGAAATGCGAGCTCGGCGGGTGTCATGGCCTCGATCCATATGTAAGAGCAAATGGGGTTTCCCAGTAGGCCCCAAGTGGTTGTGCGAGCGCCCCGAAGAGCGAGGGAGTTCGTCCAACCGGTTATTGCGTCGACCTACGAGACCCGTCTTGAGTGAGGATAGTACGAGCTTGTTTCTTTGCTTCGGCTTGCCCATTTCCTTGAGGATAGGCGACGAGAAGATTGCTAATGTTTGATCCACTACCCGATTAATCTACGCCGAAGGCTCTGCGGAGAATTGCGGGCCGTTGTCGAACAACTATGGCTCGAGGAAAACCAAATCGACACCAGATGAAATCATGATTGAAGTTGATGGCGTTTTCCTCTGTGATGCGAGCTAATGGCTTGGCCTCGACCCATTTGGTGAAATAATCGATGGCGACGATCACATACTTGCAATTTCCTCGGGCGGGAGGGAAGGGTCCAATCAAATCGACGCCCCACATATCGAAGGGCCAAGCAGCGATTACAGTGCGCTCAGTTGTAGGCACACATGAGGTAGGTTGGCAAACCTTTGGCATTGATCACATTCTTGAACAAAGTTATGAGTGTCGGCTCTGCGTGTGTGGCCGGATGGTATCCCAAGTAATCAACTTGTCGGCAAGAGTCACGGCCCGGTGTCCACCACAAATTCCCTTTGTGCACTTCATGTATCAACAGAGCGACCTCTTGAGGGTGAATGCATTTTAACAGTGGTCGAGTGTAGGATCTTCTGAATAGCTCGCCTCTTTGAATAACGTACCTCGGAGCTTTCTTTTTGACAGCTCGAGGTTTCTTCTCGTCATCAGGCAGCTCGCCACTTTCTATGTACGCCTTCATTTCTTCGATCCAGCATTTCTCATAAACCCAATTTCTTGAGGGGTCCTCTATGCATTGAATTTTGACCATTTCATAAGCTGGGCTCTCAAGATAAGAGATAGGATCTTCGTGTGGCTCGTCTGATGTAGCTAGCTTTGAGAGTAAGTCGGCTAACTCATTGTCTTCTCGACCAATCCTTTGGATCTCCCAGAATTCCAATTCCTTCACCAATTCCTTCACCTGGTCGCATTACTTGACTAAGGTGGAGTTTAGCACCTCATACTCGCCTCTGACTTGGTTGACTATTAATTGAGAATCACAGTATGCCATGATTTTAGTCGCACCAAAGCACTTGGCATACTCTATGGCTGCTACCAGGGCTTCATACTCCGCGTGATTGTTGGATGCATCGAACTTGAACCTTAGTGATTCCTCATACACGGTCCCAGACTCTGGCTCAATCAAAACAATCCCAGCTCCACTGACATTTTTTGTAGTTGACCCGTCCGAGTAGACCTTCCAGCAATCGTCGGGTAGAGTAATGGCGAGTGGGACTGCTGCTCTTTCCTTTGGTTTTCTCCTTTTGAGCTCATTTGCTCATTTGTCCTCCTTGGTGAACGTAAGCTCGACCAAGAAATCTGCTAGAGCTTGAGCCTTGATGCCTTTCGAGGTCGATACTCGATGTCAAATTCCGTAAGGGCAATTGACCCGATTGAAGCAAGCGACTGAACTCTCTGGTTTGTGCAATATTTTTCTCGAGGGTGCATTCGTGAGCACCACAATAGGATGAGCCAAGAAATAAGCTCGCGGCTTCCTTGAAGCTACGACTAAAGCATAAGCGACCTTCTCGGCGTTGTAGTATCGCCTTCTACATCCAGATAGGGCCTTGCTAACATAGTACGCTTTGGTTTTTGATGTCCGTCTTCTTCTCTAACCAAGGCTAGCTGCGGCCCGGACTTGTCTCCCGTAGATAGGTATACGAATAAAGTTTCACCAGCAGTCGGGCTGCTTAGCAGTGGAGGAGTAGCAAGGTATTCTTTGAGTTGTTGGAACGACGAATGACATTCGGCCGTCCATTCAAAGTTTTTCGTCCCCCTCAATGATTTAAAGAAGGGGAGAGACCTTTCGGCCGAGCTTGGCTATAAAAGCGACCTAGTGCCACCATGTCGTTAAGTCGTTTGCATCTCCTTTACTGTTGGTTGGCTCTTTCATGTCAACTAGAGCCTTGATCTTCTCGGGTTAGCTTCCACATGCCTCATTTGAGATACCATAAATCCAAGGAACTTGCCGGTTGCTACTCGAAGACACACTTGCTAGGGTTGAGCTTCATGTCGTTTGCTCTCAAATTGGCGAACGTTTCCTTTAGGTAGACCACTTGACGTCCAGTCTTTGTTTTGATGACCATATCGTCGACGTAGGCCTCCATGTTTCGGCCAATTTGTGATGCAAAGACCTTGTGCACCATTCTTTGATAAGTCGCCCTGCATTCTTCAATCAAATGGCATCATGTTATAGCGGTAGATGCCTCCGGCGCTTGGAAAATTTGTTTTCACAATGTCATCCTCGTGCATCTTTATCGGTGGTAACCCGAGTAAGCATCTAGGAAGGCGAGGGTAGAGTGACCGGCAATGGAATCAACAAGTTTGTCGATTCTAGGAAGAGGATAAATTTGTCCTTCGGGCAAGCAAGGTTTAGAGTGGTGAAGTCGACGCACATCCTCCATTTGCCATTTGACTTTTTCACCATGACCACGTTGGCGAACCAGGTTGTATGAGTGGCCTCTTTAATAATACCTGCACTTAAAAGTTGTTGTACCTCATCTTTTATGGCCTCTTCCTTATCACACGAAGCTTCTCAATTTAAAGTGCAGGCTTTATAGTCGGGTTGACCTCGAAGCCTATGAACGGCGACTTCTTCCTTGATTCCCCTCATATCTTCTACTCGCCATGCAAAGACGTCATTACTCTCTTTGAGTAGCTCAATGATTTCTGCTCGCTCCTCGTTTGATAGCTGCTTTCCAATTTGAATTTTTTGGTCGGGGTAGGAAGGATTGGTGATCACTTGATTCTAGCTCGTCCACGGCCTCCCGGCTCTGGACCATCTACGAAGCTGCGGGGTCTCAACGATGATCTCTCGACCCTCTGTCTTTCCTCGGCCCCCAGTGTGGAGCCTCTTCGGCTATCATATCATCCAACTTATCGGCAATCTCATCGGTGGTGGCCCCAGAGTTATTGTTGACCTGGAGGCATAGATCGCCTATGAGGACTTGGTCGACCATAACTACATCTGGATCGACGGCGTGGTTTTGGTGACGTGTCGACTCAACCGTGACCTCGTCATTTGAGCGATAGGTCGACTCCTCCACGTTGGTGATCGTAGATAGGCGTGTAGTTTTGGTGGCGATTGGGACGGCTTTAAGTATCCATCTGTCGTCTCAATTTCTAGCTCTCTTTTCTTTCTTTCTCGAAGAACGTGATCCGGAGTAGGCTCGAGTTGTGCCTTGTACGCGGCCTACTCCGGCGGGTGTAGGAAACTTGACTCGTTGGTGGGGGATTGATGCCACCATTCCAAGCGCGACGACCGGGAATACCAAGGATAGCGGCATAGTCCTTTGTTCACATCTATCACAATAAATTGTACCTTGGATACTACCATGTAAGGGTGCTGGCCTAGGTCGACGTCTAGCTCTATCTGCCCCTTAGCGTCGACTCGATGATTCGTAAAGCCCTCTAACTTGCCATCATACCTTTCGAGCTGCTCGTTGGAAAGACCCATTTCCTGGAAAGTCTTGTAGAACAAAATGTCTTTACAGGCCTCGTGTCGACCAAGAGTCTGCTCGTCGTACATCCGTCTATGAGACACAGGATGACGAGAACTTGCTCCCTAGCCGCCATATTAGTTGCCGGCTCGTGGGGGTAGAAGGCTGATCACTTCATCTCGACATCTCTCCTTGGAGGCACATGCGGGGCTTTGTTGGTGAAAGATTTTATGTTTGATGGGTGTGTTCTTTGGCTTGCTCTGTGATGACTCCTAAGTTCAATCTAGGTTGCCTTGGTCCCTGCTGTCCACCTGTTGGCTGCTCGCCTCCACCAGCTTGAGGCCTTTTCACGTATGCATCGAGCCTCCCTTGGTCGACCATTCTCTGGATGATGCGTTTCAAGCCTAAGCAATCCTCCGTGAGGTGACCCGTATCTTTGTGGTAATCACAGTACTTGCTATTGTCCCTTCTAAACTTGTTGCCTTGGTTCATTGGGGCAGGTGGAGCCAACTCGACTGCATTCATTATTTCTGTTCGACTCACCGTTAGGGAGTGAAAGCCTCAGGCACCTTCTCTGTCGCCCTGGTCCTGTTCTTGCCATTCTTATTGTTACCTCCATTTTTGTTGGAATCTTTCTTGTCATCAGCGGCCTCCACCTTGGGGCCCTTCCCATTCTTCTTTTCCTTTCTCTCTTCGGCTAATGCGACATTATAAACTTTCTCGAACAACTCCTGTCGAGTAGTGACTGTTCGAACCGTCAGCTCATAATCCATGTCTTCCGAGGAAATACCATTTCGAAAGCAATTGATCACCTCCCTGTCAGTGAGATCCTCCTCGATTTTATCAACCATTTCCTTAAACTTGGTGAAGTAGCTCATTGAGCTTTCATTTTTTGCTTGCACCAAGTTATTTAGATCGGTGACAGTCACTTTCAGGAGCTCCGGCGGTTGAGAAGCGATCTAGGAATTTTGTCTGAAACACGTCCGAGTGGAGATGCTACCAGCTGCCAAACCATTGAGCCAAGTTAGGGCTGCTCCCGTGAGTGTGCTTATGAGGGCTTTGCACATATTGTCGTCCTCATTGGCGACAAAGCACATTGTGGCTTCCAGGTGCGCTATATGACTCTTTGCATTGGTTGCCCCTGAGTACTTTTCTAGGAGGGGCAATCTAAAACCAGCAGGAGGTCGACTGTCAATCAGGTCCTTGGATAAGGGTCGAAGAGCAAAGTCAATTCGTTCGACCTTTCCAGTATCCTTTTTCTTCTCATCCTCCCATTGTTCGAACTTCTTTTCATCAACAACCATTCCACTAGCGTCGGGTCTGTCATCTCTGCGGGGGAACGACATTCGACCTCGACCCTCACTTACGGGGGAGTTACATGCCTGCTTCTCCTATCTCTGTGAGAAGGAGCCCTTTACGATCGAAATGGTGACCTATGCGTCATCTCTTGGTGGCGACTGCGTCTTTCATCTACGAGAGGCGACTGCGCCTATGATCTCGGTGGCGACTGCGCCTTTCCTCCCTTATAGGCGACTGCGCCCGTTCCTGTCCCACATGAGGCGTGATCTTTGTGTCTGGCGGGCGAACCACGTCGGCTTCGGTTGGCTTCTAAGTGCGTCCTCAAATTTGACTGAGCCTCCTGCTCCCTATTCCTGGTGAGGCTATCCCTTAGGTCGTTGCTTGGCACATGAATGAGGGATGGAACCCGCTGCACTATCCTGTTATCGCCGTTCTGTCCCACGGTTTCATTAGGCCTAGCACTCCTGGCTTTGTTCCACTGTTGGAAATTTGAGAGGAGCCACCCTCTCGACCTTCTATCCGCTGCTCGGCCTCCTCCATGGCCAATAACTCGGCTAGAATGCAGGCTCGCTCCAACGGCATTTCCTTTCTACTCAATGGGTTGGATGAGGGACCTGCCCTATTTCCAACATTCAAATGAGCAGTTGGACGCTTAGGAGGAGGTGGAACTCCTTGTCCCTCCATGTGTCGTTTTCCTCTTCTCATATCGGGCAATCCTCTGCCATCAGCAACACTGGTAGAGCGCGTTGCTCTACCAGCGAGGCGTATTTGGTGACGGGGGAGGAGGCGGTTTGTGTTTTCGGCATTGGTGTTGAGATTTGCATTTGCATTGTTGTTTGCTTCTTCATGCCCGAGTGAGTCCTCAGATACATGTCCGTCTGAAGTCACCATTGTTGTAGGGTGAGAAAAATTTCGAGGTCAAGCTAAAGCACGATTCCCGGCAATGGAACCAAACTGATGCCACAAGAAAAGTGCTTATCAATCTTCCTCCACGTGGCAGGACTGATCACCTGGCTCCTTGACTTGAAATCAGAACCCACGACTAGCCGGATGTGTCTCCGGCTTAGACCCTCGGGCGTGAGAGTAAGTATTTGATGATTGGAGAGCTAAATGTATTGAACAAAGTATATTCAAATAGCAAAATTGCAGTTACCTTTGCATCGTTCGTAGTGATGAAGTATTTATAGGTAATGACCGTTGTATATTTGGTGGTGCTGTATGAGCTCCGAGATTTTAGCGGCAGTTATTAGTAATGAGAACGTGCCTGTAACGGTCCCTGATTTATAGGGATGCGGTTATGAAAAGATTTAAACCACGTGCGCCCACATCAGTTAGCTCGACGCTTGTTGATTAGGTCGAGGTCGCCATTTGAAGAATGGTCGACCTGACTGGCGGGTAGAGCGCGGATCGTACCCGTATTAGAGTTTGGATCATAAGGTCGGACTAAGTTAGGTTGGGACCTGGTAGGTCGGACAATGAACTTAGTCGACGGATACATGGGATGGGCTTTGGGCCATGTGCTGATTGGGCCTAGCCCACTGGATATGCTGAGACAATAGTTGCTTTGAGGATTGGGCTTTGCTTGCATGGTCCAACTCGATACTTTTGGTATGTTCAATAATAATAATAATAATAATTATTATTATTATTATTATTATTATTATTATTATTATTATTATTATTATTATTATTATTATTATTATTATTATTATTATTATTATTATTATTATTATTATTATTATTATTATTATTATTATTATTATTATTATTATAAGACTAAAATATAATATTTTATGTAGGGTGGTTCGTCTTCTTCGGATATTGAGGATATCAGGTCCTTTGCAAATTGGTTATTATCTGTTGTTGATGGGACTTCAGGTGAAAAGTAACAATTGCTTTTAAGATATAGATACATATTTTATCCGTTGGTTATTAATACCTCTGTCTCAAAAGTCTTACTACCTTTGTTGCAATTTATGTGTTATATCCGTCTTAATATTAGTAAAAACTGCTTCATAATTTTTCGATCTTCTCTCAATTTTAATATTGATTTTACTTCCTTTTAAGTTCATATTTTTACTAATATTTATTTATTATATGTTGGTTATAACTGCAGGTGATAAGAACCATGTTGAAGTTGAAATCAAAATACCAGATGACATATTGATAAGAGATTCTGTCAATACCATCTCAGCTATCGTGGATTGCATATACTTAAACTTAATGCAGAATAAAGATGTTGATGAATTTTTTCAGAATCGGGCTATACTTGCACCGTTGCACCAACAAATGCGATTGTTGTCAGTATTAATGAGTATGTTATGTCGCTATTTCCTGAAAAAGAAGTAGAATACATGAGTTCTGACGCCATATGCAAATACGAGGAATTTAACCAATCAGCCGAAGATATATTTTCAACTGAATTCCTAAACACCGTCAAGTGCTCTGAAATACCTAATCACATACTGAAGCTAAAGATTGGATGTATCGTTATGTTGTTACGAAATATAGATCAGGCTTAAGAATTATGTAACGGTACAAGATTGATCGTTACAAATCTAGGTACGCAAATCAATTTTGTCAGTATATAATTATACATTTATACAATTAATTATTTAATTATTTGACATAAAACATACTGTTATTTTAATATATATATATATATATATATATATATATATATATATATATATATATATATATATATATATATATATATATATATATATATATATATATATATATATATATATAGGTAAGCACGTTGTCGAGGCGGTAATGTTGTCCGGAAAGAATGTTGGTAAGAAGGCGTTGATACCGAGGATGATTATGTCACCTTCTGATACAACAAGATCCCCGGTTAAGTTTCAACAGAGACAAATCCCACTTTCCGTTTCTTTTGCAACGACGATAAATAAAAGTCAGGGTCAGTCGCTCGCTCATGTTGGCCTTTTTCTTTCAAGATCAGTATTTAGTCATAGACAATTATATGTTGCTTTTTCTACAGTAACTACAAGGAAAAGGAAAGGACTTAAAGTGTTTATATGTAATAGTCATGAACAGTCAGATGACACGACTACAAATGTTGTGTACAAAGAAGTTTTTGACAAGTTGTAAAATATTAAATAAAATTATCTCATTAATTTTTTAAATTTTATTTACA
This sequence comes from Adenophora triphylla var. japonica, assembly GCA_022495995.1. Taxonomy (NCBI): domain Eukaryota; kingdom Viridiplantae; phylum Streptophyta; class Magnoliopsida; order Asterales; family Campanulaceae; genus Adenophora; species Adenophora triphylla. The sequence continues at coordinate 331,435 of JAFEMH010000066.1, forward strand.
TTTAACTTTTACCTCAGTGTTTTATGTCCCGTTGAGGACCGACGGGTTACTCACTAGTTCCGAATAAAATTAAAAAGTAAAAAGGCCGTTAGTGTTGGGCTTCCCACTTTTCCGCATGCAGCGGAGGCTTAACGTGAGCTCCCCCTGTCGGGCCCACTTTGGTTCCTTGCCATCTCATCTTCTCGAGTCTCTCCATCTCAAAAACAAGAAAAGGCTTGCAATTTTAATTCAATTTCCCATACATCCCTCAAAACAAACCCAAATCCTTATGAGGGACAAGCCTTTCCGTTTATTGCCTTTCCTCATAAGCCCCCAGTTTACTTTACTTAATGAAATAATGGAAACCCTTCCCCCATCTAAATCATAAATAACTTCACCCTCCCATATCTGCCTCATTTTGTGCATCTTCCCCTCTCTAAAAAATCACTCACTCTCCTACCGGCTCATCCACTCCCCCTTCTCCAACTATCTACCCCTCCCAATCGCCTTCTCCAACTCGCTATCAACACCTCAAAAACTGGTCATCTTTTAAAAGGTCTAGCCAACTTCCTGCAGCACCCCAAACATCTCCAAACGAATGAATGACAAGGGAAGAGGGAGGCGAAAATCAGAAAGTTGCATATAGAAGTAACTCAAAAGATGAACCACTTCCCGGCTCCCGCAACACCTTCTACTCCGAGATTACAGTTTATATTCTTTGTAAACCACTTGTATTTGATCACCCATATTTGAATATTTGAGAACATTGAGTGCCGACTAACCAATCCACTTTATGCCTAGAGGGCTAATTTGATTTTTACTAGACTAAAAGATGATAATACAAAAAGCAAAAGTGAGTAATCACAAAAATTACACATTATATACACATACATTGATCCGATATCTTTCGTTCCTCTAACGATCTCGGACCGAGATGCTATAGCACTGCTTCCTTCCGTGTAAAGGAAAAACCATGATATACAACTACACAAAACTAAACTAAATTAGATGAGAGATGGAAAGAAGATATAACATCTCATCATGTATTCTTCTTCAATATGAATATATGATTGAAGGAAAAGGAAGGTTAATTGATACAATGCCACCGTGGAACAAGACAACCTCGATTGTTTTTCCATTTTCTTTTTCACCAAAAAAATGCACACATGCGGAGCCAAAAACCAGCTAGCTGCTTTGTCCATTCTTCCTCTTATTATCCCAGGTGACAGTGCCAATCTTGGGCTAGGGGTTTTAAACGGACCGGATTGGATTGGATCGGCTATTATGGTTAGTGTTGGTTTAATTACGTGGGAAGATTATCGATAGGTCATTGTAAGATCAGTGTTGTCTGTCATGTTGATGCTACTACTCTTTTGTGTTGTAGCATATGTGTTCTTAAACTACAGTCTTTGACCTGTCCAACATATATAAGCAGTGACCGAGCATAATTATTCAGAAAATCAAAGGAAAAACAATGGTTTATTTTATGTAAGAAAGCCAATAGGATTACGTACCTGAAAGGCAGCCACCATAGACAACAAATTTGTGCAATGTCCAAGTAGAGCTCTCTCTTTTGCAGTGTCTTTTGCCACTTCCATCAACAATGAATTTAGTTCCTCCACCTGCTAAATCATCATGTTCTCAATCAGCAATCATCCTCTCCTCTTTCCCTCTTCTTCCTTGGTTAACAATTTTGGAAGTCCAATGATTTTAACTTGCCAATTTTGGAAATAGGACGACCTTTTGCGACAAACAAAAATGGTAAATGGGAACATCTTTTATGTGAAGGAGGGAATATATTCTAGTCAATTATGTTTAATTTTAGGGTCTATTTGGTAAAACTAAAAACTAAGCTCTGAAAATGTAGAGCTGAAACTATTGAGTTGTTGAATTTTAAGATTTGAATTTATTTGATAATGACAAATCACTTACATCTTAATTTAATCAAAATTTTAACTCAACACTCAAATATTATTTGAATAATCTTAAGGATTACTCCCTCCGTCCCAATCTAGAAGGAAACTTTTCTCATATAATTTCTTTTCAAATTAATAAATACCAAAATAACAAACCTTTCAAATTATTGCTCAGAATGACCATTTTTATGAAACTCACTTCACATTGTAGCGAGTTTATATTTCTTCCCGTTTAAACTCACTACACGGTGTAACGATTTTATAATTTTTTTTAATATTCATGATATTAAAAAAAAAAAAACTAAAATTTAAACTCACTACTTTGAAGACCTTCAAAAGGTTCGCTTCACCCCACATGAAAATACTTATCTGTCTCACTTTAAATTGCAAAAAAATAATACAAAAATTATGTCTTAATAAAGGAAATTAAAAGGGAGTATTATTTTTTCCGTCTCAAATAAATACTTTGAAAACAATGTACTTCTATAAAAAAAATTCCTTTATTTCAAAATGAATATTAATTTTGACCCAAAATGAATAACCAAAAAATTATACTACATTTTTTGTCCAAAAAAATGAACATTACTTCCTCCATCCAAATGAATATTTTAAAAAATAATACTACTTCATTCACCTCAAAAATTAATGTTTGTAATGTTAGTGCCTTTGTTTCAAAATATGACATTAATTTTTGAAACGAATGAAGTAGTATTATTTTCTAAAATATTCATTAGGACAAAGGAAGTAATGTTTATTTTTTTAGACGAATTAGTATTCTTTTCTAAAATTAATGTTTATAATGTTAGTGTCTTCGTCTCAAAAAATGAACATTAATTTTTGAGACAAATGAAGTAGTATTCTTTTCTAAAATGTTCATTGAAACGAAAAAAGCAATGTTCATTTTTATTTTTTTTTGGACAAAGAAAGTAGTATTAATTTGTTGGTTATTCATTTTGGTACGAAAGTGATATTCATTTTTGAAATGAAGGAAATAATTTTTTAAAAGAAATAGAATTTTTCTTAAAATATTTATTTGAGACGGAAAAAATAATACTCCCTCTTAATTTCCTTTATTAAGACATAATTTTTGTATCATTGTTTTGCAATTTAAAGTGAGACGGAGAAGTAGTATTTTCATGTGGGGGTGAAATTCTTACAAAAGCTTGAGAATGTTACATTTGAACTCACTAATTCAAGTAGCGAGTTTAAATTTTAGTTTTTTTTTTTTTTAATATTCATAAATATTAAATAAAATCGAGCAAATTTAAACTCGCTACACCGTGTATCGAGTTTAAACGGACAAAATTATAAACTCGCTACACCGTGTATCGAGTTTAAACTTTAAACGGACAAAATTATAAATTCGCTATACCGTGTAGCGAGTTTCATAAAAATGGTAGTTCAGGGCAATTGTTTGAAAGGTTAGTTATTTTGGTATTTATTAATTTTAAGGAATTATTTGAGAAAAATTTCAATATAGAAGTTACTAAACGTGAATGCGCGGAAATTAAAAAAAAAAAGTAAGTGTTGTGAGTATGAAAAGTAAAGTAGCAGAGATAAAGTGGGTTAGGAAGTTTTTGTTGTGAGTTTGAAAAGCGGCACGTTGTCTATTTTGGGTTAGTAACTTTTATATCGGAACGGCCAAAAAGAAAATTAGTAACTTCTATATTGAGACGGAGGGAGTATATAATAAAAATAAAGTCACCATAAACAAAAATAGATTATATTTTTATAATATTTAAATATTTTTAATTGGTATTTCCTTTGTCCCATTATAAAATTTATCTTGACTATTTTGGTCAACTTGACTAAACTTTAATATAAAACGAAGAAAATTTGATCATGATACTTTATTAAAAATATTATAAATAGTTTAATACTAAAAAATTACATTTTAATACTTGCTCAAATATAATTTATATGAGAAGTTAAATATTTCAACAAAAGAAAATAACAATAAGTAAATAAATAAAATATGCTGATGGATGGATTTGAACCCATTCCATTTTTTTATCTTCTTTCCTTCTCATACTTTCTTAAGACTCCCCTTTCCAACTTAAAATTAATAATCTTTTTTAAGACAATCTTAATTACTTGAGTGATTTAAATTTAACTTACTAAACAAGTTTAACTTTTTAATCTCTTAAAGTGTTCCAAAATAAAAGCTTAATTGGGTTACCAAACATACCCTTAGTCCTAGACCATGTATTATTAGAAGTTTTGTAGCCTATTCACACTGATGCAATGGTTCAAACTTATTCAAGGGTACATTATTAACTTTAGAGAGAAACCAAGTCCTGCCAAAATGACGAAAAGAGTACCTGTGACAAAAGTGAGCATATTGAGGATGCCATGGCCTGCATCACATCCAGGGCAGAGCTAACGGCGTCCTTCAAACTTTGGATGTCGGCCTGAAGATCAAGTCCCCATCAGTAACTGCTGTGGTCACTGGAGAAACAACTAAACTTAAAATAGAATTTAGCAGTAAGAAGAAAGAAACGTACAATTGCTCCTCCTCCAACTGGAAGACGGAGAGTGCTAGCCTTCAAGGCTTCAATAGCACCTAGCAACGAAATGGAGTGGTCTTTATCGAAAGAAGCCCAATCTTCCAAACAAGTTACCTACATTTGCCATACAGTGGACGGCCAGATTAGATTCATTGCATCTAATCTTAGAATCAATGAACAGATATATTACATAAACAAATCAAGTCAAAGGAGCTTAAAATCAAACTTTGTTGAAAACTTGGTAATCCTACTTGAGTTACAATAAAAATTCCAATCAGAAACTATTTCAGACCGGTCGAGAGCAAGATATCTTACAGAAAGAAGAACTCTGCTAAAAGAAAAGGAATAAGACCGAATCAGAAAGAAATACAAAAACTTAAAAGACCTGTTAGTGAAGGAGAGCTGGCAGGAACTGAAAAATTACAAGATGGAGCCAAATTGATGTAATACATGGTGGGTGAAGGAGATAGAAAGCTTGCAACTTTAGGGCTATAATAAGGAGCTGAAAACTAAGAAGATTGAGCTGGCCAAAATTTTTGACAAAACTTGGCTGCTGGAGAGTTGGTAAGTCACAGCTTTAATAGATGGAGCAACTCTTCATGGAAGAGAAGGTAAATAAAAAACCAGCTATTTAGTAGTTTTAGGTCGCCAAAGTAGATTAAGTTAACTTCAAAGAATTACGCCAAATCCTATAAAGGCCAATGAATTACTATTAATAATATTCCATAGTCCCACAAAAAAAAAAAAAAAAAAAAAAAAAAAGTCCTACCATTTTGGCTTGTCCCAGAAAATATTCTCATATATAAAAGAAAGACCAACTTTCTAGTGCAATTTCAAAAAGGTGCAAGCGAGTAAAAAACTATTCAAAAAAAGATTGCATGTCAAGTGGAACTGTTTTTGGGACTTGAAAGAAAACTGTAGTTAGGCATATGAAAACTGTTAGCACCAAGTAATTTGGAGACACCTTTTATATTAAAATACTCGGTCATAATTATTACTGAACTGGATAAAGTAGGGCTGTTAAGGTTAGTTTATGTACTATTCGCACCAAGCATAAAATTCGAAAGAAATTAACTCCAAAAGAAACTAAATGGAGAGACAACTGACTTTTTCGAGAGCAGAACTACAACTCATCTCATCATACGTGAATCATCCTAGGTTAAGGCTGCCTCCTCAAGAAGGGCCAACTCAATATGGTGGAAACTGGACAATTAAGAAACACCTTTTCATTCATTTATTAGCAGTTAAACTTTTGACAAATACACCTATTGAAGAGGGTGGAAGGGAAAGATGGAAGCATTTCCTTCTTTCTCCAACAGACAACTTCATCAAGAACAAATATGAGCAGAAAAGGAAATTTAGAGGTTCTAAAAATGGGTTTGCCTACATTTCACCCTTGTGGTGGGGACCCTTCCCCGGACCTTCACTACGCTGGGATGCTTTGTGCATCGGGATATATATATAGAAACAATAGCAAAGCTAAGTGAAATAGTTTATCAAAACATTGGTTATGATTTCTTAAAGAGAGTAGATACTTGCCTACTAAAGGAATCATAACATATCAGAGTTTTCTCCATACATTTTTCGGAAATGAACATGCTAAGGCTCGTGAAATTTTATTTTAACTTTAAAAAAAATACTATTTGGACATGTGATTTTACCGGGATAGCTTTAAGAAGTTACTTTTAGAGGACTCATAAGGCCCGACCAAGCTACAATAGTCCAAGTGGAATATGGTTACACTATGAAAATGCCTATTTTATTTTCCATTTTCCTTGCAGCATTTCAAAGTTCAGACTGTATTGATAATCTTTTATATTTTCGGCATCTGGATTAGAAGGAAGTCTTCTTTGTTACTCCCTCCGTCCCATAAGAAATGATTTATTTGCATTGTCAACGTTTTTAAGAAATGTGCTCTATTTATTTGTACATCACTTGTATTATGATAAAATTGCAAAAAGACTACTTCCTTATTTAGAAATGCGACATTTATTTTGGGACGGGCAAAAAAGGAAGGTGCAACATTTATTTTGGGACGGGCAAAAAAGGAAGGTGCAACATTTATTTTGGGACGGGCAAAAAAGGAAAGTGCGACATTTATTATGGGATGGAGGGAGTACTATTTAAAAATTGCGGGAGAAGTAAGGTAGCAATTTCCAAATTATGGAAGAATTGTCATTTAAATTTGATATCTCTAAATTAGTGACAAGAGTGATTAAGAAAAGTAGAAGATGGATCTGAAGGCGGCCACTTGTTAAGCTTTTCTACAAGAATCAAAAGACTTAAGCATGTTGAAGCATTAAGAAGCCGACATTTAAGGGTTTGAAGAAGAAAATATAAAAAAAACTTCAACTTCAGTACAGAAGTAGCAGACCCAAGTGTGGACATAAGTAAAACAAATCGCTAAAGACTTAAGAAGTTCAACTACGCCTTTGGCAACTGAAGTAGTCTCATGATTACCATCTTGACTGATGTGCAAGATTCCTTTTTGTAATTTGCTATGTACTACAGATAAATATGGATGCATTTGTGATTTATGGTTGAAGGAAAGTCACAACATTCAATTATGAGAAACACAAGTACTCCCTCCATCCCAAAAATGCTGTCTTACTTTCTTCTTTGGTTTTGTCCCCAAAAACAGTCCCATGCCAAATGGCAGTAATAATAGTAATTTTTACAAGATACAAGAAAATAAAGCGATCGTCTATAACGTTGACTAGTCAAATGGGACAATTTTTTGGATCGGAGTGAGTAGAAAAGTAATATACAAGTATTAGGGAGAAAGGGAATGTAAAGTGTGCACTAGGTCAATGAACAAATCTTACTTGTCCCTTGAGGATGGAGGCTAACTTTAATTTTTGCCCCATCAACTGTAATCGGTGTCTCTTTTTGGTAACCGCATCACGTAGATCTGAGATTGTTATCCATGCATTCCAGAGATTTTTCTGGTAGTAAGAAAATATTTAGCACATAAGATTTTTATGGTATATGCCACAATAACATCGTTACTATATATACAACGAAGGTAAGGATTTAACAGTTCACCAAATATTTTACAGGCAGTACAAGAGATCTGAACATTCAAACACAAGCTGATAACAAATTTATGCAAACACTGTCACAAAGAATTTTGGGATGTCAAACCAAGGTAGAGACACATAATTAAGTCTGTACAGAGAGACTCCCCTGCTTCTCTTTTAAAAGATCAAAAAAATTAACACCATCAAATAAGTCCAATTCAACAATATCTCAGCTTACTCGTAATAACATACATATTTAGTACCTGATCTAGGGGTGGAGAATATTCAGAAAAGTGACAAGACTGAGATTTTCTTCCGAAAGAAGAAAACAGGCCCGGCCCAAAAGGGGGGGCAGCCAGTGCAACGGCCCAAGCCCCAACTTTTGTAGGGGCCCATTCAGAAAATTAATTTAGTACTAATAATATATAGTGATAAAATGTTTCAAGGAAGGTGGTTGGTCTTGTGGCAGAGTACGTGCGTTTTTGTTAATTGATCCCGAGTTCGATTCCTAGGGCCTTCATGGCAATGTGTATAAATTTTTCTTGGGCCTTTCATGATATTTTTTGTTTTTCTGTACATTTTTTAGCCTCATTGCATATTTTTATGGGCCCTTGGTTGGGGCGGACCTTGTATGATTATTTTTGCTGTAATATTTTTGTTTTACACAATAATTTTAGGGGCCTTGTATTTAATAATTTTTGCACAGTTAAACAATTAAACGTTTATAAAGTGGATGTGCAGTAAATATATTTGCGCATTTCTGTTATTATATTTTCTTTAAAAATCAATTATGTCTCTTTTAAAATGGACATATATTTAATGACAAAGTAATGCATAACATGTATTATATAATATTTCTTTAATATTTATTATTAAATAAAGTTACCTATCTGTACATGTTTGTAAATAGTGGTTTAATACATTTTTTTACTCCGTGATAAAACAAGAAAGATAGTATATGAAATCTAAAAGTATAATAAAGTTTATTTTTACGAAATAAAAAGTATAATAAGGTTAGACAATTTTATTAATTTAGACACGCGTCTTTATTTATAAACATTAAACCAATGTATGAATTTATGCGCTTAAGTAACATATTATGTTATCCAGTCAAAAGGGCCTTTATTTATCGTTCGCCCCGGGCTCCTAAAACGCTAGGACCGGCCCTGGAAGAAAAACGTAAGCTTTTTTGTAATTTCAGGTCCCAACTAATCTTCTCTTTCCATCAACTATAGACAACAATTCACACCAGAGATCATGCTTCTCAATTATGATTTCCAAACAGACAATAGTAGCTAAGTGAATGCTCAAAAAAAAACACTTCTGAACATCTCTAAATGTTTGTTTGGAACATGAGAAAGGTCATTCTACTGCTAGCCAATTTGGAACACATTTTATTCCTCGATATTTCAAATAGAATAGAAATGATCACTATCATAGGGTACCATACTTGGATATATTTCCAACTTTAAGGGGAAAGAGAAACAGTGAGAGTAGAATGTTTCCAGTGATCTTCGTCTTCCCAATCAATGACGTCAACATGTTTCGTCCAAACCTTTTAAGTAGGGTGTTTTTGGGTATTTCTTTTCAAGTAATTTTCTTAGGGAATAAATAATATCTAGGGTTTTGACAACTTTAGATTAATTTTATTTTATTTGAGATTGCATCTTTGTTGGTTAAAACCTTAGAAGCCATTGTTGGCTTGTTTGAAGGTTCTCTTTGGTAGGATTTCTTCGTTATTCAAGGATTTCCATTGTGGTCTTCCTTCAGGTTGCATTCCGTTGCGTCAGGTAGCCGCATAAAACCTCGCAATGTCAGTAGGAGCATGCATTGTAAGTATGTGTGTTAGCCTAGGCCAATAACCATAACATCTAACAAGGCTTAATCTGTGGCCTGGCAAGGATAGCACCTTATTAGAGAGCGATGGCGGAAAATGGTAAATGTAGTTGATACCTAGTTGCCAATAGAATAATTAATTGAGTTGACCAAACAAAATACATGGAATCCTCTGAAAAGCAAATGAGGCACATATATTATATTTCTCGGCGATTCACATTTAATCATAGCAATGCCGCACATCTCTAATAGTGAGAAACTGCTTTATAGCCCCTTAAACCTTTCCGCAACCCCCATCACCCCGGCTAACCAAAAGATATATATATACTCCCTCCGTCACAACTAAAGCTTCACCTTCTACCCAAAATGATGTCCCATTACAAGGTTCACCTTTCCTAAAATATCAAAAATGTATTACTATTATATTACACATACCCCACTTGTCATACTCACATATTTAAACTGTGGGTCCCACTTGTCAATTTCACTCACAACCCCTTTCACACTCACGTTACTTTTGAATTAAAATAATCCTTTCTTAATTTTTGAGCCTCAAGAAAAGGGTGAAGTTTCATTGGGACGGAAGGAGTATATATATACACATATACGAGAAAATCATCATACAAGATATGCTTGAGATGAGGCCCTTCCAATATTATATCAGTAAGGTACAACACTCTGGAGCATAAAAACGGGTAAGGGACATAGAGGTTCCTTTTAAAAAAATTACTGACTCATGAAGAACCCAACACGCCTCCATTTATGAGAGGATGAGAAATGCTAAAGGAAGTGAATAACCAGCTTCTCTTGATTCTGATTCACTTGAGTCGCACAGTGAAAACACCAACACGCTCACATATATAATCAAGGTTTCTCAACATCCAACTTTCTTTAGTACCCATGCCTCGATCGTCAATCTACAATACACTCTACTTGTCCACAAGCATAAAATAAAGAATCTGGCTCCTTGAACAAAACCATGCTAAGAATTGTACATTTGTCACTTTCCAGGAAGGAATAGCTAGACCTTTAGCATTACCTTACAAGACTCACCAAAAAGTGCATAAAAATCCTCCAAGTAAGAAATAAACCTCTTTCTCTTTCTTAACTCGAAGCAAAAAAAATCCGAAAGTGCTCTTTTCATACTCTCCCGTCACTATATATAGTTATATGGCCAGATGACATGAATGATGAAATTAACCAGTTTAGCAGCACAAAAAGGAAACCTCAAAAAATAATCTAGCACACACCTATAATTTGCATGGATCAAACATCAATATAGTGTTATAACCCCCCCTCCCCAACTTTATTAGACCTTCACCACTACATTAGCGTTCTTCCTATACGCTAATTCCAAGTTCGAAATTTGAAGAGACAACATGCTAGCTTTGAAGGATGATGATTTCACAGACCACGCGGTAAAAGCAATTATATTCAGAAAAAAAAAAACCACTTCTAGTTCCTCTTAATTGCAGCATAGGGATGAGGGGATCTATGGTGCTTACGTATTCATCTATAATTTATTTCATTTTTATAAGGAGAGCTTCAGAGATTGTTATGTAACATTACTCAGGCTAGCAAAGATGAATGCTTTGAGCCTAAGTGTACATATACAACATGCAATCTTTTTATTGTTCTTTCATATTGCAATATGGTTATAGAGCGTGTGTGGTTCAGGGATTCATTCAAAACTGATAGGGTAGCTCCTCAACAAATATGCCACAAATTATTCCCAACAAGATGTAGCAAGAGCATATAAGCAATATAAAAATGCAAGAGTAACACAAACTAGTTTACGTGAAATATGTCCTCTAAAACACAAGAGGCACATCATGATTGGGCAATATTCAACATGACATGATCTATTATATTTAACCAAATCTTAGTCTACATATCCATGATTGGTTTTCATTCAAAGCAGTGTAGCATAAATATCAAGAATCTCACCTCTGCATTATGTCTCTGCATAAACAAGGCAGCTTCTGTCCGAGCATTTGCATACCGCCACTGCAATTGCCGATTATATAGAAGTCTCAACAGGTGTGCATCAACAATCCGATTCTCACCCACTTTCCCTCTCCGAACATCAACAGCAAAACTAAGAACTGAAGGCACCTCCCAAAAATTACTGCCAATGGTGCCAGAAACTGAATTCCTGCCTCGAGAAGGACTAATCATTCCTCTTGCAGAAGATGATACCATTGATGATGTCATAAACTTACTCGGCGAGGAAGGCCTAATTCTGCTCGGGGAGGACATTGTCCTCGGCGATGATAATGGACTATCGGTCGAAAGTCTTTTTGGCTGCATAAATTTTGAAGGGCCAATTAATTTTGAACCAGGACTAGTAGCCAATGGTGAACCAGGATCCTGCAACCTCCTCATTCTACTATTTGTTTCTTGCCAAAACTTAGCAGACAGATTAATTCCTCGAGACCCATCTGCTCCACGGTTTAACCCACCACATTCCTGCACCCCAGTGCTACCAGAAGAAGCACTATCTGAATCAGAAGCAGTGAGATCAGACAGCACACAAGAATCATTAGCGGAATTCCCCTCCGAATTCTGTCTAACAGGTTTCAAAATCTGAGCATTGCCTAAATCAAGACTTAACCTACCATCAATTGAAGCCCTTCTATCAAGATTCAAAGATTGCTGCAAAGCCCTAATTACATTTCCAGATCCAGTTAACTTGTTCTTCTCCCCAGTACAATCCATACTCTTCGATAATGAAGGACTAGCTTGCTGTCTCGTCCTCGCGGGCCACCTATGCTGATCCGGGGGTTTCGTATTTTCAACATGATCTCTTCCATTATCAATCTTGGCTCTCACAGGAGTACTAGTTCTCCTCTCAGGAGTACCTTTTCTTACAGTACTCAATTTAGGCGAAACTGGTGTCACTTTAGTCTTACTAATCGGTAGAGAAAACGCTTCCCCTTGAAAAGATACAGACAAACTCCGAGTAGATGTAACCAAAAGCTTAGTAGCAGCCGATACATCACTAGCATTGTTAGTTTTCAAATTAAGATCTGGCCTACCGGGACGCCGACGGTCCACAGAAACGGACCGTTTAGGCAAGGAAGAAGCGGCGGCAGTAGAAGCCGGCGTTGAGTTTCTAGAAACTAGCGGCGATGGGAACCTTCTAGAAATCGAAGGTGTAGAAGTGGGCAAGGAAGAAGTGGAAGTAGAAGGTGAAGGGGAAGGAGAAGGAGACAAGTACCTTGAAGAAACTTGTCTTGATTTAGGTCTTTTGATGTTGTTGGTGGCGGCGGCGGCGATGCCATTGTCTTTCTCAGAGGGCAACAATGGCGGTCTTGTTGTTGATGGGTTTTCACTTTTGGGGTTTTTCGAAGAAATAGCAGCTACCATCATTGAGAAGAATTACAGACAACACGAATTTGCGGGAGCTCTTACCTTGCATTGTGGGTGAAGCCGATTAGCACCTCCATTGAGAAATTCAACTCACCTGCAAATATAGAGATCAAGATATGGCTGTGTAACTCAGAAATCGGAAATGGGTGACCAATAAATTCTACATTGTTCAATTAAACGATCGTCGGAGAGAGAGAGAAAGAGTGAATTTCCCGGCGAGTGAGTGAGGGAAGAGAGAGAGAGAGTGTGGGGTGAGATTTGGGAGGAATGGGTAAGCACGGAGGAGTTCGTGCATCAGAGGTGAGTGTGTTTCGGGTTTTGTGTAACTTTAGAGAGACGTTACGCTAACCAACGTTAGTAATTTCTATTTCTTCATTTTCCATTATCCATTATCCAAATTTTTATACTCCCTCCGTCCCAATAAGTGCTTCACCCTTTTGAGTTGAGTGGACATGCAAATTATGAAAATGGGAGGGAAAAAAATATTATGAGTATAATTTAAAAATAGGAGAGAGAATTAGTGAAGGGAATAGTAAATTATAATGGTGTTGTGAGTATTAAAATAATATAGGAGAGAGAATGAGTAGAGGAAATAGTAAAGATTCTTTGCCAAAAAAGAAAAGGTGAAGATTCTAACGGGACGCCCTTTTGAATAATTAGTGAAGTTTTTATTGAGACGGAGGGAGTATTACTTTTAAATAAATGAATGTCAAAAAAAATTAAATTTACTTTTAACAAAAAAAAAATTTAAAAAATCAAAATTTATTTAGAGAAAAAGAGAGTATGTTACAACTGCCTCCCATCCCTTATCTATAATATAAATTAGAGTGGTGTTTGCTACAGTACTTTGAATAGTGTTATGTGTCGAATTTTTCATTTTGTCCTCACTATTTTATTCCTTTCCCATTTTGTCCTTAAAAAAATTAAAAAAAAAATCACGTGGCCTTAGACACGGACATGTACTAGTGATTTATATTTGGGATTGAGTCCTCAGTCCTCCTCAGTCATTAGTTTATCTTGCAGTTGGAGATGGCCAAACGGGCGGCTCGGCCCGGCCCGTTTGGACCAAATATATTTCTTAAACGGGTTCAAGCCCGCCAATCCGTGTCTTCCCACGGGCCTAAAATCGGCCCGGCCCGGCCCATTTCGCCCGTCCAAGCCTACTCGTTTGGCCCGGATCTGAAGATTCATGGGCCTAAACGGGTTTTCCTAGTTTTTTTTTTAAAATCAAAAAAAATATGAAAAAAATAAAAAGTAATTTAGTATTTAATAAGCGAGTTGGTCTTATAAAAAACTAGTTTTTTTTTAAGATAAGAAAAAACGTGTTTTCAAAATGAACGGTGGCAATTTTGTAATTACTGGCAACCATGTTCAAAATAAACGGTGGCATTTTTGTAATTACTGGCAACCATGATAAATGCCAGTGTTAATATTACAAATGACCAGTGATTTCATACTGGCATTTTATAAACATGAAACTGGCACTTTTTACACGGGCACTTTTAAATACATAAACTGGCATCTCTTCAAAAATATAAGCACTGGCATTCAAAAATACATGGACTGGCATTTTAAAACACATTTACTGGCACTCAAAAATGCATATACTGGCACTCAAAAACACTTATAATTATTTTTGCTGATATTCAAAAAAACATGAACTGGCATTCAAAAAAACATGGACTGGCATTCAAAATTACAAGAACTGGCATTCAAAAAATACATTGACACTCAGTTACACACTTACTGGCACTCTATTATACACTAACTGGCACTCCAAAATACATGAACTGGCACTTGATTATACACTAACGGGCACTTGATTATACACTAACGGGCATTCAATTTTACACCAACGGGCACTTGATTATACATGAACTGGCACTCAAAAAAACTAAAACTGGCATTAGTTTGAACTGGAACTGGCACATCAAAAATTACCAACTGGACTTGTTGACGGTAAAAATTCCCATCGTCCTCCTGCTTTTCAGTACTTAAACACAGACATTATAAACTGGGAAGCAGATATCAGCAAATGTCTAACATGGGAAGCACATAGCCGAATCTCAACTGGAATGACTAATCAATTTCTTGAGACGGCAGCTAAGGAACTGGGATGTCCAATATCCGTCTGATTCTAACTCAGTATATGGCCTCCATTTTCGCCACCAATTAACTTGATGGATTCAGGCATGCCAGATCTCGGAAAAGTAACTAAAATTGATAACAGAGGAGGTTGTCGGCGACGATAAAATTGATTCTGATTTGGGGATGGCAGAGGAGGTTGTCGCCGACGAAGGGGAAGGGTGAGGAAAGCGACGGCAATGGCGGACGGTAAAGGTGAGGGATTTGGGGAAGACGATAGGGAGAGAAACAGGCTCTTTGCGTTTAGAGAGAGAGAGAGAGTGTCCGTTAGTTTCAGCTTAGAGAGAGAAACAGGTTTTTTGTTAACTTATAAAAAAACGCGTTTTTTATAAGTTTTTGGCTTAATAAGCTATTTTTTAAAATTATAAAATCACTTAGACATAAGAAAATTAGTTGTTTTATATATAAAAAAAGATAGAAAAAAACTAAGCAAATGAAAGTATATAAAAGAAAAGAGAAACGGACTACCCTTTATTTTTATTTTATTTTTCAAATTTTTATTAACTAGGAAATAATATTTTAGACTTTTTTATTTCTGATATTTTTTAATAAAAGGTATATAAAAAAGATTTAAAAAAAAAACTAAACAAGTGAAAGTATATAAAAGAAAAGAGGGACGGACTACCCTTTATTTATTTTTATTTTTTATTAATTTTTTATTGACTAGAAAATAATATTTTAGACTTTTTTTATTACTGATATTTTTTACAAAAAGGTATATAAAAAAGATAAAAAAAACAAAACAAATGAAAGTATATAAAAGAAAAGAGAGACGAACTACCCTTTATTTATTTTTATTTTTTTATTAATATTTTATTGACTAGAAAATAATATTTTAGACTTTTTTATTACTGATATTTTTTACAAAAAGGTATAAAAAAAAGATTAAAAAAAAACTAAAAAAATGAAAGTATATAAAAGAAAAGAGAGACAGACTACCTTTTATTTATTTTTTATTTTTTATTGATTAGGAAATAATTTTTTTGTTGATAAATAGCATATATTTCTTCTATAAAAAATAAATTAAATGAGATAATAATGTAATCAATTTAATAATAGAAACTCTATGAATATTTATTTCATAATTTTTTGGGGAAATTTTTCATTATCTTCAAATGATACAATTTAAAATTACATAGTTTTAAAATAAAAAGTCTTCAAATCTTCAAATGAGTCTTTAAATCTTCAAAGTAATTATGGTATTCTAATTTAACAAAGTCTTGAAAATAGATGAGTCTTCAAATCTTCAAACTAATTATGCAGGGCTGGCCTTTAGGAGGAGCGGGGTGAGCGCTCGCTCCTGGCCTCATAATTTTGAGGGGCACCATTTAAAAAAAAACCATTATATATATGTATTATATTTGAAAAAAATAAAAATCATTCAACTAGGTAATTTGAGTCAAATTAGGTAGTATATTAAAAATCATATTATATAGTATTTTAATAAAAATCTATTTCTTTATTTACATCTTAACAGCGGCTCATCGTCTTCCTCCTCCATTCGGCTGATCGGCTCCATCAACGGTCTTTCTCCTCTCCAACGTCTTCCTCCTGACTCCTCCATTAGAAATAGAAATCTATTTCTTTTGCAAGTACAATTTCTCAAATTCACTTTCATCTGCAATAGAGAAAATTTGACTTCAAACTACTCCGTCGCAGATTCATGATTCATCTCTTTGCCAGGTTCTTTCGTTCTTTTCATACTTTATAATTTTAAGATATGAGTTCTAGAATTAGGAAACAAGATTCCGAATGTGAAAAACGTAAAAAGCAAAAAAGAAATGAAGTTTTCAATCAATCACAAAAGGGAGCCCTTGATAAATTTATGATAAAAAATTCACATATTTCTTCTGAAAATAAAAAACAGAATATTGATATTGCTAATGTTAATGTTAATGTTAATGATGATTTTGATGCTAATGTTAATGTTGATGATGATTTTGATGTTAATGTTAATGATGATCTTGATGTTAATGATAATTTGGATGTCAATGTTAGTGATGATCTTGATGTTAACTTTATTGTTAGTGATGCTAATTTAGATTCTAATATGAACAATTTGCCTAATGCTCAGAATAATGGTGTTGATGAGACTATGAATGATTTACATGCTAATGTTGATGATGACGATATTGATGATTCTTTACATGGGGTTAATATATTTGATCCAAGAACTTGAGATGCTTTAAATTCTAAAATGATCGATATCTCTATATATATAACAACAGGATAGTGAGAAAAAGCCCGCCCAAACCAGGGGTAATTTGGTAATTTCACGCGGTGGTAAAGCTGTAATTAACAAGGCGGAGAGACACTTGGCACGCGTTGATAGGGCGCGTGCTTCACACGCACCGACACAGGCGCGTTTACGCGCAAGGGTTTTTTTTTTTTTTTTTTTTTTAAATGGTGACACGTGTTGAACTACTGATTGGATGGTTTATTTTCAGATTTTTATTTTTCATCCCCTTTTTTCGACTTCAATTTTTTTATAAAAAAAAAAAAAAAAATTTTAAATTTTTACACCAAAATTCATAATTTTTTTTCCTCTTTAATTAGAGACTAATTTCATTTAATTTGGACACAAAAAAAACTCTTTCTTAATATAAATTTCTTATTTATCCTTTCTTTATTTTTCTTTTTAATTTTTCAATATCTTTTTTGGAAAATTAATTAAGTGTTAAGTATATTTTTTATTATAAATGATGATAATAATAATCATAATTTCACTTTTGAAATATAAATTATTGTTTGTAATGTTAGTTCCTTCTTTTCAAAATTTGACATTTATTTTTTAAACATATTAACTAATATTGTATAAAATATTCCTTGGGACGAATATATTAATTTATTTTTTTTTTCCCGAAGTAGTATTTATTTTTTTCCCAGTAGTATTATTTTGTACAAATTAATTTTTATAATGTTCGTGTTTTCGTGTCGAAAAATAAATATTAATTTTTAAGACAAGTAAATTCATTGAGGCAAAGAAAGGAATTTTTTTTTAATATATAGAAAGTAGTATTAATTATGGGATGAAAGTAATATTCATTTTTGAATTGAAAATTGAAGTAATTTTTTTTTCTTAAAAATTAGAATTTTTTTATATTTCAAAAAAAATGAACATTTCTTCTTTACTTCTAAATGAACATTTTAAAAAATAATACTACTTTATTCGTCTAAAAAAATTAATGTAATATTTTGAGATTAAGACACTAACATTAATTGCAGAGGCGAATGAAGTAGTATAATTTTTTTAAATATTCATTGGGATGAAGGAACTAATGCTCATTTTTTTGGAAAAAAAATGTAGTTTTATTTTTGTTTTAATCATTTCGAATCGAAAGTAATATTCATTTTTGAAATATTGTAATATTAGTGCCTTCGTTTCAAAATATGACATTACTTTTTTAAACAAATTAAGTAATATTTTATAAAATATTCATTGGGATGAAGATGGTATTTTATTTTTTAGCCAAAGTAGTATTAATTTTTAAAAATTAATCTTTATAATGTTTGTGTCTTCGTGTGTCAAAAAATGATTATTATTTTTTGAGACAAGTAAATTTCTTGAGCCAAAGGAAGCAATTCTATTTTGATATAGAAAGTTGTATTAATTATTGAATGAACGTAATATTCATTTTTTAATTGACGTAATTTTTTCCGTACAAAATAGAATTTTTTTAACATTTTTGAATTGAAGTAACATTTTTGATATAACATTTTGTAATTTAAAGATTAGTTGAAGTATATTAGTGAAATTAAAAATCTTATTATTGTCTACAAATATAATTATTAGAACTATTTATGTTTTAATTTTTTTTTATCAAAATTTGATGTATTATTAATCTTGGTTTCATTTATTTGTTCCTTTTTATATATAATATTTATGAATAATTTTTTCTTCAAATTTTGTCATATTTTAAACGTAAAAAATGGGTTCGCATATTAAAGAGATGAATGGTTTTATTATAAAATATAAAAAGTTGGGTACAAAGTAATTAGTGAATAGTTGTTGTGCGTATGACTTATAATTTTTTCATTGTAATTTTTTTATATTCAAAATGGGACACCTTTTATTAAAAAAAAAGGAAGTTTAAAATCGGACGAAGGGAGCATTTATTTATTCGATAGTGAAATAATTCATCCTAATTTTAAATTTAATTACTAGCAAAATAAAAATTAAGTCTTAATAATGAAAACTAAAATTCATTGAGGCAAGAAGGGAATATTATATTTCCCGGCTCAAGTCAACTTTAAAAAATGTCATTATACAAAAATTATTTTCTTCATTTCAAAAATGAATATTACTTTCAACTCAAAATAAATCACCAAAAATAATACTACTTTTTTGCCAAAAAAATTCATTATTATGTGCTTTAACTAGAAGGGAAAATTATATTTTCCGTCTCATGTAACTAAAATTTTTGAAGTAGCGACATCAAATTACTTTTTTTGACCCAATTCTAGGAAAACATTTTTAGTATGTGCTTTAACTTGATAATGCCATATTTAAAGAATTTTGAAAGTAAAAAATGGGTTGATTAAATTTTTGAATCCCTCCTAAACCCGCATTGATCCGCGTCTAATGAAAAAAGTTTGGAAATGTTTTCTTTTAAATCGGGTGGGATAGGGGTGGATTTGAGAGTAGCTCTAACCGTCCCATTTAACCCGAACCCGCATAGTATTCATCATTTTTTAGAATAAATTTTAAATATTGATAATATTTGTATATTATTATATACTTATTTCTTTATAGTTTATTGTATTTTCTTATTTTTCTATGTCATATTATTAATCTCTACATTTATAAGAAAATAAAGGGAAAAATATTATTTTATAATTGAAATATTAATATTTTTTTCTTCAACTTTTGTTCTATTTTAAACGTTAAAAAATTGTTTAGGATATTAAATAGATGAATGGTTTTATTATAAAGTATAAAAAGTTGGGTACAAAGTAATTAGTGAATAGTTGTTGTGAGTATGACTTATAAGACCATTGAATATAAAAATATTAAAAAAAATTCATTGTACTTTTTTTAAACTTTAAATGGGCCACCTTTTATTAAAAAAAAAGGAAGTTTAAAATGGGACTAAGGGAGCATTTATTTATTTGATAGTGAAATAATTTTTCGTAATGTTAAATTTAATTTCTTGCGATGTAAAAACAAATGATTATATAACACTAAAATTAAAGAAATATGTAAAAATCAAATGGGAATGTTGAAGTTGAATACGGTTCAAGAAAAAAATAACTTCTCAAAAATAAAAACTGATGATACTTGAAAATTTAATTTCAAGTAATTTGTTTGTTTGGAGAATCACTAGAGTCCAGAGTTCCGAACTGCAGTTGAAGAGAAAGATGTGGAGACTTATAACTAGATTTATTACGCTTTCCAATCTTTGCCGAAACTAAGTGATACTGTGGGCAAATTACTCACATATCACGCTCAATACACAATAAATATGTTTTAAATAAAAAATATGCGTTCAATTCCATACTGACCACTCTGATGTTTGTACTGACAATATAGTATTCAAGCAAGTTTTTCGCAATATATTAAAATAACTCAATTTTATGTTTGTTGTATTTTTATTTTCTTATTTTGAGTATTAGTAACGATCCGTGCATCGCACGGGGGTGTTACTAGTTTTAGTAAAAAAGGGTCCTAAACAAGATTTGTCTATTCAATATGGTCCTTATGATAAATGTTCGAGAAGATTTTCATCATTATTTTATACAAGAGTTTTGTCAAACGAAGAAAAATGTGATAGAGATTGGCTTGTGTATTCTAAGGAGCTTGATAAAGTATTTTGTTTTTGTTGTAAAATATTTACAAAAGGGTGTAAAAAAAGTGATATATCAAATAATGGTTATAGTGATTGGGCACATCTTTGTATTAGACTTAGTGAACATGAAATCAGTGCAAAGCATGTTAAGAACATGGTCACTTGGTATGATTTGCGTTTGAGATTTCAAAAAAATGAAACAATTGATAAAGTGGCACAAAAAGAACTTGAGAAAGAAAAAAATCATTGGAAAAAAGTGTTGTTTAGAATTATTTCAATTGTAAAATTTCTTGCAAAACATAATTTAGCATTTCGTAAAACTAATGAGAGAATTTTTCAAAATAATAATGGTAACTTTTTAGGCTTAATTGAGATGTTGGCTGAGTTTGACCCTATAATTCAAGGCCATGTTAAACGTATTACAAATGATAGCATTCATATTCATCGTCATTATCTTGGTCATAATATTCAAAATGAGTTAATACTTTTGCTTGCTTCAACCATCAAAACTGAAATTATTAAAAAAAATAAAAGAAGCGAAGTATTTCTCTGTTATACTTGATTGCACTCCGGATATAGGTCACCAAGAAAAAATGTCTTTAATAATAAGATATGTAGATGTCTCTTCCAAATCAGTTACTATTGAAGAATCATTTTTAGGATTTTTAAGTGTCAATGATACAACCGGGAAAGGGCTCTTTGAAGTTTTGAAAAATGAATTGAAAACCCTTGATCTTAATATAGATGATGTGCGAGGTCAGGGCTATGATAATGGGGCAAATATGAAAGGTAAACATCAAGGAGTTCAAAAACTATTTTTAGATGAAAATCCTAGAGCATTCTATACTTCTTGTGGTTGTCATAGTCTTAATTTGACATTATGTGATATGGCCAACACTAGTGGAAAAGCTATAGATTTTTTTGGAGTCATACAACGTATATACACAATATTTGCGAATTCCACTAAGAGATGACAAATTTTGAAAGATAATATCAAAGGATTGACTCTTAAGTCATTGTCTTCTACTCGTTGGGAGAGTCGTATTAATAGTGTTAAAGCAATAAGATTTCAAACTTCAGAAATACAAGAAGCTTTATTTCAAGTAGCTGAAAGTGATGATGATTCCAAAATAAGAAGTGAAGCGAAATCTCTAGCAAAAAATGAGCTAGGTAATTTTGAGTTTTTACTTGCAATAGTCATTTGGTATGAAATATTATCTATGGTTAATTTGGTTAGCAAAACTTTACAATCAAAAGATATGCTTATTGATATTGCTATTGAAAAAGTAAAAGGGTTGCTATCCTTCTTTGAAAAGTATAGAGAGAATGGATTTTCAAATGCGTTGGATACTACGAAAGAAATTGCAAACGAAATGAGTATAGATCCCGTTTTTCCTAAAAAAACGTCAAATTCGAAGAAAAAAACAATTTGATGAAAACCAAAATGATACATCCTCAACTGATGCACAATCTGAAGAGGAATATTTTAGGGTCAAATATTTTCTATATATTATTGATCAAGCAATTGTTTCATTAACTAGGAGGTTCGAGCAATATCAAGAATATGAAAATAATTTTGGTTTCTTGTTTACTTCTGATAAATTAAATTCATTGGATGATGCAGGTTTAAAGTCTTGTTGTAGTCGTTTTGAAGATACACTTAAAAGTGGTAATCAGTCGGATATTAATGGAGAAGAACTATATGTGGAATTAAAATTACTCCAAGGACTACTGCCTAAGAAAAAGATGGGACCTGTTGATATTTTAAATTATTTAAAACGTATGGATTGTTTTCCAAATGCAACAATTGCATATAGAATTTTGTTGACACTTCCTATGACTGTTGCATCCGCAGAAAGTAGCTTTTCCAAATTGAAGTTATTAAAGTCTTAGGGCTCGTCTGGTACACAGTTTTATAAACGGAGAGTTTTTAAAACGGAGCTTATTTCTGGACGCTATAATTTTGAGCGGCCAAAATGTCTCCAACTTTTTAAAATTCAACCGTCTAAAACTCTTGATTAACATGCTTAATAAAAAAAGCTGAGTTTTTTTATCTCCGTTTTAACAAAAACGCTAGACAAGACAGGGCCTTACTTACGTTCGACAATGACACAAGAAAGACTCAATGGATTGGCTCTCATAGAAATTGAACATGATCTTCTCGAAATAATTGACTATGAAGATTTAATTGAAGATTTTGCTTCGAAGAATGTTAGACGGATAATACTTTTCAAATAAGAAGTTTGATGATTGTAATAGTTTTTGAGATTTTAGTATTTTATTTTAAGAACATAATTTTAAAATATTTATATTATAACATATTTTCTTGCATTTTATTTTTTGTAAGTGTTTTTTGTCATTTTAAACTTTGCACAGGGCCTCTAAATTATGAGAACCGACCCTGTAATTATGGTCTTCAAATTTTCAAAGTCTTCAAAAAACTTTAGGTCTTCAATATTGTTATTGCTTCAAAGTCTTTGAATTTGTTGAATTCTTCTTCTTCTTCTAGTATCCTTCTCGCAAAACTCCTCGTTGAGATTGTCTTTTCGAGGCTTTCATAATCATCGTCTTCAAGATCCCGGAATTTGCCTTATTTTCTCAAACTAGATTGACTCCCGTGCGATGCACGGGGCGTTACTATATATTCAAAAGACAAAAATTGAACTAAAAAAAACTTTCTTGAATAATATATTGTCGGTACAAACATCAGATTGGTCAGTAATATCATCATTACATATCAATATTTAAAATCATTTACCTTTATAACTCTGGATGTGGCGACATATATTGGTCATAGCAAAATTTTGATTTCTTCAAAATAAAGACCAAGTTTTTGAAATTTTTTTATAACTCATTTTGGGATGAAGGGAGCTATAAAATAATTTAAATTGCAAATTAGATGAAACATTGATTAGTATAAAGAGCAACTATAGAGACAATATTTATTACATATATCTTAAAATGAACGAATGACCCATTTTAAATATATAGATGGAGACTTAAAAAATTTAGACCAAGCTTCTAGTAAAATGAGTACATAAACCATTTCCTACCCACATTAAAAAAAATCAAAAATTAAATAAATTGAAATAATAATTTATTTATCTTAAAATAAATTTTTTCTTCAGTGATTTTTTTCTATTTTTAATCAAAATAATTACTATATTATAAATAAATTGTATACTAAGCAAAAATAGTTATGACTAGTTAAGTAATCATTTAGTACCCCATTGTAATTGTATGACTATTATCAATAGGAGTAACTTTCTCCATTTCGCCTAAATTCAAAGCCCAACATAAAATGTAAAAGAAAATAATACTATGTAAGTACATATATTTAATGAAAATAAACAAGAGATAAAATTATAAAAATTAGAAAACAATAAAATAGAAATAAAATAAACATCATAAGAAATATGCATTTGTCTATATACAATTTTGTAGTATTTTATCATTTAAAAAAATTAAATAAAACACACGAACATTTTTATCACATACAAAATAAGTAATTGAAATCAGTAAAAAAAGGTGAAGATTGAAAATCTAGTAAAAAAAAAGTATATTTTATTTCTTTTTGATAAAGACAATTAAAAAAAAAATGGTCATATCAAAAGGATAGTACATTTATCTAATAAAAATTAATATTACTTTTTTTCAAATGAAAATGTTCCATTAACTCATGCTCGTACATCTAAAAAAAATACTAACAATTTCGTTAAATGAAAAAAAAAAAAATCCCCAAACCCTCCACTCCCTCATCAAACCCAACCACTTCTTCATCTCCCTCTTTTAAAATATCAATTTATACTATCTTCATTTCTTATAATATTGACATACACTTCAATCAAAATTTTAAAAAAGATGGTCATCTTTCCTGATATTCGTCTTTATAAATACATAATTTTTTGAGACGAATAGAAAAATCACCAACTTTAAAAATACTTTATTTACTATGCTTCAAAGATTTTTTTTTTAAAAAAATTAAATAAATTGTTTGATATATCGAACTAAAATAAACACAATAACCATATTACCCCATCTCACTTATTAAATAAAAACCAAAATCCACATTCATCACACTCCCCTATATATATATATATATATATATATATATATATATATATATATATATATATATATATATATATATATATATATATATATATATATATATATATATATATATATATATATATATATATATATATATATATATATATATATATATATATAATTATTATATTAAATTACTCTATATATTTTATAAATACACAATGGTTTTGTTTATAAAAATTCAACACCATTCCAACTCATCATCCTATATCCCACCACTCTTATTTTATTTTATATTATTTATTTTTATGATTAGTAAAATAATTATTATTATTATCATTTATAATTAAAAATAAATACATCACACTTAATTAATTTTTAGTAAAAAAATTGAAAAATAAAAAATGAAAATTAACAAAGGATAATTTTCATAGAATATTGATATGCACTTCAAACCCAACCCACTTCTTCCTCACCCTCTTTTAAAATACCAATTTATACTATCTATATTTCTTAGAATATTGACATGCACTTCAATCAAAAACTGTAAAATTATGACCATCTTTCCAGATATTCGTCTTTATTAATAATTTATTTACTATTCTTCAATTTTTTTTAAATAAAATAAATAAATTATTTGATGTATCGAACTAAAATAAACCCAATAACCATATTACCCCTTCCAACTCATTATCCTATACCCCATCACTTTTATTTTATTTTATATTCGTTATTTTTATAATTAGTAAAATTAATATTATTATAGTTATCATTTATAATTAAAAAAAATACTTCACACTTAAATAATTTTGACTCAAAACATATTGAAAAATGAAAAATAAAAATTAACAAAGGATAATTAAGAAATTTATATTAAAAAAATAATTTTTTTTTCTGTGTCCAAATCAAATGAAAATAGTTTCTATTTAAAGAGAAAAAAAATTATGAATTTTGGTGTAAAAAAATTAATTTATTATAAAATAATTTAGGTAAAAGAAATGGGTTAAAAATAAAAAATCAAAATTCAACAGCCAATAGGAGAACGCCAAGTGT
Organism: Adenophora triphylla var. japonica; assembly: GCA_022495995.1. NCBI lineage: Eukaryota > Viridiplantae > Streptophyta > Magnoliopsida > Asterales > Campanulaceae > Adenophora > Adenophora triphylla. The sequence goes on from JAFEMH010000066.1 coordinate 357,102, forward strand.
CAAAAAAAATAAATAAATGATTCATCTGCCTTCACGCAACCTTGTCGGCGCGTGAAGTAAACGCTCCTGGAAAATGTCCAAAACGCCCTTCAACAAACGGATGACACGTGTCCAAAATTTCAATAAAATTAAAAATAAAAATTAAAAGGCCAATTACAGCTCGCCACGTCTCTTTTCAGTCAAATTTTTTGCTAATTCGTCACGACGTGAAATGACGAAATTGCCCCTCAAACCCCCTTTAATTACCACAATCTTCCTTCTATATATATATATAGATATGCGTCATCCCAATTCGCAAGACAAATCAATCTTTCGATAAGAGAAGGTTTTAGTTAGTTTTGCTTTGACGTCACCACTTTTTCTGCAACACTAAAAGTAGCCTCCGATGCTACCGTGAACACCGTAGGGGTAAGTAGATCACGTGTCATCACCGAAAGAATATGATAAATATTAGCATGCGATTTTCACCATTGTAGGACATTCAAGTTTTCAAAACTTTCACCATCTAATGGGTAAGATGGGCTTTCAAGGTATTGGTGTAATTCATCTACACCACTTTGAGAACCACTACTAGATGGGGATGAAGTTTTTCCCTTTGTCATGAAATTCCATCATTTTTTTTAACATTTTTGTTGCTCCACTCCCTTTTCTTTCGAATGTTGTGTTTGATCCCTTTAGTGTTCTACAATAGTGGTCGAACAAACGATATATGATTGTGTGAATTGTCCTAAGTTTGCTCTCGGACAAAGTGTTTACGACATATGGGTTAAGGTCGGGCCTCGTGTTCTCATAAAATTCATCAAACAAGCCACCTAATGAGGAGAAATTAATCATATGATTCATTATGATCGCTAATTGGAAAACTACGGGAAAATGCTCATAATATTTTGTGAATTTACTTTCCATTTGCATAACGACACCTCCAAACGAGGCATGTGATCTAAATTGCCTAATAACTTCACTTAGGACATTTATTTTACGGCACAAAAGATGGGAGGTGGGATAATAACTTCCCGAAAAAATCTTGGTTGCCCTCCACCAAGGTTTAAGTAAATCTAAAAGCTTGGTAGTTATTGACCAATCATACTCACTAATTTGGTAGTCCATTTGATGACTAGAAAGTATTTCATGAGGAACACTCTATATTCGACAACCCTCTTCAACATTTTATATGTTGAGTTTCATTTAATATCCTCGGCCACTTGAGGTTTCTTGTATTTCATGTTATAAGCGGCGCATAAATCGGCATAAATTTTCAACCTTGGGCCGAAATTTTTGATAACATGGGAGGCCGTGTTGATGCTATTGGTGACAGACTTTAGTGAGTGTATCAAATCTTGTACACATAGATTAGCAATGTGGCATGCACACCTAACATGCAATAAAGCGCCATCTAGGGGAGGATTAAGAGCTTGGATCAACATTGTGGCGGCGAGGGTATTGTAAGTCGCATTATCAAAGGATATTGTTAAAATTTTGTTGGGGATAACATACTCACTCAATACATCCTTAATGTGACTTGTACATTGCAAAGCCGTGTGGGGGTAGGGCATTGTTCTAAAGGAAAGCATCCTCTTTTGCAACATCCACTCCTCATAAATCCAATAAGCGGCTATACAAGTAAAGGTTTCAAAATTAGAACTTAGAGTGGCCTTCCAAGCATCGGTGGTCAAGCAAACACTACCCTTGAATTTTTGGAGGTCGCTCGCTAGTTGAAGTTGACGAGTTTGAAAGAGTTTCTTTATATGCATAGTAATAGTTTGGCGGCTCATTGATTGGTATGACGGGTTAAGGCCTCTAGAATAACGGGTGAGTCTATCATCATTCGAAAGTGAAAGAGGCAATCAACAACTCGCTAGTAACATCGTTATCAAATTGACGTCCACTTTCGGGTAAGTGACACATGGTATATTTAGTTGCGTGTACGGTACCATCTATCCATTTAGCGGCTTTCTTATCATGTGTTATCCATGTGCCTCTTTATATGGGAGGTACCATGTACACCCACCGGGTTTAAAAATTTTGAGCACCTCTTGCATTTGGTCTTTGTTTCACCGTCAATAATTACTAAATCATATAAATGGACATATTTGGACACTCTAGGTTGTGCCTTTGCCTTACCCTTATCCTTCCCCTTTCCCCCACTAGGTGCACTACCCGAGGTAACATCGGTAGTAGGTGTATTTGAAATTGTGCGGGTTTCGTGGGTGACTTGTACATCGTCATCGTCATCCCCCTCCCCACCCTCATCTATGTCTTCTATGTGATGATAGGTTTTAGATGTATAGTTTGTGTTGGGCTCATTCATCCAATCCGGGGTCGAATTCGAAGTATAGCCGCGAAATGAAGGGGTGTTGATTGGGTTCGAGGATTGATTAATTAGATCAAACATAACTTGATCATTACCGTGCAAAAGAGAATTATCTATTGAGTGGCGGTTTGAAATGGGTTCATTTTGATTTTGAGTTTGATTTTATGGTGGTGGTGGGGGAAAATATGCAAATATATCATTAACTAGATCTTTCATGATATCTAGCAATATAAATTACCTAGTAATTAAAATTAAAAATGCAACACTTAAAAAAATACTTTTTGAATTTTCGAAAATTTATAAAGATTAAATAATTTTGGCAATAATTTACTAACAATTAAAGTAAACAATATTTTTTTTGTAATTTTCGAAATAAAAGTATTTTTTTTTTTGGAATTTTTGAAATTTATGAAGATTAAAAAATATTAACTACTTAACACAATATTTAACTAACGAGTAAACAATTAAATACTTAAAACAATAAAATTACCTTCAACTCTTATGATGCAATCACAACCATTCATCTTGAAAATAATTTGATAGTTTGGGTTTGAGAGAATTTTATAATGGATTGAATTTGTTTTGTAAGAAAAATGGTAAGACTTTCTCTTCTATTTATACTAATTATAAAATCATTTTGGACCAAATTTATTCCTAAATATGGCTGTTGGGAGGGGTAAAAATGTCCCAAAAATTTTAAATCTGATAAATGAGCCGTTATGTGTAATTTGGACGAAAATACCCCTCAAACGAATTTATTAACGGATATATTTGTGGACAATTCAAATAGACCATGCCCCACACAAAATTTATTAACGAATATATTTGTGGACAATTCAAATAGACCATGCCCCACACAAAAAAAAAAATAAAAAAATTGAACGAACGGGCTACGGACCAAACGGATCGTCTGATTCGCGGGCCAAAGCCCAGCCCGTCACCAACTACTTTGTCCAAGCCCGTCCCACATAGCAAGCGGGCTTCACGGATAACAGACCATGGGCTCGCGGGCAGCGGGCCACGAACCGGACGAGCTTCCCACGGGCCTAGGCCCAAAATGGCCAACTCCACTTGCAGCTAGTTTTTCATCAATTTTTTATTTCGTTATAAAATAAATGTAGTCCTTTACTAGATAATTATTTTTATTTTTTCATGTATATAATCATCTTGACTAATTAAAATATGAAAGAAATTTTGATGTTACATGGAAGAAGAGGTTAGCGTGAAAATAAGGTTAAAAAAGTAAAAAAAAAAATAAAAATAAGATAAAAATTACTCTTATATTGAAATACTAGTATATGCCCGTGTTTAAGGACACGGTTTTTTTTTTTTTTTTTTTTTTTAAGCAAGAAATTGGAAAGTGACAAATATATGAGAGCAAAATGAGAAATTTGCCGCTTAAAACTGTTCATTCAACTGTTCATAGTGGGGGTCTTATTTATACTATAGATTGAAAATGTGAAACCGACCTAAGACCTAAATTATACGGAGTATATGTCATACATTATGCATTTATCATCAAGTCTATGAAATGAAATTGCAAAACAAAGATTAGTTGAGACTTATTTCAATGGCATTATTTTAATGTCATAGGCTATTACATTCTCTCTCTCGAAAAAAGGTCGAGATTTTGAATTCCTCTCCCACTCCTACGTTATATTTAAAATGTTATAATTTAGTTAAAAAAAAAAAAAGGAGTAATTTCAAAAAAAATAAGGTAAAGATTTTTAATTAATATAAGCCACAAGGGAAGAACGTTAAAATTAATTATTTAATCAAGAATAAATTTGAATATACGTTTTATTAGAACGAAATACTTATTTGTATATCCGATCCAATAGTGGTAATATTAAAATAGAATTAAGTTACCTAAGTGGCTTTGTCCCAATGGTATCTTCGATGACTTCCCGAAGGGAGGCCACACTGCTTGATCTCCCCAATCAATGCTAATTCCTATCTTGGGTTTTGCAGTCCTTAGCCCTCCCACATCCATTCGCTAAGGAAGATTCTTGGGTTGCACCCCGTCGCATTGGGCACATCCGCGATTTACCTCCGCCTCATTACGAGGCCAGATGACTGGTCCAGTGATTGATCCAGCTCGAAAACCCTTAATCAAAAAAAAAAAAAAAATAGAATTAAGTTATTGGTGGTGGGTAATTTTAATAATTTTAAAAGGAGATTGTCTTCCCTTTTATGTTCTTTAAATGACTTATTAATAGGGATTGATGGGGTTGTCTCAACCCCTAACCTTGTTTTTCGACTACTTTTGTCGGTCGTTGATTTGACCCGATTAAGAAATGGTAAACTAATCGAAGGTTGGACCTTCAACTCAAAACTTATACTACTACCTCCTTTCTATTTTCTATTTCGGTTTAAATTTCTTATTTTCTCTTTTGTAATGTACTCACTCTGTCCCACGTAAATGCAAACTTATTTCTATTTTGGTCTGTCTCATGTGAATGCAAACTTTTCAAAATGGCAAAGAATATTCACTATTCCACCCACTCATTCTCTCTCCTACTTCACTTTTACACTCACAACATTCTCTTTCCTCACTATTCATCCCACTCATTCTCTCTCCTATTTAATTTTTCATACTCACAACATTTAACTTTTTCTCTTTCTTACATCACTTTTCCTTAATTCCCACACCCAAAAAGTTGATCCACATTCACGTGGGACGGAGGGAGTATTAATTTAAGGTTTTTAGTTATTTTATTTTATAAATAACAAAATATAAAATAAAAATATTTTGTACTCCCTTTGTTCCTAAATATTTGTCCCATTTCCCCTTTTCCTTCGTCCCAAAAAGTTAGTCTCATTTTCAAAATTAAAGCTTCAAAATCACTAAATTTTCAAAACTTGTAACATTTAGAGACGGAGTATTACATAACAGCGGTGTATATTATCAATAATTTTCAAAGCGTTCGTAAAAATAACCAAAATTAAAACTTCAAAATCACTAAATTAAAATGTTTGAAAAGTCAAATGGAACAAATGTTTAGGGACGGAGGGAGTACAATTTTATTCTCATAAAGTACATATATTACAAAAAAAAAAAACATTATTTTTTCATTTACTTTTCATCAACTTGTTTCGTGAATAATATTTTGAACAATTATATTATCAACTCACTAATATTTTTAAACCAATTTTGTCTTAATTTTTTTAATAAATATCTAAAGTCAAATTAAGAAAATTGGAACGGAGGAGGGAGTACTATTTGGTCCTGAAATTTGACAATTTATTTATGTGATTATGATTTTTATTTTTAAAATGTCATCACTTTTTTATAATATTTTAAATGTGCTCAATTCATTAAAAAAATATTGAAATGTAACAAAAGTTAATTTCCCTACTTGAGTTGTGGGTTAACTTGAAGCAATTGTAACAGTTGTAGGCATATAAACCTGCGTTAATATATAAATCGAGAATGAAATTAACGCATTAACTATAAATCAAATAAATTTAATGTTATCTGCTCTAAAGAAAAGTGAAGGGTGAGAACCGATGAAGCCATTCAAGTTAAAAATTTGCTTGTCCTCTAGAGCGAGTCAATATGATGATACTACGTATACCCTTTTTTAAAATATTGATTAATATTATTTGATTTGAAATAGTTTCACGTACATCAAATTAATCTTTGTCGTTCTTCGGGCGAAACCTAACGACTTATTTTAAAATTCACAAGCGCACGAGCTATTGAAATATAGCGGGTACAAGTATAAGTCGATCCCACAGGGACAGGAATTACTTTTGAATGAAATTGTTTTTACTATAATTGCAAAAGAGATTGGGGGAAATAAAGATTGGTTTAGGAAGAGAATGAAGCATACGCATAAAATACTTTAAATAAAACTCTTATAAACGAAGCATTCTCGGAATTGGAAATCATTTACACAATTTGTTCATCATATAGTCATACCTTAAAAAATATAGGTTTTCATGAAAATCAAGGATAGTACGTTAGGCTTACACTCTCGCCATGTCACAAAGGGGCATTCCGGCTTATCTCTAGCTGACCATAATTAGTAAGAATCCATTAAGATCGAAAGTCAACGTACTTTTCATTAAAGGAACATCCCTAGGCCATTGAACTACTCTCGTGATTAATGAAACCTAGTTTCTTTATATGGTTCCGTCGATCGAGATTCTCCGCTAGGTACTTCTCTCGATCGACTGAATCATACAAGTTGGATGTCTCCAAAATGTAAGTCATTTTGAGATTGATATAAAGAAATTGTTTGGATGAAGATAGAAGACAAGACTTTCATATTTAAGATGAACAATATGTGCTTTTGAGTTTCCAACCCCAAGAACAAGGAAAATTACTCACTAGCCATATGAAAGTAAACAAACATAAAATAATAAGAGATAGAGTAAGAAGAACTTATGATTATTGGGAGATGAATGACTGAAATAATACTTTAAACTTTTATTGCTTCTTTCCAAAGAAAACTTCAAGAATAATATGGACTTTGAATCTTCAAAACCTTTGGAAATAATTGTAAAGAATTGTGTATAATATACTCTTAACTGTTGGTATACTATTCTCTGGTAATTCCTGATATATCTAGACTGATTACAAGTGATCTATTTATAATGAGGAGGAGGCTCTTCAAAGTGGTGTCATTGAAAGGTGCCTTTAGAATATGCAGGTGCCATTTGCACGGCTGAGCTAAGGAAGTTGCACGGCCGCTCCCGCTTGGCACCAGTTTTGGATTTGAACTTGGGCAAATGGCACGGCTGCTCCGTGTTTGCTGCACGGCGGCTCTGCGAGGTTACACGGCCACTCCCGCTTGCAAGACTCGGCCACTCTGAGATTTGGGGCCAAAAATGGTCTAGGCATGGCCAAGTGCACGGCCGCTTCATGTTTGGCTGCACGGCCGCTCTGACTGGAATTTGACTTGTGTGCTTGATTTGCTTGTTGTTCTTTCATGTCCTTGCACTAAGATGTCCCAAGCATCCATTGATCATAAAATAGACTCTAAAACCTGTCTAAAATGCATAATATATACTAAAATTGTAAAATCGAAGGTATATATAAAAGAAGCTAAAAATAGGCTAATATGCAATCTAAATGATAACTAAACTAAGAAAATGTTAATGAAAATATAGGATAAATGACTATATAATAGTCACTTATCAGTCGTTCACCATTAACAGAAGAACATATCTTGTTGAATATTGGATGATAATATTTGCATATCCCGATTGTTATCCTTTCCATTGTTGGTGTTGATCATGTATATACACAGAAATAGCTGTCATATTCAACTTAGGAAAGAATATATTTCTATTGTAATTAGGAGATAGTTGTATCCTTCCACAAATTACTGAGATCTCGTCAATGATCTCCTCCTATATTTGTAATTGTATATATTACTCCATTGAGGTAATGAATAAAAGACAGTCCTTGATATTTAACTTGGTATCAGAGCTGGTTTCACCCAAGAATTTTATAAACAATACCACGTACCATGGAAGCAACTCCTGGTACGTCCAAGGCACCGACCGTGGATGTGATGTCACCGTACTACATCCACACGTCAGATAATCTCGGCCAAGTCTTCGTCAGTGAAATCCTTAGTGATGGAAACTATGGCACTGGATGAATGAGATGAGCAACACGTTGTTTGCCAAGAACAAAATAGGGTTTATTGATGGCACAATCTCCATGCCTGAATCAACATCTATTAAATGGATGCTGAAAGAGTATGAAAATACTCCTTGATTATTTTCGAATATCTTTGTGTTTCGGATATTTAAAATTATATATTTTGTAAATAAAAAGATTAGGAATAATTGTAGATAAGTTTGACTAACATATTAACAGTTTATTTTTAGTTAGTTTTGGTTTATTTAGGTAACTCTCAATGAAGGATTGATTGGGAAGATAAGGAATGATTCCTGGTATTTCGGATTGCATGGAGTGATTGACTCCTTGCTGTAAGTACCCCAATCTGGATCACCCTCTTCCGAGCACATGGGAAACACCGCAGACTCACAAACACAGTCTCGAAGACCTTTGACACTCAAAACCCTCAAAAACCCCAAGCCAAACCAAGGGAGGAACCTTTCTGGGATAAAAAGGAATAAAAGGACATTTTGGGAATTTTTCAGAATTCAGAAAAGCATAAGTAGTCCGTACGGACCTCTTTGCTGCAATGATTACTGAATCCCCTTAAAGTCCAACTTATTCCCTCAAATCCCGGAGAACATCATTACCCCCCTACATGGTTGGTCCGTACGGACCTCTTTGCATGCTGAGATGGTCCGTACGGACCTTATTGCAAGTAGACACCATCATGGCTAAATCTTATTCATCATCACAGATTCCCTCAAATCGAGGAAAACTAAAATTTTGGATTACCTGCAAGGTTCGTACGGACCTCTTTGCAGATTTCCTACACTATAAATAGAGGGCTCTCCCTCCCTCATTTTCACACATTTCCCTCTTCTCTCCTCTCCCCCCAGCCTTCAGGCTCCCCTCTAAGACCCTTCGGGGCACTCCCGGCCCCTTTCGGATCCTTTCGAGGCCTTCCGAGCCCCCTTGCGGTGCTCCGAAGCCTCCTCGAGCGCTCCCGCGACTCTCCCGCGCTGCCCCGAGGCACTCTCGAGGTACTCTGAGGCCCCTCGGGGTACTCCGAGGCCTTCCTGGTCTTTTCCGAGGCGTCCCGGGTCTTTCCGAGTCAAACCGGCAATCCCAACCCACGCCGAACCTCTGCCCGAATCCAACCAACGATTCTAACGCACGCCGAACCTCTGCTCGAATCCAATCAACGATTCCAACGCACGCCAAACCTCTGCCCGAGGGATCCCTGCGATCCCAACGCACGCCGAAACTCTGTCCGCAGACAACTGGCCCCTTTTTCGAAGCAATCCCGGTCCGTACCAGAACACTATTCCATCCTCAAACACTATTCCCCTGCGGAAGACAGACACGAACCAACATTGGTAAGGCTTCCTTTCTATACTATTTCAATACATTTCAATAAAGCAGTGTACAATGTAGACATCCGACAAAGCATGCATTTTTTAAAAAAAGCACATACACACACACACACAGCTTAAAGAATATTAGGGGTATTCGAAAGTCTCGTTTTACGAGGCGACTCGGGTGAGCTCTAAGATTCTAATATTCTCTTCCCGAGGAGTCATCTGACCTCCGAACTCAAAAATCTCATCACACAACAAAAAAAATAGTTTATTTTTAAACTGATGGCCTTTTTCAATGTTTTGGGCTTAATAAAAACGGCGTGGCGACTCTACAAAGCGAAAACACGGCGAGACACCTCCCAACTAACGCAAAAGCGGAATAAGCCAGATGCCGGGGCGCGAACGCGCTGCCTCTCGGATCCGGGCGACTTTCCCGAACGCGACGCAACGAAATGCGAGATGACCGGGGGCCCCTCCGCGCGCGAGCCGGATCCCGGGTAATTTCAGTTGGCGACTCCGCTGGGGATATTTTGTTAGATTTTTAAAACGATGATGAGGGTCAAACTTTTATTTTACCCCTTTTCTTTAACTGTTGTGTGTGTGTGTGCCTGTGCTTTACTTTTTTATTTTACAAAAAAAAAATAAAAATACAAAAAAAAATGCATCAATATACATCTGTGCATTCATTTAAAATTCTGCAAAAACTTCTGTTTTACTCAGAAAAAGAATTTTAGAGACAAAGACACTACGCGCACCGCCGCCTTGCTACACCGCACACTACTCACACTTGCCCTCGGTTACACCGCACGCTACGCGCATCTTGCCTCGAATACACCGCACACTACAACCCTTAACCCGGGGTGGTCTTAGTTGCGGTTCGTTTGGCCTTCCTACGCCTCTCGGACGCGCACGGATCATCCCAAACATCCCATCCTAGCCAAGCGTCAACCCCGCACGTTTGAGTCTTGAGTCACACTCTGTCCGGACCAGGTTGGTTTTTACCCGGTCAGGTGTCATACAAGCTGGATACATATCCCATGCCGGCCATTTACGAGTCGAAGCTCGAAACTCAAGATCCCTTGCGCAAGCAAAGCGATGAAAGGTCATGCTAAAATCTTGACCTGATCTTGATTTCCGAAGCTACACCCAGACAATGTTCCGTCCCGGATATACATCCATGCCCACATGACACCATGTCATCAAGCCTTAATACGTCAGCCATGACGATATGACCCAGCCAACGCCTAACGTCACAGATCCCTTGCGCAAGCAAGGTAAAGAGAGGTCATGCCGAACTCTTGACCCGATCTTGACTCAGGTGCCGGCTCGACTCACTATTCACATGGCTAACGCATTAAAACGAACATGACAGGCTCAATCCTTAGGTTCGGTTTTTTCTTTTAGTCCGATGGAAACAGCTTGCCCTATAGGACCCTCGCCCGGGGCTGTCCACCCTGGGATGTCGAAATACAGGTGCAAAATGAGGGGCTTATAGCCGCACAGATGGTCTCCACTGACCCAGGATCTAGCATAGTTGCGAAAAAGAAGAGCAATCTTTTCCAACCTACCTAGGATTCTGAGAAAACACTGTTTTAAGTAAATTAAAACAACAAAAAAAAATGGAAACCGCATGTCACGTGAGCTTTTCCCCTTTATCCAAAAGACCTTCCCGTGTCTAAACCTTGCCCATCACCCCCTCCAGCAAACCGAGAGTGATCAAGAATACCCGAGAACTACTCTCCCCGTGTCAAAGTCGCAAGGTCCAACATCCTTCCCACCGCATTCATCGGGCGGTCAGTCGGCTCCCGTGCCAAGTCGGTGGATAACAACGAGGAAAATGGGACCTTACCCCGAGAAATTTCCCAACCTTGGAAGAAGTTTGGCAGGTCCTCATGACTATTGAGAAACGCCAAGGTGAACAACAAGCCTGGATTGAAGGTGCCATGCACCACTTCGAGACATTAGCCACCCAACTACCTGGGGCTTCCAAAGTCATGCCCGCTCCTGCAGCTTCTAACATCTCTCATTGTCTCCCAGAAGTCAACCTGTTGCCCTCATACGAGCCATGCAGTTACGACATAAAGCCACAAGACCTCCCGGGGGAAGACATCCCCATTCAGCATCCTGAGGTCCCGGTACCACCGCCGAACAACGAACACATCTGGTGGGACGTCTGCGATTGCACTGCTTATCTGGAAATGGAATTCCAGGATGAAATGAACGAGGGCCGCCCTCGAAGAAAGAAGAAACCCTCTTCTCAACAAAAACTGAAGAAGAGATACGAATCCGGTGACCCCACGGTCGGAACCCTCGGGGAACCATCAGGAAAATTTGACTACTACGTCATCTACTCCAGCAAATCTCCTCGGCCTAGCTCTGCACAAGGCCACAGCAACGTCTGCGCCATGATCAGTTGGGACGAGCTCCGCACCGCCACCGACGGCCCGAAGGTCCAGATACCTCAACCCTTGTCTTGGGAGGATCTCAAAGCCACTGTTGATGCTTCAATAAAAGCTATGACGGTGAACGAATTGAAATGCGCGATCGGCCCTACGCCAATCAAGGCCCCCTCTGACGAAATAGGAGAGACAAGCAAAGCAGCAAAGCCAGAGGTGAACGTTCTAATGCGTTCCGGTCAAATCCCGATGAATCCTCCACGGGCAGACAAAAGGCCAGCCATACCTGAGCCACGAACTGAAAAGGGGCCCTATGCCAAAGAAGCCAAAACCCTTGACCCAAAAGCTGAAGATCCTGTCTTAACTCAGGTCAAGCGTACTCAGGCTAACATCCCGCTCTGGTCTTTACTCACTTCATCTTACCCGTACAAACTCAAGTTGGAAGAAAGTCTGGCCCAGACCATGGTTCCCATCACCGTGACACCTGATGAAGCGATTCAGATGATCGGCAACGTTAATTACAGCAACATCATCACCTTCACGGAGCTCGACCTCCCAAAATTTGGGGCTGACCATAATGAGCCTCTCTACATAACAGTTCAACTGGACGAGCGCCGTCTCCCTCGAGTCTTGGTAGATGGGGGATCATCCATGAACGTCCTTCCATCCAAAATGATGGATCTGCTAGGGATCAAAGCAACTGATCTGAAACCCTCAACTCAGGCAATCAAGGCATACGACTCAACGTCTCGCCCAGTCTTGGGAATAGCCACCTTGAACCTATGGTTCGAAAAGCAGATGGTCCCGACCGACTTCCAAGTCATCGACATCCCGATCACATTCACTGCCATCTTGGGACGCCCTTGGCTACACCAAATCAACGGGGTGGCATCCACCCTCCATCAGTGTGTAAAGTTCGTCCAAGGAACAGATCTTACCATCATCTACGGTGATAGCATAGTCACCAAGGGGACCGACACAAACGGCATCCCGGTCTTAGAGATCAAACACGACAATGACGGCATGATGCTAACAGGGTTCACCATCGAAAGCCCAAAAGCCCAGGTGTGCCACATAGACCTGCCTTTGATTTGGGACAAGATCCCTCCCCCGATGAAAATGATGAAGCACATGAACTACATCCCGGGGCCCGGTTTGGGAAAACGCCATCAGGGTACCCAACAAATCATCAACATCAAGGAACAGAATACCCTACATGGCCTGGGATACATTCCTACTCCCGAACACATTGCAGAAGACAAGCGAGCTGCACGGAAATGCTCCGCAAATAACAAACGAGGCTTGCATGCAATCTCCGAGCTCCGCCCTTACAGCTTCGACATAACCAAGTACTTCACAAAGAAAGCCGACAGTTTGAACAAAGACACAGAAAAGGGAACAGAGCTGATCAACGCCAAACAAAGCTGGCCGAAAACCATGGACAAGCTCCAGCGGAACCTGGCAAGATTCAGAGGCCTCAAGCCAAATCCCGTCAGAAGAGCATTTCTCGGTGCACCAACTCTGCCGGGACCCACGACCACCACTATTCACAATGAATTTTGGTTCGGGAAAACCCCCTCTTTGGCAGAAGAACTCGAAAAACTCTCTATCAACACCCCTGCCCCCAACAAGCGGGACGAGTCTACATTCGAGCCAGTAATGCCCAAGACAAAAGCAAAAGACTCCGCAGACGATGCTTGGAACGAGCCACTGCTCCACCTACTCTTCAATGAAGAAATCGAGGTGCCAGATCTAATCGATTTTGTTTCTAATAACTCTATGATAGCCATGATCGGGAATGGTGACACAAAGCCTTTTAAACCCCGCCTCCTATCAAGCTCATTGCCACTCAATAACTGGGCCACCTTCTCCGGACCCACCGCCAGCAAAAGGAACATGATCGAATAACTTGGTCTGACCCCTCGAGTCCTAGAGTCCAGTGTCAAAACCCATCCTGAGTCCATTATCTTCGAGTGTGAGTCTCTCGAGTCATCTGATGGCCTCACGCCAGAAGATTACGAACTCATTGCCAATAATGTATTCCCGTATGCTCTTAATGAATGCTTCGTTAACAACTGATAAATTAACTAACACACAAACAGTTAATAACGATTCAATTGATAAAGAAGCAGACACATTAAACGAACAATACATTAAGCACATCTTTAAGCATGTTGTCAAATGAGAGAAAAACCGGGCCCAAGTTGCTGAGGAGGTTTTAATCACAGCGATTTGCGAAATTGCTGAAGAGCCAAAGAGACGCCAGTCCAAAGCCATTTCAAAGACGGACTGCATCTTCCAATACCTCAAGAACGGGAAACCGCCTTCATGAACGAAGAAGGCCAACACGGGGGAAGGGGTCAAGGCCAAGAGCATCATGGCCCTAAAATGCCTCGCCTCCCACTTCGTCATCCTTGGGGACATGCTGTACAAAAAACGCTACCAAGGACCACTCCTACGCTGCATCAGCCAGGAAGAAGCGAACAAGCTCATGAGAGAAGTCCATAATGGGGCTTGCGGTCCCCACATGAACGCCAGAGCCCTGATGCAAATCATTCTCAGGATGGGCTACTACTGGATTTCCATGGAGGCAGACTGCATCCACTTTGTCCGAAGCTGCGACAAGTGTCAACGGTTCTCCAACCTCAATCACCTACCCCCTCACGACCTCTACTGCATGACTACACCCTGGCCCTTCGCCACTTGGGGAATTGACGTCATCGGGAAAATCGCTCCACCGGGCAGCAACGGTCACGAGTTCATCTTAGTAGCCATCGACTACTTCACCAAATGGGTCGAAGCCAAGTCTTACAAGGTGCCCACCTCCAAGAAAGTCGCGCATTTCCTCAAGGAAAACATCATCTGTCGATACAGCATCCCGCACGAGGTCATATCAGACAACGGCTCACACTTCGAAGGGGAATGCGACTGCATCAGCTGAATTCAAGATCACACGCCACAAGTCTTCTCCCTACCGGCCACAAACAAATGGCACCGTAGAAGCAGCAAACAAGACTCTCGAACGGATCATCCGAAAAATGACCACCCGAGGACGAGATTGGCCCGAAAAGCTGCACCTTGCACTTTGGGGCTATCGAACATCAGTCAGAACGGCCACGGGAGAAACTCCATTCGCCCTGACATACGGGATGGAAGCAGTCCTCCCCATTGAATTGGAAATTCCCTCACTCCGAGTGCTGCTGGAAAATGACATCAACGAAGTCGAATGGCTCCGAAGCCGACACGACGAATTGGCTCTGCTAGACGAGCGACGACTAAAGGCCATGGAACACGTCCGAGCCTACCAAAGCAGGATGGCGAGAGCTTTCGACAAGAAAGTCAAATCCCGAGACATCGGGAAGGCGACACAGTACTCAAAGAAAAGCCTCCCACTTGAACCAACCCAGCTGGGAAAATGGGAACCAACATGGATCGGCCCTTTCGTGGTTCAAAATATCTTCTCCGGAGGTGCCATGAAGGCAGCAGACCTAGACGGCAATCCCTTCATGAATCCGAGTCAACGGAAGCAAACTCCGCAGATACTTTGCCTAAAGAAGAACAATTGTGCATCTCTTGGCACTCCATGTAGTGTCGAACTACGCAGACCTGAGCCCTCTAGTCCGGGGGAACGTAGACAACCTTAATTGGTCCGGTCTAAAAACACACAAAAAAGTCAAAAGTTTGAATGTCGATCAAGACCTCCATCAAGCTACGCACTTTTCAAGAGAACGCCCCCAATGTCACCTTGACCCAGTCAAACGACGGCGGCAACATCAAAGGACATCCGGAGGTCACTCAACGTCAAACGACTGACCCGTGTCTACTTCCAAGCCAGAGCTTGTCTTCGCCCTCACGTGCTTCAAAAAAAAAAAAGAGCTCGAGCAAGGGCTCACAAAAATAAAATAAATAAATAAAATAATAAAAAAAAGAAGCTCAAGCAAAAGCTGCAAAAATGAGGTCAAGAGCCCGACGCCAACAAGCAAGAGGCAAGGAAGCTACGAAAATGACCGTCAAAACGACTTGTCAGGGGATCATCCAACCTCTCAGCCAAGCACAAAGCCCAGGCAAAGGGGATTGCCGTCAAGGCCCAGGCTGCTTCAGTCCGTAAATGCAACAGAAAAGGCCCAAGATGGACGCCGTCAAGGTGCACAAAAGAAACAAAAAGCGAACAAGAGATCTTGCGTCTCGACAAAGCTTTAAAAGTAAATCACAAATCACTAACAGTTACAACATTTCTTGATGAGTTCAAGCACGGTCTACTCTCAAATTCACAACATGCTAAAAGACAGCTTAATACGTTTAACAAATAATGTGTTTGCAATGCAATGAATGGATACCTAGGAGGTCATTCCGCGCCATCTGCGCTTGTCCCCTCGCCGTTCTTTCCTTTCTTCCCTCGTCCCCGGTGAGTCTTCTTTCGCTCCACTCGAGCCAGCTCTGCGTCTCTCAGTCCGTGATTAGGGGTCCTCCCCGTAGAGTCAAACAATCCAGCAGCTCTCAGGGTTTCATTCGCTCGTGCTTCGGCTCGGATCTCCTCCCTGCGAGTCTGCAAAAGAGGACCTCTCCCCGTCAGTCGGTCAACTCTGGTCTCGTAGTCAAACAAAGTGTCTCCCGTAACATCTTGAGGGTCAGACCAGGCTTCGGCACTCCTAAGGCAATAGCTACTACGACAACCTTGCCCCAGAATTGCTTCACGCCTGCTCCCCAAAATCACTTGGGACTGCCCGACATGCTGCTCATCCATGTACTCGGTGGTCAACATAACACTCTCCCGACGTCTAAGGAGCACCACCTGAGGGAAAGCGGAGTACTTCCATACCCTCAGAAAATACAGAAGAGCACCTGGAGCGGCCATACAAAGAGGAACTACCTCCGCAGTAGCAAGGTCATCCCAGCCCAACAAAGGCTCCTGCTTCATCCCAAACTGCCGGGAAACAAGCGACGGAATATAGAAGGAGGACCAAGAAAAACCTGGAACTCTGACAACATAGGACCCTTCCTGCAAGGCTCTCCTAGTCTCGATCCCCCAGTGCGGAACCCACCAACGGATCTGATGCGTACCAAGCTGTGCCATCCATCTCTCCCAGGCGGACTGATCCATATCTGAATGTGCGCTTGCCCGAAATTTAAAAGGGATTTCGAAGGTTTGGAAAAAAAAGGAGTCGCCACGCCTTGCTTAGAGGTGCACTTTGAAAAACCTTTGGAAAGAGAGTGGGTTCGGGGGTCAGGTTACGTGTTGGGAAGAACCGAGAGTTCACCCAACACGCCTCGTCCGTAGATGAGTCTTTCTAATCTAGACATCCAAATAATTCAAAAGACGTGCAAACAATGATAATGAAACAAAGTGCGATAAACATGTATTTTATTGAATGAGAGAGATCATTACAACTTGTAGACCAATTGTCAGGAGGCCACATCCCTTTACATCAACAAGAGACAGACATAAGAACAAACGGGTCCTCTGAAGGGTCACATCTGTCGCGTGACATATGACTCCTTTGTCCTGATATGTCGCGTGACATATGTTCACCTTGCAGAGGCTCACAAATCAAACAGATCACCAAATCTCTAGATGTAATGAACAGAAACCAGTTCTAGGAATTGAACAACATGAATATAAAACTACATACTAAAACAACTGAACAAAACAAACTACAACTGAAATATGGTCCCTACAGATGGTCACAACATGTCGCGTGACACAGAACTCCTCATGTCCACAAGTGTCGCGTGACATATGTTTACCATCTGCAGGTACCTCACAAACTGAGATGCAGATCTAGCAAAAACAAAACAATTATATCAGAAACTATAATAACGATACGAATTAAACACGAATCAATCAAAGGAGTGTGGATATGGGAGATCCACACTCCCTTGATGCCCAAATTGCAAATCCAAATAGATCACATCAATATAAAGCAATTGGACTCAAGTATAAGCTATTTAAACAGAGAGATTGCAGTTGCCACTTGATAATCTGAGGCAGAAGGAGCTTGATTATCAAGTGGAGAAGGAGAGAGAATAATTAGAACAAATGGATGAGAGGGAGAAGAGGGGGAGAGTGTTACCCTTGTAGTCCTCAACTCTTACACCAAGTTAGGTGTAGGAGCCTTCAATTCAACTTCGAGATGAAGATCTGAGCACTGGTTGGGAGCTGAATCAAGGGGCTTCAAGTGTATAGGGGAGTAGAGATGGAATTGGGTTGAAGAGAGATGAGAGATGAGGGAATTGAAGGGGAATTGGGTGGTTTTGGTATGAGAGAGAGAGAGAGAGAGAGAGAGGGAGTTTTTGGTGTAATTTGGGCAGAGTGGCTTTAGGGAGGTGAAATTCGGATCCAAAACTGAGAGGGGTAGGGTCTTATTTATAGCTGCAGTCTATGGTCACTTTGTGTCGCACGACATAACGTTACCACTTTCCATGCTCCGAGTTGTCGCGTGACACAAGGTGACAATAACCGTTTTTGGCTCCAAAACTGATTCTGGAAGCTTCCTAGGTAATACCCAAAAAGTCCAAAATAGTTTTATTCTCTCTAGGTCCTTTAACTCGAGCAAAGTACAAAAAAGTACTTCCTTCGCGAGAAACATATGAAATGTTTCCGGAAGTCTCGGAGTGGACCGGGAATTTACCAAAACACCCCTAAATGCCATTTTATTACTTAAAATGCATCTGGAAAGGTCACGAATTTGGATTGGCGTACTTACAGAGCCCCTCGGCAACGTCACTTATGGAAGAAGTGAGGTTGTCGATAAAATAAGACCCAATCCCAATGAGCGGCTGGGGAAATGAAGCGGAGGGCTAGACGGTGAGCTGGGGAAAAGGATGGCTGGACCTTTTGAGAAAGGATTCCTACGTATCCCGGGGAGGGAATCAAGCCAAATCGTAGTTCGGACAATTCGGGGGGGTGTCTGCTGGTGGAAGGCTGTTTTGAGGCGCCTGAACCTGGTGGAAAGACTGTTTTGAGGCATCTGAACCTGATGGAGAGACTGTTTTTAGGCGTCTGAACCTGATAGAGAGACTGTTTTGAGGCGTCTGAACCCGATGGAGAGCTTGAGGCGTCGAACACAGTGGAGAGACTGTTTTGAGGCGTCTGAACCTGATGGAGAGACTATTTTGAGGCATCTGAACCTGATGTAGAGACTATTTTGAGGCGTCAACCCGATGGAGAGACCGTTTTGAGGCGTCCGAACCCGATGGAGAGACTGCTGAGGCGTCCGAACCTGATGGAGAGACCTGTTTGGCGTCGGAACCTGATGTTTTGAGCGTCTAAACCCGATGGAGAGCTGTTTTGGCGTCTAAACCCGATGGAGAGATCCATTTTGAGGCGTCCCGAACCCGATGGAGAGACTGCTTGAGGCGTACGAACCCGATGGAGAGGCTGTTTTGAGGCGTCTCGAACTCGATGGAGAGGCTGTTTTGAGGCGTACGAACTCGATGGAGAGACTGCTTGAGGCGCATCGATGAACTGGTGGAACCTCGGTGGAGAGCATTTTGAGGCGTCAACCCGGTGGATAGATCGCTTGAGGCGCGCCCAAACCTGGTGGAGAGACCGCTGAGGCGTCCGAACCTGGTGGAGAGACCGTTTTGAGGCGTCTGAACCTGATGGAGAGACCGTTTTGAGGCGTCTGAACCTGATGGAGAGACCGTTTTGAGGCGTCTGAACCTGGTGGAGAGACTGTTTTGAGGCGTCTGAACCTGATGGAGAGTGTAGCTGCCGGAGGGGTTGATGCTACTACTGCTGGGGATAGGTGTAGCTACCGGAGGGGTTGATGCTACTACTGCTGGGGATAGGTGTAGCTGCCGGAGGGGTTGATGCTACTACTGCTGCTGACAAGGACTCTTGCTTGCTGGGCAGCGACTCTTGTTGATGGCTGACGGTGGGGCTTATGGCTTTTGACGTGCTCTAGGAGATTCAGGTAGGCGCGGACTTTTCTGTCTCGGCTCTGCTTTGAGGGGCAATCTTGTAGATCTGCTCAGTTAACCGTTGTTCCTGCAGGGGAAAAGCGACACTCGAAACACTATAGGATTAGCGGGTTAATTACCAAAACTCAGGGCCTTTTTGGAAAAAGATTTTAGGAGCATTCTTTGTCGCACGACCTCATAAGGCAAAGGGACTCGTTTTGTCGCACGACCTCATAAGGCCAAGGAACAGTCCTTTAAAATGACGAACAATCGTCATTTTGAAAAAAGATTTTTAGAGGGAGGCCGACGGTTTTGAGAGAGAAAATCATCCATTCAGCCAAATTCGAGTGAAATCAAGAGGGATTAGGGTATTGGCTAGCTTTGATTTCGCAATAATGCCTCCTAAACCTCGACCTACGAAAAAAGGTCTTTCTCAAGCCCAGTTGGCTGCGCGGAGAAAGAATGCGTTGCGTAATCAGAGGCCCTTCGTTCCTCAAGCAGCGCGAGGAGATTTCTATCCTGAACTCAGGGAACATACTTCTTCACCGGGGAAAAGAAACACGGTATTTTTCGAAAACCCTTACTTTTCACTTTTTTTTTTTGAAAGGTTGATTTTTCAACTTGAAATTCTGGGCCTGCTTCATAGTTAGGGGTTTATGGGGACTCAAGACTACTTGTCTAACTGCCTTGACCCTAAATTTCTATGAAAAGTGTGGAACTTCAATTAAGAACAAATTATTGACAGGTTTCTTTTGAAAATTTGGGATATTCATACCTGTGCTGTGTTTACCTGCAGGAGCTGCGCACTAGAGGATCTCCGAAGGTTGTAGGCCATCTTTGGGGTCTGTTGCCGGGTAGTCAGGAGTTGGGGCACTCGCCCAAGGGTTTGGTGTACGCTGCGAAGTTTGGTCAATTCTTTGAGATGGCTAAGGGTGTAGGGGGAACCCAGAGGAGTGCAGGGCTGGTGAGAGCATTCCGAGAATTTTGGTGGGAGACTACACACTCCTTCCACTTTTCCTGGGGAGAGGCGACTGTTACCCCTTATGACTTTTCCGCCATCACGGGACTTCCTTTTACCGATGAGCCTTTATATCTGGAGGAGCCAGTTCTCGAGGTTGATCCCTAGCCTCCCACTGAGGCTTATTTCATGGACTTGATTGGTTTCCTTCCCCGGGGCAAGAAAGGGAATGGATATGAGCTTGGGGAGCTTCATGCTCAGTTGGTGGAGCAGAGTGAGGATTATCCAGATGAGGCGGATGGTACAGAGGAGGGTAGGTTGAGGGCTTTGAGGTTGGCCAGAGCTTTTGTTTGGGTTGGCTTATCTGATATGGTGTTTATTAATGCCACATCCACTGCTTTGATCTCTTTGCTGGAGCTATTGCGGGATTGGGATGCTGTTGGGAATTTGTCTTGGGGAGAAGCTGGGCTTGTAGAGATGTATTTGGCTTTGGATGATGCTAGCAGGGGAAGGGCTAAGTCTTTCAACTGTTGTCATTTTGCTTTTGAGGTACTCTTCCATTCTGAGTCTATCCCTTGCATCATCTTCTTTCTGTTCTTCTTTATCAACATGATTTTGCTCAGATTCCTCCTTCCCAGGTTTGAGCTTATGAGGTGATTGGTTGCTACGCTTGGAGAGTAGGGGATGCATATCCGGCCACCATGTTTCCTGCTATGCGACGCTGGGTGAAAGAAGCTCGGGTGAAGGTCCGGTCTGCAGATACTAGGGGACGTGAGACAGCTTCTTATCCTGACACTCTGGTTTGTTTGAGGGGGATTCCCGGGGGTTTGAGCTTTTTTCCTTGGGGGACCCGGTATGCTGATGTTGATCTTGGATATGCTTTGCATCTGACGGAGTGCCGCAAGTTGTTGGTGGGTTTATCTGGAGATGCACTGTATTTGGGAGCTGGGGTTTGCGGCAAAGACAACCCCCGACAAGATGGTTAGAGTTCCGTTGATCCCCGACTGACATTTGGTTTCCTCGGAAGTTGGAGGATGTGGCTTCCTTAATCCAGGGTGAGGCTGCTTTTAATTATACAGAGGATGGTGATTACGGGGTTTTCGTGGCGACGAGGTTGAGATCTCCACAGGTGGCTCCGAGACAGGATGCTCAAGGTGCGGGTTTTACTACTGGGCATGTGGTGGATGTTCCCCTACCTCCTTCATTTGTTGATTTTCTCATTCTGATTAATTTAAATATTAGTCATTTCAAAGCATTAGTCGGTGGGCAGTATAAGTGATCATGTAGAATAAAAACCATTTCAATAAAATGTAATGTGGGTGTGCAAGTGATGTCTCGAGTCTAGCAAGAATAGAAACAAATATTTTTTTATAAAAATACTCATAATATGGACTTGACAAACTCATGACCACATGAAAGACACTTTAAAACCTACGACGCTGACTGATTGACTTTCGGATCACGTATTTGATATCAAACTCAGCCAAAAAGAAGGTCCACTTTGCCAATCTGGTGGAAATGTTGCCTCTATCACCTTGAAACAAATATCTGATTGGGTCCATCTTGGAAACCAGGTGCACTGTGTGAGATAACATATAGTGCTTCAATTTTCCGACCACCCAAACCAAAGCTGCGCACGTCTTCTCGAGGGCAGAGTAGTTCAACTCACTCCCTTGGAATTTACGACTGACGAAATATATGGCATTCTCGATCTTAGAGTCTTTCTTCTCTTGTGCTAGCATGGCTCCGATAGCCGTGTCTGTGACCGTCAGATATAGAAGTAAAGGCTTGTCTCCGTGAGGTGGGCAGAGAATAGGAGGATTAACAAGGTAAGCTTTGATTCTCTCGAAAGCTAGTTGGCATTCCTCATTCCAAACCACTTCCTGATTCTTCTTCAATAGCTTAAAGATTGGCTCACATATAGAGGTCAGCTGGTTGATGAATCTGCTGATATACTGTAAATGGCCCATGAAACCTTTCACTTCAGAGACAGTTCTGGGTGGCTTCATCTCGACAATCGCTTTGACCTTTCTGGGATCTACCTCGATGCCTCGCTCCGTGACCATGTAGCCCAAAACTTTACCCCGGATAACCCTAAAGGTACACTTGGCTGGGTTTAACCTCATAGAATACTCCCGGAGTCTGTTGAAGAACTTCCTTAAATCTGTGAAGTGCTGTCCATCCGACCCTTTCGAGTGTATAATCATATCGTCCACATACACTTCAATCTCCTTGTGGATTATGTCATGAAATAGGGTGGTGACTGCTCTCTGGTAGGTAGCCCCAACATTTTTCAACCCAAACAACATCACAGTGTAACAGTAAGTACCCCAAGGAGTAGTGAATGCTGTCTTGTCTTGATTTTCTTCTGCCATCTTAATCTGGTTATAGCCTGCGAAACCTTCGACAAAGGATTTGACTTTGTAGTTAGTGGTTGCATCTACCAGCATGTCGATGTTCGGCAAGGGGAAGTCATCTTTGGGACTAGCCTTGTTAAGATCCCGGAAGTCTACACAAACTCGAACCTTCCCATTCGCTTTTGTCACTGTCACAATGTTGGCCAGCCAAGTCGGATATTCAATCACTTTGATAAAACCCACCCGTAAGAGTTTCTCAATCTCCTCTTTGACTTGCAGGGACCACTCGGGCTTGATCCGCCTCAATTTCTGCTTTATCGGCTTGATTTCTGGATCCAGGGGTATCCGGTGCTCTACAATGGAAGTGTCCAGCCCAGGCATATCTTTGTAAGACCAAGCAAAGACGTCCATATACTCTTTAAGCAGTTCAACCAGGACAACTCGCTCATCTCCGGAGAAGAAGCTACCAATCTGTGTTTCTTTGGGTTCTTCGGGCTCTTCCCGGAGTTCACTGTTGTCAATACCTCGTCTGCGGCTTGGGCTGACTTTCCTTTTGTTCGCAAACCTGCTTTGAATTATTTTCTAAAGCTTGTTTATCTATTAGGTTTGCATTATCTTCGATTGAATCTGGCTTAATTATTTTTAAATCTTGATGATTAACTTTAGTTAAGCGTTCAATTGTTAGATTGGCAATCACGAGATACTCGAAAGATCAATCATTTTATTCAGTAGCATAGGAAACACAGTGTTTACAACTCGAAGACGATCTTCCGTCGTGAGGACATCGATCGATCGGAAGACTCAAATTCAATCACAAGAGACTCGGGATTGACTCAGACACGGGGACAAGATTTAGACTTAGAGGGACAAGGACGAGGTTTGAGCCCCAGCTTTCCGATCATAGTCTCCCTGTCTGCAACTGGTCCCTGAAATGAAGTCCAGTTCTGTAGCGGCTCCTCTGCGACGGTCTTCAAACCATTCAAATCTGCCACTAGCCCCTTTTCAAACTCCAACATGGCTACCACCTCGTTATCAGAGGAAAAGTCAATCAAATCTCCGAGATCTTCAACAAGAACCAACCCTTCTGTATGCAACTTCTCTGTAGACACACCATTCTCGACTCCGATGACCCTGATTCTCAAACAATTCTGCCAAATCACCATCAATATCTAAAGGATCTGCACCACGGATCTTGTGCACAACATGGTCATCCAGAGCGAGCTTCTCAAGCTGGTTTACGTAATCAGTTCCCAAGAAATGATAGCTGTTCTCGTAGGTGGCAGTCACACCTGGCCTTCTGGGCAGACTGTCAAACATTTCTTTCACCGGGTTTTGGCTGCTGGCAAACTTCCGGATCATTCTCACTCTATCCTCCATTTGACTCAACTTAGGTTCGGGACAGACAAACATATCACCATCCTCTTTGACAAAATGCTGATTTAAGGACCAATTGTACGGGCGCGTCTCGGGCCTCTTGTACTTCTTTCCAACCGCTGAGGTCATCTTTTCCTTAAAAGCTTCAGTCCTGTCGTACATCTTATCTTCTTTCGTCACAGCGTACCCTAGGCCTCGTTTATTCCTCTTAGCTTCTGGCATCACAAGGTGACATGGTCCTCGCCGACGTTTTCCCACCCTGCACTGTGGATATAACTCATGCCTCTCATCATCTTTAACACTGGAGGGATCTTGTTGGAGGAAGTCGTCAAATCTATAGTGCAGACCTGTCCTTTGGGCTTCTCAATCGTAAAACCGCTAGGCATCAAGTTTCATGGTCGAGTTTAATTTCCATCACTGGCAAAGTATTAGTGCTGGTTTCTCCAATCGTAACACTATCACCATAAATGGTCATCAGGACTCCGTCTTGCACAAACTTTAGGCATTGGTGAAGAGTAGAGGCTACGGCTCCAATCTCATGAATCCAAGGTCTGCCCAATAGCGCTGAGAAAGTGACTGGAATATCGATAACTTGAAAATCTACCATCATCTCTTTACCTCCAAACATCAAATTCAAAGAGAGTATTCCCAACACTGCCCTAGACGTGGAGTCGTAGGCCTTTATGGTTTGATTGGATGGTTTAAGGTTCTGCGCATTGATATCCAACATACTCATCATTTTAGCCGGGAGTACATTCATAGCCGACCCATTGTCTACCAACACATGGAGAATCCGTCGTCCTTCCAGGGGTACTGTGATGTGCAGGGATTCATTATGCTTTGCACCAAAAGCAGGCAGATCAAGATCCGTGAAAGTAATGATGTTCCCATATTGCGCGGTTCCGATCAGCTGGCAGGCTTCGTCCGGGGTGGCGTTGACAGAAACTTTTGTTTTGGACAAGGCTTCTTCTAACTTCAACTTATGAGGGTACGAGGATGTGAGGAGAGACCATAAGGAAATATCGGCTTGGGTTCTCTTCAGTTGTGTCAAGATTGGATCTTCCTGTACTTCTTCATCCCTGGTTGATCTGCATGGGTGCTGAGAAGACTGGGGATTCGCAACTGCAACAGCTTTACCTTTCCCGGATGGATCTATGTTTTCTACTCCCAACATTCTTCCGGATCGAGTCAACAAATTAATTTCTGAATCTTTTTCAACCACAAAATCTTTACTGGCTTCCTTGAGCTCTGTTAGCGAAATTGGAACAGGACGAGTGCTGTAAGGCCAAGCTGCTTGCCTTATCTCATTTATAGACAATGGCGCCTCTACATTTGCCGCTAGCCTGAGCTCTTCTAGAGAGATCGGAGAATCTCTAGGAATCACGGAGGACATAGTGGTGGCAATCACATGCTCTTCATAATCGTCAAAATCAGCAGCATTATTCAAACCATAAAGATCATCAAGATGCAAAACATAACAGAAATTATCTTTCATTTCACCAGAAAAAGGGATTACATCAGTCACATTCTCATTACAACCAGCATTATCATTTTCAACTATCGACTTCTCAAACTCTATTACATTAACAAAGTAGTCTTGGCCAAAATCCATGAGGTTCACAGTGTTGTTAGGCAACGGGTTGTTGACGACATTGGGACGAGGGGATTTCTCAATTTTCTTCTCATTCACAAGCCCTTGAATGATTCTCTTGAGAGTGAGGCACATGTTGGTGGTATGTCCTGGGAATTGGTGGAACCGACAATACTTGCTTGTATCCAGGTTAGGATTGGGATTAAAAGGTTTGTAATTCTCCAGTGGCTTTATCATTCCTGTCCTGAGCAATCCATTGTAGACTTCCTCTGTAGTCATTCCCAAATCATCAAACTTTCTTTGCGGCCTTGGCTGGAATTTTCCTCCATTAGAACTGTTATTACCCCTCCTCGTGTGTTGTTGACAATATTATCTTTCACTGTTTCCCTTCCTCTTGGTGCCATAGCCGAGACTGGGTTTGCTGTCCGATATCTGAAACCACCACTACCGCCGTTTCCACTCATATTCAAGGTTTGATTAAACAACTTATTTTCGCTTCTGGCTCCCATGCCGACCATCTCCCGCAAGTCTGGATACCATCCTTTCCCGATTGCTTCTCTAAGCACTGGCTTCACACATGACAAAAATATGTCCTTTTGGTCTCGGAGGGGGATTGGTTCCGATAACTCATTGAGCTTAGCATTCCAACGCTTGTAAAATTCTGTGATCGACTCATCCGCCTTCTGGATAGTTCCCACTAAATCATCCCGAGTAGTGCGCCATTCCAAGTTGCCTCTATATTTCTCCAGAAAAGTCTCCGTAATCTGACTCCAAGTAGAGCGACATTCTTGCTTCAGGGCTAAAAACCATGTAAGAGCGGGTCCTTTCAAAGTCAAGTGGAAGTGGGATGCCATGAACTCGGGCGTACAACCCATTGCGCCCATAGTCATCACATAGGTATCTACATGCGTTTTCGGACAAGCAGTGCCATCAAAATCCATTTTCGACATCTTGAATTTGTGAGGCAAAGGTGTTACTTGGGCTGGATCTACCACTCTGAGACCGCTAGAACCAACAGTCAGCTTGTCTATCTGTTGTTGCATCTGTTTTAGCAAGGCCGTTACTCTGAGTCGCCCCTGAATCCGAGGGACGGCGGGAGCCACTGTTGAGGAAGGTACAGTGGAAATTGGAATTAGGCCCAACAGCAAAGCGGCCGGGGAGACCGAGGGTGCTGGAAATGCCAATATTACTGTCCAACAAACTAACAGAGCTAGGGATTCTGTTTCCATACATATCATAACCATTAAATTGCATGCTGGGGTTCTGAGAACTCTACTGCGCTGACTGATCCCTGAATTGACCAAAAGGAGAGAAACCTGCACTAACACACCTGAGCCGAATACGGAGTGGAGCCATAGAGATGCCGAGTAAGGGTAGAGCACACTGCTGGCTGAGGAAAACTGCTTTGGAGTTGAGACGGCTGATACTTCGGAACAGTGTCTTGAATTATCTGATTTCCCGAGAGACGGTACTGGCCATTCTACTGCACACCATACTGACCACCCTGATATTCTTCGAGATACACATTGTACTGAGGTTGGGAGTAACTGGCTCGGAACTGAGACCCATACTGAACTTGTGGCATCGGAGCATTGGGAGCCGGAGAAGAAGTAAGGTCAAAGAAGCTCACTGGATGACCACTATTCTTGCTAGGACCTTGTTGAGCCACCTGATGATATGCTTGGAAAGAAGGGGGAGGAAACTTTCCTTGGGCACTCGGGATCAATCCTGAAGATGGCACTTGCTCGGGGCGATGAACATAGCTTGTGGGTGGAGGCATAGCATTGTAGCTGGTTGGAACGGGCTGGATAGGGGAAATAGATCCGGTCTCATTGTTGCCCTCTTCGGTAATTTCCTCATAGGAACCATCCTCTCTACGGAGCATTGCTATCCCTCGGGCTCTCATAGCCTCCACGAAACGGTTATGGGCCTCTTCTTCTCGGATCTTAGCGTTCTGAGCTGACAGGCGGGCTTCACGCTCCCGGGTCAAAGCGGCTTCCAAGTTCAACCTCAACTCCTCTGTAGACAACTCATTCAGGCTTGGCTGATTCATCGGACTTGAACCTCCAGCAGATTGAGTAGCAAACAAATCTCCATTCCCTGCCATTTCTGATTCTGCACTGCCTAAAGCTTCTGAAACTGCTAAAACTTCTCTGACAACCCGAACTAAACGAGCTCCCGGTACGGATGATCGACTCCAACTCGCCGTAGCTGCAGGGGTATATATATGGGTTTATGAGGTAGGGAAAGAAGAGGGAGTACGGGAGAGGGAGAAGAAACGGAGAGAACAGACTCATACAAACAAATTATTTTATCTTCAAGTATAAATCGGTGGTTTAAATCCTAAGAACGGTTGGGAAAGGCTAATCCTTTATTCATGCTAACTATACCTTGGGGAAACCTAGGGACGCAACGTTCAAATTACACTAAATGTTTTGCATTTGAAATTAATAGTAAGTAATGTTACCTAGCCAAAACCTAACACGATGTGAGACGGACGAGTAGCCCAATTTCTAGTGAAATTTGGGCAGCATAACGGGTATTCTCGGGGAATTTCCAAGAAAAATCCGGCATGACTGTGATGTACCCGATTTTTGAAATCAAACGGAGTCGCCATGCCATTTTTGTTTTAAGGGCCAAAACTTTGAAAAATGCCCGAGATTAGAGATTTGGGTTCGGAGGTCACGTTACACGCCGGGAAGGACGTTAGTGTGCAACCGGAATGCCTCGTAAAACGAATCTTCCAAACATTTTAAAATCATTTGTTTGTGTGTGTGTGTGTGTGTTACTTTGGCCAAAATAAGTTGAAACTGAGGAAAGTAAAAATTGAGAATTCTTTATTAGACTTTGGAAAGATCCCATGATTTTTGGTGTGATTTTTAGGTTGAGATTTGGTACTCAAAAGATTTTTGGAAGTTGAAAACCATTTCTGCCAGAATAAAAAAGGCAGTGGACACTTGATTTTGAAATGGACTTTAGGGCTTGAAAACTCAATAATCTGGGAAAAGTCCGAGAATGAAAAATGTTCAAAACACCTTAAATAAGGTTTCTGTAAAAGAACTTCTCATTTTGGAGATGATTTGAGGGACCAAAACCTTCTGGAAATCTCAGATGTGAAATCTGGATTTCTAGAGACTGATGAACTGACCTTTAAAGGAAAATTTGAAAATTGGAGTTTTACTCACGAAAAAAATAAAGTAAAAATATGTCTAGAAATATCTGGATGTTGGCTACAAAAAGTGTTTTGCAGACAACACCAAATTCCAAGTTTATCTGTGTCCAAAAAATTAGACCATGGATTGGGGTCTTAGAAAATTGCTACTGGACAGCAACTTCTCAAGAAGGAAAACATGATTTTAAAAGGGGTTTTGCATCCATGCTTGTCCCCATTTCCCTAGATTTTGATTAGTAGTCACTAGAAATTTTAGTGGTGATCTACTATATCAAACCATCCTTGGGGTACATTAGGACTTAAGCATTTCATTTGCTTGGGAAGGGGAATTTTGTAGAGATGAAATTAAAGAGAAAAATCAACTAGAGATTTAAAATGTGGACCATTTGAGATGGTCATTCATGAAGATGAACTTCAAGATGACCATCTTAGGTCAAGATTTAAGTTAAACTAGACATAAAGTAAATCAAAGTAAGAAGAACAAGATGAACAAGAAGTTAAAAGGGAGTTTTAGGGTTTAGAGAAGGAGGGCTTTACCAATGGTGACACCCTATCTTCCTAGGCTTGGAATTTGACTTGAGGAGTATCAAGATTTGGTGTTTGACTTGAGGAGTATCAAGATTTTGTGTTTGGATTTGTGTTTGGGGTTTGATGATAGAGTTGGTCAAAGAGAAAACAAGTAGATAACACTTAAGTCCTCTATGTTTTCTCTCTAATCCTACTCCTAAGGGGTGATTTGAGCTTGGATTGGTGTATGTATGAGAGTATGTATGAGAGTGTTTTGAAAGTATTTTGAGTGAGTGGGGTTTGGGAAAGATTGAAGAGAAAATGGTGGCAATTCTAGTGAATTCTCACTGTTTTCTCCCTATTTTTCGCCAGAATACAGCTTCTATGAGCCAATTGTGTTGTGTAAACTGAGAGAGGAGAGTTCAATTTATAGGCCTCTGGAAATGTCAATAGGATCCGCGCGGAGGGTATTGTAAACGTGCACTGTTCATTAAATGCAGCTCCAGGCTTTGGACAGGAAGAATAAAATTCAAAAATCCAGCAGTTTATGTTTTTCAACTTGCCCAATTCGGATTTTTCCAATTTCTTTTGCCTTTTGAGATTCTTTCCTTGGTTTATCTTTAAATGGCAAACCCTAATCTACCCTTGGTTGGTTAGAAATGTTAGAAATGTTAGGAATGTTAAAAATTCCGTTAATTTTCTAACGAAAATGCTAACAACTCAAATTGGAGTACTTACAGTAGCCCCTCGGCGACGGCGCTTTCGAAGGAAGCGGGGTCGTCGATAAGAGTAAGGCTCCAAATTTGACAGGATGATCAAGTGATCGAGTGGCTGAACCTATTTAATAGGCTACCTACGTATCCTTAGTGGGAATCAAGCCGGTCGTAATTCGGGTCCTTCGACTATCTTCAGACATCGACCCTAGAGTGACTGTTTTAGGATGTCAACCTGGCGAGCGAGTTATGCAGTGGGTTGCTGAAAGAAACTCTGCTGGGGATAAGAGATGACCATTTTCGGTCGGATGGCTATCCGCTCTACTGGGGATAGGAATGACCATTTTCGGTCGGATGGCTGAACCTAATGATAGGCTACCTACGTATCCTTAAGAGGAATCAAGCCAGTCGTAGTTCGGGTCTTTCGACCCTAGAATGACTGTTTTAGGATGTCAACCTAAGATTTGACTACTTTTGGGAAGTCGCCCTATGATTTGACTATTTTTGGGAAGTCGCCCTATGATCTGACTATTTTTGGGAAGTCACCCTAAGATCTGACTAATTTTGGGAAGTCACCCTAAGATCTGACTATTTTTGGGAAGTCACCCTAAGATCTGACTATTTTTGGGAAGTCACCCTATGGTTTGACTTTTTTTGGAAAGTCACCCTAAGATCTGACTATTTTTGGGAAGTCACCCTAAGATCTGACTATTTTTGGGAAGTCACCCTAAGATCTGACTATTTTTGGGAAGTCACCCTATGGTTTGACTATTTTGGGGAGTCGCCCTGTGGTTTGACTATTTTAGGAAAGTCACCCTATGGTTTGACTATTTTGGGGAAGTCACCCTATGATCTGACTATTTTTGGGAAGTCACCCTATGGTTTGACTATTTTGGGGAAGTCGCCCTGTGTTTTGACTATTTTGGGGAAGTCACCCTATGATCTGACTATTTTTGGGAAGTCACCCTATGGTTTGACTATTTTGGGGAAGTCGCCCTGTTAATGACTTCGGTTTGTCGAATTAGGGGATGATTGCGATTTATCGCTTTCCTTGTGTTGTGTGTGATAGCGTTTTAGGTGCCTCAAACCTTAATGATGGCGTCTTAGGTGCCTCGAACCTTCATGATGGCGTCTTAGGTGCCTCGTACCTTGGAGATGGCGTCTTAGGTGCCTCGAACCTTGATTTGAAATGATTTCCCTTTGATGGTTTGGGATAGATGGTCTATTGGTGGACTTCATTTGAAGGGATCAGTCTTATGTTTGCTGCCGAGGAAATGGATGATAATGGAAAAAGAAACGGGATCCCGTTAACTTCGCTGGGGATTTTGTTAGCCTTTGTTGGAGTTTAGTTCAGGAGTATGAACCTAAATGGGGACTTAGTTCAGGGGTATGATTCTAAGTCGAGGTTTAGTTCAGGAGTATGAACCTAAATGGGGACTTAGTTCAAGAGTATGATTCTAAGTCGAGGTTTTGTTCAGGAGTATGAACCTAAATGGGGACTTAGTTCAGGAGTATGATTCTAAGTCGAGGTTTTGTTCAGGAGTATGAACCTAAATGGGGACTTAGTTCAGGAGTATGATTCTAAGTCGAGGTTTAGTTCAGAGTATGAACCTAAATGGGGACTTAGTTCAGAGTATGATTCTAAGTCGAGGTTTTGTTCAGGAGTATGAACCTAAATGGGGACTTAGTTCAGGAGTATGATTCTAAGTCGAGGTTTTGTTCAGGAGTATGAACCTAAATGGGGGCTTAGTTCAGGAGTATGATCCTAAGTCGGGGTTTCAGTTCAGGAGTATGAACCTAAATGGGGACTCAGTTCAGGAGTATGATCCTAAGTCGAGGTTTCAGTTCAGGAGTATGAACCTAAATGGGGACTCAGTTCAGGAGTATGATCCTAAGTCGAGGTTTTGTACCTGAGGGAGACTATTTGAGGGCATTCTTGCTGGGGAAGATTTGAGCTTACGAGGATTACCGGGGAAAAGGGTGACCGTGTTGGTCAAGTGGCTGGACCTATGGTGGGCTACCTACGTATCCCGAGTGGGAATCAAGCCTGGACGTAGTTCAACAACTGCTGGGGATGGTCTTTGATGGTTCGACGGTATTCGAGAGTCACCCGAGGTTTGACTGCTCTGAGATTTGACTATTTTAGGGAAGTCGCCCGAGGATTGCTAAAGCTTACATTGCTATTTGCGGAGATAGAGATAGCTAAGGCTATGGGTAATCATGCAACATTTGTGAGTGTATGCATATTTTTGAGGTATGTTGAAGGATTAACGTACCTTTGCTGTGCTTACCTGCAGGAGAGCAAGTTGCGGGGCTGTGTGGTAGTTGATAGTGTTGAGAGTCTTGATGCATCTTTGAAAACTTGGCGTTTCTGTCCGAACCGTATTTGAGATCTTGGCATCTCTAACCGAATTGTATTTGAGAGCTTGGTATCTATGACCGATTTGTATTTGAGAACTTGGCGTCCCTGACCGAACTGTACTTTGAGATCTTGGCATCCCTGACCGATTTGTATTTTGAGATCTTGGCATCCCTGACCGATTTGTATTTTGAGATCTTGGCATCCCTGACCGAACTGTATTTGAGAACTTGGTGTCTCTGACCGAACTGTATTTGAGAACTTGGCGTCCCTGACCGATTTGTAGACACTGGAGGTGATCTGCACATCTTTTGCCTGGAATCATCTCTCGCCGAAAAGGGGGATTTGATTTCTTGCAATTTTGTTGAAACCATTGATTTTTGGCTTTGGTAAACATCTTCCTTGTTGAGGGTGAGTCTCAATAGCGAAGGAAAATGGTCTTTCACGTTTGAATTCTTGCATTGGTTAGTAGAGAGGAAGAAGCATATATGACATTCATGATGACAAATGCATGCATAGAACCAAAAATGATTGTGAGAGCATCACTGCATATGTTCGCGAGATGATGCATTTACTTGCTTTTGAAGATGCACCTAGTCTAAGCTTTTGGCAGGGAAATTATGATTTATAATCTTCAATCACTTAGGATTTTTCCTATTGATTCAAGTTTTGTGCATGCTACATGAGCCCTTGGGATATTTTTGTGGGGATGCATGGTGATGAAAGGGGATGCATTCTGGAGACTGTTTGGGACAGATTTTGAGCAAGAGGGGGAGGTGAGAGCCCTCGATCGCGATTTAAACAGTGGTTGTTGATGAGTTTTTTTTTTTTTTTTTTTTAACGGTATCACATGGACCTCAATCTTGATGAGATTGGATTCGGATCCGGGTCTTGATTGGAATTTTCTCTCTCAATCTTGGTCATTTGAAGGCGTCTTGACGAGTGCTCTAGGGCACGTTGATATGAGTGAAGGTTCTTTCATTTGGGTGAGCTGTGACCTCGGCCGAAACCTTGTTCGGAGAATGATTTGATGAAATTGCTAATGTAGGGAGAAACCCAGATCTTAAATCCCGATGCTACGGGAAGCTGCTATGTACCAAGTTCTGAAGCTGAAAATCTAGTTGTTGATGTGACTAGACCTTTCTTGTGACTTGATAAAATTCAGATCCAAAGGACCAACTTGACAAAGCCCCCGGATCCTATTAAAGCGAGGAAAGATCCCTTCTTTGGCAAAGCCTCGGTCTGAAGAACTGAGTAGGCAAAGTCCAGATTTTGAAGAAGCGACTCGGCGAAGCCCCAATCTTATAACCTCGTTGTCATTAGCGAGTCCCAATCGATTGGTAATGCAAAGCAATCCTGAAAATAATCGACAAAGATCGAATCTATCTCGTAGTGAAAAACTCAATGTGGACCCAAAGATGACTATAGAAGTCCCAGCTTGAAGAGGCGATACAGAGAACACAGGAGAACCGCTTAGCAAGCCCTAGCGTGAAGAAATTGTAGTAGTCTTACAGAGGAGGCACCCATCTTTTCATACCTTAGTCAACCAGTCACTTGGACAAGACTCAGAAATATTTACGTGCAGGGGCATATCTTTTGAAAGGTGGGAATGTCTCCCGAATTTGTGTATGACACTCTCGCTTTAGGTTTGACTCTTTTGAGAGAGTATAAGCATCACAAGGTGTGGAAAAGTGTATGGAAGCCCCTGCTGACAGAAAGACAGTGTTTGGCTCTATTTCCCTATGATGGAGAGAGAGAAGACTTGTCGAGACACTTGAAAACTTGTCTTATTCATGATGATCACAAGGCTGCTTAAAATCCTTTGTTAATGTTCGGGTTATCCAACTCCTAAATCTGATATGAACAAATATTTTGATTAATCACAAGGAGAAAACCAACTGATATCGAGAATCAAGCTCGGAAGGGCGGAAAGTGTATAGGGACGATCTTTAATGAGACCGAATTTTTTTTGAGATTTGTTTGTGATTTCGACCGGACCAGTGATGGTTGCCTACGTTCCCCTCATTAAGAGGAGCTCAGGTCGCCGTAGTTCGGGCCTATCCCGGATGAAAAGAGAACGAATGTTGAAATTTGAGGATCTGAGGACCTTTGGGGATTTTGAGGATTTGGAGGATTGAATAACATATCCCCTTAGAGTGTCCATGAAAGACACGGATGCGAAGCTTGATGGGACATCCACGGCAAGTGTTTGTGGAGTAGAAATGAATTATGCTCACATGAATCAAATTTGAATTTGCACAATCTTTGATTGGTAATTTTGAGCCAAAATGGATTAGATTCCAATTTAAGCAAGCAATGAACCATTAATTTGATGAAATTGCTATCCGATAGGAATTGCAGCTGGGTTTCCGGGCTTCGATCGGCCATCGGGTAATTTTGGGAGTTATGACCTCTTAAAGTGAGGGGTCGGCTGGGCCTTTTGCTGACTGAACCTCTAAAGATGAGAGGTTGGCTTGCAGGGATGTGTTTGGAAAATCTATGGCAGGGAAGATTGATTGCCCCTAAGGATGAGAGGTCAAATTTTGACCTTGGCCAAAGGCGAGGGTAATGGTGATGGGAGTATCCTCTAAAATTAAGAGGATGGCTTGGGATTGGTTTAAGGTAATGATAAGAGGAAGTCCAAGCTATCGAGAACTTTTGTGAACTTGCGAGAATTCGGGCTCCTTTTTGATCATTGGAGAGCCTCTTTTTTTTTTTTTGGAAGGCTTCCTGAGGAGCTTGGAATTATATTCGAGATTGTGAGGATTTTAAAATCATTCTTTTGAGAATTCGAAAGGCCTCTTTGAGGAGTTGAGAATTATCTTTCCTTCCTTCACAACTTGAACATTTTATGCATCGCCGACTTTCGACGCTAACTTCTTTGGCGTTGCTTGGACTTCTCTCAATAAGGAGCAAAGGTGATGGCTAAACAGGGTTTCAAAACATGCCGATCTTGAAATGAAAGGGTAGTGTTTAGTGAGGGTGAGGTAATGGCTTTCCTATGGGTGAAAGGCTTCAACCGCAATCCCTACCGGATGACCTGAGATTAAGTCTTCATTGCTTGCTTAAGCTTTAAATGAGAAAAGATCCATGCAAATTCATCGAACAACGAGATGATGAGGCTGATGAAAGGTGAAATTGTCACGGCTTGAATCACAAGTGATATCCAAGGTGATAACAGCACCAACGATAGCACTTGGGATGGCACACACACACACTTCAAAAATAAAACAATTTTGTAAAAGAGTTTGCAGCGGAATAAAACACCAAAATTGTTTTTCTCAAGTTATATAAATATAACTTGAGAGTGCCTCTTAGGCAAGACTTTATAATCACTATGAATGAATTTACAAAGCCGAAAGTTCCCTATAGCTATATCTATTTTGAGCTCTATGGAACAAGAGATAAAGAACGGAATCCTATCCTAGCCTTCACACACCTTGATACCAAAGTAATCAAGTGCGAAATTACAAGGGAGAAAGGATTAAAAAGAACCAAACAAAGAACTCTATCTCTAAGCTTTTCGAAGGTGTGAATGTGATGAAATAATTGGCATGTCTTCAAATAAACCTTCCAAGCTTATTTATAGTCTTCAAATACTTGAAGGCTACTCCAATAACAGCCTTGGGGCTGGTCTTGCACGTGGAGGAAGTGTAGGGAGAGTGGGTTAATTTGTTTCCACAATTCTAGCTCCCACTTCCTATTTTGTAGCAACCGAGTTGTTGAATCCTCAAGCCATGCTTCCACGCCTTGTACTCCTTTGCTTTATCATCCTTGTACTTCTTCTATAACTCAAAGAACAACCTTTGACAAAGTCTCCATACGTGTTGTTGTTGTTTGCCAAAGTTACGAATTAATACATAAAATGTATTAATTCTTTTCTTCCAATTTCCACACGTGTCTAGCTCATTCTTTGATGCTATTGCACCCTGAAATATAATCATAAACCATAGACTATACAGACCATATTAGTACGTTAGTCCATTAAATAACAAACAAGAAATATACAACTATATAATTTTCAGTCCAGGAAATCATCTGTGATATCACCTGGACTTTTGGGAAATCATCTGCGATATCACTGCAGATTACACTAACAATCTCCCTTAGTTGGATATTTCTTTCCAAACTCAATGTGCCTTTCTGTCTGTAGGATTAGTCTATATACAAATGTACGTAGCATAGAACACAATAATATCTCCACAAAAATTAACTCCCCTTAATCAAGGAGCTAATCCTAAACAATGATTTATCATAATAAACTAATTTATTTCAAACTTTAAAAAGTTTTCGAAATAAACTAAGTAACCATTAAAAACCATAACCATTGTAGCAAATATCATCCAAAACTAGCAAAAAAACAACCTAGCGAGATAAGTTATTAACAAACCAACTAAAGTGTTTTAGCAAAAATAAACAAAATAAAAGTAAATTGTTTAAAGAACCACCACCATCACCAAAATAAAAACATTGTTTGTAGGACCACCACAAAAATAGTCACCCATATGATAGTGGCAACATCAACCTTTAGGTTTGTCAACCTTCGTGTTCGCCTTTCTTCTTCTTCAAACTCCTCTTCTTCCTCCACGATCTCCTTCCCTATCACTTCCACCATCACTTGGGCCAGCAGTGGTAGCACCTGCAGTAGCACCACCTCCGTAAGTTCCAAGAAGCAGCAGATCCTCCCCCGTTTTGGGAAGAAATTTCATCAATAAAAGCATCATTACTGCTTAAGCTTAGCCCATCCCTCAAAGCAAGTTCTCCTATTGCACTTGGACTGTTTGTGCGGGAAGTTGAGAAGCGTAGCCTTTGGGATTGATGGTCCGTAGTTGCCCAAAAGATTTATCATGTTGTTCGTAATACTTGCGGCATCGGTTCTGCAAAAGTATGAGGGGCAACACACAGGGAAGCACTTGCCCAGGGTATCACGTGAGATAGCACTGGGAGGAGCAGGGTTGATTCATCGATTTGTTCCAAGGAAGATCTTTAGTATACCTTTTACCCTTTTTCAGCTTGTTGATCAACGGTATAGTACTCGGGTTCGGTGGTAAAAACATCGGAGGCTTCAATGGGCAAGGATTGAAATACCAAAACTTTGAAGATTAGAGAAGGATAGGGAAAAAGCTAATGTTCACTTCCTTTTTCTACCCCATGAAGCTAAGTGTTTAAACACTAATCTTCCAAAGTTAATCCTTAAATTTTTACCCAATCTATACAACACATTCGCATGCTCCAAAGTCACAATAGGTTCATTAGTTGTAGGAAGCCAATTGAAGATGCACGGTTGTGTAGTACGTAATAGAGAAGATAATCTAGAAGCATGAAGTTTCTCTTTCAAAGGCCAAGGCTGCCAGCTTTGTTGTGAGTGAGCAATTTTACCATTTCATCTCTATTGACCCTAATGCTCTCATCATCTACATTAGGGAGGCCTAAAACTTTGTTAATCGGGGCGGGAGTAAAAGAATAGACTCTTCCCCTAACAAACACTTTTCCATATTTAGCAGACCCTTCATCATCCAAATGAGCATGCAAATTGGCAAAGAAATTGCGAATAACACTCTCAACAAAAAGCTGATGCATGATTATTAGCATTAATAAAATTCCTGTCCTTTAAAAAGCTGAACCACTCCTTCCTTTTCCAACCTGACCCTCATCAATGTGCTTCTCTTTTAAAATTCTCTTACTTAGACTATTCAACCAAAGTTCCATATTTTCCTTTTTATAATACTCCAAAGTAATAAAAGGTTTTGGAAAAGCTTTATCCTCTTCGGTTTGAGTAACCTCATCACCGTAATTATCACTAGAGGAATGTTTAGGAACGTAAGAGGGGGCAAGTGTTACCTCGAGATGATATCCTCTTCTTGCTAGCACTTCGGTAGCACTCACGCGATTTGCCCTTGGCCTTCTTTTCCTGACATAATCGAGAGGGTCTCCTCTTCATCACCATCTACCCAAGCATCAAATGAGTCCACCGAAGGCTCCTCTTCCTTCTTTGCTTCAAAGTTCTCGTCACTCACATGGGGTGAGGACACATCAATAGAGCTTTCGAGACTTCAACTGATCAAGAGAGGTATTTGAAGTTGCCTTGGACTTGATTGATCTAATGCGGTTGGAAGACCTCCTTTTTGCGATTTGGGGAGACAGCTTGGCAGTTGGGGCTTTCCTCTTCCTTTTTGGCTCGGTAGGGATGAGAGTCACCTTAGGAATGCCTTGATCAAACGAGGTAATGGGGCCAGAGGTAGGAACAATTGCCATTGTTGGTGGAGAAGAGCTTGGAGTGATCATTGGGGAAGTTTCCATGGCCACTCGAGATGCCACGGATGGAGCAATGCTAGGTGAGATGTCCATTTGGTCCGTGTGGGAAGGTTCGGTACTAGCTTTGGATGGAGATGCCATGGAGATTTGAGGGAATTTTTGGAACGTATTTTTGACCTAGAATTTTTGGAAGAGACGAAGGCGTTGCACCGAGGGTTTAAGAGAGAGAGAAGGTAACGGAAAGAGAGAGAAACGGAGGAGGTTGAGTGAAAGAAGGAGAGTGAGAGATTAGATAGGGAACAAGTTTTTAATTTGATTAGACATCTATCTAATCTATCCCTATTAAATCTCTCCATTAATCCCTATCCACTCAAACCGAAAGAAACCCTAACCACTCCTTTTAAACCTTAACCCCTTTAAAATAAAACAACACGGTTGCAAAATTTAAAAAATAAAGAAAATATATATATTTTTTTTTTAAGTATACACGTAAAACAATAAAAAAATAAGTAAACTAAATAATTTGTAACTCAGCCCAAAACATTATAAGCAAAAAAAAAATAAATAAATATGGGTTAGTTACTTAATTAAGTTTACCAAAAAATAAAGGAAACTTGTTGAAGACGTTTTCAAAATCGTAAACTCTTTAATTAAAAAGACTTTCAGATTTTGAGAAATTAATCAACAATATTTCGAAAATAAATAAAAAACTAATATAGCACACACTAATGTGTTAAGGCAATGATGGCAACACGTAGGATAACACATATGATATAAAACCCCTTGATAAATATTTTTTCAGTTTCAAACACTTGAGGCATAATAAGCTTAGCCTTTTTTTTTTTTTTTTAGACACTTCAGGCATAACAAGCTGAGCATTTTTCATGCACTTTAGGCATTATATGCCTATATATAATTTTTTAAGTACATTGCTTGTTAAACACGTCTCAATACACTTCTTTAAACAAGAAAGCAACGTAGTAACGAGCTCCGTGCTTCAAGTTATATTTCAAGTGTAGAGACCAAGTGATCTATGCCTTTCAAGTAGGGTACACTGTAGTAGCGAACTCCATGTCCCTAATACTCAGCATAAATCACCTCATACCTTCTCATTGGCAAGAGTACATCGTTGCAGCGAACACCGTGCCCCGAGCTCGAGAGAAAAGTATGAAAAAAATGCCTTTGCCTTTTATTTATCAAAAAGAAAAGATTAGTGACCTTGTCACTTTAAGCATATGAAGGGGAATGATATCAGACGTGCTAACCTAAATAATAACCTACCATAACAAAAAGGTCAGCATGTGCCACAGTTAGAACTAA
Organism: Adenophora triphylla var. japonica; assembly: GCA_022495995.1. Classification (NCBI taxonomy): domain Eukaryota; kingdom Viridiplantae; phylum Streptophyta; class Magnoliopsida; order Asterales; family Campanulaceae; genus Adenophora; species Adenophora triphylla. Next base: position 397,256 of record JAFEMH010000066.1, read on the forward strand.
GCTAGCTAGAATAAACAAATAATAAAGTATTTTTTTTTTTAAGTAAATAACCAAATAAAAAATACACTAATATACAAGTGTTACCCTAAGTGATAACATCACCTGGGGTAGCACAGCGAAACAGAACTCGAGAGATTACAAAGACCAAGAGATCTTTTCAAACTAGAAAATCTCTCGTGGTCTAAGGCCTTGGTAAAGATGTCAGCCAGTTGATACTTAGTATCAATATGATCAATATTAATTAGGCCTTTATCTACCATATCTCTAAGAAAATGATGACGTATGTCAATGTGTTTGGTACGGGAATGTTGAACTGGGTTTTTTGAAATGTTGATAGCACTCGTGTTATCACAAGACATAGTCAAAGAATTACTCTCTAGGCCATAGTCATCTAACATATGTTTTAGCCAAATAAGTTGTGAACAACAACTACCACTACCACATACTCGCACTCACTGTGGAGAGAGAAACACAATTTTGTTTACGACTATACCATGAAACTAAATTGTTGCCCAAGTAAAAACACCCCCACTAGTACTCTTCCTATCATCCATATCCCCGCCCAATTCGAGTCACTAAAGCCAACCAAATTGGTATTAGTATCCTTACTAAACCAAATCCCTAATTCACTTGTTCTGAAACATATTTAATTATCTTTTGACAGAATTAAGGTGAGAGACTTTAGGATTGGCTTGATAACGTGCACAAACACACACGCCGAACATGATATCGGGACGACTAGAAGTGAGATAGAGAAGGCTACCTATCATTGAACGATAAAGAGTAGGATCAACATCCTCACCTACTTGATCTCTACCAAGTTTGAGAGAAGAACACATGGGGATTTTTGAACTTTTTGCTCCTTCCAACCCAAACCGTTTTACTAGGCTCTTTGCATACTTGCTTTGTGAAATGAATATTCCTTCATTTGATTGTTTCACCGCAAGCCTAGAAAGAATGTTAACTCTCCAATCATGCTCATTTCAAATGTTGATGTCATAGCCTCTACAAAATCTTTTAAACACGTTTGAGAAGTAGAGCCATAGACTATGTCATCAACATAGATTTGAACAATGACTATTTCTTTGCCATGCCTTAGGATAAATAAGGTCCTATCTTTCACCTCTTGTGAATCCATATTCAAGTAAGAAAGAGGTTAAGCGACCATACCATGCACGTGGAGCTTGTTTCAAGCCATATAAAGCTTTATCAAGTCTATATACATGGTTTGGTAGATTAGGATCTTCAAATCCTTTTGGTTGTTCAACAAAAACTTCTTCTTTTAAATAACCATTTAAAAAGGCGGCTTTAACATCCATTTGAAACAAAGTAATTTTTAGAAAACAAGCTATAGCCAAGAGGAGTCTTATGGATTCTATTCTAGCAACGGGAGCAAAGGTCTCATCAAAGTCAACACCTTCAATTTGGGTGTAACCTTGTGCTACGAGACGAGCTTTGTTCCTAACAATATTTCCTTGCTCATCCGATTTGTTTTTGAAAATCCATTTAGTACCAATAACATTTGTATTACTAGGACGTGGTACTAAACACCAAACTTCATTACGAGCAAATTGGTCAAGTTCCTCTTGCATGGCTTGTATCCAAAAATTATCTTTTAAAGCTTCGTAAATATTTTTGGGTTCTAAAGAAGAGACAAAACAGAATATTTTACCTTGTGGTATGTGGTGGACATACACACATACCTTGCCATTTCACGGTCACTAAAATGTCCTTTGTTCCTTGTTTGTACCCCCTCACTAGCTTCTCCAATAATTTGAGAGGAAGGATGGTCTCTTTCGATCCTAGTTGGTGGATCCCTTCTCAAGTCTTCATGCACATGATCATCATCTCGACTGTTCATCCTTTTCGCTTCTTGGATTGGTCTTGGGTGATACCGAGATGCTATCCCATCGTTGGCAACACTTTGGCCAAGCACTGGGTATCACTTACTTGATTTTGATTCTCCAGCTTCTTCCAAAGAATATTAATGGAGATTCCTGTACTCCATCACCTGTAACACTTGCTAAATCATCAAAAACAACGTTAATTGATTCCTGAATGGTTTTTAACCTAAGGTTATAAACCCTATATGCTCGACTGTCCTGAGCATACCCAAGAAATATAGCCTTATCACTTTTAGAGTCAAATTTAGCTAAGTAATCCCGATCATTTAGAACATAACACACACACCCAAATGTATGAAAATAATGAACCTTTGGTATCCTACCATTCAAAATTTCATAAGGTGTCATTCTAGTACCAGGTCTTAGAAAAACCCTATTGGCCGTGTGACAAGCTGTGTTTATGGCCTCAGCCCAAAATCTTTTTGAAATTCTTTTTGAAAACAACATCACACGTGCCATCTCAAGTAAGGTCCTATTTTTCCTTTCAGCCACCCCATTTTGTTGAGGTGTTTTAGGAGCAGAAAACTCATGTTTAATTCCTTTTAATTCACAAAAAGTAAAGAACAATGAATTATCAAACTCCGTTCCATGATCTCTTTCTTTAACAAAAATTAACTTATCTTCTGTATTAGACAAAGTAGAAGTAATAGCATTCAAAGACTCTTGAAAACCCATACCTGCCTTGAGTGGTTTAGACAACCCAAGAATTGCATCTAACTTGGTAGAACTCGTGTTGAGTTTCTTGAATGTTGTCTCGGCAAGAGTAAGCTTGCTCTTGACTTTGTCCAGCTCCACATCCTTCTTTGTAAGTTGAACTTCCAATCTAGTCAAGCCATCAGTTAGATCTTGAACCTCTTTGGATAGTGAGATCACCTTCTTGTTCTCTTTCTTCCATTCATCCACCAATTCTTTGCAAAGGTTCTTAAGACCACAAATGAGTTCATCCTTGCTGAACTCCTTCTCATCTTGTGAACAACCTGCATCCATGTTAACAGAACCCACAAAACAAACAAAGATTTATCAAATTTAAATCTGTATACCTGCTGGATGATATCTCGTGTGCTATCCCATTTTGGATATCACCTGGGGTATCACTTGACATATCCGAGTCACGTTTGTGACCACCATTGCTGTTTGATCCGAATCTTCGATTGATTGGTCTCCTCATCCTCATTGTCACTGAGAGAAACCCATAGGTTCTTTCCCATCTTCCTTAGAGTGTTAGCACACTCATTTGAGTAATGACCCCATCCAGAGCAAGCATGACATTGGATTGATTCAAGGTATTTTGGATCAGATCTGGATTGATCCGATGATGCTCTCCTTATGGGACCACCTTTCGAGTAGATGGAAATGTCCTCTTGGGCATTGAATTGTACACCTTGGCTTGTTGCTCTTTAGCCTTTACCTCGCACATTTTCTTTGTTAAATTTTCTCACCATTGAGTTATATTTCCTGGTAAGTAAGGCAACACCGGCATCTTCACCTAATTCCTCAAAAATTTCGTCATCCTCATTAGTTGAACCACTAGAGGATTGAACTTTTAAAGCAACACTCTTGCCCTTAGAAGCTTCACTTTGCTCAGCAAGGTTTGACTCAAAATTTTTTAAAATGCTCATTAAGGAATTGATGTTCATAGTAGAAAGATTGTGAGCCTCTTCTATAGATGAAACTTTTATATTAAAACGCTCAGGGAGAGTTCTAATAGCCTTTGAAACCAATTGTTTGTTTGTAAAAGGTTCACCTAAAAGTTGACACTCATTAGCAATGTCAAACAATTTTTCAAAATAAGAGGAAATGGTATCACTTTCACCCATTCTCAACCTTTCAAATTTGCCAGTAAGACCTCTAAGTTTGTTTTCACGCACACTAGAATCACCTTCACAAAACCTTTGTAAAATATCCCAAGCTTCTTGAGCTGTGGAACTATTTTGAATAAGTTTAAAAATATGCATGTCAACCCACTCAAAGATAGCATTAAGAGCTTTCTCATTATAGTTAGCTAGAGTGATCTCTTCATTCGTCCACTCACCTTCGTGTTTAACTCGAACATCACCATCCTCATCAGGAGGTAAGAGTGGAAGAGAGTACCCATGAACTATAGATCGCCATGCTCGAAGATCAATTGATTTGATATGCGAGCGAAGGCGATTTTTCCAATATGCATAATTCGAACCATCTAAAACAGGAAGACGTTTTTGGTTTGGATTTGCAGGATCAAAAGCCATGACAAAAAGGACCAAACACTTAGTATCGTCAAGTGAGAGGCTCTGATACCAATTGAAATTGTCACGGCTTGAATCACAAGTGATATCCAAGGTGATAACAGCACCAACGATAGCACTTGGGATGGCACACACACACACTTCGAAAATAAAACAATTTTGTAAAAGAGTTTGCAGCGGAATAAAACACCAAAATTGTTTTTCTCAAGTTATATAAATATAACTTGAGAGTGCCTCTTAGGCAAGACTTTATAATCACTATGAATGAATTTACAAAGCCGAAAGTTCCCTATAGCTATATCTATTTTGAGCTCTATGGAACAAGAGATAAAGAACGGAATCCTATCCTAGCCTTCACACACCTTGATACCAAAGTAATCAAGTGCGAAATTACAAGGGAGAAAGGATTAAAAAGAACCAAACAAAGAACTCTATCTCTAAGCTTTTCGAAGGTGTGAATGTGATGAAATAATTGGCATGTCTTCAAATAAACCTTCCAAGCTTATTTATAGTCTTGAAATACTTGAAGGCTACTCCAATAACAGCCTTGGGGCTGGTCTTGCACGTGGAGGAAGTGTAGGGAGAGTGGGTTAATTTATTTCCACAATTCTAGCTCCCACTTCCTATTTTGTAGCAACCGAGTTGTTGAATCCTCAAGCCATGCTTCCACGCCTTGTACTCCTTTGCTTTATCATCCTTGTACTTCTTCTATAACTCAGCAACAACCTTTGACAAAGTCTCCATACGTGTTGTTGTTGTTTGCCAAAGTTACGAATTAATACATAAAATGTATTAATTCTTTTCTTCCAATTTCCACACGTGTCTAGCTCCTTCTTTGATGCTATTGCACCCTGAAATATAATCATAAACCATAGACTATACAGACCATATTAGCACGTTAGTCCATTAAATAACAAACAAGAAATATACAACTATATAATTTTCAGTCCAGGAAATCATCTGTGATATCACCTGGACTTTTGGGAAATCATCTGCGATATCACCTGCAGATTACACTAACAAAAGGGATGTGAGCATATGAGATGCAAGATGGGGAGTTGGTAAGCCCCAATTTGAGAGGGATATCAATTGATTTTCTCACTCCAATTAATTTAAATATTAATCATTTCAAAGAATTAGTGGTTGAGCAGCACAAGTGATCATCTGGGATAAAATCATTTCAATTAAGCGTAACGTGGGTGTGCAAGTGATGTCTCGAGTCTAGCAAGAAAAGAAGAAAGACTTATATATATATAAATTTTAAATGGTAGTTAAGCTATCTTTCCACAACATTCGAGGTGGACAAAACCGACAAGTGTCCAATATGGACTTAGGTGAAAGAAAAATACTAGAACCTACGAAGGTTGACTAAAAGACTATTTTAGAGATAGGTAGCCCCTAGTATAGCCACTCTTTGCTGTTGGACCATGCATCCATTCTTCGATGCTGGAGACGGGAGCTATCGCAGGTCTTCCCATCCGGACTTCTTTGTCAGCTTCTTGCTCAATCCAACCATTTTCCTTGCCTGTGATGACTGGTTCATTGACCTCGCAAAGGGGTGAGTCAAATTCCATTATGTTCCCAAGTCTTGAACCACCAAACTCGATCATGTTGACATTCATGTTGTTATTTCTGGGGAGCGGGTTATTGATAGTATTAGGCCCTTCAGGAACCTCTAACCTCCCTTGTTCAATCAAACTTTGGATTGCCTTTTTCAGGGGGACGCAATCATCTGTCAAGTGCCCGTGGTACTGATGAAAGGCACAATGCTTGGAGGTATCCAAAGGAGCATTGGGGTTTCTAGGCTGATAATTTTCCAAGGGCCGGAGCAAACCTTCTCTCACTAAACTTCTGAAGATATCACTCAAAGGCATCCCAAAGTTTCTCAAGTCTTGGAGCCGGGATCTGGATGCATCAGGTTTCTTGGGAACAAAGGAAGTGGCATTGTTACAGTCCTGTCCCACATAGCTAATCACTTCTTTACCTTTTGGTTGGGCAGGAGCTGTGTTGGAGGTGGAAGAAACCCGGTATCTGTAAGCAGGTGCAACAACTTGCTGCTGATTGTAAGCCTTTTCGAACTTAGCCCCGAAATTAACCATTGCACGTAGGTCAGCTAGGGGAAGTGACTAAGGGAAGCTCTCAAATGCGGCTTCAAGCATGACTGAAAGATGTCTAACTGCTCCTCGTCAGAGGGAGGAATGGCCATTTCACTAAGCTTCAGGTTCCACCTTTTATAGAAATTCCCAATATTCTCATCAGGGCGCTGCATCGTTGTCTGCAGGTCAACTCTGTTTGTTTCCCATTCCAAGTTGTCTTTATACTTATCTCGTGAAAGTACCGGTAACTGTTCCCAAGTAGCCCTAGCTTCAGTGCCTGATTCGAAAAACCATTTCAAAGCCCCCGACTTCAAAGAGAGATCAAGTAGTCGGCCAACCGCTGGTTTGTGCATCCCTTGGCTTTCATTGCCAAAGTATAGGTGTCCAAGTGAGTTTTAGGGCACGTACTTCCATCAAACAGCTTCGAGATTGGGCATTACGAACTTGTGAGGCGAGTACAATCGAGTCGGGATCTCGTAGGCCGAAGAGCAGTGTTCTTTTGACGGTCAATTCAGCGATCTGCGCTTTCATTTCCTTGTGTTGCTCCATAAACCAAGCCAATTGGGGATCCAAAGGTGGAGCGGGAATGCTTGAGCCGATATTTGAGCTAGGAAGAGGACTAGCTGTTGGTGGTGCATTGGTGGAAGGAATACCATATCCCGGAGCATAGGTGAAAACCTGTCCTTGGCCCAAATTACCACAGGGAGTGTAGGTAGGAGCTTGGGCAAAGTGGATAGAACCCATCGACTTCTTGTTGGCTTCCAATCGGCGAGAGAAGATGGAGGCAGATCTGAGGTGGCCGGATGGCTTGGATTTCGGGAGTGAGGCCCATAAGTAGGCTTAAGTGCGGGGCTGCTGTCCCTGGTTGTTGAATTGCATGGCTGGTTGTGGCGAGGATGCATAACCGAGAGGATCTTGTGGTCCTAGTGATTCGATGAACTGGGATGGGGGCTTGGTAACCCATTGAACCCTAAGTGAGAAATGGGTTTGCGGAAGCTGTGTGAGGAGCAGCTGAGCTAGCATCATTCTGAGGAGGGTCTCCTGACTGTTGCCCCGAACCAAACCGGTGGCATTCCAAATCGTTGCTTTGCGAAAGTCCGGATTGATGGGTCCCAAACCGAGGTGGGATCCCAATTTGCTGTGGCATTCCGGGTATCCCCAACCATGGGAAGGCATTTCGTGCGACTTTGTCCCCACTGAGGCATTGCAACCGGCTCGTCCCGTTAGGCTGCGTGGATCCAGTGGTCTGCGGTTGGGAGCCGCTGACCCGGAGATCGAGGAGCATGGGCTCTGGTGGTAGTACCGTGGGAGGCCGGTGGTGGCATCTGGAGTAGTCGGGTTGACCAAGAGCGGGATTGAGGTCTTCCTCTTCTTCCACAGTGAAGGTGCCATCTGGTTGAGACCGCGGCCAATCCATGGCTTTTGATAGCCTCCATAAGAATTTGTTCATTTGTGCTTCTGTCGCACTCTCATCTGTTCAGCTAACTGATTCCATTGCGGTTCTGTTTGAGGAGTCCCAGGAGGCGGAGTGGTGTTGTCCCCATCGTGATCGGTTGATGCAGACATTCTGAAACTCGGAGTCGAAGCAAACGGTGAAGGCGATGATGCACTTGATTCTTCCCAACCGATCGAACGGTGACCGTGCCCGAAACCAAGCTTTGTGCGGAGCTGCGGGGGGAAAGATACGTGGGTTCAGATATTTGGGATTTGAAGGAGGGTAGGTGTTTGGGCTCAAGGCTCATGCAACATGCAATTATTTGTTCTTGTTTACTTAAAACATGCTTTATTAAGCCTAATCGGTTGGAAAATATTGCTCTTCTTTTTCGCAAACTATTCTAAACCCTGGATCAGTGGGCCCCGTCACTACGTCTATAAGCCCCTCGTATTCCACCTGTATTTCGACTTCCCAGGGCGGACAGCCCCGGGCGAGGGTCCTATAGGGCAAGTGGGTCCCACCGACCGAAAAGAAAAACGATCCTAAAAGTCTGGCGGGTAATCGAGTCTTAACGAGCATTCGATGTAAATTACGGACAAAGCTGACGTCAAAGTCAAGATCATGTCCGAGGGCTCGACGAAAAGTCGGCATGATTTGGACTGATAAATGTCCACGATTGATCTTGATTTGTCGTCAATTAGGCCGTAATTAGGCATGGAATAATCATTAATCCTTGATGACTCAGTGTCAATGCTGGGAGTCAGTGTATAATTTGTGCCGATCGAGCCGAAGTCAAGGCGCCGGTCAATATCTTGGTCAAAGTCTGCGGCGGAAAACCGGCGGAACTTCGGCCGATTAGGGTCCCCGAAAGATATTGAGTCGGTGTGCCGACAAAGGCTTAAAAGGAAAGGTCTATACACGGACGGGGCATGACACAGACCAGACTAAAAACTAACCGGGTCTCGGACAAAGTGTGTCACGGACAAGTGCATGGTCGACACGAGGCTCCATGGGATGTTTGGGTAGTCCTGTGCTTGCACCGAGAGGCGTAATAAGACCAAACGGGCCGCGACAAGGATTTCCCCGGGTTAGGGACGTAGTGTGCAGTGTACGGTCACGTGCGCGTAGTGTGCAAGCAGTCTATCTTCTTTTTCTGAGTAAAATAGAAATTTTTCATGTGTCTTAAAAAGTATGATGCATGATTTTTTTTTTGAAAATTTTCTCTTTTTTTTTTTTGAGAATTTTTTTTTTGAAAGTGAATGCACACATAAGCACATAAGCACAAAAATTCCAACAGTTAGGGACATGATTCCGACAGTCAAAATTTTGACTTTTTCCGAGGCGGCCAAAACAACACGAAAATGTTCAAAAATCAACACACACAACAAATGATTTTTAATGCCGGGACGGAAGCTTGACCCTCAAAAGCTTTTCTTTTTTTTTAAAAAATGATGATACCGGTACGTGGGATTGTTAAACCACAATTTATCCCCGACTCGTGTTAGGAGGCGATAACGGGAAGTTTAATGGTTTCCACCAATATACCAAATATCATTTTTTTAGAAAAAGCTTATTTCTTCCCCAGCGGAGTCGCCACTGTGATGTACCCGATTTTTGAAATCAAACGGAGTCGCCACGCCATTTTTGTTTTAAGGGCCAAAACTTTGAAAAATGCCCGAGATTAGAGATTTGGGTTCGGAGGTCACGTTACACGCCGGGAAGGACGTTAGTGTGCACCCGGAATGCCTCGTAAAACGAATCTTCCAAACATTTTAAAATCATTTGTTTGTGTGTGTGTGTGTGTGTGTGTTACTTTGGCCAAAATAAGTTGAAAATGAGGAAAGTAAAAATTGGGAATTCTTTATTAGACTTTGGACAGATCCCATGATTTTTGATGTGATTTTTGGGTTGAGATTTGGTACTCAAAATATTTTTGGAAGTTGAAAACCATTTCTGCCAGAATGAAAAAGGCAGTGGATACTTGATTTTGAAATGGACTTTAGGACTTGAAAACTCAAGAATCTGGGAAAAGTCCGAGAATGAAAAATGTTCAAAACACCTTAAATAAGGTTTTTGTAAAAGAACTTCCCATTTTGGAGATGATTTGAGGGACCAAAACCTTCTGTAAATCTCAGATGTGAAATCTGGATTTCCATAGACTGATGAACTGACCTTTAAAGGAAAATTTGAAAAATGGAGTTTTACTCACGAAAAAAATAAAGTAAAAATATGTGTGAAAAGTTCTGGATGTTGTCTACAAAAAGTGTTTTGTAGTCAATACCAAATTCCAAGTTTATCTGTGTCCAAAAAATTAGACCATGGACTGGAGTCTTAGAAAATTGCTACTGGACAGCAACTTCTCAAGAAGGAAAACATGATTTTAAAAGGGGTTTTGCATCCATGCTTGTCCCCATTTCCCTAGATTTTGATTAGTAGTCACTAGAAATTTTAGTGGTGATCTACTATATCAAACCATCCTTGGGGTACATTAGGACTTAAACATTTCATTTGCTTGGGAAGGGGAATTTTGTAGAGATGAAATTAAAGAGAAAAATCAACTAGAGATTTAAAATGTGGACCATTTGAGATGGTCATTCATGAAGATGAAATTCAAGATGACCATCTTAGGTCAAGATTTAAGTTAAACTAGACATAAAGTAAATCAAAGTAAGAAGAACAAGATGAACAAGAAGTTAAAAGGGAGTTTTAGGGTTTAGAGAAGGAGGGCTTTACCAATGGTGACACCCTATCTTCCTAGGCTTGGAATTTGACTTGAGGAGTATCAAGATTTGGTGTTTGACTTGAGGAGTATCAAGATTTGGTGTTTGGATTTGTGTTTGGGGTTTGATGATAGAGTTGGTCAAAGAGAAAACAAGTAGATAACACTTAAGTCCTCTATGTTTTCTCTCTAATCCTCCTCCTAAGGGGTGATTTGAGCTTGGATTGGTGTATGTATGAGAGTATGTATGAGAGTGTTTTGAAAGTATTTTGAGTGAGTGGGGTTTGGGAAAGATTGAAGAGAAAATGGTGGCAATTCTAGTGAATTCCCACTGTTTTCTCCCTATTTTTCGCCAGAATACAGCTTCTATGAGCCAATTGTGTTGTGTAAACTGAGAGAGGAGAGTTCAATTTATAGGCCTCTGGAAATGTCAATAGGATCCGCGCGGAGGGTATTGTAAACGTGCACTGTTCATTAAATGCAGCTCCAGGCTTTGGACAGGAAGAATAAAATTCAAAAATCCAGCAGTTTATGTTTTTCAACTTGCCCAATTCGGATTTTTCCAATTTCTTTTGCCTTTTGAGATTCTTTCCTTGGTTTATCTTTAAATGGCAAACCCTAATCTACCCTTGGTTGGTTAGAAATGTTAGAAATGTTAGGAATGTTAAAACTTCCGTTAATTTTCTAACGAAAATGCTAACAACTCAAATTGGAGTACTTACAATGACCTCTCGTCGGTGCATGGTGACAATGCGGCATGATCTCTCGTTTAGGACACGCCACGGAAGTGACATGTCCTTACGTGAAACCATGTTGCATTGGCAACATGCCCACAAGGTGCGGGGTTTTGAGGGAGGTAATAGAACTTATTTGGAAATTTCAAAAACAAACCATTTTGGTGTAGTTAAAACATCATGTCAAAAACCAACCGCGGGTAAGGTTATAGTGTGGTGCCACCTAAACGCGCTAGGGGGATAGGTTTGACATTAGGCGCTCAAACGTAGGCAAATATTATCACCGTCCGCGATGCCGTCCGTCGCACCCGAGGGTTCTAGAACTACGTGATGTAGTGTGCGGATGACTATATTCTTTTATTTACAAAAAACAAAAAAAGAATTTTTTTTTATTATTTTTTTTATTTATTAAGAAAAAGGGAAACACACACACAACTCTCAAGGAAGAAAAGGAACAACAGTCAGCTGAGCAATCTCTTCATTGATTCAAGGGACTGCCCTCAAACCAGAACCTGAAACCTGTCCAGTGACTAAACTTGTCGCGTGACACAGGACAGCAAGAGACAGAACTGTCGCACGACTAAGCAAGTCACTGAACCAAACCCCTGCAAAACCGAGATTAGCCCCTGCCTCTCGTTGGCAAGGGATGAGACCAACCAGCAAAGCAACAATAGATAAATCACAAACCACAAACAAAGGCATACAAATTGCAAGATCTCCTAAAATGCATGTATCGCACATGATTATCAAGGATGCACATAGAATGAATACATTGGATGTCTAAACGAACGAAAGCATGACCCACTTAGTTTTGAAAAATAGGTTTTCAAAAAGCATAGTCCCCAGCGGAGTCGCCACTGAATGTGCGCTCGCCCGAAATTTAAAAGGGATTTCGGAGGTTTGGAAAAAAAAGGAGTCGCCACGCCATGCTTAGAGGTGCACTTTGAAAAACCTTTGGAAAGAGAGTGGGTTCGGGGGTCAGGTTACGTGTTGGGAAGAATCGAGAGTTCACCCAACATGCCTCGTCCGTAGACGAGTCTTTCTAATCTAGACATCCAAATAATTCAAAAGACGTGCAAACAATGATAATGAAACAAAGTGCGATAAACATGTATTTTATTGAATGAGAGAGATCATTACAACTTGTAGACCAATTGTCCGGGAGGCCACATCCCTTTACATCAACAAGAGACAAAACAGGTCCTCTGCAAAGGGTCACATCTTTCGCGTGACATATGAATCCTTTGTCCCGATATGTCGCGTAACATATGTTCACCTTGCAGAGGCTCACAAATCAAACAGATCACCAAATCTCTAGATGTAATGAATAGAAACCAGATCTAGGAATTGAACAACATGAATATAAAACTACATACTAAAACAACTGAACAAAACAAGCTACAACTGAAATATGGTCCCTGCAGATGGTCACAACATGTCGCGTGACACAGGACTCCTCATGTCCACATGTGTCGCGTGACATATGTTTACCATCTGCAGGTACCTCACAAACTGAGATGCAGATCTAGCAAAAACACAACAATTATATCAGAAACAGTAATAACGATACGAATTAAACACGAATCAATCAAAGGAGTGTGGATATGGGAGATCCACACTCCCTTGATGCCCAAATTGCAAATCCAAATAGATCACATCAATATCAAGCAATTGGACTCAAGTATAAGCTATTTAAACAGAGAGATTGCAGTTGCCACTTGATAATCTGAGGCAGAAGGAGCCTGATTATCAAGTGGAGAAGGAGAGAGAATAATTAGAACAAATGGATGAGAGAGAGAAGAGGGGGAGAGTGTTACCCTTGTAGTCCTCAACTCTTACACCAAGTTAGGTGTAGGAGCCTTCAATTCAACTTCGAGATGGAGATCTGAGCACTGGTTGAGAGCTGAATCAAGGGGCTTCAAGTGTATAGGGGAGTAGAGATGGAATTGGGTTGAAGAGAGATGAGAGATGAGGGAATTGAAGGGGAATTGGGTGGTTTTGGTATGAGAGAGAGAGAGAGAGGGAGTTTCTGGCGTACTTTGGGCAGAGTGGCTTTAGGGAGGTGAAATTCGGATCCAAAACTGAGAGGGGTAGGGTCTTATTTATAGCTGCAGTCTATGGTCACTTTGTGTCGCACGACGTAACGTTACCACTTTCCATGCTCCGAGTTGTCGCGTGACACAAGGTGACAATAACCGTTTTTGGCGCCAAAACTGATTCTGGAAGCTTCCTAGGTAATACCCAAAAAGTCCAAAATAGTTTTATTCTCTCTAGGTCCTTTAACTCGAGCAAAGTACAAAAAAGTACTTCTTTCGCGAGAAACATATGAAATGTTTCGGAAGTCTCGGAGTGGACCGGGAATTTACCAAAACGCCCCTAAATGCCATTTTATTACTTAAAATGCATCTGGAAAGGTCGCGAATTTGGATTGGCGTACTTACAATATCCAATACAAGAGGTCGCCGAGCAAACGACCACGGGCTAAACGACGTCGGAGCCTCGGGCATGGCCTGAAGTCTCTCTCGCAGCCACAAGGTGAGCAAAGCGGGGCTTCCCCCTCTCATGAACCGATCCCTAGTCGCCAGACGGTCGATACCATGAAGAGTCTCCCCCAGCACCAACGGGACAATATCCTCTCCAGCTCTGCAGTGCCCAACCACATCTAGCAAAGCGCCATCGCAAACCCCAAGGGAGCTGACCATGAAAAGCGTCGCTATCACGCACAAGGCAAATGCATCCCACGAGACATCACTCTCATCATCAATCATGAACTGCTCCAAAAGCGCAGAAATGTCAATATGACCCAAATCAAGGATCATGCCCTGCACTTCTCCCAACGAAGTATGAAGAAAGCCTGCCAGCTTCACGCTCACAGCAGCACCACCAATCAAAGGAAGCGAGATGGCCTCCACCTCCGGTCCTCCAATCAAAGCCCGAAAATCCTCAAAGGTGGGCACTACCTCGTTGTAGGAGAAGCAATATACATGCCTCCAAACATCCCAGAACTTCGCGGCAGCCCGCAACAAATCCCAATCAGGAACCAACTCCTTAAGAGACCAAACCGAGCAAAGTCGAAACCTTACCTCGAAAGCCCGCCTCTGATGCCTCATACGGTGTCGCATCCACATTTTCAGCCGCTCAAGAAAGAGTGCTTGCCGCTCCTGCGAAAGCCTTGGCAAATTTCTTGGAACGTACGAAGAATCCATGGCAAAAATGGAGGTTCCTAGAAAAAATGGGGAAGAAAGCTCAAAAATGGCTGCAAATGGGAGTGGAGAAAGTCCATACATCCGGAGAACATTATTTCCTCCCCAAAAGCAAAGCTGGTCCGTACGGACCTCTTTGCATGCTAGGTCTGTCCGTACGGACCTCTTTGCAACTATGACCCACTTCCCTAGCAAACAGTACAACAACCACTGTTACCAGCAGGATCTTGCTCCAAACTGCCCAAACTCTGGCCAAAGCCTTTTTCGGCAAGCACACGCTACCCACAAATGCACTCCCAGCTCACGTGGCATGCACAAATAATAAAGTAGCAACAATTCCTAGGACAATTCCCGGGAATCACAAAGACGACATTACATCTTAGAATAAAATGCTTTGCGATACAAATGCAAATGTTTTATTACAGGTACATGAATGTCTGTTGCTAAGCAAAAAAAAAGGGGGATATGGAAAGAGGGAAAGTAAATGAATCCTAATCCGACTCCTAAGCATCATCATCATCACTGACATCCTCAAGCGAGAAGTCGGGCATCCCGGTAAACTCGCCAGTCACACCCTCATCATCAGAGTACTGAATCCCCTCCTGGGGTTAATACTCAAGATACTCAGAAGGGTCAAAACCGACAAAAGGGTTGAAATAGGCATGCTCTGACGAACCCTCACCCTGTGCATCCGGCGGAGGAAAGAATTGATGAAGGGTCTGCGACCTCTGAGCTCCCGAGGACGTCCCGGCGTCCATGCTATGTCGCCCCCGCGAAGGTCCCTCCTGCTGTGGCTCCGGCTCGGCTCGTGGTGGGGGAACATCCACAGAATGCCTCGAAAATGCCTCGAAGGCATCGGCTCGTACGCCGGCACACGTCGAGAAGACCGGCAAGACATCTTCGACACCATCTTCTTCGTGAAGGACCTCATCGCCACATAACGGCGGGTCAGCATGTCATAGGCTCTCCCCGGGACCTGCACAAGCAAGCAGCCAAAGAAACGATCAGCAATACAGTCATACTCAACAAAAAGAGAAAAATACAGAAAAGATGCCAAGATGGAAAAGAGTAAGCACACTCACCGGCATGTCAGGATCCACTCGGTAGGCAGCAGGAGCCTGCTCAGGGACGGGTACAGACACCCTCCTCCTCGATGAATCCCCGCGGATATATGTGAAATCCGGCCCAGGCACCGGAACCTCTGGGGACCCTACGGACCAGCCTCCCTCTCCCTCGCCAACACCTGTGGCGTCCTCAACTTCCTCCTCACAAAGGCCCCATACTCCTCTGGATACAAAACAAACTCATAGGCACTCACGCCGCCCAAATACCTCTCAAACTCCAGTACGTCCATATTACGGGAATCCATCATCCCGAAAGGCGGGTCCCTCGGAGCCAAGGGGAGCATACCCGGGCCATTTTGCCAAAAGACCCTCTCGCCCAAGTACATAACATCGCAGGTCAGGCCCCGCAGCATCTTCCGCTGTGCTGTCACCACTGGAGCCCCCTCAAAATCGTTCGCCTCATATCGAGCCCAGGGGTACAGAACGAACTCCGCCGGACTATCTCTCCCTAGATGCGCCTACACCTCCCCGTAGGTAATGGTGAGCTCCCCCCTGCTGGTCCTCCTCCTCCTCACCGGGCGTGCCCAGCCTAACATAGCAGGATAGGCCGCTATGGCCCCAGGATCTCTATCCCACGGGAAACACTGGAAGATCTCGTAAAACCACACCTGCGACAAAAGCAGAAAAGGCTCAGTGCAAAAGAAAACGGAGAAAATGACAGGTTGCTAATCAAAAACAGCAATAAACTCATACCTCCAAAGCAAAATCAAAACAAGCCAAAACCGGTCCAAGGAGAAATAAAGCTCGGCCAGGCCCGCCTCGCCCCAAGCTATATCACAGACCCTCTCCAAATCAATCAAGCTTCCAGCAGAGCAAAAGGAGCCGTCGTCGCGTGGTTTGAGAACAAAGTCTCAAAAAGGGCAAACCACAGAAAGGAGCGCGCCAGCTGCTCCGCCGTCACCTGGCCGGTACCCCGACAGTAGGCCCCAATACTGGCCGTAATCCTCGTCTCCACATCGCTGTATAGCATGCCTAGGCCCCTACGAGGAAGAGGCGCAAAGCCCAGCAGCTCAGTCAGCACGTCCTCAGCTATCCTATCCCTCCACCGCACTGGCCCTCCTTTGAAGGAAAGCCCGGTGATAGCAGCAAAATCGGTGGGCGTCACCGTCACCTCGCCCCAGCTCAGATGGAAGGTGTGGGTGGTATCCCACCAATACTCAGATAGGCCCAGGAAGATACTCTTGTTCTTCCTCGTGTCAGAGATCCCGACCAAGTTCTCCACGAACATGCCCAGGCCAGAAGCATAGACCAGCCTCCTGGGGCTCGGCCCGCCATCCACAGAGATATTCGGCATCTGCTGCCACAACTCAACTACAGCCTCGAGCGATCCCCGAGTCTTCATCTTTTTGGCTTTCCCAGCCAAAAGCCCCTCATCCTGCAGGTAAACACAGCAAAGGTACGTCAGTCACAGTACTTAATACCAAAGCATAAAAAAAAAGTCCGTCACAAAACACGACACACATTGCACAAAATTTTCACATGTAACCCGTCACAAAACACGGCATGCATTACACAGTCCGTCACAAAAACACGGCACACACTGTACAAATTTTCTCAACAAAGGGATTAAGCCCTACACGACACATTTTCAAAATTAACCCGTCACAAAATACGGCACATATTGCACATATTTTCCCCACAAATTCCGTCACCAAAAACACGGCACACACTGCATGACACATTTTCAAAAGAAAAGTCCGTCCCTATACGGCACATACTTTCAGACAAAACCCGTCACAAAACACGGCACATGTCACAAAATTTGTCCCTACATGGCAATTTTTTCTCACAATGTACATACAGAAATAGCATAAGGTACAAAACACCAAAGCATGCATTTCATAGAGAGGCACTTTATTTTTTACAAATAAGAGCTAATCTACACATTTTTGCACAAAAATCACAATTTCAACAATTCATCAAGAATTTCACAAAAAAACATGGCAAATAACAAAAGCCCCAAAAATGCGAAAAACTAAAACCTAGTTCTAGCATTCAAAAATTCAAGCAAGGAATCAAGACTAAAATGATTTCTTACCTCCCCGACGTTCCTGACTCGCCGGTTATGCACCTCCGGATTCGGGTACAACACATCCGGATTCTTCGAAGAAGGCACGAAGGAGATCCAATTTCTTTGAAGCTCCATCCTTTGTTCGATCACATCTCGACTCCGTTGGCGACGTCCCCTCCTTGATCCTTCCGCCATCGCAAGCAATTCAAGCTAAGAAATGGAAGATTTTGGACAACAATGGAGTTTTTCTCCTTCTCTCTCTCTGGTTCACGCACGGGAAGAAGAAGAAATGGGAAAAGCCTCGGCATTTAAACCCAGTCAAAATCTGGGAACTGTTAAATCCAACATTGGTCCGTACGAACCTCTTTACATCCCAGGTTGGTCCGTACGGACCTCTTTGCAACGAAGGGCCAAATTACTTTTCTGCCCTTATAATCTTTGCCCCTGGCTGTCCAAAGGCCTATTTCAGCAGATTCAATGCAGATTGGTCCTAAACGGCAACGCAACCCCCGGCCGTCAGTGTATGTCCGGATTTCGCCCACTAAATGGCAACGCAATCCCCGGCCGTCAGCGTAAGTCCGGATTTCGCCCACTAAACGGCAACTCAAGCACCGGCCATCAAAGTAAGCCCGAGCTCCTTCCCCAGCAAGTCAAAAGGGAAGTCATACAAGACCGCATATCCCCAGCACCGGCCATCAAAGTAAGCCCGAGCTCCTTCCCCAGCAAGTCAAAAGGGAAGTCGTACAAGACCGCATATCCCCAGCACCGGCCATCAAAGTAAGCTCGAGCTCCTTCCCCAGCAAATCAAAAGGGAAGTCATACAAGACCGCATATCCCCAACACCGGCCGTCATCGTAAGCCCGGATCTCGCCCACTAAATGGTAAAACAAGCGCAAAAGGAGCCAGCACCTCCCAGCACTAATCTTAAGGCACAAAACGCCTCCAAAATGCCAAACGGTGAAGCAACCACCGGCCATCAAAGTAAGCCCAAAGTTACCTTCTCAGCAGAAAAAGCCCCTACGAGGCCACGATAATCCCCAACGGATGAACACCGGCAATCAGAGTAAGTCCAACCTTCTCCCAGCGGACAAAGCACGAGGCATCTACACAAGGCAGCCACGCCTCAACAACCGCAGCCAGAAGACGATTCAAGTCCTCACGCATGGCACAATCTCAGCCACAAGATGATTCAAGTCCTCACGCATGGCACACCCGCAGCCAGAAGACGATTCAAGTCCTCACGCATGGCACACCCGCAGCCAGAAGACGATTCAAGTCCTCACGCATGGCACACCCATAGCCAGAAGACGATTCAAGTCCTCACGCATGGCACAACCGCAGCCCGAAGACGATTCAAGTCCTCACGCATGGCACAACCGCAGTCAGAAGACGATTCAAGTCCTCCCACATCACTATCTCCAGCCCAGAAGGCTTTAAACCACTCGGTCCGGAAGACCATATAAACCTCCCAAATCACTATCTCCAGCCCGGAAGGCTTTAAACCACTCGGTCCGGAAGACCGTATAAACCTCCCCAATCATCATCTCCGGCCTGGAAGGCCTTAAACCACCCAATTCGGAAAATCATAAAATTTCCATCCTAGGACGCCACCACGTCCTCACAATCGACCTCGGCGGTCACCACATCTTAGGATGCCACCACGTCCTTACCATCGACCTATACGGTTACCCAGGACGCCACCACGTCCTCACAATCGACCTCGGCAGTCACCACATCTTAGGATGCCACCACGTCCTCACAATCGACCTCGGCGATCACCATATCTTAGGACGCCACCACGTCCTCACAATCGACCTCGGCGGTCACCAAATCTTAGGAAGCCACCACGTCCTCACAATCGACCTCGGCGGTCACCACATCTTAGGATGCCACCACGTCCTCACAATCGACCTCAGCGGTCACCACATCTTAAGATGCCACCACGTCCTCACAATCGACCTCGGTGGTCACCACATCTTAGGATGCCACCACGTCCTTACCCTCGACCTATACGGTCACCCAGGACGCCACCATGTCCTCAAAATCGACCTCGGCGGTCACCACATCTTAGGACGCCACCACGTCCTCACAATCGACCTCGGCGGTCACCACATCTTAGGATGCCACCACATCCTTACCACTGACCTCGGCGGTCACACGATACTTCAGGGCACCACCACGCCCGCATACACTCACAATTTCACGACCTCTTAATTACGACCAGGCTTGATTCCCGCTAGGGATACGTAGGAATCATGTCACAGGGTCCAGCCACTGACCTATACGATCACCCAGGACACCTCCACGTCCTTACAATCGACCTCGGCGGTCATCACATCCTTAGGGCACCACCACGCCCTCACATCATATTAGGACGGGACACGTCCTCCTATACCACAAACCATCTTCTCGTAAGATTACCTATCTTCTAGTAAGATTGCACACCCAGGATGTCACCACGTCCTTACCATTGACCTATGCGGTCACCCCGGATGCCACCACGTCCTTACCATCGACCTATGCGGTCACCCAGGATGCCACCACGTCCTCACCATCGACCTATGCGGTCACCCACAGGACACCACCACGTCCACGCACAGAGTTTCAGTCAGAGGACCTCCCCCGTCCTCGAGCACAACAACACTCACCCCACACACGAACTACGATCAGGCTTGATTCCCGCCAGGAATACGTAGGAATCCTATCACAGGGTCCAACCAATTGACCTAAACGGTCACACAACAGGACACCACCACATCCTCACACCGACCTATACGATCACTTCCTCTCACAGCACGCGATCCAGATTAGGACCCTTATCTTATCGACGACCCCACTTCCTCCGTAAGTGACGTCGTCGAGGGGCTTCTGTAAGTACCCCAATCTGGATCACCCTCTTCCGAGCACATGGGAAACACCGCAGACTCACAAACGCAGTCTCGAAGACCTTTGACACTCAAAACCCTCAAAAACCCCAAGCCAAACCAAGGGAGGAACCTTTCTGGGATAAAAAGGGATAAAAGGACCTTTTAGGAATTTTTCAGAATTCAGAAAAGCATAAGTAGTCCGTACGGACCTCTTTGCTGCAATGATTACTGAATCCCCTTAAAGTCCAACTTATTCCCTCAAATCCCGGAGAACATCATTACCCCCCTACATGGTTGGTCCGTATGGACCTTTTTGCATGCTGAGATGGTTCGTACGGACCTTATTGCAAGTAGACACCATCATGGCTAAATCTTCTTCATCATCACAGATTCCCTCAAATCGAGGAAAACTAAAATTTTGGATTACCTGCAAGGTCCGTTCGGACCTCTTTGCAGATTTCCTACACTATATATAGAGGGCTCCCCCTCCCTCATTTCCACACATTTCCCTCTTCTCTCCTCTCTCCCAAACTTCAGGCTCCCCTCTAAGACCCTTCGGGGCACTCCCGACCCTTTCGGATCCTTCCGAGGCCTTCCGAGCCCCCTTGCGGTGCTCCGAAGCCTCCCCAAGCGCTCCCGCGACGCTCCTGCGCTACCCCGAGGCACTCTCGAGGTACTCTGAGGCCCCTCGTGGTACTCCGAGGCCTTGCCTGGTCTTTCCCGAGGCATCCCGGCTCTTTCCAAGTCAAATCGGCAATCCCAACCCACGCCGAACCTCTGCCCGAATCCAACCAACGATTCTAACGCACGCCGAACCTCTGCTCGAATCCAACCAACGATTTCAACGCACGCCGAACCTCTGCCCGAGGGATCCCTGCGATCCCAACGCATGTCAAAACTCTGTCCGCAGACAACCGGCCCCTTTTCCGAAGCAATCCCGGTCCGTACCGGAACACTATTCCATCCTCAAACACTATTCCCCTGCGGAAGACAGACACGAACCAACATTGGTAAGGCTTCCTTCCTATACTATTTCAATACATTTCAATAAAGCAGTGTACAATGTAGACATCCGACACAGCATGCATTTTTAAAAAAAAGCACATACACACACACACAACAGTTAAAGAATATTAGGGGTATCCGAAAGACTCGTTTTTACGAGGCGACTCAGGTGAGCTCTAAGATTCTAATATTCTCTTCTCGAGGAGTCATCTGACCTCTGAACTTAAAAATCTCATCACACAACAAAAAAAAACAGTTTATTTTTAAACTGATGCCCTTTTTCAATGTTTTGGGCTTAATAAAAATGGCGTGGGGACTCTACAAAGTGAAAACACGGCGAGACACCTCCCAACTAACGCAAAAGCGGAATAAGCTAGATGCCGGGGCGCGAACGCGCTGCCTCTCGGATCCGGGCGACTTTCCCGAACGCGATGCAACGAAATGCGAGATGACCGGGGGCCCCTCCGCGCGCGAGCCGAATCCCGGGTAATTTCACTTGCCAAACTAGGAGTCAATGGGTTATAAAAAGAAGATGGCGCCCACTTCAATCAACACGGATTTTCTGAGAATAAACAGAGTATTCTTGATAGATAAAATCCTTGAGAGTTTTTGTGTGTTTGTACCTTGGAAAACAGAGATTGGTTTCTCAAGGTTGTTTAATTTTGATAGAGTTCTTAGATTAGGACTCAATTTGATCTTTTGTATTTCTTTTGCTTTTCATTGTAAGTGTTTGTTATACAACTTGTGTTCTGAACCAAGTTGTAATTTTATGAAAAGTTTTCAGCAAGAAATTTCTTGCTGAAGTTTTAATTCCGCTGCATTTTATATTCTGTTAATTTCTTTAACCTTTCTGGAAATTAGTTGTTAAGGTTGTTGTGTTGACACTTGTGTGCACAACTGTACACATAAGTCTGTCCACAACTGTAAACAGTCCTAGCTACAAGAACTTTCATTTGGTATTAGAGCCTACTCTCGACTCAACTGAGATCGATCCTTGAAAGTAGCCAAGATGGATTGTCAACATAATCGTAATAAACCGCCAACTCTAAATGGTTCTAACTATACCATTTGGAAAGAAAAAATGATTATGCATATAAAGTATATTGATCATCGTGCGTGCGTAAGCCTTGTTAATGGCTATACTGCACCCGTAATTGAACTTACCCCCGCCACGTCTGATGGCAAGGAAGAGAGAAACTATGGTTCTAAACCCATAGAAACTTGGACTCTTGAGGATATTGCACTGTCCAATTATAATGCTAAGGCAATGGGAGCAATCTCAGACCATGTGGATCCTCATATGTACAGTTTGTTCTCAACTCAAATTGTTGCCAAAACCGCGTAGGACATACTTCAACTTCATTGTGAAGGACCGGGTAGTGTTAGGAAAACTAAGTTAAGAACCTTGATGTCTAAATTTGAAACTTTAAGGATGGGAGAAAATGAAACAATAAAATAGTACTCGTCTAAGATATTGGACATCTCTAACGAATCCTTTTCATTGGGTGAATCTATATCCAATACGAGACTTGTTAGCAAAGTACTTAGGTGCCTTACTCTCATGGAAAAGAAAGTACTGGAACGAAGACGGAGATGCTCTCGCTAATGCCCTTGACCCTACTATAGGAAATTTTTGACATATCGTGTTGGGGAGTCGAAGCCGGAATGGCAAGTCCTACATTTTGTTCACTTCCCTCACTTGTCTTAAGAAGAGTAGTGAAATTGGCTTATTGATTGGATTTCCCGCCCTTTTTGACTGGTATCGATATCCCCACCATTCATTATTGCCCTCACAGTGAAGAAGGCCAGACTTCTTAGGTTAGCGAAATGAAGAGTGGAGCTAGCTACACTGATAGGCAGATTGCCTTTCACTCTCCCTGAAAAGTTTAACATGAAAATCTCTGTGATTGAAGAGACTCAGGATGTCCAAACTGTTGGACTTGATACCATCCTAGGTATTTTGACAAACTTTGAATTGAATCTTGGGGTACAAGAGGCTAGCAGAGCAAACTCAATGGCTCTTGCAGTGCTCTCAAAGTATCTCAGGACCTTGTGTATTTGTCCAAAGACATTGATGAATCGAACCTAGGAGATGATGAGTGTGCTTTGATCACTCAAAAGTTCAATAGCATGTTGAAAAAGAAACAATTTTCTAAGTTTCCAAATTCGGCACACTCTAATCCATTCACGGTTGATTCATCAAAGAAGGAATTTGTTCCTAAAAGCCTACATCTGAAGGTAAAAAGCCCATTGATTCTATTCAATGCAGGGCTAGCAAAGGGTTCGAACACTACGCCAATGATTGTGCAAATACACTCAAAAGTGTGGAATGAGTTTCTCAGTGACCTTAAATGACTCTGACGATGATGAATAGACTGCAAATATGTCTATATGGCATTCATCTCAGGTCACACTATCGGATAGTGATTCTGATGAGGAAGTTGTGCAATATGCTGATCACACAACTTACCTCACAACTGACTACACAACTGAAAACAGTGTGTATACCTGTTTAAACTCCTCTGCTGATGATGAAATTAATAATGATCCATCAGAAGAGGAGTGTGCTACCTACGAGGACTTGCACAATACTTATGTTGAACTCCACACTGATTGGACTAAACGAATGGAGCAACTCAAAGTGTTTAAACAGGTAAATGGGAAATTAACTACTGAAAATCTTAAATTAAAATCTGAAGTCGAGAACTTGTCAAAATAAAGTGATTCTCAAAAGGACTCCATAGCCAAGTTAGAAGTTTTACTCACAAAGAAATACATGGAATGTGAAGCTTTTAAAACTAATCTTGAAAAAGAAACTGAAACTCTGACTAGGCTGAACACTGGGAAAGTCAAGTTAGAAGAAGTTTTGAAATGGGAAATCAAGGAAAGGTAGGAATTGGCTATGGAGATACCGTTTTTGTGAAAGAGGGAGCAAGCACGTCGAAAGGTCAAAAGGCAAAAACTTACAGTGATGATGTGTATCCGGATTTTCCCCTTTTGAGGCGCCCGACAAAACTTTTGTTTTTGGAAGTTTTGAAAAATCTTTTCGGACTTTGAAAAATCATTTCAGAGTTGCCACGCCGTTTTTAGTTTAAGGGCCAAAACTTTGAAAAATACCCAATATTAGAGAAAGTGAGTTCGGAGGTCACGTTACACTCCGAGAAAAACGTTTGGCGTTCACCCGAAATGCCTCGTACGACGAGTCTTCCTCACTTGAAACCTTTTGTGTGTGTGTGTGTATTTGAAAGTACTTTTCTGAAAATAACTGGAATTTTAGGGACTGTACTGACAAAATAGTTTGAAAACAGTGATTAAACTGAAAATAACAGAAAACTGAGGGACTGTTTGCAGATGACAATGTCATCCGCGTGGAGGAGATTGTAGTACAATCTCATCCGCGCGGATGGGGCTGCAGTGTCAATATTTTTACAGTTTCCAGTTTAGTCACTGTAATTTCCAGAAAGTTAACTGGATTTACATGACTTAACTGGAATTTTAACTGAAAGGACAGAAAGTAAAGAGGGTGTTTGGATTTTGGCATCCATGCTTGTCCTCTCTTTCCCTAGACTAGGATTAGTGGTCATAAGTGATGAATCCACTTAATCAAATCATCCCGGGGGTACGTTAGGACTTTATGAGCATTTCATTTGCTAGGGGGAAAGGGGAATTTGACATGAAAGTAAATTTGACAAAAGAGTTAGGTCAAGATGTATCAACTTTAGAGGAAGATCTCTAAGGTGGTCATAAGATGACCATCCTTGAGATCTAGACTCAAGTGTATCTCCTATATCTTGTGTGACCTATTTTATAAGTCTAGATGATTTTCATCCAAGGAAAGTGTTCCAAGGTGAGCATCTTAGACTAGGGAGGGGGATTTGCAAGGAAGTAAATGATGTGGACCATTTGAAATGATCATCTATGGAGATTGACTCCAAGATGACCATATTTAGGTCAAGAAAACAAGTGAAGACTATAAATGTAAAGAGGCATGAAATGAGGAAGTATGGACCATTTGAAGTGGTCATCCATGGAGATGAACTCCAAGATGACCATCTTCTAGGTCAAGCAAGCAAGTACCAAATATTGTAAAAGGGGAGTGGGGAATGACATAAAAATAAAGGAAAATGTGGATCATCTTAGAAGATCATCCATGGAAATGGACTCCATGGAGATCCTCTTGGATCCTTGGAACAAGAGGGGAAGGGGATGAGCAAGTAAGTAAATAAACAAGGTTATTCATTTATATATGAAATATATGCATGGATGAAGGAGATTTGAGTAAGGGAGGTGAGGGTTTACCAATTGTTTCTTGGTTTGTTGTTTAGGGTTTGAGAGATTTCAAGGCTTAAGAGTGGTTTGAGATGGATTTGGGGTTGGATTTGGTGTTGGATTTTGAATTGTGAAGGTGTAAATGGCTATTTGGGAATGGATTTTGACAGCATAACAGTAGGTTTTCGTATTTTTTGGGTGTTTTCTATCTTGTTAAACTGAGGGAGAAGGGCTGTATTTATAGGTTGTCTGGATGACAATCTTATCCGCGTGGACAAGATTGTAGGTGCAATCTTGTCCGCGCGGATGACCCCAGCAGCGTGCCTGATCTGTGCAGAAAAGCAGTTTTGGCATTTTGCTCTTGGTCAATATTCCCTTTTATTGGAAATGACAAATTTCCAGCGAGGTATTTATTCATTTTTTTATTCCTAAGAGGTCCTTCCTCATTCAAATTGTCAAAATAATGTCCAAAATGCCCCTAAATGATTATAAATCATTAATTTGGGCTGATGAAACATTAACGACCCATATTGGGGTACTTATAGTAGCCCCTCGGCGATGGTACTTCCAACGGAAGTGGGGTCATCGACAAAGTGGGGATCCCAATCTGGCAAAATTTTACCTAGATGGGCGAGGAGGTGACCGAGGTGGTCGGATGGCTGGACCCTTAACGAAAGGATTCCTACGTATCCCAAGTGGGAATCAAGCCGGTCGTAGTTCAGGTCTTACGGGGGAAAGGAGCGGTCAAATGAATGGACCTCCCACTGCATTGTCGAAGGTAGAATCGACTAACGAAGGCGTTGCCGAAGGCTGACTCGACCTAGCAGAGGCGTTGCCGAAGACTGTCTCGACTTAGCAGAAGCATTGCCGAAGACGGACTCGACCTAGTAGAGGCGTTACCGAAGACAGACTCGACCTAGTAGAGGCGTTATCGAAGACGGACTTTACTTAGCAGAGGCATTGCCGAAGACTGACTCGACTTAGCAGAGGCGTTGCCGAAGACTGACTCGACTTAGCGGAGGCATTGCCGAAGACTGACTTGACTTAATAGAGGCATTGCCGAAGACTGACTCAACTTAGCAGAGGCGTTGCCGAAGACTGACTTGACTTAGCGGAAGCATTGCCGAAGACTGACTCGACTTTGCAGAGGCATTGCCGAAGACTGAATCGACCTAGCGGAGGCGTTGCCGAAGACTGACTCGACTTAGCGGAGGCATTGCCGAAGACAGACTCGACTTAGCGGAGGCGTTGCCGAAGACTGACTCGACTTAGCGGAGGCGTTGCCGAAGACTGACGCGACTTAGCGGAAGCATTGCCGAAGACTGACTCGACTTAGCGGAGGCGTTACCGAAGACAGACTCGACTTAGCGGATGCGTCTATACCTAGATTGAGACTTAGTTCAGGAGTATAAACCTAAGTCAAGACTTAGTTCAGGAATATGAACCTAAGTCGAGGTTCGGTTCAGGAGTATGAACCTAGATTGGGACTTAGTTCAGGAGTATGAACTTAAGTCGAGGTTCGGTTCAGGAGTATAAACCTAGATTGTGACTTAGTTCAGGAGTATGAACTTAAGTCGAGGTTCGGTTCAGGAGTATGAACCTAGATTGGGACTTTGTTCAGGAGTATGAACTTAAGTCGAGGTTCGGTTCAGGAGTATGAACCTAGATTGGGACTTAGTTCAGGAGTATGAACTTAAGTCGAGGTTCGATTCAGAAGTATGAACCTAGATTGGGACTTAGTTCAAGAGTATGAATTTAAGTCGAGGTTCGGTTCAGGAGTATGAACCTAAATTGGGCTTTAGTTCAGGAGTATGAACTTAAGTCGAGGTTCGGTTCAGGAGTATGAACCTAGATTGGTACTTAGTTCAGGAATATGAACTTAAGTCGAGGTTCGGTTCGGGAGTATGAACCTAGATTGGGACTTAGTTGAGGAGTTTGAACTTAAGTCGAGGTTCGGTTCAGGAGTATGAACCGAGATTGGGAGTTAGTTCAGGAGTATGAACTTAAGTCGAGGTTCGGTTCAGGAGTATGAACCTAAGGGAGACTATTTGAAGGCGTTCTCGCTGGGGAAGATTCGGACTTACGATAATTGCCGGGGTTTATACGCTGGGGGTATGCGTTTTTGGTACGGGCTTACAATGATGGCCGGGTTTGAAAACGAGGAAGAGAATGGGCTTCCGTTAAATGAACGGGCTTACGATGACGGCCAGGGTTGAAAATGAGGAAGGAAATGGACTTCCGTTAGGTTTTCGTTAAATGAACGGGCTTACGATGACGGACGAGTTTGAAAACTAGGAAGGAAATGGACTTCCGTTAGGTTTTCGTTAAATGAACGGGCTTACGATGACGGCCGGGTTTGAAAACTAGGAAGGGAATGGACTTCCGTTAGGTTTTCGTTAAATGAACGGGCTTACGATGACGGTCGGGGTCGAAAACGAGGAAGGAAATGGACTTCCGTTAGGTTTTCGTTAAAGGACGGGCTTACGATGACGGCCGGGGTTGAAAACGAGGAAGGGAATGGGCTTCCGTTAGGCTTTCTTTAAAGGATGGGCTTACGATGACGGCCGGGGTTAAAAACTAGGAAGGGAATGAACTTTCGTTAGGTTTTCGTTAAAGGATGGGCTTACGATGACGGCCGGGGTTGAAAACGAGGAAGGAAATGGACTTCCGTTAGGTTTTCGTTAAATGAACGGGCTTACGATGATGGTCGGGGTTGAAAACGAGGAAGGAAATGGACTTCCGTTAGGTTTTCGTTAAAGGACGGGTTTACGATGACGGCCGGGGTTGAAAACGAGGAAGGGAATGGACTTCCGTTAGGTTTTCGTTAAATGAACGGGCTTGAATTGTTAAAATTGGGGCTTTTGTTTATTTTGCCGTGAAAAATTGAAATTGATGATGCATGTGTTTAATTGAAGATATGGGTAGAAGGAATATACAATTTGTTTATGAAAAACATTGGTAGTTTGCATAATATAAAAACAAAGTGGGTACAAATTTGTCGAATTTGGGACGGACTCTTGCGTAAGAGATTTTTTTGTGGTGAAAATTTGCATGGTGCACAGTATGTGAGAAAGATGCATGTTATCTTGTAAAATGAACACAAATTTGCTGAATTTGGAACGGACTCTTGTATAAGAGATTTTGATGAAAGATGTTTTTTGTAAAACTGGGTACAAATTTGCCGAATTTGGAACGGACTCTTGTGTAAGAGATTTTGATGAAAAAGAATATTTTGTAAAATGAACACAAATTTATCGAATTTGGAACGGACTCTTGTATAAGAGATTTTGAATGAAAAGTGAATACAAATTTTTCGAATTTGGAACGGACTCTTGTGTAAGAGATTTTGATGAAAAAAAATGCATTTTGTAAAATGAACGTTTGATGATAACTAAGTGTGAGAAAAGAATGTGTGTAGGAAAATGTATCCGAAAATGGGACAAAATTTATTTTCTTTCTTTCCTGTTCTTTTGTTGTTCATATCATATTGGCAATTTTGATGACATATTTGTGTTGTGTCTACTTTCAGGAGAGAGGTGATATCATCCAACGCAAGTTGGATAAGCTGAAGATGCGGGGGTTCGCGGAGGCGGTTGTTAGGCTTTGGGATGCACTGCCCACAGCTGGTAGGGTGGGTTATCGGAGTCCTCGCCAGCTCGTGGTGGCTTCTAAACTTTACGGCTTCGTTGAGGGCCTGAGAGGGGTGGCTGGGTTACATAAGAGCAAGGGGCTCCTTTTGGCGCTGGTCGAGTACTTATGGGATGTTACCCACTCTTTTCACTTCTTCTGGGGGGAGGCTACCGTGACCCCTACTGATTATGCCGCTATCACTGGCCTATCTTTTAAGGGGCTCAGCTTGGAGTGGCACGATGGGTATACGGACGCGGAGCTGATGGATCTGCTGGGGATTGTCATCGTGCCGTGGAAGGGGATGGGCATGGAGTATGCCGTGATCGAGGCGAAGTTGGCTGAGAGCATAGCTAGGTACGAGAGAGGGGACCAGACCATCACAGCTGAGCAGATCGCTCGATGCTTCTTATGGTTCGCCCTTTCCAGCACTCTGTTTGGGCACGCTGAGGGTACGGCTATGTTCGCTTTGCTGGGGTCCTTGGCCGATATAGACAGGATAGACGAGTACGCCTGGGGAGAGGCAGGCTTGTCAGAGTTATACTTCGCTTTGGACAGATACAGTAGGAAGGCGTCCACTTCCCTGACCTGCTTCGAGTTCCCATTAGAGGTACACTCTCTTTCTTTTCCTTTATCCCTTGTACATATTGTGCATGCACTTTTGGTTTTTTGTCGGGTTTCCTTTGTTGGATGCAGGTTTGGGCCTTGGAGATTTTTTTCTGCGCCTTATGGGACCATGTCCAGGGGGAGGCTTTTGCATACCCGGCGATGCTTTGGTGGACGAAGGACGCCCGGGTGAAGAGAACTAACCGGACTAGGATAAAGATGCGGTACAGTGACGTGGTGCCATTTCTGAAGGCGGAGACTAGTGATAGGTGTAGTGATGCGTGAATTTTTTAACATCTCGGAGTCACCACTTATTATTTATTGATGGAAAACAATAAGAAAAACCTTTTTGATATTTTCAAGAGATTCAAGGGTTCGGGGGTTAAGTTATGGAATGGGTAGGTCAAGGAGCATCCATTCCACCCAATCCGAAAATTGGTCTTGCTAATTGGGTATTATTAATCTAATCAATCTATGAACAATAAAAGAAACAAATAAAACCTAATTAATTTATTAATTAGGAATGTCGGATCGTATGCTTCGAGATCACCTCCATGAATTGAAGGGACTCTAGGCTAATCCTTTGATGGGATTACACTACTCTAAAATCAATAGAGGGATTGAGAAGAGAAACGGAAGTTTAAAGGATGATTACCTTTTGTTTGAGAAGGGATTCGAACAGAGTTTCGACTCAATCCTAGAGTCAAATCTTGATGCGGACAGAGCTTCGCCTCAATCCTTGATTCGGGCTTTGATGTTTGTTGATCAACAAGGTTGACAAACAAACTTTAGGTGATTTTAGGGTGATTTTGTAGGAATCTTTCAGAGAGAGAAACCAACAAAATGTGTGTGTTGTGTGTTTTTGATCGTGGATTGGGGACCTCTGAAATACTGAAAGCCATCAAGTATTTATAGGGGTTTAAGAGGTGGATGCATGACTTGGTCACCAAGTTTAGGAGACTCAAGTGGATTGGGACTCCTCCCAAGGAAGCTTCCAGAACTCCAATATGATTGGAGAACCGGATTAGATGATATTTATCAAGAAAAGAGGTTGAAACAGAGAAGGAAAGTGATTCTGCACATCCTGCCGAGGAGTTGTCTCGCGCGAGACACGTATGTCCCACGCGGGACAACTAGTCAAATGACCATTTTGTCCTCTTCAGTTATTACGTTTGTCAGTTAGGTCCAAAACTAACGAGGTTAGTTAGAAACTTAACGAAACATGACGAAACTGATATGCTTTCATCAAAACACAAAAGAGAGACGAAGATTAGTGTAATCATGAATTTATTGGTTTAGAATGGGGTGTCTACAGAGCCCCTCAGCGAAAAGACTTATGGAAGAAGTCATGTCGTCGATAGAAAAGACATCATTCTGAACACTGGGATGGTCGTGCCGCACGGCTGCCTACGTATCTCTATTGGAGAATCAGACCAAAACGTAGTTCAACTCCAAAACACGAAAAAGCTGCTTTAGGTATTTTGAAAATCATTTTTTTGAAAATCGAGGAGATTTTATTTTTGAAAAGGCAAATTCATACTAAGGAATCAAATCATGACCCAATTCTGAATATACCTGTCTGTCTGAAGATTCGCCTGTTTGGGCTCCGAACCTGCGGGGAAAGATGTTAGAAAACAAAGGTTTACCTGTCCGGTCCTTTGCATTCGAATGATTTGTCTTTTGAGGCTGGAGTGAGGTGACGATCCTGGCGATTCGGGACCGAGCTTTTGTTGAGGTGACGATCCTTGCGATTCAAGACCGAGCTTTTGTTGAGGTGAGTATTTGACATACTAACCCTAGTGTGAATGTGGTGCCCAAGATTAGCGGCTCTCTTTTTATATTTTTTTATTTGGAAATCGCTTTCTCGTGTAAGGGGGATCACCGCCTCACATCAGTTTGGAAACGTTCGGTTTAAATTGAAAAACGGAGTCGCCACGCCATTTTGATTTCCTCAAAACTTTGAAAAAAAGGATTTGGGTCCGGAGGTTAAGTTACCCCTTGGGAAGAACGGATCGTCGTTCACCCAAGGATCCTTGCCGAAGCAAGTCTTCCAAGATCCGCTTTTCATGCTTGCCTTAGTGTTTTCGTGTGTGGGAAGTGTGTTTTGAAAAGAAGGGAATGTACCAAGTGGTCTTCTGGACGTATAAACCATGAGTTGGTTATCGCTCGGGATTCCTTGGATTTTTGATGTGTTCGGGACTTTGGTCCCGTTCTCATCTTGGACTTATGATCATCATGATGGGATCTTGGGTCACACGTGATCAAGATAGGGACACCGTTTTTATAGTCCAAGGATGAGACTCTTTAGAAAAGAATGACCTTTGCCAATCAATCCTACATCTTGAGATGATTTGAGCTCTTTCGGGACATTTATGCTCGTCTCAAGTGATGATCGGAGATATGTGGCTAGGGTTCATCCTTTTCTAAAGGATAATCCGTCTATGGCATCTTTAAGTGGAGGAAATGATGTAAAGATAGAACTTTTACACCATTTTGCTCCAAGATGATGCTCCAAGTACCAAAGGGGACTAGGGGAGGGATATAAAGATTGGATCTTTATACTCATCCTATGCCTTTTTGTGCCTTATGAAGGTCACTAGGCAATCCTAGGAGAGAGATCCAACCATGAGGGACATGGGGGATGCATTTTAAACTAAAGATGACATTTTATAAGCAAAGGATGCTACTTTATATGCAAATATGATATTTTAAGTGCAAAGGATGCTACTTTATAAGCAAAGATGCTATTTTTAATGCAAAGGATGCTATTTTTAATGCAAAGGATGCTACTTTATATATAAAGATGACATTTTAAGTGCAAAGGATGCTACTTTTCACATCACCATGTGAGAGATCCACCCTAGAACAAGCCTTTTTTGAGCTCTTATTGTTCATCCTTGGGTTGGATCTTCCATGGATCCTATGTGATAGGGGAAAGGGGGTAATATGATTTACATGCCTAACGATGGGATCTTTAATGACAATATATCAAGTACCAAGCAAGTATATAGCAATATGTAAAGCAAGGAGCAATATATCACATAATAACAAGTATATTTCAAGATAAAGAGGATGAGAGGTTACCAATGGTGGTGTCCTTCTATCTCCTTGAAGTTTGCCTAGGGAAGGACCAATTTTGAAAGGGTTTTGAAGAGGAGGGAGGTGGTTTTTGGTACTCTCAGCTCTCTGGAATTTCGTGGTGATATTTTGGCAGAGTAACACTACTGAAAATCCCCTATAAAAATGGGTAGAGGAGGCCTCTATTTATAGGCACTCTGGCAATGGCTAATGAAGCCGTGCGGCTGTAACCCCAGGACTAATGAGGCCGTGCGGTCTTATCCAGAAATGACTCTACTTATTTCTAGAACCATGCAAGGTGGCCTTCTAGAAGGGCTTTTCCAGCGAAGGACTACGTGGAATTTTAATTCCTAGTAAGTCCTTCGCCCCTCGGAAGGTTTGGAAAAGTTTCCAAATTGCCCCTGAACTTTAGGAAAGTCCGGGGAATTGCCGAGAAACTTAACCGGAAGGCATGAGTCAGATTTGGGTACTTACAGAAGCCCCTCGGCAACGTCACTTGCAGGGCGAGTGGGGTTGTCGATAGAAAAGGATCCGATCTGGCGAATGCCGAGACGGATTGGGTGACCAAGGTGGTCGAGCGGCTGGACCTTTGGAAGGCTACCTACGTATCCCGGAGGAATCAAGCCATAATCGTAGTTCGGAATCCACTGGGGAAAAGGGGTGTCATATGTGACGAGTTGGCTGAACCTAAAGTAGGCTACCTACGTATCCCGGAGGAATCAAACCAGGTCGTAGTTCGGAAAAAAGATCCATTGGGGAATGGCAAAGAGAAACTGGTCTCTTGATGGGGAAATAGAAGGGAAAGTGACCTGGGAGGTCAAGTGACTGATCCTACTGGGGATATGCTAGATGAAGAAAGTGACCAATGTGGTCGGATATCTGGATCTCTATGAGGGGCTACTTCACCACTGAGGAGTGATGAATGAAAAGAGTGACCAATATGGTCGGATGGCTGGACCTTTATGAAAGGCTTATGCACCACTGAGGAGTGTTGAATGAAAAGGGTGACCAATGTGGTCGGATGGCTGGACCTTTATGAAAGGCTCATGCACCTCTGAGGAGTGATGAATGAATAGGGTGACCAATGTGGTTGAATGGCTGGACCTTTATGAAAGGCTACCTACGTATCCCGGAGGAATCAAGCCTTGGTCGTAGTTCAAGTCTCACTAGACAGTTAGGAACAGTGTCTAGGATCCTTGAGGTTTCGACGATTAATGGAGGAGTCACCTGATTGACAATTAATGAATGGAGGTTGTCACCTGATTTGACAATTAATGGAGGTTGTCACCTAAAGAAACTAAAGCTTACATCATTATCGAGGAGATAGAGGTAGCTAAAGTTTGGAGAACTTGAGCGTACTTCACCATCTATGAGATGGAGGCAGCTTAAGTTTGAAGAACTTGAGCGTACTTCACTATCTGTGAGATAGAGGTAGCTAAAGTTTGAGCTTTGACAATTCGGAGGTTGTCACCTAGCGTTATTCCGTTATAACGGAAGTAACGGAGGTGACTCGAGAGGAGAGTCTATTTGCTTTGGAGATAACAGATATCCTTGAAAAACAGCGTTACTCTAGTTAAGAAATAACGGGAGTTATATTCCTAAGTGGAAAGTCAAGGGGCATAAGTGTAATTTCAGCTCAGAGCAAATGAGGCTGCCCGGCATGATATGAGGGCAAAAGAAGCCGTACGGCTTGGAGTTTAATTTCACCAGATTATTTAAACTGAATTTGAAACGGGCAAACAGCATTGCTGTTTTGTTCTGCCGAGGAAGAGAAAGAGAGGAGAGAGAAAAAAATTTGAATTCCTTCAATTCTCTTACTTTCTTCACCTAAGATGGATCCGGAAGGGAACCCGATGCCTAGGCAAGCACGGAGGAACATATCCGAAGCCGCTAGGAGGAGGAGGAGGGAGCTCATTCGCACGGAGAGGAAGTATGACTTCAACACGCCTCCATCGGAGCTTTATCCCGGTAGGGGAGAACACAAATCTACTAAACCTCAATCTGTTGGGGTAAGCATTCTTGATTTGCTTGATTTTATCAATTTTTGATTGAATTTTGATTGATTTAGGGCTTGACCCGAATTTTAGGAATTTCTCGAATTTTCCTAGGATTTATTTTGATAATTTTGGAATTTTGATGATTAACCTATGAGGCTAAGGAGATAAATGAACATGCATGTGTAATTTATTTGAAAAATAATGAGAATGACCCATTTTTTGAAAATAAAGTAAGAAAAATGATGTCTAAAATGTGACGGAGTTCTTGCATGTGCTAGAACTAGGTCAATTCTTGATCATGAATGGGAAAGCAGAATTTTGGACGATGAAAAGGATTCATGCATGCCATTTTGAAAGAATTAATGCTTACGTGCAAAGAATGTTGAAAATTGGAATTTTTGTGCTTGAGAGAGCAATGTGCTTGACATGGCGTGTTTCAAGTGATGAAAGACACATTTTCTAGGCAAAGGATGCTAGAAATATCTTATGAATGCTTTTCTTTGAAAATATGTGCACTTTTGAATATATGCATGCTTTTGAGATGAGATGAAGGACTGACACGTTTTTTGTTGTGCTTTCCTACATGAGAACAAGTCAAGGGGACCTTCTGAGGTTGTGGTGAAGCTATGGGACAGAATGCCCAACTTTGAGAAGAATGGGGTGAACCCCAAGCAGTTGGTAATGGCTATCGGCCTTGACCTGTTTATTGATGCTATTGACAGAGGTATTCACGTGACCTCCAAGAGTAAGGGGCTAGTCCAAGCCCTCTCAGAGTTCTGGTGGGACACCATCCACAGCGTTCATCTCAGCTGGGGGGTGATCACGGTGACGCCAGCAGACTTTACTGCTATTACAGGCTTGCAGTTCACTGGGAGGCCTGTGACTTGGAGAGACCATATTACTGCAGAGGAGTTCAGGGCTCTGGTTGGGTTTGAGCTCCGTCCTAAGGGGCTCGGGATGGAGACGAGGAATGTGGAGGTGGCGGTCCAGGAGTGCATACAGGGGTTTGCCGCCAACGAGGTGACTGCCCACCAGCTCGCGAGAGCTTTTCTGTGGTTGATGCTGTCAGTCACCATCTTTGCCAACTCTGGGACACTGGCTACGTTGTGCCTGCTTGACTCTTTGGAGAATCTTGATGAGGTTGGGGCGGTCTCTTGGGGTGAGGCCGGATTGGCGGAGCTTTATTTCTCCTTGGATATGTACAGCCGGAACAAGGCTGCTTCTATGGACTGCTTCTCTTTTGCTCTTGAGGTAATCTCACTTTCTTTTTCTCTCTTTTACTTTTCTGTCTTGAGACTTTTATGAGAGAAAATGACCCTTTTGTGTTTTGAACATGCAGGTCTGGTTTTGTGAGGTGATTGGGTTCTTTCCCTGGAACCAGCAGAGTGATCCGGAGATCTTCCCGGCCATGATCCGTTGGAGGGGAGATGCTAGAGACAAGTTTTTCGGGAAGACCCGGATCACTTTTGACTACAAGATGGTTCGACCGATCATCAATAGGGATGGACATGATGGGGTTGACTTCTATCCTTAGGGGAGGTACCTGGAGGTTCTGCTAGGGGATGCCGTGGAGGCGACTAGGCCGAGGAGGTGGTTGACGGGCTTGACATGTGATGTCATTTACTTGGGGGACCATTTCTCTAGGCAGCATGGCCATGTCCCTCCCTTGGATGCCATCACTCCTCACGATCCTCCAGCCCGCATGCTGCAGCCCAGGGACTGGTCGATGGATGATATAGCGAGGTATCAGGCTGACGTGGCGACCGAGCAGTATTTTGACTTGGCTACCCCATATGCCACCTTTGTGGAGCAGCGGTTGAGGATGCCACAGAAGCTAGTGAAGCTGGCTGTCACTCAGGGGTACGGGGAAGCCAAGCCTACTGACCCGCCGATGCCTCCTGCTCATCTCTCATATGTGGTCAACGAGGTACCGAGGAGGTTCATGATTCCCGTTCCTGACACGAGGGAGCCCCGATATACTCTGCCGCTTGACAGCACTGTAAGTACATTTAGGGTCTCTTCCCTTTTTTTGGATTTCTTTGCTTTCTGCAATTTTGAACCTTTCTTGAGATATTCTGAGTTTTTCTTCTCTTTTCTCTCAGGTTCCTGCTCGCTCATACGATGGCTTGGTACGGCAGAACATGGGCTGGAAGGACGTGTGTCGGTCCCTTCTGAGGAAGCTGGCTTGCGCTTGCCGGGCTGGGGCGAATGTGCAGGAGCCCGTGCGCAAAAGAAGGCACGTTGGCTGCCTCATCTGCCTCAGAGTATACGACCTCCTCTTCCAGTGCTATGCCTCGGGGACGGGGACCCAATACCGGCATCCTAGAGCAGCTGGCAGATTACGAGCATGTGAACGTGAACCTTTCGGACGTGAGTGACGCTGAGGACTTGATGAAGGATCCTAGATTCTACGAGCTGAGTAGCGATGAGGAGTCGGAGGCTTAGGATTCTTAGGGATTTGATCTAGGGAAGAAAACAAACAATGAACACTTTTTTATGCACAATTTATTTGTTTTTCGTTTTATTTGGGCGCTGATGGGGCGAAAACAATGTATTACTCTTTTATTTGCTTTTCTTATTTATGCTTTATGAATTTTCATATTACTTGAGCCTCGGGGCTGTTTTTTTGCTTGGAAATGGGGCTGAAACTGGGCCAAAATGGTTTATGATGACATATAACTGCATGGATGGAATTTGGATATGTTTTTTGTACAGGTTTCATTGAGAAAGTGGGGTGAGAACTCCACTTGGGCAGCAGCTAGAGCTGCTGTAGATTTTTTTTCTGCAGTAAGCAAATGAAGCCGCCCGGCCAGGTCTTGAGGCAAAAGAGGCCGTACGGCTGGAAGTTCTGTCTGAACTGGTTTTTTTCAAAATAAAACCAAGGCTTGGCCTTTTCATTTCATTTTCACCCTAGACTTGTCCCAACTGATCCCAGAGCATATTCTTGACCAAAAGACATCTACTTTGATCACTTTGCAATGGAGAAACCCGTTAGATTGCAAAAGGGGAAAAGAGACCGTTTTCTATCTGATCTTCAATCTTGGATGAGGCATAACTTTCAATCCAACAAAAGGCTGTTTGATGCCACCTTCAAAATCAAATCTTTATGGCATTTGAAGGATCTTTCACCCGATTGAGACCTTTTGAGGGCCGCGGCGAGGTTTTGGGACGTTCGGAGACATGTTTACTGCTTTTCTTACAACGAGCTCGTCCCAACCTATGAAGACTTTCAAGCATTGATTGGGAGTCCAGAAATTGAGGCTGTCTCGATTCCTCTGATCGGAGACGTGCCGGTAGCATTAAAGCTAGCATCTTTTCTGCAAATCTCTCTGGGAGAGGCTGAGGGGATGATAGTAGCCCCTGACAGGATTGACCTTTCTGATATCCCGGGCAGGTTTGGGTTCCCGGATACGGCTACGACCACTATGGCTATGGATGCCTTTATCCTCTGCGTGTTCTCATCTTTGTTCACTGCCGAGTCCGTAGGGGTCTGTCATGGTGGCCTTTTGGACATGGTCAGGGATTGTAGGGTTAGGAAGGATATTATCCCCTTGGTTTTGGGTGAGACCCTACATGACATTGACAGGATGGCCAGGGGAGACCATTTCATGAGGTCTGGGAGCCCGGTTGTATTGACTTTGTGGCTGCAGGAGAGACTTGGGGCTTTGCCAGGGGCTTCGCCTACTCAGTGCCCTTGGGTGATTTCCCAGAGGGGTGCACCTAGGCAGCAGGACCAGGGTGACTGGGAGTTGACTATGGCTAGGTTATCCACTTCGGATATTCACTGGTGGGTGCCTCATTGGAGGCTGCAGACTCGGAGGACATTTCAGGAGTTTTATGTGGTGAGGATTCTGGGGCTTTCTTGGTCATCCTTCTACATACCCTGCTTGGTATCCAGGCAATTCGGGGCCTTACAGGAGCTGTTGGGCGATTGGGAGGACATCCGTACCAGGGAGGTGGTGACTTTGGATATGAGGGATCCAGCCAGCTTCTTATTCTTCTCAAGGGCTTGGACATCTACTGCTTTCCCACCCAGGGCTATTCTCAAGAGCAGGAAGAGTACCATCTTGACCACGGCCTACTTAGACTGGTATGAGAGGGAGATGGGAGCGACTCAGGTCGTTTTGGGAGAGAGACGTCAGGCTTTATTGGGGGCTGACTGCGACTCGAGTAGGACTCTGAGGGAAGCTGAGGCTAAGGCAAGTCGCCATAACCAGTTGGGTGACTTTATCAGGGACATGGAGGCTCGGTATGAGAGGCTTTCTGAAGTCACTCCCTTGACTGAGGCTCAGAGGGAGGAAGTGCGGACTCGTGCCCGGGTTGAGAGCGCACTTATGGACACGGGTTTGATGGAGGCTCCAGTGAGGATACCTGAGGTCGGGATGAGGGAGAGCGACATCCTAGAGAAGAAGAGGAAGAACACTCGACGAGGTCGAGGTAAAGGAAAGAAGAACAAAGAAGACTCAGTGAATGACAGCTGATAGGTCTTTTCTTAGGATTTCCTTATTGCCGCTTGCAAACACAATAGTTGATTAGGCATTTTATTGTATTTTAGATCTTTGTAGCAGGTTAGCAGAGTCAAGAGTAGACCGTGCTTGAACTCATCAAGGAGTTTTTAACTTGTAATGAACAAGAGATATTATCTTAGAATTTATAAGACACATATTTCATGGAAACTTTATTGTCTTATTTATTGTTTAGACCGAACCATTGCTGGCTGCCTACGTTTCCCTTTTACAAGAAAGACTAAGGGGCTCAGGTCTTCGTAGTTCATTCTGGTGAACTATCGAAATTTTTTTTCTTTTGGTCTTTTTCTTCTTCTTCTTTTTTTTTTATATGTGCAACCCTGTTTTTTGCATAGACCGCCCTTTTTGGGTTTTCAGCCTAGCTGGGCATTACTCTTTTTGCACTAAGATTTTTTTTCTTTCTTTTTTTATGTGCAACCCTGTCTTTTGCCTAGACCGCCCTTTTTGGGTTTTTCAGCCTAGCTGGGTATTACTCTTTTTGCACTAAGATTT
Source organism: Adenophora triphylla var. japonica (assembly GCA_022495995.1). NCBI lineage: Eukaryota > Viridiplantae > Streptophyta > Magnoliopsida > Asterales > Campanulaceae > Adenophora > Adenophora triphylla. Next base: position 437,174 of record JAFEMH010000066.1, read on the forward strand.
TTTTTTTTTTTTAAACATAGTACCTACGGAGCTTATCGCCGTTGACTAGGTGGACAAAAGGATTGCCGTCCAGGTCTGCAAGCTTCATTGCTCCTCTCGATAGTATCTTCTTCATCACATACGGGCCGATCCAAACGGGTTCCCATTTTCCGAGGGGTTGTCTCTGGTAGGGGGCTTCACCTTTAACACTAAGTCGCCCTCTTTGATGTCCCTGGCCTTGACTTTCTTGTCGAACGCCCTGGCCATTCGCCTCTGGTAGGCTCGGGTGTGCTCCATGGCTTTTAGCCTTCTTTCGTCGAGCAAGGCCAATTCATTGTGCCGGCTGCGCAGCCATTCTACCTCGTTGACACTGTTTTCCAGGAGGACCCTTAGTGACGGGATTTCCAACTCCACGGGCAACACTGCTTCCATCCCGTAGGTTAGGGCAAAGGGAGTTTCTCCCGTAGCTGTTCTGACAGACGTTCTATAGCCCCAGAGTGCCAGATGCAGCTTTTCGGGCCAGTCACGACCACGGGTGGCCATTTTTCGGATAATCCGCTCGAGCGTCTTATTGGCAGCTTCCACGGCTCCATTAGTCTGAGGTCTGTATGGGGACGACTTGTGGCGAGTGATTCTGAATTCTGACAGTAATCTATCGCAGTCCCCTTCAAAGTGTGACCCGTTATCTGAAATAACCTCATTGGGCACCCCATATCTACACATAATGTTTTCCTTGATGAACTGGGCCACTTTTCTGGAAGTGAGGACCTTGTAGGACTTGGCCTCTACCCACTTGGTGAAGTAGTCGACTGCCACTAACACAAATTCGTGCCCATTGCTTCCTGCTGGGGCTATCTTTCCTATCACGTCAATATCCGAAGTTGCAAACGGCCAAGGAGTCGTCATGCAGTACAGGTCATGAGGCGGAAGATGATTGAGGTTGGCAAACCGTTGGCATTTGTCGCACTGTCGGACATGCTGGACACAGTCTGTTTCCATGGAAATCCAGTAGTAACCCATTCTGAGGATCACTTGCATCAATGCTCTGGCATTCATATGAGGACCGCAGGGACCATTGTGGACTTCGGTCATTAACTCTCTGACCCTTTCTTGGGTGACATATAGGAGGAGTGGCCCCTGATACCGTTTCTTGTACAGGTCGCCCCCTAGAATGACATAGTGGGAGGCCAACCGTTTCAGGGCTTGCAAGCTCTTGGCCTTGATGCCTTCTTTTGGTCTACCATCTTCGTCTCTGAAAGCGGACTCTCCATCTTTGAGGAACTGGTAAATCTGACTGTACCAGGGTTCCTTGACAGGCTCGGGTCCCAAGTCTACTTCATAACAGAAAGTCGGGGCTTCTCTTCTACCCACTCTGAAGGGTTTTATTGCCTTTCCCTCGGGGATCTCTACCAATGAGGCTAGAGTAGCTAAGGCATCTGCGAATCTGTTCTTATCCCTTGGCAGGTAATGGAAGGTCACTTCTCTGAATTGCTCAGTCAACTCTTCCATGTAGGCATGATACCTCTGAAGATTAGGGTCCACAGTCTTCCATTTGTTGGAGACCTGGTTGATGATCAGGGCTGAGTCTCCATAAACTTCGAGCTCCTTGACATTTCTTTCTAAGGCAGCCTCTAAACCAGCAATTCAAGCTTCATACTCGGCAATATTGTTCGTGGCGGGGAAGTTCAACTTGAGGGCTATGGGCTTGTGCTCATCTTTCGAATCGACCAGCAGCATTCCTACGCCGTTTCCTCTTTTGTTAGCAGCTCCATCAAAGAATAGCTGCCATCGGTTCTCAGGCTCAACTACGAAGATCCCTTCATCGAGGAATTGGGGTTCAGGCCCGCGGTCCTCATTGCTAGGGAAGTTTGCCAGATGATCTGACAGTGCTTCACCCTTGATGGCCTTTCTCGTCACATAGTTGATGTCATACTCAGCTAAGAAGAACGACCACTTTGCTAGGCGCATCGAGAGGGAAGGCTTGTCGAAGATGTACTTGATGGGGTCCATTTTCGAGACCAAGTTCACAGAGTGGGCTTGCATGTAATGCTTCAGCTTACTGACTACCCAGACCAGTCCTGCACAAGTCTTTTCACACGCTGAGTAATTGAGCTCACTTCCCTGCAGCTTCCGGCTGACAAAGTAAATGGCGTTCTCTACCCGAGAATCTTTCTTCTCCTGAGCAAGCATAGCCCCAACTGCCGTATCAGTGACAGTGAGATAGAGCAGAAGAGGTTTCTGTCTATGTGGGGGGCATAACACCGGAGGATGTACTAAGTACGCCTTGATTTGGTCAAAGGCATCCTGGCATTCCTCGGTCCATTCTGTGTCTACATTCTTCTTCATGAGCTTGAAGATGGGCTCGCACATAGTAGTCAACTGGTTGACAAAACAACTGATGTACTGTAGTCTGCCCATAAAGCTCTTGACTTCTGTCTGGGTTCGAGGGGGCGTCATGTCCATAATGGCCTTGATCTTTCGGGGGTCGACTTCGATACCTCGCTCCGTGACCATATACCCAAGCACTTTTCCCCTTGTCACTCCAAAGGTGCATTTGGCAGGGTTCAGTCTCATGGAATGCTGTCTCAGCCTCTCAAAGAACTTTCGCAGGTCAACAAAGTGCTGTCCCTCTTCGCCTTTGGAGTGGATTATCATGTCATCGACATAGACCTCAATCTCCTTGTGGATCATGTCGTGAAAGAGTGCGATCGCTGCCTTCTGATACGTAGCCCCGGCGTTCTTAAGCCCAAATGGCATCACTGTATAGCAGTACGTTCCCCACGGTGTGGTGAAGGCTATCTTTTCTTGGTCCTCCTCGGCCATCTTGATCTGGTTGTAGCCAGCAAAGCCATCAACGAAGGATTTGACTTCGTAGTTAGCAGTGGCGTCTACCAGAATGTCTATGTTTGGCAAGGGATAGTCGTCTTTGGGGCTGGCTTTGTTCAGATCCCGGAAATCTACACAGCAGCGCACCTTCCCATTGGCTTTAGTCACAGTTACAATATTGGATAGCCATGTCGGATATTCGATGACTCGGATGAATCCTACCCGCAGTAGCTTCTCAATTTCTTCTTTGACCTGTAGAGACCACTCTGGCTTGATCTTTCTTAGTTTCTGCTTTATTGGCTTAGCATCTGGTGCTAGAGGGATTCTGTGCTCCACAATTGAACTGTCTAGCCCCGGCATATCCCTGTATGACCATGCAAACACGTCCATGTATTCTCTGAGCAGATTGATCAGTCTATCCCGTTCAACCCCCTCAAAGAAGTTTCCAATCTGTGTCTCTTTAGGTTCCTCGACAGTACCCAAGTTAACACTTGTCAAAACCTCCTCGGCAGCTTGGGCCCGGTTTTCCTCTTTTTCTGTAACCTGCTTAAAGATTTCTTTAATGTATTGTTCGTTTAGTGTGTTTGCATCTTGTTCAAATGATTCATTATTAACTGTTGTTAAGTTTTGAGTTAATTTATCATTTCTTAAGTTGGCAATAAGGGGATACTCAGAAAGATCTGTCATTTCATTCAAATCGAAAGGAAAGATGACATTGGCTACATATTCATAATCCTCAGGCGTGAGGCCTTCGGATGACTCAGAGGACTGGAATTCAAAGATTCCTGACTCAACTGACTCTTGACTCTACTGACTCTGGACCCTACACTACTTATTGACTCGAAGTGTTTGGCACGGGTTGGACTGGGGTTTCACTCTTTCCTGTTGTGGCCCTGGGGAGTAGCAGTCTTGTCAGCGTTCTTCAAAAAGCTGTGCGTCCTGCGAACCATCACTACCTTTGTTGACACCATTCCCATGTGATATGTCCGACTGATCTGGCGCAATCTCCTTTCTGAATCTGACCCTATCCATTTGTACCTCTGGGGTAATGGGACCAGTTGCACTTTCGGCATCTGATAGACAGCTTTCTTCATCATCAAAGTCTTCTGGCTCGTTCACTCTTCTTTCCACATTCTTCCAAACAGGGGGTTGGGACTGATCCTCATGAGCAGTAACAGCCATCACGAACACATTATGCTCACCGTAAGTGATGAAGGGTTCCGGAGAGACTTTCATCATCATAGCTTGGCTTACTTCTGCCTCACAATCTTCATAGGTGAGTCTTCCTTCTGTAATCTTGACTATGGTCACTGGTTCGAAATCGCAAAAGAGAGGTCGGGCCTTGACGACATTAACGAAGTCGGTTCCTATTATGGGTCCAAATTGTCCTTCCATGGCGGAGGCATCAATCAGATCTTTCCACTCTCCTTGCAATTCAGCATAAGGAACATTGAATTCCAGGATGTCTATGATCTTAGGATTCCCAAAACCAGCTGCATTTGTATCTCCGAACTCAATCATATTGACTCGATTGTTGGCAGGAAGAGGATTCTTGACCACATTGGGACCTCGAGGCGGTTCCAGCTTGCCTTCTTCAATCAGGCGAGAGATCAGGAATTTCAGGTAAGTACAATCATTGGTGTTATGCCCATGGTATTTGTGAAAGCGGCAGTGCTTGGTTTTGTCCATCCTAACACTAGGGTTCTTTGGTTTCCAGTTTTCCAGAGGTCTAATGAGTCCTTCGGCCACCAAACCATCGAAGACCTTCTCTAGTGGCATCCCAAAATCTTCAGCAGTATAGGAACGAGGCCTTGGCTTCACAGCGACTTGACCTGAACCTTGTCCAACTTTCTCATTCTGGATATAATTGACAGCGCCAACCGTTTCTTTTCCCTTTACAGTGACGGCTGTAGCATTCGAGACTGGTGCTTTGTAGCGGTAGGAGTTGCCTGTTCCTGTGACCGGAGCCATGTTAAAGGCATTTTCAAACTTGGTACCGGCATTTACCATTGCCCGAAGGTCTGGATAATAATAATTGCCAATCTGGACCCTTAACTGAGGTTTCAAGGAAGACTGAAAGATCTCCATCTGTTCCTCTTCATTCAACGGGGTCATCATTTCACTAAGTTTCCAATTCCACCTCTTGTAGAATTCACTCACTGGCTCGTCTGGGCGCTGCAGAGTGCCTTGTAGGTCATTCCTGCTGGTTTCCTAATTCAGATTAGCCTTATACTTTTCCATGAATGCTTCCTTGATCTGGTCCCAGGTGGCTCGGCCCTCTGGCCTCACATGCAGGAACCACCTAAGAGCTGAACCTTTTAATGACAGCTGAAAGTGGTCAGTCATCTGCTGATACGTACAATCTTTGGCTCTCATGGCAAGAAGGTAGCTTTCAATATGAGTCCGGGGACAATCAGTTCCATTGAGCTTCTCAATCTCGGGCATTCGAAATTTTGGAGGAAGAGGGACAATTTTTCTGGGGTCAGTGATCTGGTATGCTGCCTTCTTAGTGCTCAGTTCCCCAAACTTCTCTTGCATGGACTTAACTTGTTCCATCAGCCAAGTCATGTTGGGGTCAGGTGAAGGTTTAGGATTGCTTGATTCTGACGCAAGCTTATCAGACTTGGGTGGCAGGACAGTGGGTGGCACAGTGGTAGATGGTACCATGGCTTGGGGATCTTTAGAAGGAAAGTAAGTGTAAACTTGGCCTGGTCCCGTGCTTCCGTGAAGCTGTCCGGAGGCATAGGAATTAGGCTCATAGTTACTAGGATAGGAAAAAGGATACGGAACCTCACGGGGTCCTGTTGGCAAGGTTGGGGGTGGAAGATCTGCTGTGACAGGGCATAGGTTAAGAGATCATTGGATTGATTCTGAGGCCTGGAGATTGTCTGGGATGGCCCATACTGAGGAGGGGGAGTGAATCCCGTGGGGTAATGCAGAGGCTGCGTAACTGGGATAGCTGTGGCATTTGCTCTCTGTTGGTAGGGAACAAAGCTGGGTCTTATCTGAGGAGGCGAGGGTATCGGGACCCTGATGGCCTAGGACGTTGGAAAGGACTGAAAAGGGGTAGTCCTTGGTAAGGGATCATATGTGGATGGAGGAGGGCATTGGTTATAGGCTGGGGGAGTTGAGATGGCTACTTCTGGAGTCTCGTCTTCTACCATAACCAGGGAACCATTGGACTCAACCACTATCTGAACCCCATGACGACGAAGCACATCAATGAGCATGACTTGCTGTTCCTCATGGACCTTACGACTGTTTTCCAAGGCTAAGGCTAGCTCTTCTTCCCTAGTCATCTGGTTACCCAAACCACTGCTGTTTTCTATCAAATCGGCCATTCTGACTTTTTGGACTGACAAAACTGAGGATTCTGGCGAGCTATCTGAGAAATTTGCGCTAACAAGCCACTGACCCGATATTCTCACCCACTTATTTCTCGCTGCGGGAAAGGGATAGGAGAGGTTTAGACTCGGGGTAGGTGTTTAGGCTGAAGGCTCAAGCAATATGCAAATTAAGAATCTTTCAGTTTACTTAAAACAGTGTCTTTTATTAATTTCTATTTGGTTGGAAAAGGGGTTCTGCCCTTCTTTTTCGCAACTACTCTAGATCCTGGATCAGTGGGTTCCGTCACTACGTCTATAAGCCCCTCGTATTCCACCTGTATTTCGACCTCCCAGGGTGGACAGCCCCGGGCGAGGGTCTTATAGGGCACGCGGATCCCACCGACCGAGATAGAAGAACGCTCCTAATGGATCTAGCGGGTCATAGGAACTTTCAACGCACGCGCGATGCGGATTATAGTCAAGGCAATGCCGGGAAAGTCTCGTCTTTCAGCCTTAACGGAATTTCGGCAGAGTTTCGCTTGCGCGATTGACGTTTTGACTTTTGGCAATGTCCAAGAAGATAATAGGCATGGGTCGGGCGGTAAAAGCCGAATGACTCAGTGTCACATTGAACTTCGTTGCATACGCTGTGTGTGAGTCAAAGTTGAAGTCAATGCCGGGTCAAGATCTTGCCAATTTTTCCTTGTCGAAATTTCGGCAGAGCTCCGCTCGCGCGAAAGATCTTTGGATTTTTGGCACGGACTCGGTCTCGACTCTTATGCATCCCGTATGGGTCAAAGTCAAAGTCAATGTCGGAGTCAAGATTCTGCCAATTTTTCCTTGTGTGATGTACCCGATTTTTTTTTGAAATCAAACGGAGTCGCCACGCCATTTTTATTTTAAGGGCCAAAACTTTGAAAAATGCCCGGAATCAAGAGATTCGAGTTCGGAGGTCACGTTACACGCCGTGAAGGACGTTAGTGTGCACCCGGAATGCCTCGTAAAATGAGTCTTCCAAACATTCAAAATCATTTGTTTGTGTGTGTGTGTGTGTGTGTGTGTGTGTGTGTGTGTGTAACTTTGGCCAAAAAAAGTTGAAAATGAAGAAATTAAAAATTGGGAATTCTTTATTAGACTTTGGACAGATCCCATGATTTTTGGTGTGATTTTTGGGTTGAATTTTGGTACTCAAAAGATTTTTGGAAGTTGGAAACCATTTCTGCCAGAATGAAAAAGGCAGTGGACACTTAATTTTGAAATGGACTTTAGGGCTTGAAAAATCCAGAATCTGGGAAATGTACGAGAATGAAAAATGTTCAAAACACCTTAAAAAAGGTTTCTGTAAAAGAACTTTTCATTTTGGAGATGATTTGAGGGGTCAAAACCTTCTGGAAATCTCAGATATGAAATCTGGATTTCCAGAAACTGATGAACTGACCTTTAAAATAAAATTTGAAAAAAGGAGTTTTACTCACACAAAAAATAAAGTAAAAATATGTCTGGAAATATCTAGATGTTGGATACAAAAAGTGTTTTGTAGTCAACACTAAATTCCAAGTTTCTGTATGTCCAAAAAATAGGAAAATGGACTGAGATCTCAGAACAATGCTACTGGACAGCAAGATGTTCTTGAGGGAAAATGTGATTTTTGGGGGATTTCCCAAATCTTCCTCTTGAGTAGTGTTTTAATCTTGAGCTTGGTGTGTTTAAGAGTGATATGAGAATGGTTGAAGTGAAATTGGGAAAGGTTCAAGAGAAAATGGTGGCAATCTAAGGATTCCCACTGTTTTCTCTCTATTTTTCGCCAAAATGCAGCTTCTGTGTGTAAAATGTGTTGTGTAAACTGAGAGAGGAGGGTTCAATTTATAGGCCCCTGTGAGATACAAACATATCCGCGTGGAGGGTTCCGTAAACGTGCCTGGTGCATTAAATGCTGCTCCAGGCTTTGAACAGGAAGAATATTATTCAAAATTCCAGCAGTTTTTGTTTTTCAACTTGCCTAATTCGGATTTTTCCAATTTCTTTTGCTTTTTTGATTCCTTTCTATGGTTTATCTTTAAATGGCAATCCCTAATCTACCCTCACTTTGTTAGGAATGTTAGGAATTGTTAGAAATGTTAAAAATGTTAAAACTTTCGTTAATTTTCTAACGAAAATTCTAACAACTCAAATTGGAGCACTTACAGTAGCCCCTCGGCGACGGCGCTTTCGAAGGAAGCGGGGTTGTCGATAAGAGTAAGGCTCCATATTTGACAGGAGGATCAAGTGATCGAGTGGCTGAACCTATTTAATAGGCTACCTACGTATCCTTAAGAGGAATCAAGCCAGCCGTAGTTCGAGTCTTTGACCCTGGAATGACTATTTTAGGGAAGTCGCCCTATGATCTGACTATTTTTGGGAAGTCGCCCTATGATCTGACTATTTTTGGGAAGTCACCCTATGATCTGACTATTTTTGGGAAGTCGCCCTAAGGTTTTGACTATTTTTGGGAAGTCGCCCTGTGATTTGACTATTTTTGGGAAGTCGCCCTATGATTTGACTATTTTTGGGAAGTCGCCCTATGATTTGACTATTTTTGGGAAGTCACCCTATGCTTTGACTATTTTTGGGAAGTCGCCCTATGGTTTGACTATTTTGGGGAAGTCGCCCTATGATTTGACTATTTTGGGGAGGTCGCCCTATGATTTGACTATTTTTGGGAAGTCGCCCTATGGTTTGACTATTTTGGGGAAGTCGCCCTATGGTTTGACTATTTTGGGGAAGTCACCCTGTGATTTGACTATTTTTGGGAAGTCGCCCTATGGTTTGACTATTTTGGGGAAGTCACCCTATGGTTTGACTATTTTGGGGAAGTCGCCCTATGGTTTGATTTTGGTTTTTCGAATTAGGGGATGATTGCGATTTATCGCTTTCCTCGTGTTGTGTGTGATAGCGTTTTAGGTGCCTCAAACCTTAATGATGGCGTCTTAGGTGCCTCGAACCTTCATGATGGCGTCTTAGGTGCCTAGAACCTTGGAGATGGCGTCTTAGGTGCCTCGAACCTTGATTTGAAATGATTTCCCTTTGATGGTTTGGGATAGATGGTCTATTGGTGTACTTCATTTGAAGGGATCGGTCTTACGTTTGCTGCCGGGGAAATGGATGATAATGGGGAAAAGAAACGCGATTCCGTTAACTTCGCTGGGGATTTTGTTAGCCTTTGTTGGAGTTTAGTTCAGGAGTATGAACCTAAATGGGGACTTAGTTTAGGAGTAAGATTCTAAGTCGAGGTTTAGTTCAGGAGTATGAACCTAAATGGGGGCTTAGTTCAGGAGTATGATTCTAAGACGAGATTTAGTTCAGGAGTATGAACCTAAATGGGGACTTAGTTCAGGAGTATGATTCTAAGTCGAGGTTTTGTACATGAGGGAGACTGTTTGAGAGCGTTCTCGTAGGGGAAGATTAGAGCTTACTATGATCATCGGGAAAAAGGGTGACCGTGTTGGTCAAGCGGCTGGACCTAGGGTAGGCTGCCTACGTATCCTGAGTGGGAATCAAGCCTGGACGTAGTTCGAAAACTGCTGGGGATGGTCTTTGATGGTTTGACGGTATTTGGGAGTCACCCGAGGTTTGACTATTTTGGGAAGTCACCCTAAGATTTGACTATTTTTGGGAAGTCACCCTAAGATTTGATGATAATGTTCTTTTAGAAAAGTAGTTGACTAAGATATGCTTTCATACCTGTGCTGTGCTTACCTGTAGCTGCCGGAAGGACTGAGGCTACGGCTGATGTTGATGAAGAGTTGTTGGGTTGCCGTTCGTGGGACGGTTTCTGCTGACGATTTGCTGTCTTTGGAGGCATTTTGACCTGAAGGAGGAGTTTGGTTGAGTCTGCATCTTGCTGGTGATCGTTAACCTTGTAGAAGTTGTTGAACTTGTCTTCACATTGGGACTTCTTGCTTTTGAGAACTTGGTGTCTCTGACCGATTTGCATTTGAGAACTTGGTGTCTCTAACCGAATTGTATTTGAGAACTTGGCGTCTCTGACCGATTTGTATTTGAGAACTTGGCGTCTCTGACCGATTTGCATTTGAGAACTTGGCGTCCCTGACCGTACTGTATTTGAGAACTTGGCGTCTCTGACCGAACTGTATTTGAGAACTTGGCGTCTCTGACCAAACTGTATTTGAGAACTTGGCGTCTCTGACCGTACTGTATTTGAGAACTTGGCATCTCTGACCGTACTGTATTTGAGAACTTGGCGTCTCTGACCGTACTGTATTTGAGAACTTGGCGTCTCTGACCGAACTGTATTTGAGAACTTGGCGTCTCTGACCCATTTGTAGACACTGGAGGCGGTCTTCATATGTTTGTGGATGTTGGGGGATGTTTTCATCCATTTGAGGTCGTCTTTGGTGAAGATCATCCTTGCCGAAAAGGGGGATTACGTTTGAATTCCTGCATTTGTTAGTGAAGAGGAAGATGCATATATGGCATTCATGATGGCGGATGCGTGCATAGAACCAAAAATGATTATGAGATGACGTATTTACTTGCTTTCGAAGATGCACTTGGCCTAAGCTTTTGGCAGGGAAATTATGATTTATGATCTTCAATCACTTAGGATTGTTCCTATTGACTCAAGTTTTGTGCATGCTACATGAGCCCTTGGGATATTTTTGTGGGGATGCATGGTGATGAAAGGGGATGCATTGGGATGTATGTGTTTGGAGACTGTTTGGGACAGATTTTGAGCTAGTGGGGGAGGTGAGAGCCCTCGATCGCAGTTAAAACAGCTGCTGTTGATGAGGTTTTGTTAATAGTATCACATGGACCTCAATTTTGATGAGATTGGATTCGGATCCCGGGTCTTGATTGAAATTTTCCTTCTCATTCTTGGTCATTTGAAGCTGATGCTGACAGGCTCTAGGGCACGTTGATACGAGTGAAGCTTCTTTCATTTGGGTGAGCTGTGACTTTGGCCGAAACCTTATCCGGAGAATGGTTTGATGGAATTGCTAATGCCGGGAGAAACCCTGATCTTGAATTTCGATGCTACGGGAAAGCTTTGCCCAGGTGTACCAAGTTCAAGCCGAAATTCTTTCTTGCGACTTGATAAAATTCGGGTCCAAAAGACCACCTTGACAAAGCCCCCGGATCCTGAGTAGGCAAAGTCCAGATTTTGAAGAGGCGACTTGGCGAGTCTATCTCGTAGTGAAGAACCCAACGTGGACCCAAAGATGACTATATAAGCCCCAGCTTGAAGAGCTGCTACAGAGAACACAGGAGAACCGCTTAGCAAAGCCCCAGCGTGAAGAAATTCAGAGTAGTCTTACAGAGGGGGCACCCATCTTTTCAGACCTTAGTCAACCAGTTACTGGACAAGACTCGGAAATGCTTACGTGCAGGGGCATATCTTTTGAAAGGTGGGAATGTCTCCCGAATTTGTGTATGACACTCTCGCTTTTGGTTTGACTCTTTTGAGAGAGTATAAGCATCACAAGGTGTGGAAAAGTGTATGGAGGCCCCCGCTACGTAAAGACAGTGTTTGGCTCTATTTTCCTATGATGTAGAGAGAGAAGACTTGTCGAGACACTTGAAAACTTGTCTTATTCATGATGATCACAAGGCTGCTTAAAACCCTTTGTTAATGTTCGGGTTATTCAATCCCTAAATCTGATATGAAAAAATATTTTGATTAATCACAAGGAGAAAGCCAACTGATATCAAGAATCAAGCTCGGAAGGGCGGAAAGTGTATAGGGACGATCTTTGATGAGACCGGATTTTTTTTTTTGAGATTTGTTTGTGATTTCGACCGGACCATTTCTGGTTGCCTACGTTCCCTTCATTATGAAGAGCTCAGGTCGCCGTAGTTCGGGCTTATCCCGAATGTTGAAATTCGAGGGTCTTTGGGTATTTGAGGATTTGGAGGATTGAATAACATATCCCCTTAGAGTGTCCATGAAAGACACGGATGCGAAGCCCCAGTGGGACATCCACGGCAAGTGTTTGTGGAGTAGAAATGAATTATGCTCACATCAGATTTGAATTTGCACAATCTTTGATTGATGATTTTGAACCAAGATGGATTAGATTCCAATTTAAGCAAGCAATGAAGCGTTAATTTGATTTAGATGATAGGAATTGCAGCTGGGTTTCCGGGCTTCGATCGGCCATCGGGTAATTTTGGAAGTTGTGACCTCGTAAAGTGAGAGGTCGGCTGGGCCTTTTGCTGACTTAACCTCTAAAGATGAGAGGTTGGCTTGCAGGGATGTGTTTGGGAAATCTATGGCGGGGAAGATTGATTCCTCTAAGAATGAGAGGTCAAATTTTGACTTTGGCCAAAGGCAAGGGTAATGGTAAAGGGAAATATCCTCTAAAATTGAGAGGATGGCTTGGGATTGGTTTAAGGTAATGATAAGAGGAAGTCCAAGCTATCGAGAACTTTTTTTTTTTTGAACTTTCAAGGATTCGGGCTCCTTTTTGATCATTGGAGAGCCCCCCCCCCCCCTTTTTTTTTTTTTTGAAGGCTTCCTGAGGAGCTTGGAATTATATCCGAGATTGCGAGGATTTTAAAATCCTTCTTTTTGAGAATTTGGACGGCCTCTTTGAGGAGTTGAGAATTATCTTTCCTTCCTTCACAACTTGAACATTTTATGCATTGCCGACTCTCGAAGCTAACTTCTTTGGCGTTGCTTGGACTTCTCTCAATAAGGAGCAAAGGTGATGGCTAAACAGGGTTTCAAAACATGCCGATCTTGAAATGAAAAGGTAGTATTTAGTGAGGGTGAGGTAATGGCTTCCCTATGGGTGAAAGGCTTCAACCGCAATCCCTACCGGATGACCTAAACGAGATTAAGTCTTCATTGCTTGCTTAAGCTTTAAATGAGAAAAGATCCATGCAAATTCATCGAGCAACGAGATGATGATGATGAAATGGATGTGAGCATATGAGGTGCAAGATGGGGAGTTGGTAAGTCCCAATTTGAGAAGGATATCAATTGATTTTCTCACTTTGATTAATTTAAATATTAATCATTTCAAATAATTAGTTGTTGAGCAACACAAGTGATCATTTTGGATAAAACCATTTCAATTAAGTGTAACGTGGGTGCGCAAGTGATGTCTCGAGTCTAGCGAGAAAAGAAAAAAGACTTATATTAAAAGTTAGACATTTAACCACTATGTCCAAAATGGACTACAACGACAAATGTCCAGGAAGGACTTAGGTGAAAGAAAAGTACTAGAACCTACGAAGGTTGACTCAAAAGACTATTTTAAAGATAGGTAGCCCCCAGTCTAGCCGCTCTTTGCTGTTGGACCATGCATCTATTCTTCGACGCTGGAGACGGGAGCTATTGCAGATCTTTCCATCAGGATTTCATTGGCAATCTCTTTCTTAATCCAAACACTTTCATCGCCTGCGATGGCTGATTCATCGACCTCACAAGGGGGCGAGTCAAATTCCATTATGCCCACAAGGCTTGAACCACCAAACTCGATCATGTTGACACTCATGTTGTTAGGGAGCGGGTTATTGATAGTATTAGGCCCTTCAGGCATCTCTAACCTCCCTTGCTCAATCAACCCTTGAATGGCCTTTTTCAGGGGGACGCAATCATCCGTCAGGTGCCCATGGTACTGATGAAAGGCACAATGCTTGGAGGTATCCAAAGGAGCATTGGGGTTTCTTGGCTGATAATTATCCAAAGGCCGGAGCAAACCTTCTTTTACCAATCCTCTAAAGATATCACTTAAAGGCATCCCAAGGTTTCTCAAGTCTTGGAGCCGGGATCTGGATGCATCAGGCTTCTTGGGAAAAAAGGAAGTGGCATTGTTAGAGTCCTGTCCCACGTAGCCGATTGCCTCTTTGCCTTTAGCGAAAGCGAGAGTAGTGTTGGAGGGAGGAGCCCGATATCTGTAGGCGGGTGCGGCAGTCGGCTGCTGATTGTAAGCCTTTTCAAACTTAGCCCCGGAATTAACCATTGCACGCAAGTCAGCGTAGGGGAAGTGGCTGAGGGAGGCTCTCAAATGCGGCTTCAAGCATGACTGAAAGATGTCTAACTGCTCCTCGTCAGAGGGAGGAATGGCCATTTCACTGAGCTTTAAGTTCCAACGCTTGTAAAAGTCCCCGATGTTCTCATCGGGACGCTGCACTGTTGTTTGCAGGTCAACTCTGTTTGTCTCCCATTCCAAGTTGGCTTTATACTTATCTGTGAAAGTACTGGTAATCTGTTCCCAAGTAGCCCTAGCTTCAGGCTGCAATCGGAAAAACCATTTCAAAGCCCCTGACTTCAAAGAGAGACTAAAGTAATCGGCCAACTGCTGGTTTGTGCATCCCTTAGCTTTCATTGCCAAAGTATAGGTGTCCAAGTGAGTTTTAGGGCACGCACTTCCATCAAACAGTTCGAGATTGGGCATCACGAACTTGTGAGGCAGGGGTACAATTGAGTCGGGATCTGTAGGCCGAAGAGCAGTGTTCCTTTTGACGGTCAATTCAGCGATCTGTGCTTTCATTTCCTTGTGTTGCTCCATAAACCAATCCAATTGGGGATCCAAAGGTGGAGCGGGAATGCCTGAGCCGATATTTGAGCCAGGAAGAGAACTAGCTGTTGGTGGTGCATTGGTGGAAGGAATATCATATCCCGGAGCATAGGTGAAAACCTGTCCTTGGCCCAAATTACCCTGGGGTGTGTAGGTAGGAGCTTGGGCAAAGGGATAGAACCCAGCGACTTGCTGTTGGCTTCCAATCGGCAGAGAAGATGGAGGCAGATCTCGAGGTAGCCGAGATGGCTTGGATTTCCGGAGTGAGGCCCATAAGTAGGCTTAAGTGCGGGCCGCTGTCCCTGGTTGTTGAATTGCATGGCTGGTTGTGGCGAGGATGCATAACCGAGAGGATACCGTGGTCCTGGTGATTCGATAAAGCTGGGATGGGGGCTTGGTAACCCATTGAACCCCGAGTGAGAAATGGGTTTGAACTAGCATCGTTCGAGGAGGGCTCTGACCGTGGCCCCGAACTGCATCGTGGCGGCATGCCAAACCTGTTGTGTGGCCCTTTGAATTATTCTTGTGAAGGCCTGGATTGATCGGTTCCAAACCGAGGCGGGATCCCAATTTGCCGTGGCATTCGGGGTATCCCCAACCATGGGAATGCATTTCGTGCTTGACTTTGTCCCCACCGAGGCATTGCGAACGGGCTCGTCCCGTCAGCCGCATGGATCCGGCGGTGCGGGTTGGGGAGCCGGCGACCCGCAGGTCGAGGAGCATGGGTTCCGGTGGTAGTACCGTGGGAAGCCGTGGTGGCATCCTGGAGTAGTCGGGTTGACCAAGAGCGGGATTGAGGTCTTCCTCTTCTTCCACAAAGTGAAGGTGCCATCCGGGTTGAGACTGTGGCCAATCCACGGCTTTTGATAGCCTCCATAAGGCTGTTCAGCTGTGCTTCCTGTCGCACTCTCATCTGTTCGGCTAGCTGATTCCATTGCGGTTCTGTTTGAGGAGTCCCAGGAGGCGGAGTGACGTTGTCCCCATCGTTACCAGCTGATGCAGACATTCTGAAACCTGGAGTCGGAAAAGACGGTGAAGCTGACGATGCGCTTGACTCTTCCCAACTGATTAAACGGTGACCCGGTGCCCGAAACCAACCTTTGTGAGGAGCTGCGGGGGAAAGACACGAGGGTTCAGATGTCTGGGAATTGAAGGAGGGTAGGTGTTTGGGCTTTGGGCTCATGCAACATGCAGTTATTTGTTCACGTTTACTTAAAACATGTTTTATTAACCTAATCGGTTGGAAAAGATTTCTCTTCTTTTTCGCAAACTACTCTGGATCCTGGATCAGTGGGCCCCGTCACTACGTCTATAAGCCCCTCGTATTCCACCTGTATTTCGACCTCCCAGGGTGGACAGCCCCGGGCGAGGGTCCTATAGGGCAAGCGGGTCCCACCGACCGGAAGAAAAACGATCCTAAAAGTCTGGCGGGTAATCGAGTCTTAACGAGCATTCGATGTGAATTACGGACAAAGCTGACGTCAAAGTCAAGATCATGTCCGAGGGCTCGACGAAAAGTCGGCATGATTTGGACTGATGAATGTCCACAATTGATCTTGACTTGTCGTCAATTAGGCCGTAATTAGGCATGGAATGATCATTAATCCTTGATGACTCAGTGTCATGCTGGGAGTCAGTGTATAATTTGTGCCAGTCAGAGCCGAAGTCAAGGCGCCGGTCAATATCTTGGTCAAAGTCTGCGGCGGAAAACCGGCAGAGCTTCGACTGATTAGGGTCCCCGAAAGATATCGAGTCGGTGTGCCGACAAAGGCTTGAAAGGAAAGGTCTATACACGAGACGGGGCGTGACACAGACCAAACTAAAAACCAACCGGGTCTCGGACAAAGTGTGTCACGGACAAGTGCATGGTCGACACGAGGCTCCATGGGATGTTTGGGTAGTCCTGTGCTCGCACCGAGAGGCGTAATAAGACCAAACGGGCCGCGACAAGGATTTCCCCGGGTTAGGGACGTAGTGTGCAGTGTACGGTCAACGTGCGCGTAGTGTGCAAGCAGTCTATCTTCCTTTTCTGAGTAAAATAGAAATTTTTCACGTGTCTTAAAAAGTATGATGCATGATTTTTATTTTTTTATTTTTTTGCACATTTTCTTCTCTCTTTTTTTTTTTGGAAATTCCTTTTTTTTGTTGAAATTCTTTTTTTTTTTTTTTGAAAGTAAATGCACACATAAGCACATAAGCACAAAAATTCCAACAGTTAGGGACATGATTCCGACAGTCAAAATTTTGACTTTTTCCGAGGCGGCCAAAACAAACACGAAAATGTGCAAACCCGGTACACACACACATACACAAAACAAAGGATTTTCAAATGTCGGGACGGAAGCTTGACCCTCAAAAGTTTTTCTCTTTTTTTTTTTGAAAAGATAAAACTTGTTTGATCCCCAGCAGAGTCGCCACTGTGATGTACCCGATTTTTTTTTTGAAATCAAACGGAGTCGCCACGCCATTTTTATTTTAAGGGCCAAAACTTTGAAAAATGCCCGAGATTAGAGATTCGAGTTCGGAGGTCACGTTACACGCCGGGAAGGACGTTAGTGTGCACCCGGAATGCCTCGTAAAACGAGTCTTCCAAACATTCAAAATCATTTGTTTGTGTGTGTGTGTGTGTGTGTGTGTGTGTTACTTTGTCCAAAACAAGTTGAAACTGAAGAAAGTAAAAATTGGGAATTCTTTATTAGACTTTGGACAGATCCCATGATTTTTGGTGTGATTTTTGGGTTGAATTTTGGTACTCAAAAGATTTTTGGAAGTTGGAAACCATTTCTGCCAGAATGAAAAAGGCAGTGGACACTTAATTTTGAAATGGACTTTAGGGCTTGAAAACTCCAGAATCTGGGAAATGTACGAGAATGAAAAATGTTCAAAACACCTTATAAAAGGTTTATTTAAAAGAAATTTTCATTTTGGAGATGATTTGAGGGGTCAAAACCTTCTGGAAATCTCAGATATGAAATCTGGATTTCCAGAAACTGATGAACTGACCTTTAAAAGAAAATTTGAAAAAAGGAGTTTTACTCACACAAAAAATAAAGTAAAAATATGTCTGGAAATATCTGGATGTTTTCTACAAAAAGTGTTTTGTAGTCAACACCAAATTCCAAGTTTCTGTTTGTCCAAAAAATAGGAAAATGGACTGAGATCTCAGAACAATGCTACTGGACAGCAAGATGTTCTTGAGGGAAAATGTGATTTTTGGGGGATTTGCATCTATGTTCACCCCATTTTCATCCCTAGACTTGATTCCACTACTTTGTGTTAAGTTGTTATCATATTCAAGTCATCCTTGGGGAATTTTATGGGGTTTAAACATGTCCTTTGCAAAGGGAAAGGGGATATTTTGTAGAGATGAAATTAAAGAGACAAATCAACTAGAGATTTAAAATTTGGACCCTTTGAGATGGTCATTCATAAAGATGAACTTCAAGATGACCATCTTAGGTCAAGACTTAAGTTAAATTAGACATAAAGCAAATCAAAATAAGAAGAACAAGATGAACAAGAGATTAAAAGGGAATTTTAGGGTTTAGAGAAGGAGGGCTTTACCAATGGTGACACCCTATCTTCCTAGGCTTGGAATTTGACTTGAGGAGTATCAAGATTTGGTGTTTGACTTGAGGAGTATCAAGATTTGGTGTTTTGGAGTTGTGTTTGGGTGGATTCAAGGCTTGAATGTGTTTAGGGTTTGATGATAGAGTTGATCAAAGAGAAAACAAGTAGATAACACTTAAGTCCTCTATGTTTTCTCCCTAATCTTCCTATTGAGTAGTGTTTTAAGCTTGAGCTTGGTGTGTTTAAGAGTGATATGAGAATGGTTGAAGTGAAATTGGGAAAGGTTCAAGAGAAAATGGTGGCAATCTAAGGATTCCCACTATTTTCTCTCTATTTTTCGCCAAAATGCAGCTTCTGTGTGTAAAATGTGTTGTGTAAACTGAGAGAGGAGGGTTCAATTTATAGGCCCCTGTGAGATACAAACATATCCGCGCGGAGGGTTCCGTAAATGTGCCTGGTGCATTAAATGCTGCTCCAGGCTTTGAACAGGAAGAATATTATTCAAAATTCCAGCAGTTTTTGTTTTTCAACTTGCCTAATTCGGATTTTTCCAATTTCTTTTGCTTTTTTGATTCCTTTCTATGGTTTATCTTTAAATGGCAATCCCTAATCTACCCTCACTTTGTTAGGAATGTTAGGAATTGTTAGAAATGTTAGAAATGTTAAAACTTTTGTTAATTTTCTAACGAAAATTCTAACAACTCAAATTGGAGCACTTACACCTTGGCAGAATTTCGGCAGAGTTTCGCTTGCGCAAAGTATCTCGACTTCCGTCATGGGTTAAGGTTTGACCTTTACGGGGGTATGCAACTGGGATATATGACACGGACTAGACCAAAAACCAACCAAAAGTCACGGTTTTGAAATGTGTGACACGAACTGTGCATTGGTCGACACTGGCTGCCATGGGGAGTTTGGGATGATTCCGTGCGCGCCCGGGAGCATCGTAATACTGTCCGTGACTACAACTGAACAACCACCCCGGGTTAAAGGGACGTGCATGCAAAGTGTACAGGATATATATGATGCGCGTAGTGTGCGGCCTCCTAAAAATATTTATTTTTGAGTTAAAACAGAAATTTTCAGAAATGTGTTTTAAAGGAATGATTTTTTGGGAAGGGGAAAATGCAGCAAATAAGCACATAAATTTTCTGGGAGCCCCGGTCAGTCTTGGAACAGAATAGCCCCAAGCTGCCAAGGCTGCCAGATTAACTTCAAAAGTGTCCTCGTGGAATTGCTAATGAAGCCGCCCGACCAGAATCTTGGGAGGATTAAGCCGTACGGCTGCATCAAGCAACTTTTCAGGTTCCATTTTCTTTGATCTGCAGACTGTTTTCCTGCCCTTCTTGGCACCTTTTTATAATATGCACAATTCCCAAGAACCATGGATGCATGCAATGTAATGCAAGGAAAATAAGGCAAGCATGAGAAGCGGATCCGCGGCGGAAGGCTAACCCACTCGGAAAAAGCTTTCCTTTTTTTTTTTTCGAAAAGAGATACCAGTACGTGGGATTGTTAGACCACAATTTATCCCAAGCCTCGGGTGAGGAAGCGATACAGGAAGGTTAATGGTTTCCATCTATATACTGGGTATCATTTTTTATTTTAAAAATGAAAGCTTTCTCCTTTGGTTTAGTCCCCAGCGGAGTCGCCAAACTGTGAATGTGGTGCCCAAGATTAGCGCCTCTCTTTTTATATTTTTTTTATTTGGAAACCGCTTTCTCGTGTAAGGGGGATCACCGCCTCACATCAGTTTGGAAACGTCCGGTTTAAATTGAAAAACGGAGTCGCCACGCCATTTTGATTTCCTCAAAACTTTGAAAAAAAGGATTTGGGTCCGGAGGTTAAGTTACCCCTTAGGAAGAACGGATCGTCGTTCACCCAAGGAGCCTTGCCGAAGCAAGTCTTCCAAGATCCGCTTTTCATGCTTGCCTTAGTGTTTTCGTGTGTGGGAAGTGTGTTTTGAAAAGAACGGAATGTACCAAGTGGTCTTCCGGACGTATAAACCATGAGTTGATTATCGCTCGGGATTCCTTGGATTTTTTATGTGTTCGGGACTTTGGTCCCGTTCTCATCTTGGACTTATGATCATCATAATGGGACCTTGGGTCA
The DNA here is from genome assembly GCA_022495995.1 of Adenophora triphylla var. japonica. Lineage (NCBI taxonomy): Eukaryota > Viridiplantae > Streptophyta > Magnoliopsida > Asterales > Campanulaceae > Adenophora > Adenophora triphylla. The sequence goes on from JAFEMH010000066.1 coordinate 457,512, forward strand.
CACGTGATCAAGATAGGGACACCGTTTTTATAGTCCAAGGATGAGACTCTTTAGAAAAGAATGACCTTTGCCCAACAATCCTACATCTTGAGACGATTTAAGCTCTTTCGGGACATTTATGCTCGTCTCAAGTGATGATCGGAGATATGTGGCTAGGGTTCATCCTTTTCTAAAGGATAATCCGTCTATGGCATCTTTAAGTGGAGGAAATGATGTAAAGATAGGACTTTTACACCATTTTGCTCCAAGATGATGCTCCAAGTACCAAAGGGAACTAGGGGAGGGGTATAAAGATTGAATCTTTATACTCATCATATGCCTTTTTGTGCCTTATGAAGGTCACTAGGCAATCCTAGGAGAGAGATCCAACCATGAGGGACATGGGGGATGAATTTTAAACTAAAGATGACATTTTTAATGAAAAGATGACATTTTATAAGCAAAGGATGCTACTTTATAGCAAAGATGATATTTTAAGTGCAAAGGATGCTACTTTATATGCAAAGATGCTATTTTTAATGCAAAGAATGCTATTTTTAATGCAAAGGATGCTACTTTATATATAAAGATGACATTTTAAGTGCAAAGGATGCTACTTTTCACATCACCATGTGAGAGATCCACCCTAGAACAAGCCTTTTTTGAGGTCTTATTGTTCATCCTTGGGTTGGATCTTCCATGGATCCTATGTGATAGGGGAAAGGGGGTAATATGATTTACATGCCTAAAGATGGGATCTTTAATGACAATATATCAAGTACCAAGCAAGTATATAGCAATATGTAAAGCAAGGAGCAATATATCACATAATAACAAGTATATTTCAAGATAAAGAGGATGAGAGATTACCAATGGTGGTGTCCCTCTATCTCCTTGAAGTTTGCCTAGGGAAGGACCAACTTTGGAAGGGTTTTGAAGAGGAGGGAGGTGGTTTTTGGTACTCTCAGCTCTCTGGAATTTCGTGGTGATATTTTGGCAGAGTAACACTGCTGAAAATCCCCTATAAAAATGGGTAGAGGAGGCCTCTATTTATAGGCACTCTGGCAATGGCTAATGAAGCCGTGCGGCTGTAACCCCAGGACTAATGAGGCCGTGCGGTCTTATCCAGAGATGACTCAGCTTATTTCTAGAACCATGCAAGGTGGCCTTCTAGAAGGGCTTTTCCAGTGATGGACTACGTGAAATTTTAATTCCTAGTAAGTCCTTCGCCCCTCGGAAGGTTTGGAAAAGTTCCCAAATTGCCCCTGAACTTTAGGAAAGTCCGGGGAATTGCCGGGAAACTTAATCGGAAGGCATGAGCCAGATTTGGGTACTTACAGCTAGATGCTTGACACACCTAATTGGTGACGATCCTGGCGATTCGGGACCAAGCTTTTGTGTTGGTGAGTACTCAACATACTACCTGTAGATGCTTGACACACCTAATTGGTGACGATCCTGGCGATTCAAGACCGGGCTTTTTTTGTTGGTGACGATCCTGGCGATTCAAGACCGGGCTTTTTTTGGTGACGATCCTGGCGATTCAAGACCGGGCTTTTTTGTTGGTGAGTACACGACATACTACCTGTAGATGCTTGACACACCTAATTGGTGACAATCCTGGCGATTCAAGACCGGGCTTTTTGTTGGTGAGTACTTGACATACTACTCGTAGATGCTTGACACATCTAATTGATGACGATCCACCTGTAAGGGCGCTGAATCAGGCTTTTTATTGGTGAGTACTCGACTTACTTCCCGTAGATGCTTGACACATCTAATTGATGACGATCCACCTATATGGGCGCTGAATCGGGCTTTTTTGTTGGAATATGCTTGACGCATGGCACTTGACGTGATGGATTCTTGACGCGATAAAGATGCTAGACGGTTTAAGAGTTGCTTGACGCACATAATTGGATGCATTGGTAAGTGAAATCCAAACACTCAACATGTTTGATCTGAAAGCAGGCACTTGACGTGCTTTTATGCACTTTAATTCCTGCAAGAGGGTTTAGTGAAAGCATTTGCATAACAACATATATTCACTTAAGCATTTGTTTGTTCTAGACGATCAATGTGCACTCGACTCCAAGAATCAGCGGGGAGAATGAGTTCTATTATGTGCGAATTGAAAATCGTTTGTGTGATTTAGATTTTGGTTTAGGAAGACCAACTCGTGAGGTCCTTCAAAATATCGAATGAGGCAATCGTCTAATAGGATTTCATTGAGATAACCCAAGTTCAACGCTAAGGTTCAGGATACTTCAAGAATTTCTTGTTGTCGTAGGACTTTTTCATCGTCAAGCCCCTAAGTTTTTCATGTGATGATCATTGACTGAACAAGGTCTAAACCACTCCAATGACTTTTGCTATGTAGAACTTATGCTGCCTAATCCAAAGCGCGTATTTTCCAAGGCTTCTCTTGACACCAAGCCCCAAGACTTCTTGTATGCTGCAGGTGACTTCGTGAACAGGCTTGTGAGGCTGCGTGAATTGAAGAAGGATCCCCTCCTTTTTCCTTTTGAATTTTTTTTTTCTTTAATGACGCACCCTGGTTTTTGCCTAGAGCGCCCTTTCGGGTTTTCAATCTAGCGGGCATCTCTTTTGCGTCTTTTGTTTTTGTGCTCTAACTTTTGCCTAGGCTGCTCTTTACGAGTTTTCAACCTAGCGAGCCATTTTTTTTGAAAAGTATGTTTATTCGAAGGGGACTCAGTTGGAAAAATCTCATTAAGGAGAAAGATGAGATCTTAAGTTTAGTTAAGGAGAGACGGACTCTATTTTTTTTTGAAGGTGATCCGAGCATTGACTCTTTTGGGGGTGTGTATTCTCTAATGATGAGAGTGAAAAGCGAAAAGGAGAAATCTCCTAATGTAGATTTGATTACTCTTGAGAGTTTAAGTAGAGATTGACTGGGGGAGGAAAGATTAGGAAGCCCCAGTTTTGGTGCTTGGATTTCAAGAGTGTGTATGAGAGCGGCTAAGAGGAAGCCCCTAGACTCAACAAAGAACGCTACATGGCTCAAAGGTCTAGAAAAGTTGTTCTTCCATTAATGGAACTATGTATCATCTAGAAATTTCTTAACAAGTTTGAAAAGAAAGCCAATCATTAGTACGACTTAAGGCTAAACATTTTTCTTTATGGATTGATGTTGAAAGTCTTCTTCATTTGTGTTGCCATTTAGGCTTCATTGTAAGAGGATGTTGAGGGATCCTCTTTTCTTCGTAGGTATTACTTGACTCTGTTTCTCTGTGGGAGAGTCCTTCTTGCCTTTGTTGAAGTTTCATCCTTGTTGTGGGGCGATGAAGGCTATGAGAGTTTTTTTTTTTTGATGCTCTAATTTTTTCCTAGGACGATTTGAGGAGTTTCGACCTAGCGAGCTTTTTGTTTTATTTTGTACTCTAAAAGCCTTTAATTGAGTAGCCCCACTCTTCTTGGGATGAATGTTGATAGCAGCGCCTTTGGCTTCCTTCGTTTGTTGATCTTCGACTTTCAACAGGAATAATGTTAGCCTTAAGCCTTCTAATGATAGTTTTCGTTTCAAACTTGTTAAGAAGTTTCTATTTTTAGTGATGATTTAAGGAATGAGGGTCCACTATTCAGCATGGATCAAATGATACTCATAAAGAATAACAACTTTTGGAAAAGTGTTTAGGATAAAAAGATAACTTTTATTGATAATGAAATTCGAAACAGACTTGATAGTTCACTTGACACAAACTAGAGAGGATAGAGATGGACTAGAATGACAGAACGACTCTTTGAGAACATACTAGGAAGTTTCCCTAATCTATTTTTTTAAGGAAAAAAGGAGAAGACAATCGGAGCCCCAAGGTGGTGATGCTTCAGTTGATCTTGCCGGCTTCATACAAGTCTTGGATGGAATCCCTCAAATTATAGCAATTGTTGGTGTCATGACCACTAAACTGATGGTAATCACAAAATTTTTCGTGGTCCCAATCTTCTCTCATTTTCTTAGGATGATAGTCTTCCATTGGCTTCAATTTTCCTTGGCCTACTAGATCATCGAACATTTCCTTAAGAGTAGTCCCTCCAAAATCATGATAGGTACGACCGGTGCTCCCCTTTGTTGGACAATTCTCCTTTTCTGAATTCTTTCTAAGACGGATCAATTCATCAATTCTAATGCCCGATTTGTGGAGCTCGAGGAAACTAGGGAAGTAATTGCCGACAAGCTTCTCTTGGTACTCTTCGCGGAGACATTGAAGTAGGATATGAATTTGTTCGTCTAGGCTTGGCCTATCAACGATTTCAGTCAGTTTGGTCCTCCATCTTTTAACAAAATCGGTAAATGACTCATTTTGTTGTTGCTTAGTTTGCTCAAGGTCTCTCCTAGTAGTACGGTAGGTAGTGTTGTCCTCAAAATTTTCTTGGAAGGCACGACTGGCGAGTTGCCAATCAAGCCTTGTGGAGAGTGGAAGGGTCATGTACCAATCTTTAGCGGCACCATCAAGGGTTTGAGGGAAGCATTGAACTAGCAGGTTGTCATTAACACCCATAGGTAGCATGGCCCAAGAGTAAGTTTCCAAATGGGATTTTGGACAAGTAGTACCATTGAATTTTGCAATGTCTGGTGTTTTGTACTTTCTAGGAAGCTTTGACATGAATTGACGAAGGGTGTCATGGTCAATAGAGAGCGAGGCTCCCTTGCTCACATCGAGGGATGCAAGTTTCTTTTCTAGCATTGCCATGGTAAGGGGTTCGTTCTTGTTTTCCCCCTTGCTTTCTTTCTTGAAAGCATAACTCTCATTGTCAGAGGAGAAAGATCATGAGCTAGACTCATACACCTTTTTCTTGTGCTTGCGGTGGCTTTTAGCTTTCTTAGTGTATGATACTTCATCATCGGAAGAGACCCTATTTTCTTTCTTCTTTGAGCTTAATTCGGCCACTTTTAGTTTCATGGCTCGGAGTTCGTCAACCATGGCTTTCATTTCCCCGACTTGGATTCTCCTTTCAAGTTCTAATTGGGCCTTCATTTCATCGTCTCGGGCTTGTAGCATTTCCTCATATAGAGTCCTTTGATCCTAAATTTCCTTCTTGAGTGCTTCGGGATTCATCGTGTCGAAAAGAAATTGAGTTGTCACCGTTGGAGAGGTAAGGGAGCTTGACAACCTTAGAGATGAACTAGAGATATCCAAACGAAACGCCTTTTAGAAGATTAGCCTCAAACGATCATAGATGGAGAAAAGGATGATGGTTAAAATTACCTCTTGAGCGATTTTTTTGAAGTTTTATTTTTATTAGAGACGGAGTTTTGATTCAAGGAGGGAGCGCACATCGATTATCAATCACAGATACACATTCTGCAAATAAAGTCTCGTGCGAGACAAGGGAGTCTCGCACGAGACAACCATTCGGAGAGATGGATTTTTTTCTTTTTATTTCCTAAATTCATGATCGGACGGACAAAGATCCGTTTTCTATCTAGTATCCTAGGTAAATCTTACAGGTATACGTAATTTGAACCAAACCTAAGGATTCGGTAATTGACCATTCTTTGTAAAATAAAGCATGTAAAATCAACCGGAAGGATTTATTTTCTTTTTAAAGGGACTTTCGAAAGGGTCATTTCGAAGGGACATTTCCGAAGGGACTTTTTTCTTTTTTCGAAGGGACTTTTCCGAATCCTTTCTTGATAGTCGATTTTACATTAGCTTTATTTTAGTCAAAGATAAGAAAGATTACCAAGTCAAAACCGACCGGTCACGGAGTGTTCTTAAAGAGACGATCTACATGATATGTGGCGATGCAGGGCTGGATGGCTAGGCTCCCCGCGATATGACAATCTAGGTGGATTGAATACGCGGAGTGGGATGATCCAACTTCGGAGAGACCGGCGACTAGGTGGTTACCGTCATCCGTCCTTAGTGTGGGTCCCGGGTTAATCGGGGTATGTAGTGCAATGACAGATATAACATGAGTGCGCGTGTGTGAGAGTCGATCTAGGTGATAGATAAAATAGAGATTTTTTTTTGAAAAATAAAAGAAAAACAGATAATGGCCGCATCAAGTGGTTGCCTACGTTTTTCCCAATTCAGAAAGACTCAGGCCGTCGTAGTTCCACATAAAAAATAGAGAGAATTAAATTAATTAATTACAAAGCCCGAGTCAACCAATGACCGATAAAATTAAAATAATTCAATCTCACGCAATTATATTGTTCAAGTATAAAATAATTATCCTACCCTGCGAAATAAAATTAATACAAGCAAAATAGAAATAACATTTATTTTGATTTTTCTGAATTTTTTTTTGAAAGTTTCTGAAACTGTTTTTTGATTTTTTTTAATATAGTCAAACTTTTGGACAAGTCAACCAAGCTTTTTATTTTCTTTCATGTACGGTCAAACCTTTCCCTTTTTTTTTTGTGCTTGGTCAAACCTTGCTGAAATGACTAACCCTTTTTTCAATTAGCCGCCAAACAGAAAAGGGAAGAAACAGAATGTTAGTATCGCCCGGGACAAGCTTGTCCCGCACTGGACAAGCATTCGCACAGTAATTTTTTTTTTGATGAAAACAGTGCCGAAAAATTCCAAAAAATTAAGAAAAATCAGATTTTAAACAGAAAAATTGAAAAGATTAATAACACCCAATTGTAATGCAAGTCTAACCCTCTTAATTAATTGTCCCCAGCGGAGTCGCCACTGTAGCGATGCGTGAATTTTTTAACATCTCGGAGTCGCCACTTATTATTTATTGATGGAAAATAATAAGAAAAACCTTTTTGATATTTTCAAGAGATTCAAGGGTTCGGGGGTTAAGTTATGGAATGGGTAGGTCAAGGAGCATCCATTCCACCCAATCCGAAGATTGATCTTGCTAATTGGGTGTTATTAATCTAATCAATCTATGAACAATAAAAGAAATAAATAAACCCTAATTAATTTATTAATTACGAATGTCGGATCGTATGCTTCGAGATCACCTCCATGAATTGAAGGAACTCTAAGCTAATCCTTTGATGGGATTACACTAATCTAAAATCAATAGAGGGATTGAGAAGAGAAACGGAAGTTTAAAGGATGATTACCTTTTGTTTGAGAAGAGATTCGGACAGAGTTTCGACTCAATCCTAGAGTCAAATCTTGATGCGGACAGAGCTTCGCCTCAATCCTTGATTCGGGCTTTGATGTTTGTTGATCAACAAGGTTGACAAACAAACTTTAGGTGATTTTAGGGTGATTTTGTAGGAATCTTTCAGAGAGAGAAACCAACAAAATGTGTGTGTTGTGTGTTTTTGATCGTGGATCGGGGACCTCTGAAATACTGAAAGCCATCAAGTATTTATAGGGGTTTAAGAGGTGGATGCATGACTTGGTCACCAAGTTTAGGAGACTCAAGTGGATTGGGACTCCTCCTAAGGAAGCTTCCAGAACTCCAATATGATTGGAGAACCGGATTAGATGATATTTATCAAGAAAAGAGGTTGAAACGGAGAAGGAAAGTGATTCTGCACATCCTGCTGAGGGGTTGTCTCGCGCGAGACACGTATGTCCCGCGTGGGACAACTAGTCAAATGATCATTTTGTCCTCTTCAGTTATTACGTTTGTCAGTTAGGTCCAAAACTAACGAGGTTAGTTAGAAACTTAACGAAACATGACGAAACTGATATGCTTTCATCAAAACACAAAAGAGAGATGAAGAGTAATGTAAACATGAATTTATTGGTTCAGAATGGGGTGTCTACAATAGGGTTAATTTTTACCCTTGGAGCCGGTTCGAGGTGGACCAACTGGGTGGCGCTGAGCGCTGGACGAGTCAGAGGTGGATCCTGCGGGGACTCACCTGCGATGTTTACTATTTAGGGGAGAGGGTGACGAGGCAGCTTGGTCTAGGGTTAGCTGCTTTGGCATCGACTGAGCCTCCTACTGACATGATGTATCCTCGGGAAGGGTCAGCGAACTGGGATTGGTTCAGAGGTGGGCGGCCTTCCCTGGAGTACGTCACTCAGGAGCCCTATCAGGCGTTCGTGGTGTGCAGGCTGAGGACGCCTCAGGTGCTGGCGAGGGAGGGGAATTCGGTAGTGAGAATCCCTCGGGCTGTCTTTTCGGATACCCAGGAGGGGGTTAGGATGAGGGCACAGATACCCCTCCCAGCGGTGACGCCGCGAGCTTTTTGGCCTCGATCGAATGCTCAGGTATGTGCTGATCGCGTTCTGGTTATTTTGGCTTTGTACTTCTTTCTTCATTGCTTTGACTTTTTTTAATGCTTCTGTTTCTTGTTTGCAGTACCTATCCCGGGTTGTGGATCGAATTTTGCGCCACGTTATCGGGGCGAAGAGGTTTATTCATAACCTCGTGACTCGAGGGAATGCGAAGGGTTCGGAGAGGGCGGTGCGGCTGGGATCTAGAGCCTCTATGCGAGAGAGGTCCCCTATTCCTGCCAGTGAGACTATGCCAGGTAGGAGGTCTATGAAGGCTCCTTGCACTCAGCCTAGGGGGTCGATGGACGCTTCTCCTTAATCCTACATGGACAGAAGCGTGGAGCTCTCCCGGGATCATAATATCTTCGGAGGCATGGAGGGACCGGGCTTCATGCAGGGCAGGACCGGTGAGGGCTCCTCTTCGTATGGCGGTGGTTACGGCGCTTTTGAGCCGCAGGGAGATTATGGGACCCCCTTACAGACCCAGGGCACATACGGCTAGAGTTTTGTCGCCTTCTCCTTCGGGTACGACTTCTTTGCGGATATTTGTGTGCCGTATTGAGGCATGCCGACTGATCCTGAGGACCGATACTCTGATGCTGAGGAGGACGACATAGAGCCGGGGATGGATTTTTTGGAGGCAGCGGCGGAGGGGCCGAGCACGGCTCGACGAAATGTGCGGAGGCGTGGCAAGGAGGTTGCAAGGGAGGAGGATCCCGTTCTCGATTCGAATAGTGATTCCGACTGAGTGTGCTTGTTAGGGCAGAAAAAATATATACATTTGATGCACATTATTTTCTATTTTTGGCATGTAATAACTAGGTTAATACATTTTATTTCGTTAAGTATTTTTATATTTTTTGCTTTTGTTAATCCTATACTGAATGCAAGTTGCATGAGCCCGGTTTTGTGTTTTAAGGGACAAAAGAGGGATCTTTGTGGGGATTTTTGAATGAAAATCATGGGGAATGGGCATATTTTCATGTTTGGCTGTTTAGGGAAGGATTTCCTCATTTGGGCCAGCAGTTTTTATTGTTGTCAAAAAAGTTTTTGGACTGGGGAACAATCTTATCCGCGTGGATGAGATTGAGGCTGCAATCTCATCCGCGCGGACAAGGGCAGCACCTGGCAGGGTTATTTAAATTTCACCTCATATTTGGTTTTCATCACTCAACTTCATCTTCTTCTCTGTTCTTTCTGAAGTCACGAATAAAAACCATGGAAAACATGAAGAATTCTCCTAAATTGCCAAAAGAGTTGCAAATGATCTTCTTTGACAAGTTCAAGGAATGGTCTCGGGAAGTCATGCATGGGATTAGGGCTTTCTTTGAAGAGATATACAATATCAAGTCTCTATGGTCTCTTAAGGAGCTTGTTCCGGATTATGACTTGATGAGGGCTTCTGCCGCGTTCTGGGACACTCGAAGGCATGTCTTTTGCTTCTCCTACAACGAAGTGGTTCCCACCATTAAAGATTTCAGGGCATTACTTGGAGGACTCGAGGTGGAAGAGGTTGCACTTCCCTTGCCCGGAGGGATGTCCTTTGCCAACAAATTGTCTAACCTCCTTCAAATCTCTCCGGAGGAAGCCCGAGGTATGATTCGAGGACCCGACTATTTTGACATTTCTGGTCTTCTGGATAGGTTTAGGAGCTTGGGTGTTGTTGGTGATTGTTATTGGAATGCCTTTGCTCTTTGTGCAATCGGGGCATGCACTGACACAGTCTGACACGGACCGGACTAAAAACCAACCGAGTCTCGAAAAAAAGTGTGTCACGGACAAGTGCAGGGTCGACACGAGGGTAAACCAATGTCTATTTGGGTCGTCCCGTGATTGGACCGAGAGGCGTAGTAAGGCCTCCCAGGCTGCTACTGAGATTTCCTGGGTTAAGGACGTAGTGTGCAGTGTAAGGTCGACGTGCGCGTAGTGTGCGGCAGTCTATCTTCCTTTTTGAGTAAAAACAGAAATTTTCGAATGTATCTTAAAGGCATGATGCATGGAAAAGATTTTTTTTTGAAAAATTTCGAAAACATTTTTTGAAAACATGTAAGCACATAAGCACATAAAATTTAAACAGTTAAAAGAATCGATCCGACAGTCAAAATTTGACTTTTCCGGGACGGTCAAAACGATAACAACGCATAACGGGAAAATACATACACACACAAAACAAAATTTTCAAGCTTTGGGACGGAAGTTTGACCCACAAAATCTTTTTTTTTTTTTTGAAATAACACCAGTACGTGGCATTGTTATACCATAATTTATCCCCGGCTCCAATAAGGAGGCGTTAACAGGAAGATTAATGGTTTCCCGCCTATATACTTTAGTATCATTTTTTTTATTTATTTGTTTTTTTTTTTAAAAAGCTTATTTATTTCCCCAGCAGAGTCGCCACTGTGATGATGTGTATCCGGATTTTTCCCCTTTTGAGGCGACCGACAAAACTTTCTTTTTTGGAAGTTTTGATAAATCTTTTCGAACTTTGAAAAATCATTTCGGAGTCGCACGCCGTTTTTAGTTTAAGGGCCAAAACTTTGAAAAATACCCAATATTAGAGAAAGTGAGTTCGGAGGTCACGTTACACTCCGGGAAGAACGTTTGGCGTTCACCCGGAATGCCTCGTACGACGAGTCTTCCTCACTTGAAACCTTTTTTGTATGTGTGTGTGTATTTGAAAGGACTTTTCTGAAAATAACTGGAATTTTAGGGACTGAACTGAAAAACAGTTTGAAAACAGTGATTAAACTGAAAATAATAGAAAACTGAGGGACTGTTTGCAGATGACAATGTCATCCGCGTGGAGGAGATTGTAGTGCAATCTCATCCGCGTGGATGGGGCTACAGTGTCAATATTTTTACAGTTTCCAGTTTAGTCACTGTAATTTCCAGAAAGTTAACTGGATTTACAAGACTTAACTGGAATTGTAACTGAAAAGCAGAAAGTAAAGGGGATGTTTGGATTTTGACATCCATGCTTGTCCTCTCTTTCCCTAGACTAGGATTAGTGGTCATAAGTGATGAATCTACTTAATCAAGTCATCCCGGGGGTACGTTAAGACTTTGTGAGCATTTCATTTGCTAGGGGGAAAGGAGAATTTGACATGAAAGTAAAATTGACAAAAGAGTTAGGTCAAGATGTATCAACTTTAGAGGAAGATCTCTAAGGTGGTCATAAGATGACCATCCTTGAGATCTAGACTCAAGTGTATCTCCTACATCTTGTGTGACCTATTTTATAAGTCTAGATGATTTTTATTCAAGGAAAGTGTTCCAAGGTGAGCATCTTAGACTAGGGAGGGGGATTTGCAAGGAAGTAAATGATGTGGACAATTTGAAATGATCATCTATGGAGATTGACTCCAAGATGACCATATTTAGGTCAAGAAAACAAGTGAAGACTAGAAATGTAAAGAGGCATGAAATGAGGAAGTATGGACCATTTGAAGTGGTCATCCATGGAGATGAACTCCAAGATGACCATCTTCTAGGTCAAGCAAGCAAGTACCAAATATTGTAAAAGGGGAGTGGGGAATGACATAAAAATAAAGGAAAATGTGGATCATCTTAGAAGATCATCCATGGAAATGGACTCCATTGAGATCCTCTTGGATCCTTGGGACAAGAGGGGAAGGGGATGAGTAAGTAAGTAAATAAACAAGGCTACATCATTTATATATGAAATGTATGCATGGATGAAGGAGATTTGAGTAAGGGAGGTGAGGGTTTACCAATTGTTTCTTGGTTTGTTGTTTAGGGTTTGAGAGATTTCAAGGCTTAAGAGTGGTTTGAGATGGATTTGGGGTTGGATTTGGTGTTGGATTTTGAATTGTGAAGGTGTAAATGGCTATTTGGGAATGGATTTTGACAGCATAACAGTAGGTTTTCGTATTTTTTGGGTGTTTACTGTCTTGTTAAACTGAGGGAGAAGGGCTGTATTCATAAGTTGTCAGGATGACAATCTTATCCGCGTGGATAAGATTGTAGGTGCTATCTTGTCTGCGCGGATGACCCCAGCAACGTGCCTGATCTGTGCAGAAAAGAAGTTTTGGCATTTTACTCTTAGTCAATATTTCCTTTTATTGGAAATGACAAATTTCCAGCAAGATATTTGTCCATTTTTTATTCCTAAGAGGTCCTTTGAATGTGCGCTCGCCCGAAAAAATATTGTTTTCTCGGTTTAAAATGAAAAAGAAAGGAGTCGCCACACCATGCTTTTGGAGGTGCACTTTGAAAAACCTTTTAAAAGAGGTTACGTGTTGGGAAGAACCGAGAGTTCACCCAACACGCCTCGTCCGTAGACGAGTCTTTCTAATTTAGACATCCAAATAATTCAAATAAATGTGCAAATGATGATAATAGACAAGTGCAATAACCATGAATTTTATTGAATATGCAAGATCATTACAACTTGTAGACCAATTGTTCGGGAGGCCACATCCCTTTACAGCAATAAGAACAGATTACAAAGGAAATCAGGTCCTCTGCAAAGGACCATATCTGTCGCGTGACACATGACTCCTCATGTCTAAATGTGTCGCGTGACATCAATGGTCACCTTGCAGAGACTCACAATAAACAGATCACAGAATCTCTAGATGAACACGAAATGCAATTACAAATCATATCCAAGCACTAAACAACATAATCATAAAACTACATGCTAAGATAACTAACCAAATCAACTTACAACTGAAACATGGTCCCTGCAGATGGTCACGACATGTCGCATGACACAGGACTCCTCGTGTCCAAATGTGTCGCGTGACACAGGGTTACCATCTGCAGGTACCTCACAAACTGAGAAGCAGACCCAACAGATGCACAACAATTATAACAGGATCAATAAGAACAACATGAATTAGATACGAATCGATCAAAGGAGTGTGTATATGGGAGATCCACACTTCCTTGACTTCCAAATTGCAAATCTAAGTAGATCACATCATAAGCAAGCAATTGGACTCAAGTATAAATGATTTAAACAGAGAGATTGCAGTTGCCACTTGATAATCTGAGGCAGATGGAGCCTGATTATCAAGTGGAGAAGAAGGAAACAACAATTAAGCAAAATAGAAGAGAGAGAGAGAGAGAGAGAGAGAGAGAGAGAGAGAGAGAGAGAGAGAGAGAGAGAGAGAGAGGGTGTTACCCTTGTAGTCCTCAACTTCTACACCAAGTTAGGTGTAAAAGCCTTCGATTCAGCTTCTGGAATAGAGATCTAGGCACGGACTGAGAACTGAATTGGAAGATCTGAAGTGTTTGAGGAAGTAGGGAAGGAATTGGGTTGAGGAGAGGTGAGAGGTAAGGGAATTGGAGGGGAATTGGGTAGTTTTGGTGAGGAAGGAGGAAAGAGAGAGTTTCTGGAACAATTTGTGCAGAGTTACGTTAGGGGACTGGAATTGGGATCCAAAACTGAGAGGGGTAGAGTCTTATTTATAGCTGCAGTCTATGGTAACCTTATGTCGCACGGCATAACGTATCCACTTTCTATGCCTCGACTTGTCGCGTGACACAAGGTGACCATAACCATTTTTGGCACCAAATCTGATTCTGGAACCTTCTTGGATAATACCTAAAAAGTCCAAAACAGATTTATTCCTTTTAGGTCCCTTGGCATGAGCAAAGTACAAAAAAGTACTTCCTTCGTGAGAAACTTATGAAATGTTTCCGGAAGTCTCGGGATGGACCGGGAATTTACCCAAAATGCCCCTAAATGCAATTTTATCAAATTAAAATGCATCTGAGAAGGTCGCGAATTGGATTGGCGTACTTATAGAGCCCCTCGGCAACGTCACTTTTGGAAAAAAGTGAGGTTGTCGATAAAATAAGACCCAATCCCAATGAACGGCTGGGGAATAAGGTAGAGGGCTAGACGGTGATTTGGGGAATCGAATGGCTGGACCTTTTGAGAAAGGATTCCTACGTATCCCGGGGAGGGAATCAAGCCAAATCGTAGTTCGGAAACATGACTGTGCGGTTGTCACCCAATACTCGACTGTGCGATTGTCACCCGATACTCGACTGTGCGGTTGTCACCCGATACTCGACTCTGCGGTTGTCACCCGATACTCGACTCTGCGGTTGTCACCCGATATCTGACTATGCGGTTGTCACCTATCATCTGACTATGCGGTTTTCACCCAATATCTGACTATGCGGTTGTCACCCATCATCTGACTATGCTGTTGTCACCCAATATCTGACTAAGAAATCTGTAGCTGCTGGAGGGACTGATGCTATAGTTTATGCTGCTGGGGATTGATGTAGCTGCCGGAGGGTCCTATGCTACTAACTGCTGTTGACAGTTGACGGGTGCTGGGCGGTCTTTTGTTGACTGTTGGATTTGAGATTTGGGACCTTTACTTGCTGTGATGGGAATTTTTCTTGCTGGGCAGTGGATTCTTATTGACGGTTGATTTTTGTGTCCCGAGCTTTGCTTGATAGGCCGGGGACTTTGTTTGCTGGGCAGCGAACTCTTATTGATGCTTGGATGGTGGGGCCATTGATCTTGATGCGCCCTGCTGGGGAGATTCAAATAGACACGGATTCTTTGTCTTGGCTTTGCTTTGAGGGACAATCTTTGAGTTTTGCTCAGTTGACTGTTGTACCTGCTGTAAGTGCTCCAATTTGAGTTGGTAGCTTTTTCGTTAGAAAGTTAACGAAAGTTTTAACATTTCTAACATTTCTAACAATTCCTAACATTTCTAACAAAGTGAGGGTAGATTAGGGATTGCCACTTTAAGTTAAACCAAGAAAAGAATCTCAAAAAGCAAAAGAAATTAGAAAAATCCGAATTAAGAAAGTTGAAAAACAGCTTCAGTTTGAATTTTAAAAATATTATTCTTCCTGTCCAAAAGCCAGCACTGTAGCAGATGAACAGTGCACGCGTCGATCCTTGTCCACGCGGATACGTTTGATTCTCACAGTGTCCTATAAATTGAACCCTCCTCTCTCAGTTTACATAAGACAATTTGATCACAGCAACGAAACTCTGGCGAAATATAGAGAGAAAACAGTGGGAATCCTTAGATTGCCACCATTTTCTCTCCAATCTTTCCCAAATCTCACTCACTCACAAACACTTCAAATCACTCTCATACATACTCTCATACATACACCAATCCAAGCTCAAATCACCCTTTAGGAGGAGGATTAGAGAGAAAACATAGAGGACTTCATTGTTATCTACTTGTTTTCTCTTTAACCAACTCAAATCATCAACCCTAAACACCCTCAAACACTCTCATATTCAAGCCTTAAACACTCTCACATTCAAGCCTTCAAATACAAAACACAAGGAAGATAGGTATAACCTCCCTCTCCTTACCCTAAAATTCATCCATGCATGCATTTTCAAGCTACAAAATGTAGTTTATTCATCTTCTTGCTTTAGATCCAAGAAGATCACCATGGAAGTTCATCTCCATGGATGATCTTCTACAAGGATCTACATTATTTTCAAAGTGTTCTTACTTTCTTGCAAAGAAAACACATTTTCAAAACCCTAAAAATCATTTTCATACATCAAATCTCATTTTCAAAGGATAAAATTCCCCTTCCCAAGCAAATGAAGTGCTTAGTCCTAATGTACCCCAAGGATGGTTTGATATAGTTGATTCACCACTAAAATGTCAAGTGATCACTAATCAAAACCTAGGGAAATGGGGACAAGCATGGATGCAAAACCCCCTTTAAAATCATATTTTCTTTCTTGAGAAGTTGCTGTCCAGTAGCAATTTTCTCAGACCTCAGTCCATGGTCTAATTTTTTGGACACAGATAAATGTGGAATTTGGTGTTGACTACAAAACACTTTTTGTAGCCAACATCCAGATATTTCCATAAATATTTTTACTTTATTTTTTTTGTGAGTAAAACCCAATCTTTCAATTTTTCTCTTAGAGGCCAGTTCATTAGCTTCTGGAAATCCAGATTTCACATCTGAGATTTCCAGAAGGTTTTGACCCCTCAAATTACTTCCAAAATGGAAAGTTCCTTTGCAGAAACTCTATTTAGGGTGTTTTAAGAAACTTTCATTCTCGGACTTTCCCCAGATTCTGAGGTTTTGAAGCCTTTAAGTCCATTTCAAAGTCAAGGGTCAACTGCCTTTTTCATTCTGGCAGAAATGTTTCCCAACTTCAAAAGGTCTTTTGAGTACCAAATCTCAAACCAAAAATCCTCCAAAAAATCATGGGATCATTTTAAAGTCTTAAGAAAAGATCCCAATTTTTACTTTTCTCAGTTTCAAATTATTTTGGTCAAAACACACACACACACACACAACACACACACACAACAAAGGATTTCAAATGTTTGGAAGACTCGTTTTGCGAGGCGCGTCGGGTGCACACTAACGTCCTTCCCGACGCGTAACATGACCTCCGAACCCAAATTTCTGATCTCGAGCTTTTTTCAAAGTTTTGGCCCTCAAAATAAAAATGGCGTGGCGACTCCGTTTCGTTGATTTTTTCAAATAAAAATGGGAAAATTTTCGGATACACATCATCACAGTGGCGACTCTGCTGGGGATAAGTAAGCTTTTTCTAAAAAAAAAAAAATGATATTTGGTATATTGGTGGAAACCATTAAACTTCCCGTTATCGCCTCCTAACACGAGTCGGGGATAAATTGTGGTCTAACAATCCCACGTACCGGTATCATTATTTTCAAAAAAAAGAAAGAAAAGCTTTTGAGGGTCAAGCTTCCGTCTCAACATTTGAAAATCCTTTGCTTTGTGTGTGTTGATTTTTGCACAGTTTTCGTGTTTGTTTTTGGCCGCCTCGGAAAAAGTCAAAATTTTGATTTGTCGGAATAATGTCCCTAAGCTGTCGGAATTTTTGTGCTTATGTGCTTATGTGTTCATAAAATTTTCAAAAAAATTTTCAAAAAAAAAAATTCAAAAAAATCATGCATCATGCCTTTTTAAGACACATAAAAAAAATTTCTATTTTTCTCGAAAGGAAGATAGGCTTGCTTGCACACTACGCGCACGTGACCTTACACTGCACACTACGTCCCTAACCGGGAAATCCTTGTCGCGGTCCGTTTGGTCTTATTACGCCTCTCGGATGAGCACAAGACTACCCAAACATCCCATGGAGCCTCGTGTCGACCATGCACTTGTCCGTGACACACTTTGTCCGAGACCCGGTTGGTTTTTAGTACAGTGCGTGTCATGCCCTGTCTGTGTATAGACCTTTCCTTTCAAGCCTTTGTCGGCATACCGACTCAATATCTTTCGGGTCCCTAATCGGTCGAAGTCATGCCGGTTTTCCGCCGCGAGACTTTGACCAAGATATTGACCGGCGCCTTGACTTCGGCTCTGGCGGCACAAATTATACACTGACTCCCGGCATGACACCGAGTCATCAAGGATTAACGGTTATTCCATGCCCGATTACGGCTTAAGCGACGACAAGTCAAGATCAACTGTGGACATTTATCGGTCAAATCATGCCGACTTTTTGTCGAGCCCTCGGACACGATCTTGACTTTGACGTCAGCTTTGTCCGTAATTTACATCGAATACTCGTCAAGACTCGATTACCCGCCTGACTTCTAGGATCGTTTTCTTTTCGGTCGGTGGGACCCACTTGCCCTATAGGACCCTCGCCCGGGGCTGTCCACCCTGGGAGGTCGAAATACAGGTGGAATACGAGGGGCTTATAGATGTAGTGACGGGGCCCACTGATCCAGGAATCAGAGTAGTTTGCGAAAAAAAAAAGAGCAATCTTTTCCAACCGATTAGGCTAATAAAACATGTTTTAAGTAAACAAGAACAAATAAGCGCATGTTGCATGAGCCCTAAGCCCAAACACCAACTGTTTCGCTTTCCCAGTGCTGAACCACACCCTTTTGTGCCTTCCACGGTAAGCAAAGTTTGGATCGAGACCGGGTCATCGTTTGTTCGGCTCGGTCATTCCGAAGTCGAGATACTTCATCGGTTTCCTCCTTCGCTTCAGCTCAAAGTTTCAGAATGACCAACTCGAGAGGAGAACGGTGGGGGACGTACAACTCCACACCCCGAAAATCCGCAAAATGCCGAACAGTGGAATCGGATGTTGGAACGAGATAAGACAAAATCAAGAGGCTCGAGATCGATCGGTTATTGGAAAGTATCGAGAACCCGGGGCTAGCAATTGTTCACCACCCTAATGGAACCTTTACGGTTGATGCGAAGGTGGAGCTAATTACCCTCCCGGGCATACCAACTACCATCAAATGCCCTGTCCCCTTTCGTGTGGAACTACTAATGGGCCAAGCATCCCCAAGCCTATCACTCGGCTTTGCCTCTCGGCCTCATCGTATTGATCTTGGTCAACTTCCCCCGGCACCTCCCGGTTTTCACCTTTGGGTTTCAATCGGCTTGGAAGGGGTCGGTTACTACTTCACAACATCGATGCAGTTCGGGTCATCGGCTTGAAAGGGGTCGGTTTACTACTTCACCGCATCGGTCTAGCTCGGGTCACCATCTCGGAATGGGACAGTTCGTTTCTCGAGCTCCATGGTTCGAGAGGGGGCCGGCTCGCTTCCTCCAATTCTCAAAGCACTGGCCCCTATGATACTTTGCAAGATCACGTGGGCCACCGAGGCTTTTATCACCACTTCATCGGGCTCTACCCCGCCCCTCCGGTTGGGAAGTCCGACAAGGTCAATGCTCCTCATCAAATTCTCCACCCGGCCGTTACGCAAGCTGCTCCTGCTCATCAAGTACGGTATACACATTTCCCTTGCAGTCATGTTCCTCGGTGCGGTCAAGACACATTCAATCCTGCATTACGATGCCTCAAACCTCATGTTTTCGGCAGCCTTACGGATCCGTACTCATTTGCTCCCTGGTATCTACCCATTACGAGCCATATATCTTCATCTTCGGCAAGCTGCCCGGGCCTTATGAGGAAGGTTACGGTCACGCTTTTAATGCCCAGTGTCATTCCTCCCACCGGAGTACCTCCTACGTGGTTTCGTTTGCTAATGCCAATCTTGTGGCGGGGTCATGCAATGTTCCTATTGACTCGTCCAATGGATTATTGGTAGAACCAATTAAGAAGGTACAAGAAAAGCCTAGCAACGAGAGTATCGACGATCGCTCGACTCGGGCCATCTCACCATATCAATCTTGTGTATCGACACGAATGAAGTTTACAAAAGGTCGAATCTCGACGATTACATTGATGATTACATCAAAAGGGTTCGTGCACGGGAAAAGACTACGAGTCTGAACATGTCTCGCCGCTATAAACCTTACCCTTCCAACACGGCTCTGACATCCGGTAAAGGAAAGAAGGCATTGTGTACAATTGACGGCCCCCAAAAGCAACCAAGAAATGGTGGTCCTTTAAGGCAACGAGAACGTTTTGATGATCTTGGGATGCCCATGGGCTTAATTTTCAAGGGCTTAGTAAGGGTAGGCCTTTTGGAGCCTCTCAAGGACTACCATCCAAGGAGCTCAAATGCACCTCTCGACATGAGTAAGCACTGCGCCTTCCATGATCATTATGGCCACACGACCGACAAGCTGCATAGTCTTGAAGAGAGCGGTTCAAAGGTTAATCGAAACGGGCAAGCTTGAGCGCCCCAATGGACCAAAACCGGCAAACCACTGTTCGGAATGGTGACCAAGTCAATGACCAAATCTCGAATCCAGAGGATTTGGGTGTTCCCTTAAGCAAAGTTTTAAATAGCTTGCTAGAGCGGGGTCTCCTCGAACCCATGAGAAACTATCGGCCCAAGGATCCCAAAATCCCTTTTGACACCACTAAGCATTGTGCTTTCCACCAGTACCACGGTCATACGACCGACAAGCATGTCTGACTTTGAGAAAGGCGATTCGGGGATTAATTAAGAAGAGCAAACTCGAGCGCCTCGGTGATCTCAACCCCGCCAATGATCATTTCCCACACAACGCGAATGTAAACATGATTGAATTTTATGATTCAAACTACGTGAATTCAACAGACTACGACAAGCCGGATGATTTAGTCGCAACAAATGTTGAGAATGGATGGTTTGACTGCAACAAGCATGTGGCCATGGCAAAGCTGGATTTGGTGAAATGCTTTGAACTCTCGCCCTCCAGATAAGTTCACGGCGACGCCAAGGTTAAATGGGATGATAATGATCGATGGCGGATTTGGCGAAACGATGAGGATACAAGAAATCCGATGATTAGGAAGGAAGAGTTAGTCCTGGCTTTGGAAACGCCCATAAGATTCATGAAGAACAGCTAACCACTGCTCATCAATGCTCTCGCCGCCATTGAGTTCGGGTAACTTGGTTGAAGCGAATGGTTCCACTGGTCATGGTCGAAGATGAGACTTCGAAACAGTGATTTCGGTCCCTTCATCCTATAACCAATACTCTCCATCCCACGGCCAATACCTCCCTCCATCCACATATGATCCCTTGCCAAGGACAATTCCTCTTCAGCCCTTTCCGGCACCTCGGGCCATTAGGGCTCCATCGCCCTCGGCTCCTCGAACGAGTTGGGTTCCATCACACACTGTTCCTCAATTTCGGATACACACCGGTTTATGCTCCGGCTTCACATAATCGGTTTGAGCTATGTGGCTATGTTAAAGCCTCTACACCCTTTGAATGCAATCATGAGTTGCTAAAAGAAAATCCGGATGCCACAAGTTTTCCGTTGCCGTCTACCGGACTTAGTGAATTCACCGTCAGTTTCACCGGCTGTTTTTGTGTTTCCCTCTTGATAAGAATCTTGTTGCGAGTTCCAGAACTTCGAATGTTCCCGTTGATCCCCATGTGGCAATATTGATAGAGCAAGTGAAACAAATGCGGGAGAAGCTTGATCTTATGATAAGTACTAGCACTCCTTTGACCCAAGATGTCGAACCGGGCAAAGAAATGATTACGTCGCGCAAAATTCAAGTGCCCGAAGTGAGAGAATCCGATAGGACAACTGCCCCGAGCACACTTGTCTAATGCCAGTTCCAAGCTTGAGAAAGGCCCGAAGACACAATCGGCTAGTATCACCCCTTTCACTCAAAACAACCGGCGCATCGCTGAATCCTCCAAAACAGAGGCCCAATACCCCTCAAGGTCCTCTCGGGTTCACTTCCTTCCATCAATATGCTCGATCGACAAAGTTCGTCCCCGTGACTTTTCCGACCCGTTTCTTTGGACAACTTGTGCTCGCCCCAGTTGCTCCATGGCCTCGAAACTCCTCCGCTCCCACCGGTATCATGGGCACGTGGCGATCACTGCCTCGGTGCGGTAATGGAATCGAAGTTAACGAGAAAGATGGAAAGCTCAAGCGTCTTGGCGATCCAACAACAAAGAGTAGCTAGACTAGGGGCTACCCATCCTTTAATATTAAAAGCAGTCTTTTAGTCAACCTTCGTAGGTTCTAGCACTTTCTTCGTTCAATCAAGTCCTCCTTGGACATTGTAGTTAATCTTAAGTTTTCTATAAAAAGAGTCTTTTTCTTTTCTCGCTAGACTTGAGACATTATTTGCACACCTACATTACATTTAATGAAATGGTTTTATTTTAAATGATCACTCACATCGCTCAACAAATAATCTCTGGAAATGATTAAGATTTTAATTAATTGGTGCGAGAAAGTCAACTAATGCCCTCCCTATACACTTTCCTCACCTCACAAAGGCCTCCATCAAGCCATACACTTTCCAAAACATATCCCCATCATCACCTTGATCAAGTCAACGAAGGCGGCAACATCAAGGGACAACAAAAGGTCACTCAGCATCGGGAGATCGACCCCATATCGAAAAAAACAGGGGCTTGCCTCCGCCCCCCATGCATCAAGAAAGTTCAAGTAGAAGCTTGCCTTCGTCCTCGAGTGCTCAAAAAAAAAAAAAAAAAAAGCTTCAAAAAAAAAAAAAAACAAAAGCTTCAAAAAAAAAAAGCTTCAAAAAAAAAAAACAGCTTCAAAAAAAAAAGCAACAGCTTCAAAAAAAAAAACAACGGCTTCAAAAAAAAAACAACAGCTTCAAAAAAAAAACAAAAGCTTCAAAAAAAATGAGGCCAAGGACCTAGCACCGCCGATCAGAAGGTTTGACATATGGGCAAAATTAAAGCCCGAAGAACGGAAGTTGTCGACAACAAGGAGAGCGATTAAAGCAACGGCAAAAACATATCATAAGCCCTTAAGCGCATCCAAAATCTTTCTCCCCGATGAAGGACGACGATCAAGAAGCAACGGAATCGCTCAAAATGACTTGTCAAGGAATCACCTCAAGGCCCGCACCTTATCATCCAAACTTCCTATCCGAGCCTTTTCACCAAAAGTACCACAAATGTTCATACCCCTTTTCTAAAGCCAAACACAGTTCAGACCCGAACTACGGCGACCTGAGCTCCTCACAATGAGGGGAACGTAGGCAACCAGAAATGGTCCGGTCATAGACACATTCAAATCCCAGAATATCCGGCCTCACCAATAGCCTCTCCTATACACGATCCCTCTTCACCATTCGCCAACTTCGGCTCTTGGTATCAGTTGACTTTCTCCTCATGATTAATCAAAATGTTTGCTCATATCGAGATTAGGGATTGAATAACCCGAACATTAATAAAGGGTTTTAAGCAATCTTGTGATCATTTTGAATAAAACATATTTTCAGATGTCTCGACAAGTCTTCTTTTTCTACATTATAGGAAAAATAGAGCTAAACACTAATTTTACGTCGGCGGGGGCTTCCATACACTTTTACAAACCTTTCTAAACTTATGCTCTCTCAAAAGAGTCAAACCCAAAGCGAGTTCTTTTGTGCCTTCGTCAAATGAGGCCATCAAATAATACAAATCGGGGATTCATCCCCACTTTTCGAAAAGAAAAAAAAAAAAAAAAATGCCCTATGAGTATACATTCCTAAAATTGTCTTGCTTTTACATTTTCTTCCGGTTGACTAATTGAATAAAGAAAATAATAAAGTAAATATGGAAGGATGGGTTGCCTCTTTTGCTACATGATAATTCAAGAACGTTGGTTCTTCACTCTGCTACAAGATGGGTTAGGTCTTTGTTCGGTATCGGTCTACGGTGCCTACCGGGTTGAAGCCTCTCTAATTGTGTCGGATTCACGAGTCATGAGACCGAGGCTTTGCCAAGTTACTTCTTCCAAATCAAGACTTCGCAAATACATCTCTTCGGACCAAGGCTCCACCAAGCAAGATGAGATTTGATCGCCATGTTGGTCATGGGCTAGTCAAGTGCGGTTCTTTGATGTCCAAGGACGAGAATGGAATTTTAACCAAGACCGAAATTCATCATATTTCTATGGCTAATATTGGAACTGAGTCCATAAAACTCCTTGTGCCAATCGAATGAGGTTTCGATGTTCATCCCGGGAAGATGTCGGGAATTTTGGTTTGACGATTGCCCTCAACCCCGATGGAACTTTCACGGTAGAAGAGAAAAAGGATCCCCATCCCTATCTTGGCCGAGACAGACTACCACCACCTTCCTCACACTCTTCTCAACTTGCGAATCGGCCATCCTTTCGGCCTCGGTTTGATATACATTCACGGTTCGATGCAGGACGGTCGTTTGGGAAACAAATTGACTTGATCCGATTTGGGCCGGTATGGTATGCCTCAAAGCGGTCGGGGTCGGCTCGGTATGTCACGACGGTTTGGTATGCCTCGGCATTTCGGTACAGATCGATCGGGAGCTTCTCGGTTACATCGGTTTGAAATGCCTTGGCAGCCCGATTCAAGATGTCCAATCCCGGCACCGCACAAGCCTCACAAGATTCCTTCATGACCATCTCAACGGGACGGCAAACCCCAAATACGGACTACTTGGACCCATGCGGCCTAACGTAACCGATCGGTTCACGGCTCCTCGGCGGGGGCAAAATCGGTACGGAATGTCTCCTCATGATTGGGGATACCTCGGAATGCCACGGGATTGGAATCCCACCTCGGTTTAGAACCAATCTATCGGGGCCTTCGCGGCAACGGTTTGGAATGCTTCCCACGGTCGATCCCGGGCAACGGTCGAAGCCCTTCCTCGGGATGATGCTAGCTCGGCCGCTCCTCACAGCGGCTTTCACAAATCCATTCCTCGCTCGAGGCTTCGATGGGTTGCAA
Organism: Adenophora triphylla var. japonica; assembly: GCA_022495995.1. Lineage (NCBI taxonomy): Eukaryota > Viridiplantae > Streptophyta > Magnoliopsida > Asterales > Campanulaceae > Adenophora > Adenophora triphylla. The sequence continues at coordinate 481,734 of JAFEMH010000066.1, forward strand.
GCCTCCATCCCGGTTTCATCGAGAATCACCGGGACCGCGGTACCCACTGGTCATGCACCTTGACTATGCAATTCAACAATCGGGGACGGCGGCCCGCACTTAAGCCTACTTATGGGCCTCACTCAGGAATTCGAGTTACCCGGCTACATCGAGGCTGCCTTTGCCCTCTTTGCCGGTTGAAAATCAACAACAAGCCGCAAGGTTCTATCCCTTTGCCCGGGGTCCTACTCAAGCTCCCGGGGTGATTCGGGCCAAGGACAGGATTTCACCTATGTCCCCGGATCGGCCGTTCCCTCCACAGTATGCCGCCGGTGGTAGCTCCTCTCTCTAGCTCGATCGCCGGTTTGAATGCCATGGTTCCACCACAAAACCCTCATTTGGCTTGATTCGTGGAACGACACAAGGAAATGAAAGCACAGATTGCTTAATTGGCTGCTAAGAAGTCTGCTTTCCGCTCAACGAACCCGGACTCCTTTGTTCCCCACAAATACGTGATGCCTAATTTGGATCCCTTTGATGGCACTGCATGCCCGAAAACCCATCTGGACACGTATACCTTGGCAATGAAGGTCAAAAGGGCACCAATCAGCGGTTGGTGACTATTTCGATCTCTCTTTGAAGTTCGGTGCTCTAAAATGGTTCTTCCGCTTAAAATCCGAGGCCGGGGCTACATGGGACCGGACTACTAGCCAACTTGGAGTGGGAAGCAAATAGATTTGACACTGCGAGACAACAATGCGGCGTCAGACGCGAGAACATCGGGGACTTTTACAAGCAAGATGGCAACTCCTCCTTTTGAAGAGGAACAACTAGACATCTTTCGGTCACGCCGAAACCACATCTGGGGGCCTCACTTAGCAATTTCCCCTATCCGGATCTACGGGCAATGATCAATTCTGGGGCTAAATTTGAGAGGGCTTACAATCGGCGGCGAGTTGTCGCACACCTTTACGGATACCGGGTTTCTTCCACCTCCAACACGACTCCACTGAAAAAGGGCGGTATGAGAATTGATCGAAAAGGGGACCCCGAGGACCCAATACGATCAACAATCCATTCCCTAAAAAAAAGTAGTGTGAATATGATTGAAGCCACGAACAAGCCAAGTGCCACTATGGCTAACGGTTCCCATATGGAAGACACTCTTCGAAGAGAGGATTCTAGTTTCATAGTCGGTATCAAAGATGGGTTTCTCCCTTCATGACAACTTCACCTTGAAGGCTCTCACGTTGATCGATTGGCTCGGTACTTCATCGGTATGTCGGTCAAACCTTTAAGCTGGACCTCTGTAGTGACGCTTTGTCAAACTGGGGCTTCATCAAATCATTCAGAAAGATTCCGTGGTTTTCGCCATGTCTTTTCCATGGAATGGGGCTTTATCAAGTCACACCTATCTTCGGAAGAAAGGTCTGGTCACCTCAACAAGCTGTCTTGGAGTTTCGGCTTTAGAACTTGGCATATGGCAACTCCTGCATCATCAAAAGTTGAGAATTGGGAATCTCCTCATATCGGCATTTCGTCAAATCACAACTAACCCAAGCAAAAGAGGGTTCATTCATGTCAACATGCTTTGATTCTAGAGCACATCGGCGTCGGCTTCAAATGTTCGAGGCGAAAAGAAATTTCAATCGAGACCCGGGGATCAAATCCAACTTCATCCCAAGATCAAAATTGACCTCATCAATAACATGCAATTCAGTCCGCGACTAAAGGATATCACCCCACCAGCTCAAAGCTTGTCCCAAACAGTCAGCAACACATACATCCCCTCTCATCACCATGCATCCCCACAAAAATCTCCCCAGGGCTCATGTAACATGCACAAAACTTAAATCAATAGGAAAAATCCTAAGTGATTGAAAATTATAAATCGTAATTTCCCTGCCAAAAGCTTAGGCCAAGTGCATCTTCGAAAGCAAATAAACGCATCATCTCATAATCATTTTTGGTTCTATGCATGCATCCGCCATCATGAATGCCATATATGCATCTTCCTCTTCACTAACAAATGCAGGAATTCAAACGTAATCCCCCTTTTCGGTAAGGATGATCTTCACCAAAGACGACCTCAAATGGATGAAAACAGTCCCCAACATCCACAAACATATGAAGACCGCCTCCAGTGTCTACAAATCGGTCAGGGACACCAAGCTCTCCAACACAATTCGGTCAAGGACGCCAAGCTCTCCAATACAAATCGGTCAGGGACGCCAAGCTCTCCAATACAGTACGGTCGGAGACGCCAAGTTCTCAAAATGCAAATCGGTCAAAGATACCAAGGTCTCAAATACAGTACGGTCAGAGACGCCAAGTTCTCCAATACAAATCGGTCAGGGACGCCAAGTTCTCAAATACAAATCGGTCAGGGACGCCAAGTTCTCAAATACAATGCGGTTAGAGACACCAAGTTCTCAAAAGCAAGAAGTCCCAATGTGAAGACAAGCTCAAAAACCTCTACAAGGTTGACGATCACAAGCAAGATGCAGACTCAACCAAACTCCTCCTTCAGGTCAAAATGCCTCCAAAGACAGCAAATCGTCAGCAGAAACCGTCCCAGAAACCGCAACCCAACAACTCTTCATCAACATCAGCCGTAGCCTCAGTCCTTCCGGCAGCTACAGGTAAGCACAGCACAGGTATGAAAGCATATCTTAGTCAACTACTTTTCTAAAAGAACATTATCATCAAATCTTAGGGTGACTTCCCAAAAATAGTCAAGTCTTAGGGTGACTTCCCAAAAATAGTCAAGTCTTAGGGCGACTTCCCAAAAATAGTCAAATCTTAGGGCGACTTCCCAAAAAACAGTCAAACCTCGGGTGACTCCCAAATACCGTCGAACCATCAAAGACCATCCCCAGCAGTTTTCGAACTACGACCGGCTTGATTCCCTCTTAAGGATACGTAGGTAGCCTATCATTAGGTCCAGCCACTCGACCAGCACGGTCATTCTTTCCTTCGGCAGCAGACGTAAAACCGATCCCTTCAAATGAAGTCCACTAGAGGACCATCTATCCTAAAATGCCATCATCGAGGTTCGAGGCACCTAAGACGCCATCATCAAGGTTCGAGGCACCTAAGACGCCATCATCAAGGTTCGAGGCACCTAAGACGCCATCATCAAGGTTCGAGGCACCTAAAACGCCATCATCAAGGTTCGAGGCACCTAAGACGCCATCATCAAGGTTCGAGGCACCTAAGACGCCATCATCAAGGTTCGAGGTACCTGAGACGCCATCACCGAGGTTCGAGGCACCTAAGACGCCATCATCAAGGTTTGAGGCACCTAAAACGCTATCACACACAACACGAGGAAAGCGATAAATCGCAATCAAACCATAGGGCGACTTCCCAAAAATAGTCAAGCCATAGGGCGACTTCTCCAAAATAGTCAAGCCCTAGGGTGACTTCCCAAAAATAGTCAGATTATAGGGTGACTTCCCAAAAATAGTCGTAGGGCGACTTCCCAAAAATAGTCAAACCATAGGGCGACTTCCCAAAAATAGTCAAGCCATAGGGCGACTTCCCCAAAATAGTCAAGCCCTAGGGTGACTTCCCAAAAATAGTCAGATTATAGGGTGACTTCCCAAAAATAGTCATAGGGTGACTTCCCAAAAATAGTCAGACCATAGGGCGACTTCCCCAAAACAGTCAAAACCTTAGGGTGACTTCTCGAAAACAGTCAAAACCTTAGGGCGACTTCCCCAAAACAGTCAAAACCTTAGGGTGACTTCCCAAAAAACAGTCAGATCATAGGGTGACTTCCCCAAAACAGTCAGACCATAGGGTGACTTCCCAAAAATAGTCAAATCTTAGGGCGACCTTCCTAAAGCAGTAGGGTCAAAGACTAAAGATAGTCGAAAGACCCGAACTACGACTGGCTTGATTCCTCTTAAGGATACGTAGGTAGCCTATCATTAGGTTCAGCCACCAGACCAAAGTGGTCATTCCTATCCCTAGCAGAGCGGATATACAACCCTAGCCATCAGACCAAAGAGGGTCATTTCTTATCCCCAGCAGAGTTTCTTTCGGCAATCGGCGCCAGAACTCACTCGCCGAGTTGACATCCTAAAACACTCACTCCAGGGTCGACGACTAAAGATAGTCGAAAGACCCGAACTACGACCGGCTTGATTCCCATTCGGGATACGTAGGTAGCCTATTGATTAGGTTCAGCCACTCGATCACTTGATCGTCCTGTCAAATATGGAGCCTTACTCTTATCGACGACCCCGCTTCCTTCGAAAGCACCGTCGCCGAGAGGCTCTTGTAAGTGCTCCAATTTGAGTTGGTAGCTTTTTCGTTAGAAAGTTAACGAAAGTTTTAACATTTCTAACATTTCTAACAATTCCTAACATTTCTAACAAAGTGAGGGTAGATTAGGGATTGCCACTTTAAGTTAAACCAAGAAAAGAATCTCAAAAAGCAAAAGAAATTAGAAAAATCCGAATTAAGAAAGTTGAAAAACAGCTTCAGTTTGAATTTTAAAAAGATTATTCTTCCTGTCCAAAAGCCAGCGCATAGCGGATGAACGATTGCACGCGTCGATCCTTGTCCGCGCGGATACGTTTGATTCTCACGAGTGTCCTATAAATTGAACCCTCCTCTCTCGGTTTACATAAGACAATTTGATCACGGCAACGAAACTCGGCGAATATATAGAGAAAACGGTGGGAATCCTTAGATTGCCACCATTTTCTCTCCAATCTTTCCCAAATCTCACTCACTCACAAACACTTCAAATCACTCTCATACATACTCTCATACATACACCAATCCAAGCTCAAATCACCCTTTAGGAGGAGGATTAGAGAGAAAACATAGAGGACTTCATTGTTATCTACTTGTTTTCTCTTTAACCAACTCAAATCATCAACCCTAAACACCCTCAAACACTCTCATATTCAAGCCTTAAACACTCTCACATTCAAGCCTTCAAATACAAAACACAAGGAAGATAGGTATAACCTCCCTCTCCTTACCCTAAAATTCATCCATGCATGCATTTTCAAGCTACAAAATGTAGTTTATTCATCTTCTTGCTTTAGATCCAAGAAGATCACCATGGAAGTTCATCTCCATGGATGATCTTCTACAAGGATCTACATTATTTTCAAAGTGTTCTTACTTTCTTGCAAAGAAAACACATTTTCAAAACCCTAAAAATCATTTTCATACATCAAATCTCATTTTCAAAGGATAAAATTCCCCTTCCCAAGCAAATGAAGTGCTTAGTCCTAATGTACCCCAAGGATGGTTTGATATAGTTGATTCACCACTAAAATGTCAAGTGATCACTAATCAAAACCTAGGGAAATGGGGACAAGCATGGATGCAAAACCCCCTTTAAAATCATATTTTCTTTCTTGAGAAGTTGCTGTCCAGTAGCAATTTTCTCAGACCTCAGTCCATGGTCTAATTTTTTGGACACAGATAAATGTGGAATTTGGTGTTGACTACAAAACACTTTTTGTAGCCAACATCCATATCTTTCCATAAATATTTTTACTTTATTTTTTGTGTGAGTAAAACCCAATCTTTCAATTTTTCTCTTAGAGGCCAGTTCATTAGCTTCTGGAAATCCAGATTTCACATCTGAGATTTCCAGAAGGTTTTGACCCCTCAAATTACTTCCAAAATGGAAAGTTCCTTTGCAGAAACCCTATTTAGGGTGTTTTAAGAAACTTTCATTCTCGGACTTTCCCCAGATTCTGAGGTTTTGAAGCCTTTAAGTCCATTTCAAAGTCAAGGGTCAACTGCCTTTTTCATTCTGGCAGAAATGTTTTCCAACTTCAAAAGGTCTTTTGAGTACCAAATCTCAAACCAAAAATCCTCCAAAAAATCATGGGATCAGTTTAAAGTCTTAAGAAAAGATCCCAATTTTTACTTTTCTCAGTTTCAAATTATTTTGGTCAAAACACACACACACACACACACACACACAACAAAAGGATTTCAAATGTTTGGAAGACTCGTTTTGCGAGGCGCGTCGGGTGCACACTAACGTCCTTCCCGACGCGTAACATGACCTCCGAACCCAAATTTCTGATCTCGGGCTTTTTTCAAAGTTTTGGCCCTCAAAATAAAAATGGCGTGGCGACTCCGTTTCGTTGATTTTTTCAAATAAAAATGGGAAAATTTTCGGATACACATCATCACACCTGCGGGGAAAATAACACTTGAAGCACTACATCTAACTTATGCTATTTTGTTAGCAAAGGTTACACTATGTTAGCTTGTTTGCACGAGTTTGTTCGTTCTGGGAATGAGGGAAAAGGAGTACGGTTTATTGTTATTGACAGGTTGGCCTTTTTCGGGTTTGTACATAAGTTTCTGGGACTGCTTTGGGTAATTGTGTATAGTGATACATATGGTGGGGGAAATCCTCTCCCGTGCAGTAATATGAGGTACAAGGTGTATTGCAGCGACGGCGAGCTAGAGAGTGCCATAGAAAAACCACTCGTCAGACCCTGATGCTTCCTGATGCAGACCAAATGTGTCGCCCGGCATGACGTGTCTGTTTGTCAAGAGGTGTCGCATGACTGGATGAAGCTCGTAACAGGGCCCTTTTTAAAATCGAATCAGGCTTCATTTGCAGGCATTGGTCTTTCAGCAGGAGGACACCAGTAGCCCCAACTTGACAGACAGACGATTTCTGCAACAAAGGTTGGAACTTTCAATCACCATGGAGCATTATAACAAGGGAATAGCTTCTCGGGAGCATCAATTTCGCCAGGAATTTGTCGGAGTTTCACAATTTCATCAAAAGCATCATAGGAAAATCATTGATAAGCGATATGGTATGCCGTGCCTCTGGCCTTTGAAGAACTGGAGGGTCGATTGGGACTTGCTCCGGGCAGCTTCGCATTTCTGGGACTCGGAGAGGCATGTGTTTACTTTATCATATAATGATCTGATGCCAACTATGGAGCATTTCAGAACATTGACAGGCTTGGGTGAGGCAGAAACTGTAGCATTCCCTCGAGACAGACGACTGGTTGTGGAGCAGTTATCTGACTTCCTGTGCCTGCCAGTAGATCAGGTGGCACCCATAATTCTGAATGGTGAATTTGTTTACTTAACCAGGATGGCTCGGCTGCGATCTTCCAGTCCGGCGCTGTTTGATCTTTCTACCTCTCTGGACATGTATGTATTGTTTACCCTGTCAGCCTACTACTTCTGTGGATATGTTGGAGTCTGCTCAGGCGCGCTGTTGGAGGTTGTCAGACAGCTTAGGGGTGACCGAGGTGTGGATCTTCATCAAATTGGGTCCGGCCAAGGGGGAATGGACATTATACCGCTGCTATTAGCTGAGACTTACCATGGCCTTGATAGACTGGCTGGAGGGTCTGATTTCATGGGCGCGGGCAGCCCCATTTTGCTATCTTTATAGCTTTCTGAGAGACTACGCTTGATCGGGCCATTACCAGAGGGTCAGACAGCGATGCCTTGGGTGACTAGACAACGCAGGTTACTGAGGGACGCAGCTGCTGATAGTTGGCAGGTGAGGTTGACGCGGTACGGGACTGTTGATCTGAACTTCTGGATTCCGGCGTGGGGATTATAGACCATGAGAGACATTCAGGATGGGTCGGTGGTAGTCAGACTGCCAGGGCTGCATGTGTCTTCGTTTTGTGTACCATCACTAGTGAGCAGGCAATATCGGTACCCTCAGCAAATTATCCGGGCTTTGAGAGAGAGGCTGACGACTGATGCTATTCCGATGGTCATGATCGAGCCCCAGACTATGCAGTTCTTCAGCAGATCCTTCTTGGAGGGTTTTCTTCCTACTCGGACGCTCCTTCGTCAGGCCAGAGGGTTTACATTCTTGACCACGGAGTATCTGATTTGGTATGAAGAGCAACAGGGTCCCGTGCAGCTGGCGATAGAGGCTCGCCGTCGGGAATGCTTAGGAGCAGACTATCCATCCAGCCGATCTTTCTGAGATATAGAGGCCCAAGGGAATCCATATAATGTTACCGACGGCGTTGCTGAGGACTATCAGAGGCGAGAGATCCGGAGAGCTGCTATGAGAGATGATCCGGAGGTGATAGCTCGCAGAGAGGCGTTGTGACAAGAGAAGGCTGCCAGGGCTGCTTTGAGGGAGACTAGTCTGATCGAACCACCGACACGCATTATACCAGAGCTGGGGCGAGCTCAAACCGACTTATTTGGCATACCTAGGCCAAGGACCTCCCGGGGACCAAGGAAAAGGAAAGACAGAGGTACGAGTTCGGGAGCGGGGACGAGCTTCTAGACACTTTTTTGAGAGATGGAGGACTCTTTATTTTTCTTTTGCTTGTACTTTGGGAGAGACATTTATTTGAATGGAACTTGAGTATCCCTTGATTACTTTAATGCAGACAAAATAGATATTGAAAATTTACTTCCTTTTATTCGCAGCAAGTTATTTGAGTCAAAAGCAGGCCGTGCTTGAACTCATCAAAAAGAATATTAACTCAAAATGAACCTTTGAAAAGCTTTGGAACTGTAATCAAAACACATTTTGACAAGAAATAAGATTTTGCAGCATTTTTAGACCGAACCACGAGTGGTTACCTACGTTCCCCTTTTACAAAGAGAACTAAGGGGCTCAGTCTCCGCAGTTCGACTCAAATAACTTTGTGTTTAAAGAAAGGGGAAGACAGAAGGGGGACATGGTGCAACCCTATTTTTTACCTAGACCGCCCTTTTTTAGGGTTTTCGGTCTAGCTGGGTATATTCTTTTAGCACCGGGCGCGTCCCTTATTTTTGCATGGACTGCCTTTTGAGAGGTTTTCAGTCTCATCTGGGACAATTTTATTGTGCCTTTATTTTTATTATTATATTTTTTTTATTATTATTTTTTTTTATTTACAGAGGGGAAGAGACTTGATCACACATAGTACCGCCGCAACTTGTCTCCGTTGACGGGGTGCAAAAATGGGTTACCATCCAGATCTGTCAGCTGCATTGCTCCTCCGGAGAATATCTTCTTTACTAGAAATGGTCCGACCCAAACGGGTGCCCATTTGCCCATTGCATTGCTCTGATTTGCGGGTTTCATCTTGAGAACCAGATCACCAATCTTGATGTCCCTGGGCTTCACTTTTTTGTCAAAAGCACGGGCCATTCTTTTCTGGTATGCACGATTGTGCTCCATGGCCTTTAATCTGCGTTCATCTAACAGTGCCAATTTGTTGTATCGACTTTGGAGCCAATCAATCTCATTTACCTCATTCTCAAGCAACACCCTGATGGATGGAATTTCTAGCTCAATGGGCATGACAACTTCCATTCCGTAGGTCAAGGCATATGGGGTTGTACCGGTAGCGGTCCGAATGGAAGTGCGAAAGCCCCATAATGCTAAATGTAGCTTCTCTGGCCAATCCCTTCCTCACTCGGCCATTTTCTTAATGATTCTCTCTAAGTTATTATTAGCGGCCTCAACAGCACCATTCGTCTGTGGTCTGTATGGTGAAGACTTGTGACGCTTGACCTTGTATTCAGTAAGCAGACGATCGGTTTCTCCTTTGAAGTGGGTTCCATTGTCAGAAATAATCTCATTCGGGACTCCGTAGCGGCAAAAAAATTGTTCTTTTATGAAGCGAGCTACCTTTTTAGCTGTGAGCACTTTGTAGGACGCGGCTTCTACCCACTTTTTGAAGTAATCTACCACTACCAAAACAAATGAGTGCCCATTGCTCTCGGATGGAGTTATCTTCCCAATGACATCAATTCCCAATGTTGCGAAGGGCCAGGGAGTTGTCATACAGTAGAGATCACGAGGAGGGATATGGTTCAGGTTGGAGAATCGCTGGCATTTGTCACAAGTCCGCACAAACTGGATGCAATCAGTCTCCATAGTGATCCAGAAGTAACCCAGCCTGATAATGCTATGCATAAGGGATTGGGAATTCATATGAGGTCCGCAGGCGCTATTGTGGACATCTTCCATTATTCTTTGAGCCTTTTCTTTGCGGATACAGAGCAGGAGAGGGCAACCTTCCCTTTTCTTCCACAACTCATTGCCAAGTATGACGAACTGAGCCGATAGCCTTTTCAAAGCTTGCAAACTTTTGGCATGAATACCTTTTAGGTCTCCTTCTTTATCGACGGGGAAAGATGCTTCACCATGCTTGAGATATTGGAAAATTTGGTTGTACCACGGCTCATTGATGGTTTCGATCTCTATTTCACAGCAGTATGCAGGATTTTCTCGCCTACCGACCCTGAACGGTTTGATTGACTTTCCTTAAGGATTTCTACCAAAGAGGCCAGAGTAGCTAGGGCATCGGCAAATCTGTTCTTGTCTCGCGGCAGGAATTGGAATGACACTTCCTTGAACTGGCCGACGAGCTCTGCAATGTAAGCGTGATACCTCTGGAGACACGGATCTGAGGTTTTCCATCTGTTGGCGGCTTGATTTATTATCAGTTGGGAATCACCAAATACTTCCAATTCATCCACATGTCGCTCTAAGGCAGCCTCAAGACCAGCTATGCAAGCTTCGTATTCGGATGCATTGTTGGTAACCGAGAAATTTAGCTTGATAGCTATGGGGGTATGCATGTCATTCGGGTCTACCAGTACCATCCCGATGCCGTTACCTCTTTTGTTTGCCGCGCCGTCGAAGAATAACTGCCAGCGATTGCCATTCTCTATAACAAGAATCCCTTCATCTGGAAACTGGAGATCTGGTCCTCGGGGTTCTGTACTGGGGGAATCAGCCAATTGATCTGCCAAAGCCTACCCCTTAATTGATATCCGAATCACATATTTGATATCAAACTCAGCTAAGAAGAAATTCCATTTTACCAATCTGGTGGAAATGTTGCCTCTGTCACCTTGAAACAGGTATCTGATCGGGTCCATCTTGGAGACCAGGTGTACTGTGTGGGATAACATATAGTGCTTCAGCTTTCCGACCACCCAAACCAGAGCTGCGCATGTCTTCTCGAGGGCAGAGTAATTCAACTCGCTACCTTGGAATTTACGACTGACAAAGTATATGGCATTCTCGACCTTGGAGTCCTTCTTCTCTTGCGCTAGCATGGCCCCGATAGCTGTGTCTGTGACCATCAGATATAGAAGTAGAGGCTTGCTCCCGTGAGGTGGGCAGAGAATGGGAGGATTAACAAGGTAAGATTTGATTCTCTTGAAAGCTAGTTGACATTCCTCGTTCCAAACCACTTTCTGATTCTTCTTCAATAGCTTAAAGATTGGCTCACATATGGAGGTCAGCTGGTTGATGAATCTACTGATGTATTGTAGACGGCCCATGAAACCTTTTACCTCGGAAAGAGTTCTGGGTGGCTTCATTTCAACAATTGCTTTGACTTTTCTGGGATCTACTTCGATGCCTCGTTCTGTGACCATGTAGCCCAAAACTTTACCCCAGATAACCCCAAAAGTGCACTTGGCTGGATTTAGCCTCATAGAATGTTCCCGGAGTCTGTTAAAGAACTTCCTTAAATCTGTGAAGTGCTGCCCATCTGACCCTTTCGAGTGAATAATCATATCGTCCACATACACTTCAATCTCCTTGTGGATCATGTCGTGACACAGGGTGGTGACGGCCCTCTGGTAGGTAGCCCCTGCATTCTTCAACCCAAATGGCATCACAGTGTAATAATAAGTGCCCTAAGGAGTGGTGAATGCTGTCTTGTCTTGATCTTCCTCGGCCATCTTAATCTGGTTATAACCGACAAAACCGTCGACAAAGGATTTGACTTCGTAGTTCGCTGTAGCATCTACCAGCATGTCGATGTTTGGCAAGGGGAAATCATCTTTGGGACTAGCTTTGTTGAGATCCCGAAAGTCTACGCAAACCCGAACCTTTCCATTCGCTTTTGTGACCGTGACTATGTTTGCCAGCCAAGTCGCGTATTCAATCACCTTGATAAAGCCCACCCGTAGTAGTTTCTCAATCTCTTCTTTGACTTGTAAGGACCACTCGGGCTTGATCCGCCTCAGTTTCTGCTTTATTGGCTTAATCTCTGGATCTAGGGGTATCCGGTGCTCTACGATAGATGTATCCAGCCCAGGCATGTCTTCGTAGGACCAGGCAAAGACGTCCACGAACTCTTTAAGCAACTCGATCAGGGCAACCCGCTCATCTCCGGAGAAGAAGCTACCAATTTGCATTTCTTTGGGTTCTTCGGCTGTTCCCAGGTTCACCATTGTCAATAACTCATCGGCAGCTTGGGCCCGACTTTCCTTTTGCTCGCAAACCTGCTTTGAATTATTTTCTAAAGATTGCTCATCTATTAAGTCTACATTATCTTCAATTGAATTTGGCTTAATTATTTTTAAATCTTGTTGATTAATTTTAGTTAAGCGTTCAATTGTTAGATTGGCAATCACGGGATACTCAGAAAGATTGACCATTTTATTCAAAGCGAAGGGAAAAACAGTGTCTACAACACGACGACGGTCTTTCGTCGTGAGGACGTCAAACCGATCAGAAGACTCGAATTCAATCACAAGGGACTCTGGGGACTGACTCAGGACACGGGGAACAAATTTAGACTCAGATGGACAAGGACGAGGCTTGAGTCCTAGCTTTTTGATCATAGTCTCCCTGTCTGCAACCGGTCCCTGAAATGAAGTCCAGTTCTGTAGCGGCCCTTCTGCGATGGTCTTCAAACTGTTCAGATCTGCTACTGGCCCCTTTTCAAACTCCAGCATGGCTATCACCTTGCTATCAGAGGAAAAGTCAATCAAATCTCTGAGATCTTCAGCAATAACAAACCCTCCTGCAGGCATCTTCTCTGTAAACACAACACTTTCGGGTTTTGACAGCCCCTGATTCTCAAACAGTTCCGCCAAATCACCATCAATATCTAAAGGATCTGCACCACAGATTTTGTGCGCAACAGATTCATTCAGAGCAAGCTTCTCGAACTGGTTCACATAATCAGGTTCCCAGAAATGGTAGCTGTTCTCGAATGTAGCGGTGACACCTGGCCTTCTAGGCATACTCACAAGCATTTCCTTCGCCGGATTTTGAATGCTGGCAAACTTCCGGATTGTCTTCAACCTTTCTTCCATTTGGCTCATCTTCAGCTCTGGGCAAACGAACATTTCTCCATCCTCTTTGACAAAGTGCCGGTTCAAAGACCAGCTGTACGGGCGCATCTCAGGCCTTTTGTACCTCTTTTCAGCAGTTGAGGTCATCTTTTCTTTAAATGCTTCAGTCTTATCGTACACTTTGTCTTCTTTTGTCATGTCATACCCTAGGCCTCGCTTATTCCTCTTGGCTTCTGGCATCACAAGCTGACACGGTCCCTGTTGATGCTTCCCTAGCCCCAGGCCCGGGATGTAGCTCATGCCTCTCATCATTTTTAGTACAGGAGGGATCTTGTCAGAGGAGGTTGTCAAATCTATAGTGCAGACCTGCCCTTTAGGCTTCTCAATCGTAAAACCACTAAGCATCAAGTTTTCCTGGTCGAGTTTGATTTCCATCATTGGCAAGGTATTAGTGCTGGTTTCCCCAATCGTGACGCTATCACCATAAATGGTCATCAGGACTCCGTCTTGCACAAACTTTAGACATTGGTGGAGAGTGGAGGCTACGGCTCCAATTTCATGAATCCACGGTCTGCCCAATAATGCCGAGAATGTAACTGGAATGTCGATAACTTGGAAATCTACATCATCTCCTTGCCCCCAAACATCAAATTCAGAGAGACTATTCCCAATACTGCCCTAGACGTGGAATTGTAGGCCTTTATGGTCTGACTGGATGGTTTAAGGTTCTGTGCATTAATGTCCAACATACTCATCATTTTAGCAAGGAGCACATTCATAGCCGTCCCATTGTCTACCAACACATGGGGAATCCGCCATCCTTCTAGGGGCATTGTGATGTGTAGGGACTCATTATGCTTCGCACCATAAGCAGGAAGGTCAAGATCTGTAAAAGTAATAATGTTCCCATACTGCGCAGTTCCAATTAGCTGATAGGCTTCGTCTGGGGTGGCATTGACAGATACTTTTGTTTTGGACAAAGCTTCTTCTAATTTCAGTTTGTGAGGGTAGGAGGATGTGAGTAGAGACCATAAGGAGATATCAGCTTGGGTTCTCTTCAGTTGTGTCAAGATTGGATCTTCCTGAACTTCTTCATCTCTTGTCGATCTGTATGGATTTTGAGAGGACTGGGGATTCGCGACTGCAACTGCTTTACCTTTCCCGGATGGATCTACATTACCTGCTCCCAACATTCTCCCCGACCGAGTCAACAAATTAACTTCTTGATCTTTCTCAACCACAAAATCCTTACTGGCCTCCTTGAGATCTGCTAGCGTAATCGGAACAGGACGAGTGCTATATGGCCATGCCGCCTGCCTTATCTCGTTTATGGACAATGGCGCCTCTATATTAGCCGCTATCCTGAGTTCCTCTAGAGAGATCGGGGAATCTCTAGGAACCATGGAGGATATAGTGTTGGCCACTAAACGCTCTTCATAATCTTCATAAACAGCAGTATTATTCAAAGCATCCAGATCGTCAAGATACAAAACATAGCAAAAATTATCTTTCATTTCATCAGAACAAGAAATTACATCAGTCACATTCTCATTACAATCATCATTAACATCTCCATCTACGGACTCCCCAAATTCTATTACTTTAACAAAATAGTCTTCGCCAAAATCCATGAGATTCACGGTGTTGTTAGGCAGAGGGTTACTAACAACATTAGGACGAGGGGACTTTTCAATCTTCTTTTCATCTACAAGCCCTTGAATAATCCTTTTGAGGGTGAAGCAAGTGTTGGTGGTATGTCCCGGGAACTGATGGAACCGACAATACTTGCTCGTGTCAAGGTTGGGATTGGGACTAGCAGGCCTGTAATTCTCCAATGGCTTTATCATACCGGTCCTGAGCAATCCATTGTAGACCTCCTCTGTAGTCAGACCCAAATCATCAAATTTTCTTTGTTGCCTTGGATGGAATCTTCCACCATTAGAACCATTATTACCCCCTCCTTACAAGTTGTTAACAATATTGTCCTTAACTACTTCTCTTCCTTTCGGTGTTGTGGCGGAGACTGGATTTGCTGTCCGGTATCTGAATCTTCCCCTCCCATTACTTTCACTAGCATTCATACCTGGAGTTTGATTAAAAAGTCTATTCTCACTGCGAGCACCCATACCGACCATTTCTCGTAAATTCGGATACCAACCTTTCCCGATGGCTTCCCTGAGTACTGGCTTCACGCACGACAAGAAAATATCCTTCTGATCCTGAAGAGGAATGGGCTCTGACAATTCATTAAGCTTAGCATTCCACCTCTTATAGAATTCTGTAATTGACTCATCAGCCTTCTGGATAGTTCCCACTAAATCATCCCGGGTGGTACGCCATTCTAAGTTGCCTCTATACTTCTCCAAAAAGGTCTCCGTAATCTGGCTCCAAGTGGAGCGGCATTCTTGTTTCAGAGCCAAAAACCATGTGAGCGCTGGTCCTTTCAAAGTCAAATGAAAGTGGGATGCCATAAACTCGGGCGTGCAGCCCATCGCTCCCATTGTCATAACATAAGTATCCACATGAGTTTTCGGACAAGCAGTACCATCGAAATCCATTTTTGGCATCTTGAATTTGTGAGGCAAAGGCGTTACTTGGGTTGTATCCACCACCTTGAGACCACTAGACCCTACAATCAGTCTGTCTATTTGCTGTTGCATCTGCTTCAATAAGGCCGTTACTTCCGGAGTTAAACCTGAAATTTGAGGGATAGTGGGAGCTACTGTTGAAGAAGGCAATGGGAACTCCGAAGTAGATCTAATGGGCAAAGCAGCCGGTGGGAGACCGAGGGTACTGGGGATACCAATATTACCATCCAACAAACTAACAGAGCTGGGAATCCTGTTCCCGTACATATCATAGCCATTAAACTGCACACTGGGATTCTGGGAATTGTACTGCGCTGGCTGACCTCCAAATTGACCAAGAGTAGAGAATCCTGTACTGATGCATGGAGCGGAATAAGGAGTGGAACCATATAAATGCTGAGTAAGGGGAGAACACACTGTAGGCTGAGGAAAACTGCCTTGGAGCTGAGACTGCTGATACCTCGGAACACTGTCTTGGCAAATCTGATTCCCTGAAAGCCGATACTGACCATTCTGCTGCACATTATACTGACCACCCTGATAGCCGTCGGGGTACACACTGAACTGGGGTTGGGAGTAACTGACTTGAAACTGAGACCCATACTGAACCTGTGGCATCGGGACATTAGGAGCCGGAGAGGAAGTGAGATCGAAGAAATTTGCAGGTTGACCACCACTCTTGCTAAGACCTTGCTGAACAACTGGATTATATGCTTGAGAGGAAGGTGGAGGAAACCTTCCTTGGGCACTCACAATCATTCCAGGAGATGACATTGGCTCGGGACGTGGGGCATAGCTTGTGGGGGGAGGCATAGCATTGTAACTGAGTGGAGCAGGCTGGGCAGGAGAAGCGGATCCAATCTCGTTATTGCCCTCTTCAGTAATTTCCTCATAAGAACCATCTTCTCTACGGAGCATTGCTATTCCCCGGGCCCTCATGGCCTCAATAAAGCGGTTATGAACTTCTTCTTCTCGGATTTTGGCATTCTGAGCTGACAGGCGGGCCTCACGTTCTCTGGCCAAAGCGGCTTCCAAATTGATCCTCAACTCATCAGTAGACAAATCGTTCAAGCTTGGTTGACTCAACGGACCCGAACCTCCAACAGACTGAGCGGCAAACATATCTCCATTCCCTGCCATGTCTGATTCTGCACTGACTAAAGCTTCGAAAGCTGTTTGAACTTCTTTGACAACCCGAACCAAACGAGCTCCCGGTACAGACGATCGACTCCAACTCGCGGTAGCTGCAGGGGTATATATACAGGTTTATGAGGTGGGGAAAGAAGAGGAAATACGGGAGAGGAAGAAGAAACGGAGAGAACAGACTCGCGCAAACAATTTATTTATCTTCAAGTATAAATCGGTGATTTAAATCCTAGGAACGGTTGGGAAAGGCTAACCCTTTATATACGCAAACTATACCTTGGGGAAGCCTAGGGACGCAACGTTCAAATTACATTAAATGTTTTGCATTTGAAATTAATAATAAGTAATGATACCTAAACAAAACCTAACACGACGTGGGACGAACGAGTGATCCAAATTTCTAGGGAAATTTGAGCAGCATAACGGGTATCCTCGGGGAATTTCCAAGAAAAATCCGGCATGACCTCTCGTCGGTACATGGTGACAATGCGGCATGATCTCTTGTTTAGGACATGTCACGGGGGTGACATGTCCTCACGTGAAACCATGTTGCATTGGCAACATGCCCACAAGGTGCGAGGTTTTGGGGAAGGTAAAAGGACTTATTAGAAATTTCGAAAACAATTCATTTAAGTGTAATTAAAACGTTGTATCAAAAACCAACCGCGGGTAAGGTTTAAGTGTGGTGCCACCTATAACGCACTAGGGGGATGGGTTTGACATTAGGCGCTCAAACGTAGGCGAATATTATCACCATCCGCGATGCCGTCAATCGCACCCGAGGGTTCTAAAGCTATGTGATGTGGTGTGCGGATGACTATATTCTTTTATTTACAAAAAGCAAAACTTTCTATTTATTTATTTATTTATTTTTAAAAAAACACACACACACACTCTCACAGGGAAAAAAAAAGAATAACAATCAGTTGAGCAATCTTTTGATTCAAGGGACTGCCCTCAAATCAGAACCTGAAACCTGTTCAGTGTCTCTTCCTGTCGCGTGACACAGAACAGCATGGACCAAAGCTGTTGCACGGCCAAGAGAGTCACTGAACCAGATTCCCTGTAAAACTGAGATTAGCCCCTGCCTTTCCTTGGCAAGGGACAAAACAAACCAAATATACAAACAAACAAAGCCCCAAGAAACAACAAAAAATCATACAAGTTGTAAGATCTAATAAAATGCATGTATCGCGCAAGATTATCAAGGATGCACATAAGATGAATATATTGGATATCTAAGAGTATGAAAGTTTGACCCTCTTATTTTGAAAAAATAGGTTTTCAAAAAGTTGTCCCCAGCGGAGTCGCCACTGAATGTGCGCTCGCCCAAAAAAATTTTGTTTTCTCGGTTTAAAATGAAAAAAGAAAGGAGTCGCCACGCCATGCTTTTGGAGGTGCACTTTGAAAAACCTTTTAAAAGAGAACGGGTTCGGGGGTCAGGTTACGTGTTCGGAAGAATCGAGAGTTCACCCAACACGCCTCGTCCGTAGACGAGTCTTTCTAATTTAGACATCCAAATAATTCAAATAAATGTGCAAATGATGATAATAGATAAGTGCAATAACCATGAATTTTATTGAATATGCAAGATCATTACAACTTGTAGACCAATTGTTCGGGAGGCCACATCCCTTTACAATAATACGAACAGATTACAAAGGAAATCAGG
The DNA here is from genome assembly GCA_022495995.1 of Adenophora triphylla var. japonica. Taxonomy (NCBI): domain Eukaryota; kingdom Viridiplantae; phylum Streptophyta; class Magnoliopsida; order Asterales; family Campanulaceae; genus Adenophora; species Adenophora triphylla. Next base: position 500,148 of record JAFEMH010000066.1, read on the forward strand.
TCCTCTGCAATGGAGCATATCTGTCGCGTGACACAGGACTCCTCATGTCCAAATGTGTCGCGTGACATCAATGGTCACCTTGCAGAGACTCACAATAAACAGATCACAGAATCTCTAGATGAACACAAAATGCAATTACAAATCAGATCCAAGCACTAAACAACATAATCATAAAACTACATGCTAAGATAACTAACCAAATCAACTTACAACTGAAACATGGTCCCTGCAGATGGTCACGACATGTCGCGTGACACAGGACTCCTCGTGTCCAAATGTGTCGCATGACACAGGGTTACCATCTGCAGGTACCTCACAAACTGAGATGAAGATCCAATAGATGCACAACAATTATATCAGGATCAATAAGAACAACATGAATTAGATACGAATCGATCAAAGGAGTGTGGATATGGGAGATCCACACTCCCTTGACATCCAAATTGCAAATCTAAGTAGATCACATCATAAGCAAGCAATTGGACTCAAGGATAAATGATTTAAACAGAGAGATTGCAGTTGCCACTTGATATTCTGAGGCAGATGGAGCCTGATTATCAAGTGGAGAAGAAGGAAACAACAATTAAGCAAAATAGAAGAGAGAGAGAGAGAGAGAGATAGAGAGAGAGAGATAGGGTGTTACCCTTGTAGTCCTCAACTTCTACACCAAGTTAGGTGTAAAATCCTTCGATTCAGCTTCTGGAATAGAGATCTAGGCACGGACTGAGAACTGAATTGGAAGATCTGAAGTGTTTGAGGAAGTAGGGAAGGAATTGGGTTGAGGAGAGGTGAGAGGTAAGGGAATTGGAGGGGAATTGGGTAGTTTTGGTGAGGAAGGAGGAGAGAGAGAGTTTCTGGAGCAATCTGTGCAGAGTTACGTTAGGGGACTAGAATTGGGATCCAAAACTGAGAGGGGTAGGGTCTTATTTATAGCTGCAGTCTATGGTAACCTTATGTCGCACGGCATAACATATCCACTTTCTATGCCTCGACTTGTCGCGTGACACAAGGTGACCATAACCGTTTTTGGCTCTAAATCTGATTCTGGAACCTTCTTGGATAATACCTAAAAGGTCCAAAACAAATTTATTCCTTTTAGGTCCCTTGGCATGAGCAAAGTACAAAAAAGTACTTCCTTCGCGAGAAACTTATGAAATGTTTCCGAAAGTCTCGGGATGAATCGGGAATTTACCCAAAACGCCCCTGAATATGCGCTCGCCCGAAAAAATGGTTTTCAGTTTAAATGAAAAGAAGGAGTCGCCACGCTGTTTTAAGAGGAAACATTGAAAACCTTTTATTTAGAGAGAAAACATGAGTTCGGAGGTCAGGTTACGTGTTGGGAAGAACCGAGAGTTCACCCAATATGCCTCGTCCATAGACGAGTCTTTCAATCAGAAATATCCAAGTAAATCCAAAGTGTGTGCAAATATTGATAATAAACAAAGTGTGATAAAATGCATCTTATTAATTATGGAACGAGAATTACATATTGTGAGCCCATTATTTAGGGAGGCCACATCCCTGATACAAACAATCTAAAACAGATTACAAAGGAAAGAGGTCTCTGCAGATGGGTCATGTATGTCGCATGACACATCGCACCAGTGACCACATGTGTCGCGTGACACAGGATCACTTGGAGACGAAGGTGTCGCGTGACACATATGAGCCATCTGCAGAAACTTAACAAGATGAACACAGAATCAACAGAAGCTATACAGATCTAATCAATTAGCTGAATTACGAATGGAAAACAGAAACAACACTAAATCGACCCCGGGAGTGTGGATATGGGTAGATCCACACCCCCTTGGGGTTCAAACACCAAGTTCAATCAAATAATCAACAATATAATCTCAATTGCACGAATTACTCAATTTAAACAGAGAGATTGCGATTGGGATTCAGTAATCCAGATAGCTAGATCTGATTACTGAATCCAAACAAAATTAAATGCTACAATTATGAGAAATTAAGCAAGAGAGAGAGAGAGAGAGAGAGAGAGAGAGAGAGAGAGAGTTAGGGAATCGTTACCCTTGATGCTTCCACGAATTCTATATCCAGTCAGATATAGAACCCTTCAATTCATCACTTCTGATCTGGAAGGATTGATGCAAGGGGTTCAATTGGTGTGGCTTGAGAATTGGGTTTGGATGGGAAGGGATTGGTTAGTTTGAAGGTAGGAGAGAGAGAGGGTTGTGTTTAGGGAGGTTCGTTACGGTGCAAATCCTGCAGAGTAACAGTAGGCTAAAGTTGGGATCCTTTTATGAGAGGGGGAGGGTCTTATTTATAAGGCTGCCGGTTAGGCCTTAGTGTGTCGCATGACCTTACGCGTCCTCTTTCCATGCCTCAAGCTGTCGCGTGACACAAGGTGGCTTAACCGCTTTTGGCGCCAAAAACCAGTTTCTGGAACATTCCGGGAAAATACCCAAAAGGTCCAACAGGTTTTATTCCCAAGGGGTCCTTTGGCATGAATAATGTACCAAAAGGTACTTCCTTCGCGAGAAACTCATGGAACGTTTCCGGAAGTCTCGGGATAGGCCGGGAATTTACCAAAACGCCCCTAAATGCAATTTTATTATATTAAAATGCATCTAAAAGGTTGCGAATTGGATTGGCGTACTTACAGCCCCTAAATGCAATTTTATCAAATTAAAATGCATCTGAGAAGGTCGCGAATTGGATTGGCGTACTTACATCCTTCCTCATTCAAATTTTCAAAATAATGTCCAAAATGCCCCTAAATGATTATAAATCATTAATTTGGGCTGACGGAACATTAACGATCCAGATTGGGGTACTTACACTTACCCCTCTAGTAAATCTATTCATTATACTGCAAGAAAACAAAACAATAAGAGGAGGTATGTATGTCACCATTGCTTTGCTCCAGGTCACATTCGACCTTACTGTTACAAATTGAAACAGGAACTGGGTTTTGAAAATGTGCGTGGTCACATGGGCAGACGGTTGTGTGCACAACCCAACACACAACAACACTCACAGCCCAAAGCTGGGAGAAATACTGTCTGGGTGAGAAAGGATTCTATGAACTGTTAGGTTACCTTCACCTCTCTTAAGAGTAGTGTGGAAGGGTCCTGGTGTTTTGACAGTGGATGTTCTCGCCACATGATAGGAACTCATGAAAACTTCGATGAGTATACACCTTTCAAAGGTGGAAAGGTAAATTTTGATGGAGGAGCTCAAGGTAAAGTGATTGGCAAAGGTACGTTGAATGTATTAGGTTTGCCTCATCTTCACAATGTCCTTCATGTTGAAGGACTTAAGGCAAATTTGATAAGCATAAGTCAATTGTGTGATGATGACTTATTTGTTAAATTCGACAAGTCCAGTTGTGAAGTCTTTGACAATAAAAATGTGTTCATTTTAATTGGTATTCGATCCTCTGATAATTGCTACAAAGTTGGTAGCACTGTGTCATGTTTTTCCACTAAAATGGATGAAACTACCATCTGGCACCAAAAGCTTGATCATGCCAGTGAAAGAAAAATCAGAGATTTAATCAATTTTGGGGCTGCAAAAGATTTGCCCAAACTGGACTTGAAAAATTTAAGTGTGTGTAGGTTATGTCAAAAAGGAAAACAAACCAAAGCAAGTCATAAAAAGATTCAAAACTGTGGAACCTCAAGATGTCTTGAATTGATCCATACTGACCTAATGGGTCCAATAGAGGTGAAAAGTTTGTCCCGGAAAAAATACTGTTTCATGTGTGTGGACAATTTTTCTAGATATACTTGGGTCATTTTTTTGAGGGAAAAGTCCAACACCATTGATGAATTTAAAATTTGGTACAAAAAGGTCAAAAACTTATATGGTTTAAAAGCCATTAGAGTCATATCATATCATGGTACAGAATTTGAAAATGCCACTTTTTCAGCTTTTTACGATTCAAAGGGAATTACTCATGAGTTCTCAGCCCCCAAAACCCCTCAACAAAATGGGGTAGCGGAAAGGAAAAATTGCACATTACAGGAAATGGCTAGAGTGATGTTGAGCTCTAAAAATCTGTTGAAATTTTTTTGGGCAGAAGCTGTGAACACATCATGTCATGTGGGGAATCGTGTCTTTCTAAGGATTGGAAGTACTATGACTCCCTATGAGATTCTACTTGGGAAGAAACCCACGGTAAATACTTTCATGTTTTTTGGTGTATTTGTTACATCTTGAATGACCGTGACATCTTGAATGACCGTGAGTATCTTGCTAAGTTTGATTCTAAAAGTGACAAAGCCATTTTCCTTGGATACTCAACAAATAGTAGGGCATTTAGGGTGTATAATCTCAAAACCAAAACTGTCATGGAATCCATAAATGTTGTTTTTGATGATTCTACTGATCTTAATGTCAAAACTGTTGAGGATGATATTACAAGTTGTACGTGGGAGCCAAAACTAGTTAATGAAGAATCTGAACCTGCAGAAGTGAATGAAACTGCAGAAATGCCTGCTGTGCAAACTGTTGTACAACCAGTTGTTCACAAAACTGACAACACAAGTGGTCAAACAACTGATGACCAACATTTAGATTTTGAAACTGATGAAGAATATATAAGCAAAGAAAGTGACATACCCTCCATAATACATGGTAATCATCCTACTTCCCAGGTCATAGGGGGAGTAGACGAAGGCATGAAAACACGAGGAAAACGGGTTGATTATCGTGAACTTGCAGGTTTGTTAAGTGTACAATATGTGTAAACTCAGGTAAGATCGTGTTTTTGTTGCTAATTATGAACCAAAGAATGTCATGGAAGCCTTGAAAGATGAAAAATGGATTAATGCAATGCAAGAGGAAATGATTCAGTTTGAGGAAAATGACATTTGGTTCTTAGTTCCTAGGCCTTCTCACGTTAATGTGATTGGGACCAAATGGATATTTAAGAATAAATCTGATGAACAAGGCAATATAATAAGGAACAAATCACGTTTGGTGGCTCAGGGATACACTCAAATGGAAGGGGTAGACTTTGATGAAACATTTGCCCCTGTAGCCCGTATTGAGTCTATCAGATTGTTGCTAGATTTTGCATGCTACTTAAAAATCACTCTACATCAGATGGATGTCAAGAGTGCGTTCCTAAATGGTGTTTTGAATGAGGAAGCTTTTGTTGAGCAACCTAAAGGGTTTGAGGAGCCTTCCAAACCCAATCATGTGTATAAGTTGAAAAAGGCACTCTATGGTCTTAAACAAGCCCCACGAGCTTGGTATGGTGGACTAACGGATCACCTAATTCAACTTGGTTTTAAAAGAGGAGAGATTGATAAGACTTTGTTTGTTTTGAAAAATAAAAAGGGTATGCTTGTTGCTCAAATCTATGTGGATGACATCATTTTTGGTGCCACTACTAATGACTTACTTGAAATATTTATTAACAGTATGACATCCACATTCGAAATGAGCATGGTTGGGGAACTAAAATTCTTTCTTGGGCTTCAAATTACTCAAACTAAAGAAGGAATGTCAGTTTCACAATCTAAGTATGCTAAAAATTTGGTAAATAAGTTTGGTCTAGAAAATGCCTCACACCTGAAAACTCCTACAGGATCATCCCAAAAGCTTTGTAAAGATGAAGAGGGTGAAAGTGTTGATAACACCCTCTACAGGAGTATGATAGGGAGCTTGCTTTACCTTATAGCTAGCAGACCTGACATCATGTTCAGTGTGTACATTTGTGTTAGGTATCAAGCTGACCCCAAAGTATCCCACTTGAAAGCTGTAAAACGTATCATAAGATATGTTGGGGGTACCACTCACTTGGAGTTAAGGTACACAAGAGATACCAACACAAATTTAGTGGGATTCAGTGATTCCGACCGGGCTAGAAATACAGATGATAGGAAGGGCACCACTGGAGGTTGTTTCTACTTAGGGAATAATCTTGTGTCTTGGTTTAGTAAGAAACAAAACTGTGTTTCTTTGTCTACTGCTGAGTCAGAATATGTGGCAGTGGGTTGTTGTTGAACCCAATTGTTGTGGATGGACAAAATGATAAAGTATTATGGATTGAAAAGTGAAACCCTAACTGAAATTACCCGGGATTTCGCGCGGACACGAAACGCGGTTGTCTTTCGCGGAGGGTTGGTGTCTGAGACCTCGCTTCATGGGAAGGAAATGAGGAGTCGCCACGCGGTTTTGTATTTTGAGCCCAAACGTTGAGAAACGGCTTTAGTGAAAATGGTGTCGTTTTTATTGGTAGCAAAAACTTAGGAAAAGGCTTTGAAAACAGGGGATCATTTTTATTGGTAGCAAAAACGAGTAAAAAGCTATTTAGTACCAGAGATTGTTAGGTTCGGAGGTCACGTTACGTTTCGGGAAGAGTATTACGAGATCACCCGAAACGCCTCGTATGACGAGTCTTTCTACCTTTCTCGAAATCGTGTGTGTGTGTGTGTGTGTGTGTTTTGAAATGGGGGGCTTGAACGACAAGCTTAATCCTGGTTTGAATGTCAAACGTTGATTAGGTGACTTTGTTTGAAAAGACGAGCGTTTGAATGACAAACGTCGGTTTGAGACGGAAATGAGCGTTTGCGTGGCAAACGTCGATTTTGAGTTTGAAAAGGAGTTCGAAGGTCGAACTCCGGTTTTTGAACCGGGCGAGTCATTGTTAACGATTTTTACGGGAAAAAGCGTATTAAATGATTTTGAATGTCAAAAGTCGGCTTTTAGTTTGAAGATGAGCGTTTGGATGCCAAACGTCATTTCGCGCATTTTGAAAGAGAGTTCGAAGGTCGAACTCCGGTTTTGAACCGGGCATTACATTGTTAACGATTTTTACGGGAAAAAGCGTATTAAATGATTTTGAATGTCAAAAGTCGGCTTTTAGTTTGAAGATGAGCGTTTGGATGCCAAACGTCATTTCACGCATTTTGAAAGAGAGTTCGAAGGTCGAACTTCGGTTTTGAACCGGGCATTACATTGTTAACGATTTTACGGGAAAAAGCGTATTAAATGATTTTGAATGTCAAAAGTCGGCTTTTAGTTTGAAGATGAGCGTTTGGATGCCAAACGTCATTTCGCGCATTTGGAAAGAGAGTTCGAAGGTCGAACTCCGGTTTTTAATCGGGCATTACATTGTTAACGATTTTTACGGGAAAAAGTGTATTAAATGATTTGTGATCAACGAATCAGGTTGCGACTCGGACTTTGAAAAGTAAATACTATCACGATCCAAACGGGTCGAACTTGTAAATGACAGTATTTAAATGCGATATCGACAGAATCGAACGATCCGAAATCGTAAATGACGATCGACGAGCCAAACGACTCGGAATTGTAAATGACGATCGACGAGCCAAAACGGCTCGGAGTGGTAAAGTTGCATGAAATGTAAAGGACGTTCGATGGATCAAACGGTCTGGAATTTTAAATGACAGAAAAGTAAATGACGATGTTGGAACAACAGATCAACTTGCTGATATATTTACCAACTGTATTTTGTGATAACATGAGTGCCAAGGATATTGCTAAGAATCCTGTTCAACACTCTCGTACAAAGCACATAGACATTAGGCACCACTTCATAAGATTTCTTGTTGAACAAAGAATTATTACTCTTGAACATGTTGGAACAACAGATCAACTTGCTGATATATTTACCAAGGCTTTGGATTTTGAGAGATTTTCTTTTCTTAAGAATTCTCTCAGTTTGTGTGATCACAGGTGACTGCACAACTGTGCAGACAACTGTATGCATCTTTGTATAATTGTATGTTATAGAAAACACAAAAAAAAATCCTGCATTCATTCGTTGCACGATTATCTCTTGTGATCACTTGATTAGTTTTCTATATTGATTCTACTTGACTCTTGAATGTGAGACCGCTCTTAACTTGGTAATAATTTTCCCTTGTTAAAAATTCTCTTTTGATACCTATCATGGAGTGGGTGTCTAATCTAAGGTCACTGAGAAAAAGAACAAGCTGCCTCCATTCATTTTGAAGCTTCCACTCATGTGCTCAATGCCAATGACTTATTGTGCATCACTTGGGATAAAAATTTAGGCAAGCACTATGATGTGAGTGTGAATAGCTCCTTCTCAGTGACTGATTTGATGCCTAAAATGGAGACAATGTAGAGGCTACATGATTGAGGGTTTTCTCATCGATCTCTTGGTGTTCAAGTTTTGTCAATATGCAATCTAATCATACCATGTTGCAATTTATTGAGATTAAAATCTTCACTGTGTGTGCATGGCTCCTCATTCTAGGCATATATTCATCTAGGTCATTTGAAATCCTTAGCAAATATATGATCAAATTTTTGTTTGTTTCGTATGGGTTTGACCTAAGGGTTCTATTGTGTTCAATGATTCTTTTATGCCATGGTGTTTGATTTGTTCTAGTTGTCAAAGGAGACAGTATGGGAGATTGAGCAATCAAAGGAAAGTTTCCATTTTTAATTATGGAAAGGAAATCACAAAAAAATGGTAAGGTGTTCATGTTTTAATATTTAGTCCATTATTTATTTTTGGAATATCAAAAGGGGCAATCAATTCCAAGCACCACACGGTTGTTCTTTCCTTCTTCATCTGGCTTTCCTAGTTCCAAGTTTTGTGATCATTGTTTTTCTATTAATTGTGTTCTTTAAATATTTGTTCAAACAAGTCTTTTCACAACCACCCTCACAACTCTCATCTCTCTCTCTCCTGTCTCTCTCTCTCTTTCCAGTTCTCTCTCTAACCGTTTGTTTTCAGAAAATCCTCATGGCATCCTCTACTTCTTCTCCGGAAAAATATCAGCTGAATGCCACCATTGCTGACCATATTAGCGAACCTCAATCCGACTGTCCTATTGACGTGGAGCTCCTTGGTCACCCTCAATCGGCCATCAACGTTGATGACCCTGCTGTGCTTGAAGCTTTTCAGGCCACTCGTCTTCCTCCTTTGCCTGGTTCTCGTCGTTCAAACCGACTGATTGATTCCGGTAAGTCTGTACTCTTTCAAAGGGCAAAACCCTCTGCTGTTCCTAAAAAGATTTCTAGGGTTTCAAACCCTCCAAAATCAAAGCCTACCGGTGCAAGGCAAAGACTAGTGCTGCATGATTCTTCTGATGAGGAGGATCTTCCTCAAGAATCAATCCCAACTGCCGATTTCAACGAGGATGATCAGCCTTTGGTAACCTTGATCAAAAGAAAATCTCCGGCAAAAAAGAGCTCCGCTCCGGCTAGGGTTCAGGTTGAAACACCGGTTAGGGCTCAGAAGTTCCCTACGGCTAGTATTCAGGGGGAGGGCAGTTTGAAGAGGCAAACAAGAAGCTCATCAAAAGTTGTTGCTACTGTCTTAACTAAGGAGGGTTCGTCCTCTCAGTTCGATGATTCAAGTGATGAAGATGCTTCATTGGAGTCTGAAGATACACTCAATGATAATGGAGCTCAGATTACTAAGAAACCCAGAAGCACATCACTTGTGCACCCAACTGCTCTGGCTGTTGTGCACACAACTGTGCACACATCTGATCTAACCAGTGACAGCAGGTCAATCTCCAAATCCTCCACCAGAAAGCGTAAGTCCTCTATTCGTGTTCTTGATTCCCCTTATGATCAGGATACAAAATGTAGCTCATTGTTTTATTCCTATGAGGCTGAGAGTTGTTTCACCATCAATTTTCATAGGGGGTTTGTGATTGAAAAAAATAGGAATATGAAAGTGTTTGAAACCCTTGGGGTAGTTGAGTTTTTTACCAAGAGGTATTTGGATAACTCTTTGGACTTTCCAACCCCCTACTCTAGATCACTTGTGTTGGAATTTTATGCCAACCTAACCCATGACATTGCCCTTGAGAGATCCCCAAATTTTGGGAGAGTGTTTGTTAGAGATGTAGTGGTTGATTTCAGTCCCACTAGGATTAATGCATTCCTCTGTACCCCTGATTTTCCTCTTGAAGAATTGCCTACCAATATTGATGAAGCAGTTCAAACTGTCACTGGGGGTAGGGTACCAAAGTGGAATGCTGGATTTAGGACCACCCTTTTGTCAAAATTGTTTGTGTTCTTGCATCATATTATGAGGAAAAATTGGTTGCCTACCTCAAATTCCTCTTCAGATACAAAAGATCAGATCCTTTTTTTGTTGTGGGTTGGTGAGGACAAGTTTAATTTGGGGAAGACTATTTTTGATACAATTTTGAGTTTTGCTGAAAATACCAACACTTCCTATTCTCTCCCTCACTCCAACTTAATTTATGCGATGTTAAAGGATCAAGGGGTGGAAGATATCCCTGGGGAAAGCCTCTCTATCATTTCTGAACAATTAAGAATCCCCAAAACCATGAATGATCAAACTAGGATTGATGACCTGGGAAAATTTGGCATTATTCCCCCTTCTTCAGCTTCTGTGCAGCACATTGTTCCTCCAGCTGTGCACACAACTGTGCACACAACACCAGTCACAACTGCTGCTCCATCTGATTCCAATGCAATCCGAGATCAGATTACTCTGTTCAGGGCCCAAATGTCTTCCCACAGGGCTGATATTGAAAACAAACAGGTCCTAATTGCGGTTTTGGAGAAAAGTATTGCCGAATTAGAAGCGGTTCTTGGTGGCTCGTCTCAAAAAGGGGGTGATGTCTGCAATACAAGGGGAGTTTTAAATGCAGAGGGAGATACTGAAGCTGAATACTGGGAACGATGAAGATAACATGACGTTTGACATAGAAGAAGATGTTGATGATGTGGTCAACTCAGCTGCCAACTTAGAGTTTGAGTTAAACACTTTAGGGGAAGATATTTATGGTGATCTTTGAGAGACATTTGTTTGTTTTTGGTTTGTAATAACTTTAAATTCTGAACTCCTAGTAGTAAAATATTTAGTAATGTTTGAGTTTTAGTCTTAACCATTTGTTTTGCAGATTTTGATCCGAACCACAAAGATAGGGGGAGATTGAAAGGGTATAAAAATACTCCTTGATTATTTCCGAATATCTTTGTGTTTCAGATATTTAAAATTATATATTTTGTAAATAAATAGATTAGGAATAATTGTAGATAAGTTTGACTAACATATTAACCATTTATTTTTAGTTAGTTTTGGTTTATTTAGGTAACTCTCAAGGAAGGATTGATTGGGAAGATAAGGAATGATTCCTGGTATTTCGGATTGCATGGAGTGATTGACTCCTTGCCAAACTAGGAGTCAATGGGTTATAAAAAGAAGATGGTGCCCACTTCAATCAACAGGGATTTTCAGAGAATAAACTGAGTATTCTTGAGAGATAAAATCCTTGAGAGTTTTTGTGTGTTTTTACCTTGGCAAACAGAGATTGGTTTCTCAAGGTTGTTTAGTTTTGATGGAGTTCTTAGATTAGGACTCAATTTAATCTTTTGTATTTATTTTGATTTTCATTGTAAGTGTTTATTATACAACTTGTGTTCTAAACCAAGTTGTAGTTTTATGAAAAGTTTCCAGCAAGAAATTTCTTGCTGAAGTTTTAATTCTGCTGCATTTTATATTCTGTTAATTTCTTTAACCTTTCTGGAAATTAGTTGTTAAGGTTGTTGTGTTGACACTTGTGTGCACAACTGTACACACAAGTATGTCCACAACTGTGAACAGTCCTAGCTACAAGAACTTTCAGATGCTATGGAAACGATGTAATGCAATGGTCAAAGGATGGCTAAACAGTGTCATGGATAAAGAAATCTGGAACAATGTTAAATATGCCCAGACCACTCAAGAAATTTGGGCTGATCTGGAGGAGAGGTTCGGGAAGGAAAGTGCACCTTGTGCATATGAACTAAGGAGGGCCTTGACGTTGACAAATCGGGAGGATTTGTCTGTTTCTTCGTATTATACAAAACTGCGAGGCATATGGGATGAAATTTAATCAATTTCACCAATGCCCAAATATAGCTGTGCACTCATGATATCTCTAAAAAGCTGCAGACAATGAGAGAGAGGGAGCGGCTTTATGAGTTTTTGATGGGCCTTTATGAGTCTTTTGGGACGTTGAAAACCCAAATCTTGAGCACTAAGCCACATGAGTCTTGGCGCTGCCTACCATCTGGTATCTGAGGATGAAGCCCAGAAATAAATCAACGTGGGGGGGAGGGAAGCCCAACCTTGAAGCTTCAGCCTTAAAAACGGTCGCACAACGACCTGGTGGTGACAATTATGATCGGAAGGGAGTACGTCGTTAAAAGCCAAAGTGTGTGCATTGTGAAAAATTGGGGCACACGAAAGAGTCATGCTATGAATTAGTGGGATATCCGGTAGATTAGAAGAAAGGAGCTACAAACTGGAAGAAGGGACAACGGGTGAACTATGAAAGGTGTGGCAAGCACAGGGACCAAGAACAACACAAGTTAAAGAAGTTGGACCTGCAGAGCAAAAGAATCTGGACAGAAGCCCTATAGCCTGACTAAACAGTGAGCAGTACGCAAAGTTTATCGAGTTCTTTGGTGGAGAAAAGCTGACCATCAATGAGACCACTACTCCGGCAAACATCAACATGGCTGGTAAGATATTTTGCGGTAAGCCCTGGATAATAGATTCAGGGGCAACAGAACGTATCACTTGTGATGCAAAACTGCTTGAGAAACAAAATTATGGTCCTAATCTTCCAGTAAAAATACCCAATGGTGCACATGTTCCGGTCAAGAGTGTTGGGAGTACCTAGTTGACGAATGGTTTCAAAGTTTGTCATGTTTTAAATATACCAGATTTTAAGTGCAACCTATTTCTGTGAGCAGAATGACAAGATAATTAAATTGTGCACCGACCTTTTTCTCCGATTTTTGTGTGATAACAGACTTACGCTCGAGGAACCTGATTGGAATGGGTAGACAACAGAATGGACTTTATCACTTGGAGTCACCAAACAGTGAAGGTGTGGCCTTATCAATGAATGTGGAGTCGAAAATCTGGCATCAAAGGTTAGGGCATGTAAGAATAGAGAAGATCCCGCGACTTCTCCTCCTGTATTCTCTGGTAGGTAGACTTGAAAAGTTGGTAGGATAAGGGAAGTATATATTTAATATAGGACTGTTAATATCCTTTTGTAAGTAGAATATATCTTCTAGGAAATAGGAATAGACTTTAGTCTAAGACCCTTGTACTTATTCGGTATATAATTGGCTAATGCATAATGAGATACACACGTTGAGTCTTTGGAACTTCCTCCTGGACGTGCCTCTCTCTCTCTCTCTCTCTCTCTAGTATTTTCTCTTCCTCTTCTACTAGCATCATATTCAGGCCGTGTGACTCCGTCTCTCCCTTTTATGAATTCATTTTATCTTACATGGTATCACAGCTACCAATCCATGGTGGCCTGATTTCCGCTTCCGCAATTCTTCTTTAAACTCTCTAATTATTTTTTCTCTTTTCTATAAATAATGGATGGATTTTGGTACGATCCCATTTGCTTTGATACGTTACCTTCGTCCTATGTTATTTTTCAGTTATGTAACGAACTTGGTCATACCACAATCGAGTGTTTGCGTCGTTTTGAACCAAGTAATGTTCATAATGCTCCTTTTTTTCACTATCGGATTGGTTATATCCGAAACAAAATGAATCGTTTGATTCAAATGACTCTTCTTCCGTTGTATAAGAAGAACCATTAACTGATGTTAATGAGTCTTCTCCCCATTTCTTTTCTACTTCAAATTGGTATGTTGATCATCTCGTTGATCAACTCCATTGCCTTCAAAAACTTTCCAATCAATCTTTGTCAAATTACTTTTCTGAAGCGAAATCAATTTCTTATGCTCTTACTAGGGCCGGGAGTCCTATTTCTGAAATAGAGCGCATTGATTTTCTCGGTTGATGGACTTGATTCATTATTCACCAAATTTGTCGATATTATTATTTTCAAAAACCACAAATCTCGTTAGATTTATTTTTTGAATGTCTTATTGATGAGGAAAAACAGTTTAAGAAAACATATTTTTCATCTTCGAAGGAGGCTAGTTCTCTCTCTACTACTCCCGAATACAAAAATGATGTTTTCACAGATGCTACGTCTTCTGATCTAAGCAAGCCACCACAATATTGCTTGTTTCTAGAAAACAAAGTTGACTCTGTTCATTAGCAACCAAAGAAGAATTGATTCGTAACATCAAGTTGACTATCAACAAACATATTCTAGCCCTCCTCCTGAGTCAACAGTTCCTGAAAAGGCTTTGGAGGTGGAGACTAGGGAAAATTTGAATTCTATTTATTTAGAAGGAGATGATCTCGATGATGACTATAGTTCCCAAGAAGAATACCAGCAGGATGACCCCGCCGATGAATCTGTGGAGGAGGAGAAGCCAGTGGAAGAGCCTTTGACTAAATATCAAAACACGGCGGAATATGTGCAGCATCAAAGTGAAAGGGACTATGTTTATCAAAATGCAGACTATGTGAAAGAACCTCGTACTGTGGAGGAACCCGTTGGAGAGCCAAGCTTAGTTACGCTTCCATATTGCAAGCACAAGGAAAATCTATGTCGTCGCTGCTCCTCGCCTATCCTTTAGCAAGCCCCCTCTACTTCGTAGTGGCATCAAATCTCGTGAGCCCGTTGCTCAAGATCCGCCCGCTTCCTCCGCCATATTCGTCTGATTATACACCCGAGGTGGTAGAGGAAGGATCATCACGTGAAGAAAGGGAATCCAAATCTGTATATGTGAGGAACTTGCCCACTACTGTTTCTACTCTTGATATAGCTCACGAGTTTAAGAACTTTGGGAGAATCAAGAATGATGGTGTGTTTTTGAAGAATCGCCAGGATACTGGTGTTTGCTTTGCATTTGTCGAAGTTTGAGGATGTGGAAGGTGTTCAAAAGGAAATTGAGGCTTCAGCTGACTCTCTATTTCGTGTTTATGAGCAAGTGCTACACCATGCCCATGTGTGTTGTCCCCTCATCGATTTTATTGGTCCCTTAGCACCCGCCGACCCAACCCCATCCAGCTCGGCACCCTTTCCTTCTCAATTTGTCTTAAATGTACAAATTTCACCCCATTAAAGCCTGACTTCTTATCCTCCTCTCCATCTGGGTCTTATTTTACTGTCCAGCCCACATCTCTCTATAAAGACGATTATTACTCGTTGTATCCCCCGAAAGAGCAGAAACACATGCCTTGTCATGATCAATTCTACCTAAGGCTACTATTCAACATAAATGAGTTACTATCAGTGTCCCTATCGGCATGATTTTTGTCTCGTCCTTATCTTGGCAAATAAGGGGACGTTATTCAAATTCAAGCTGCATCTCCGTACCTCCGCTTAGCTTGAGGGGGTGTAAGAATAGAGAAGATCTCGTGACTTCTCCTCCTATATTCTCTGGTAGGTAGACTTGAAAAGTTGGTAGGATAAGGGAAGTATATATTTAATATAGGATTGTTAATATCCTTTTGTAAGTAGAATATATCTTCTAGGAAATAGGAATAGACTTTAGTCTAGGACCCTTGTACTCATTCAGTATATAATTGGCTAATGCATAATGAGAGACACACGTTACTCAAAAGATTAATCCATAATAAACTTAAATTTCTCAACATTCAAAACCAACGTCTCAATTTAACTAATTATCAAATCCATTTGCCACCCAAAAGTCCGGCATTTATTACAACTCAAAATAGTACTTAGTAGATAACATAAATTGAAATACTAATTTTATTCTAAGCTTTTCCCAAGTGACGCTCCAACCGGTAGCCTTCTCCCTACTTGTTACCTCGGAAGGAAAAGAATTAAAGAAGGGATGAGCGAACTAAGCTCGCAAGGTCCTATATCGCCCTTCGGTTTCTAAGAAGGGGTGACCTCAAGGAAGTATCAATGAACAATCATTATAAACGAAACGGACTACTAAAGTCAAACGATACTTCAATGTACATACGAACTATGGCACAATCAATGTTCAATATTCAATGTTATCAATATAATCACATGGATGTCACTATTATTCAAATGTCCCAATAAGGGAATTCAATGTGTCAATATTTCAATATTTGGTATATCTGGATAGCCTAACCACAATTCTTAGTGGTGTCAATGTCAATAATAAGGCCACATAGGCTTGTCATGATTTACCCCTCATGACCGGGTATCAATAATGTCATTTATACCCATGACTGGGTGTCAATTATGTCATTTATACCCATGATGAGGTGTCAATATTGTGACCATTACATAAATTATTTCAAGATGTGACTCAATTGACCAATAACTAAATGTTAATGGGTTTTGGATTAAAATCAAGGACGTAATCACATGAATGAGGGTCAATAATTTACCGGCCATAATGGTACAATAATTTACTCGATGGATAGGAAGATCAAAAGAAATCATCATATTCAAAAAGAACTAAGGAACGTATTCCCTTACCTTAGCTTACTCACGCCGACAATACGGTTTTTTCGCGAATGAACAGACGCACCTAACGCCGCTTCCCCACAATCTATCGATAAGAGATATCATACTTTAATATCAATAATTTTGAACCCATTTACTAGTTCTAAAAACTAAATAATAAAATACCCAATGAACATATTTATTAACCCTAATTTAATTAAATGGACACTTATCAGTATTTAATAGATTTCCATTCCTTTTTCATTCTCTGACCAGTCACATCAACATCAAACACCAATCAAAAGTCTTCTTTCAATTTCAATCAGATTCCTTATATTTTTATTGCAATTCAGTCCTTCAATACATATTCATATACATACATCTTCACATCACTATCACATACACATAACCCAAAATATTTCTCTTTTGATATAGGTCCCTACTAAATTTGCAAAGTGATCCTTCCCACATGCAAATACCTACATGATTATGTATTCAACACATACTCTTTTCCTCCCTCCTGTCACTTCTTTTCTCTCTCCCTCGGTTCACCTATTTCTCTCTCTCACTTCTTTTCTTTTCTTTATTTTCCCCTTATTTCCTTTCTCTTGCTCTTATCACAATCTCTCATCCTCCTGACATCCTTTCTCTTGTCTCACCCTCACTCTTTCTTTATCTTTTTCGCATAAAAACAATAACAACAGTACTACATATAAGTCTATAACATACGTATTAAAATTTTAATGAAGGAAAGGCACAATAAGACTTACCTCTTTTAGCTTTACTCTACTATTTCTTCTCATGCCTCAGCCCTACTCTGCCGCAGATCTCCCCCCTTATCTCTCAATTTCGGAAGAACCACAATATCTGATGGGTTTTTAGGAATCAGGCGGTACAATAATTTATATGGGATGATTAGGGTTGACTCTCTACATTCCGAGGTTGGCTCTCTAATTTTCATGACTCTCTAATATTCAACATTAAACTGTTACATTAATTACTTAATAATATATTTATTTATTTATTTAATTTTTTTCTATTATAATATATCAAAAATACCCATATATTACATTCTTACCCCCTTAAAAAGAGTTTAGTCCTCTAAACTCGACGTACCTCATTCGAAGAACCATTTGGGATACTTCTCCCGCATTTCGCTTTCCAGCTCCCACATAGCTTCTCGCACTGAATGATTACTCCATTGAACTTTCACCTATGGAATAACGCGCTTTCGCAGCACTTGACCGATCGAAGTTTCGCTTTGATACCATGTTAGAACACTTAGAACATAAGAATAGAAGGAGGAACAGAAGAAAGAACAGAAGAACATTTTTTTCTCTGTTTATTTACTTGAAAGACTTATCTGATACAATAAAACTGAAGGTTATTTATACAAAATAAATCCTAGATATGAGGCTAGTTGAATCAACAATGGCTGCTCAACTTAGTCAATAACAATGGCTGCTGGAATGTGGGAGACCAAGGGCTGGAATCAACAATGGCTGCTGGAAGGTGGAAGACCAAGGGCTGGAATCAACAATGGCTGCTAAGTATACACTTTCGACTAATACCCCCCCTCAAGCTAGACGACCGTAAGGTAGACGAGCTTGATAGAGAGAGGATGAAACCGAGTTGTGGCCAGCCCTTTTGTGAATATATCCAACGAAGTTCCGATTTGGTGGTGGCGAGGGCCCGGTTTACGTCCAATGTTAAACTCCGAAATATTCATTCTTTAGGATTCAAGAATTTTGTTGAGCCATATGATTC
Organism: Adenophora triphylla var. japonica; assembly: GCA_022495995.1. Taxonomy (NCBI): domain Eukaryota; kingdom Viridiplantae; phylum Streptophyta; class Magnoliopsida; order Asterales; family Campanulaceae; genus Adenophora; species Adenophora triphylla. The sequence goes on from JAFEMH010000066.1 coordinate 518,201, forward strand.
ATGTTTAAGGGCAAACACAAGATAGACTTCCTTTTCCTTCGAGTTCAATTAAAAGTAGTTTTTGTTTTGAAATTTTGCATTGTGCTATTTGGGGACGTTATACGATGGCCTCATTTTCGGGTGCACATTATTTATGTCTATTGTGGATGATTATAGTAGAACTATGTGGGTTTATCTTATGAAAAATAAATTAGAGGTTGCACATTATTTGTCAATGTTTTGTAATATGGAGCGTAGACAATTTGGAAAAGAGGTTAAGTAAATTAGGGTAGATAATAGGGATGAGTTTCAGTTTAATTACATGTTGGAGTATTATTTCAAACATGGAATTCTACTAGAAACATCGTGCACCGACACACCTCAACAGAATGGGATAGTTTAACGTAAGCATAGGCATATTCTAGAGGTTTCCCACTCAGATTTGAAGTCGGATTGCCTGTTTCTTTTTAGGGTGAGTGTGTACTCACGATAGTCTACATCATTAATAGATTGCCCTCACCTGTTATTGGCAACAAAATTCCGTATGAAATCCTATTACAAAATTCACCCACATATGAGCATTTACGAGTTTTTGGTTGCTTGGCATATGCAAAAGATAATAAAAAAAGGGAAGGATAAATTTAGTGAAAGGGGGAGACGGTGCATTTTTGTAGGATATCCGGCCTCACAAAAGGGGTACAAAGTATAGAATTGGAAAGTGGTAAAATATACACATATAGGGATGTTCAATTTTTTGAAACAAATTTTCCCTTTAAAGAGGGTAGGGTTCTGAAAAATGGTAATGAGCTTGATCAAGATAACAGGCTCTTCAGGGAAGAGGCCCAAGAAGTTGTACCAACTTCTTTGCCACACGAGTCATCTATAGGTAGGCCAGAAGAAAATCCAGCAATTCATGAGTCTAATAGTGATGGGGCGGCTCGTACCCAGGGGCGGATCCAAGTGAGAGGTGGGTAGGGCTCAAGCCCACCCCAGATTTTTAGAATTTTTTTTTATTATGCCCACATCTACACGCTATCTCTCCCACACCACAAATTTATAAAAAGCCAGTCAGTCACTCTTCATCCTTCTCACTCTACGCAATCCCTCCTTCTCTCTCTCTCTCTCTCTCTAGTCTCTTCATCCTTCTCACTCCAGAATCTTCCCGCACACAACTATAGTTCGCGCTACTGAGATCATCGTTGATTAGGAGAGAGAAAGCTTTTGCACTTGGGCCGGCACACAGTGAACGAGAATCAACAAGGAAGCCAGTTGAATTGAACGCCATTTCTACAGATTTTTTTGGGTTTATCAAAGCTTTTGAGTTCTGATTTTCTTTGATCTCCATCTCCTCTTCATTTTCCGGTTAGTTTCCGTCTCATTTTTTAATTTTTATGTTCATCTTGCCTATTAATTGAATAATAAGCCTTCTTCTTGATTGATTTATATTCTGAATGTTATGAATCTTTTTTCATTTACTCCTTATCTTTTGATTTGTTTTTGTAACTGCAACTGAATGTTATGAATATAATTGGTCTAAATCATTAGGTGTGTTAAGCTTAAATGACAAGTGAGAAGTCGCAATCAAAGCGAACAAAATTTATTGATTCGTGGTTTTCAAAGTCTACTTTTAAAGCTACAAGTTCACACGATGTTCTTGAGCCTATGGTAGCCTCCTCCCCAACTACAAATGTCCAACCGGTGTCTTTAGAGCCTCCTTTACAAAAAGAAGATTATGTCATTGCTATTGAAAGGGATCCTGGAAAGAGATGTGCTATATGGAAATATATGGTGAATGAACGTGATTATGTTAGAAGAGTCTATGTTACTATGGGTCCATGTCAAACTGAGGGTTCATATCCCTTAACTCAACATGGAAATCAACAACGTAAATTTCAGTTTTCTTGGTTCAAAGATAATCCATGGTTTGAGTATTCAATTGAGTCTGACAGTGCATATTGCTTCCCTTGTTTCTTATTTGATACCCAAGATTCTCACCATACATATACACCGTTCACTAGAGATGGGTTTAAAGCCCTGAAGACGAGTGATAATGCATTTGTAAAGCATGTTGGAGGTATTCAATCTCCCCATAATGAAGCAATGCAAAAATGGGATGGTTTGATGAACCCGAACAAACAAATTGAAGCAGCTTTTCTTTCAAAATCATCTAAAGATGTGGAAGACAATCGGTTGAGGCTTAAGGCATCAATTGAAAGTGTTAGATTGCTGGCTAATCAAGGTGCTCCTTTCAGAGGTCATGATGAATCTGAAAACACATTGAATGTTGGATACTTTAGGGAAGTTATCAATTCTTTTTCAAGAATGAGTGTGGAGGTTGACATGCATTGTTTCTTGAGGATTGACCTTACGCATATTATGTGCATTATTTTGCACATCGTTTTCAATTGACATTAAATGCTACAGCTAAGGGAGTGCAAAACATTTGGCAATTTTTCTCAACCTTGACTTTAATTGTGAATTTTGTAGACTCTTCTGCTAAGCGACATTCTGCATTAAAAGAGGTTAGAAATGAGGAAATTTCTAATTTGATAGCATGTGGACATCTTGAGTCAGGTTCCGGCGCTAATCAAGTTCGTACATTGCAAAGACATGGTGCTACTCGATGGAGCTCACATTTTCGATCTATTAGAAGTTTGATTGAGCTGTTTAGTTCAATCAAACAAACACTTTGGGATATGATTGAGCATGCCTCTTCAGAAGTACGAGTAGAAGCTAAGATAGTTCTTTACAGATTGATTTGTTTAGTTATGACTATTCCTGTTTCTACCGCAACCACTGAAAGAGCATTTTCAGCTATGAACATTATCAAGAATAAACTTAGAAACAAGATGGATGATGAGTTTCTTGGTGATTGTATGGTACTTCATATCGAGAAAGAATATGATACAGGTATTAGCAACAACGAGGTGGTTAAAGAGTTTGAGGCTTTAGGGACTCGTAGAATTAGATTTAGTTAGCTTATGCTCTTTTATATGCATATATGTAATGTTTAAAACTCGTTAAGTCATCGACTATATGTAACTTATTTTTTCGATAAATGAAGTTATTTTTCATGGTTGTTACTGTTTACATATTTTTGAATACCAAGCCCACCTGGTTTAAAAATCCTGGATCCGCCACTGCTCGTATCGAAGGAGCAGAAGACATGGTTCGCAGAAGTACTAGGCCGCACCACAAGCCCAGTCGTCTTCATGACTTTGAGGTTGATCTACCGCAGTCCATAGACCATTCGCTGCCCACACACATCTAACTCGGGAACCTCGATAGTACATCCCTTATCACACTTTGTCTCTTATTTTAATCAGGCGGTTAAAAAACAGAAAAGGTGTGAGGCAATGCAAAGGGAGATCAAAGCACTTGAATCAATTGGCACGTGGACCTTGGAGCATCTTCCCCCCGACAAATGGGTCATTGACTCCAAATGGGTTTATAAAATAAATTATAAGCCTAATGGAGACATTGAACACTACAAAGCCCGCCTTGTTGCAAAGGGGTTCACTTAAGTGGAGGGGATCGATTTCCATGAGACCTTTGCACCAGTGGCCAAACTTGTGACTGTCCGAACACTGCTTGCCGTCACAACCAAGAAAAACTGGGCCTTGCATCAGTTGGACATATATAACTCCTTCCTCCATGGTGACATAACCGAGGAAGTGTACATGAAAATTCTCCAAGGATTTGCACAAAATGGAGAAACAAGGGTTTGTGTGGGAACCCCAACCCGGAACTTGACACGTGTCCCGAGCCGGAGAGTCCAAACTAAGAAAGACCACCTGTAAATTTTTTAAAACATTTGACTTAACTAAAAGAACAACACATTAACATTTACTTTCAAACACTAACTTGGGTCATCTCCACATGGAGGAAAAAGGGGTAAACCAACTTTGAAACTTAACTTTAGTTACACATTACAAAAGTTCAAGCTCACAAATAAAACCTTTACAAAAGTTGTTTTATAAACAAACTCCAACAAAGGAGTAATACCAAAATACAACCCATCTAGAACATAATGTACCCAACAAACCAAAAGACTAGGGCTCTTTCAAACCTTTCTCCACATGGTGCTATCAAAAGTATGCCCGCGTCACTAACTAATTTGTTTATGGATCCATCAACAAACAGGGTCCACATCTCTTCTGGACACTCTTTGGGGATGGTCACCTCTGTTTCTTGACTTTCTTTAGCCTCTGCCCTTTTTTCATTTTTCTAGCTCGTTGTCCGCGAGCTTGAATGATGTTTTTGCCATGAAGTCTGCTCAAGCTTGAGCTTTGATAGACCTTGATGAGAATGTGATTTGGAATTTTGTGAGCTCGATGGACCATGCTAGCATTCTGCCTAAGGACTCTGGTTTATGCAAGACTTTCTTTAGTCGTACATCTGTGAAAACGGTGATGGGATGTGCAAAAAAGTAAGTTCGTAATTTTTGAGCAGCAGCAAGCAAGGCCTAAGCTAACTTCTCTATATTAAGATAACAAATTTCAATGACAGAAAATGCCTTGGATATATGTAGACTGGTTTTAGGGAGTTACATTCCTCCCTTACAAGAACATCAGCTTTTGCCAGGTCAGTAGCTTCTAAAAATAGAAAAAGCTCTTTACCGGGAACCGGCTGATGAGTAGAGGGGGTTGCCCAAGATATGTTTTGACTTCTTCAAAAGCTTGATCGAACTCCGTGTTCCAAGAAAATTCGTTAAACTTTTTCCCCTCTAATAAAGTTTTGAAGAAGGGGAGACACTTCTCTGCAGATCGTGAGATGAAGCGACCAAGTGCAGTGATGCGACCGTTTAGCTTTTGTACATCCTTCACACATTTAAGAGGTTTAATGTCAAGGAGCGCTTGGATTTTTTCTGGGTTAGCCTCAATTCCGCGCTGATTAACCATGAAACATAAGAACTTGCCCGCCTTTACCCCAAATGCATATTTTAGGGGATTGAGTTTCATGTTGTTGTGGCACAGGTTGGTGAAGGTTTCAGCTACATCGAGCTTGTGGGAGTTTTCCTTGGTTTTGATGACCATGTCATCAATGTAGGCCTCTAAATTTTTTCCTAACTAGTCCTTGAAGACGAGATTGACCATTCTTTGATAAGTGGCACAAGTGTTCTTGAGCCTGAAAGGCATCATTGTAGATTAACAAGTTTTGTCTGCCGCTATAAAAGCTACAAAGGCAAAATCTTCTGGTGCATATTAATTTGGTGGTATCCGAAATATGCATCAATGAAGTTGAGGATTCTGTGTCCGGCTATTGAATATACCGGCCAATCAATTTGAGGTAAAGGGAAACAGTCCTTATGACAAGCCTTGTTCAGATTGGTAAAATCCACACACATCCTCCATTTCCCATTTGGCTTTTCATCATAACCATGTTTGCTAGCCACTTTGGGTAGGATATTTCTTTGATCATCCCCGCTTTAAGTATCTTTTCCACCTCCTCTTTGATGGCTATTTCTTTCTCGAAGGAGAAATACCTTGATTTCTGGTGAATGGAAAGCAGAGTTGTCATTTAGCTTGTGGACTATGACATCTTCACTAATTCCTTGCATATCCTCCATTTTCCATGCGAACACGTCACAATTTTTATGGAGGAACTTAATAAAAATATTTCTTTCCTCGGGGTGGATTTCCAATCCTACCTTCACCTTCTGATCGGGATACTTGACGTTGATGGTCACTTCTTCTAGTTTGTCATTTGGCTGGATTTCATTGATTTTCGTGTTATGGAAGGATTCAATGAAAATTTTGGGGGCGAGGAGCTTGATCCCGAGAGAGAGGAAATAGAGTAAATGATTTTGTGATCAATGTCTCCTAGGATGCCTCTATTAACGTATCCTCCGGGTACTGGGGCTAACTGCTTGGCTTTCTTACTTGCTTTAAGTTCCATCTTTGTGGAATGGAAGGAAAGCATTCCCATGAACTCGGTCTACATGCTTTTTTCATTGCTTTTGCAGCGCTTTGACTCTTTCTCAATCTACAAGCAGAGGCCTTATTTTTCAACTTTCTCTTTTCCTCCAGAGTTTTTAAGAATTTCTCGAGATAATTTTTGATATATGTCACTCCTCTAGGGGTATTGAATTTTATTATTTTGTGAGGGACTGAGGCGACTACCCCCGACGTTGCATGTGTCGTGACCCCCAAAATTGCATTGTATTGGGATTGTAGGTCGATGGCTATGAAAATGATTTTGACAGTTTTTTGTTGGGGATTTTCTCCGATTTTCACCTCAAAATCAATAGTTCCTTTGACATGAACTGTATGATTTGTAAATCCCTCAAGGAGTCCGGCATAAGGTGTAAGATGTGTCTAAGTCATCTTCATTCCTATTAGAGTTTGATAGTAGAGAATGTCCTTGGTCGCGCCCGTATCAATTGACACTCTGCTTATGTTTTCCCTATTGACTCTCATTTTAATGGTTAGGGGGTAAGTAGAGTGAAAGAGGGTGGAAGCCAACTCGCTTCGTTTAAAACCAATTTCTTGTTCTTCCTCCGGAGTGGGGGGTGGGATCAGAAAAACTTTTTCCAGAGTTTTTGATGGGATAGTTGGGTATTAATGGGAGCCTCTACTCCGATGTAGTTTATATCATTGGTTCCCTGCTCGTCCTTGTCATTATCTCTTGTATTCCTCTCCTTTCTTTCCGGGCCCCTATGAGTCCGCCCCCGACTATTGTTTCCTTTGACCCAATTGGTGAATGATGGCTTGGTTTTTATATCATTATATCTCCATGTTTCCGGATTCATATGTTTGATTTTGGTGTAATTTAGATTAGTTTTGATGTAATTTTGAGTAGATTATGGATTGGTGAGTTTGTGGGAAATCATTGTATTTGAGACATGTTTTTAGTGATTTTATGATGTTCCTGCGAAGTTTATAAATGCTCAAAAGACAAGTCAAAGTCAGCATTCAAGTCGAGGTCAACAGAGGGTAAAGCTGCAATTATCAGAAGTTTCGGGGACCAAACTGCAAGAATCTGAAAGCTGAGGACTTTTCTGGAATATATGAAATTTGGAGGACCAAATTGTCAATATTTGAAAAACCAGGGACTTTAATGCAAAAGTGAAATCCAAGCCGTGTGTGGAGAACGGAATCTTAGGCCTGTTCACATTTGTTTATCAATTTGTTCCTACCTTTTAGGAGTTTATTATTTTACTTTTCTTTTTTATGTGTTATTTTTGGTAAAAATACTGCTAGGTTTGATTTTTGTTTTTAGGCTTTATTTTATCATCTTGGGGGCGTTCACTACGGCGAAAAAGAACAAGAAACAGTTTTTCATTATTTTATTTTTATTTCGATCCGAATCCAGATTTTTATGTTTATTTATTTTAATTTTGTGATTTTTAGTATGAGTATGAGTAGCTAAGTTCTTATTGATTTGCGGATTGGTTGTAACAATACATGATTTTTATGCTATAATTTTTAATTATTAATTCAATTTCTTTCTAGAGTGGTAAAATAGTTTTAATTCGTTCTAGGGTTTCAGATTTATGTTAAGATATTTTTGGCCCTAGAATTTGTGGGTATCCATTGCTACGGTAACTCAGACATAGATACATGACCATTATTTTACTGCTTAGACCTAATTGAGGACGTAACTGAAATCAATTGGTCTAGGTTCAATTGTTCTTTTGATCTTCATGAGTTCTTTGATTATTATATATACGTAACTGGAAGTATAATAAAAGAAGAATATTTAAGTTGCAAATCGCACATCAAACCGTCCCAACTCATGATTTTGTGAATGAACCCTAGAATGAAAATTGATGGCTTTATTAATAAAATAGCATAAAGTGAATGTATTGTGAAAAACCAATCCGTGAATCTCCTTGTTAAATTTTAAATTCTATCCTTGCTTAATTTGGCGACCTTTAATCATTAGTTTAATTTCTTTGCTTTTCAATATTAGTTTAAATCAATCAAATCAAAACCCCCCCTTTGGTTACTATTTGCACTAATTAAATCAACTTGTTGAACACGCAAGTCTCTGTGGTTCGACCCTTACTTGTACCTGCTACTTCGGTAACTTGTACTTGCAAGGTTTTATTACAGTGGAATTTTATCCATCAAGTTTTTGGCGCCGTTGTCGGGGACTTGTTGTGATCTTTAACAAGTTCATTTAATCGGTGCATGTTCGGTAGACATTCCCTGAACTCCCCGGTAGTTCCTGCGAACGAGTTTATCAACAGAGTTTGAAGGGGCATTCCCCCTATAAGAGAATCAGACACCGAGTCTGAAACTTCTGTCACCTAGACAGTTGTTGAATTAAGTGAGTTGGAAACTTCTTCCACCGAGGAAGAAGAAGAATTTAATTTTGTGATGGCAGAACAAACTATGAATGCTTTTTCCAGGCCTAAGGTCGACATATCGGTGTCGTGCATAGTGTTGCCCGATGCAGCACTGGCATATGAAATTAAAGGCCAGTATTTTAACATGCTCCCTAATTTTTATGGTTTATCTGGTGAGGATGCAGTGGCATTTCTGAGAGAATTCATGTTCATTGTGAGTGGTTTCCCTATTAAGGAGGGGGTTACTTCGGAGTACTTGCGAATGAAGTGTTTTCCGTATGCATTGAAAGATAAAGTCAAAACTTGGCTATTGTTACTTCCTCCTAGTAGTATCACCACTTGGGATGCTTTGCATGATGCTTTCATTACAAAATTTTACCCTTATGATGCATTGACTAATTTTAGGGTGAAAATTATGGGATTTTCTCAGGAGTCGGGGGAAGCCTTTCACGAGGCATGGGATAGATTTAAAATGTTACAAGTTCAGTGTCCCCACCATAAATTTCATGTTTCCATGTTGCATCAAACTTTTTATGGGGCTTTATCCCCTGAATACCAATCAATGGTAGACAATGCAGTAGGAGGTAGTTTGGGTAGCAAGACTACGCAATAGGGGTGGTTCGATTGGTATACCGACTGTATTTTACGTATACCATGTACCAAACAAGTATGAATTGGTATTCAAAAATATGTACCAGTACCAACCACAAAATTTGGTATACCAAGTTTATTGGTACGGTTGGTACTTGGTTGGTACAGTTGATATTCGAATGTACCAAATTAGGCATGCTAAAAGGCAAGCTTTAATGGCTCACCTTTCATTTCTCACCATGTGGCTCATGCTTGTTCAAGATCAAGGTTCAATTTATACTAGAGTGTGTCCCCTTTAGTTTGATAGATAGTTGATGTGGGATAAGTAATTTATAGTAGAGTATGTCCCCTTTAGTTTGATAGATAGTCAATGTGGGATAAGTTTAATAAACAACGAAAACAACTTTCTCCTCATCAAACAATCTTTAGAACTTCAGGTACTAACTTGATCAAGTTTTGAAATTAAACAAAGAATCTAAGAACAAGTAACCTGTTGGGTATGCATGTTTTAACCCTCCTATATTTGTATTAGATTTGATTGATACCATAACCTCCTGTCTATTTTAAGGACTTTAGGACCCTATGTAATGAAGCTTAGACTTCAATTTTTAGTTAAGTCCATTTTATAGATTAGGCTTGAAGACTGGCACAGACTCACTGGAATTGAGAGTTGCAGTTCAGAAGTTTCAAACCACTTCTTTGGAACCGCCCTAGCAAAACCGCCCTTAGCATTTGCTTTGTGAAATCCTTTGTTTGAAACTACTCTTGAACTACTCAAGTGCAACCGCCCTATGATGAACCGCACCTTGCAACTCATTATCAACCGCACTTTGCAACCTCACTGGAGTTACCAACCGCACTTGTCAAACCGCCTGTACTCCAGAACCGCCTCCAATGATTGAGACTTGAAGTGAACCGCTCTTTGACTTCGTGATCCACATCAGCAATATCCAATGTCAACCACCTTATCTTGTCACGTGATTCAAAGTCAGAAAAGATCTGCAAGGATCTTGAAAAGGTGACAGGTGTCCAAACCTCATTGCTTGCAGCTGGAGCATTATCAGCTTTATCTGCAACTACTGTACCAAAGGACAAAAGTGGTTGCTGTGGACCAATAAGAAAGCATCAAGTACTGTCCTTCAACAGCTGTGTCCAACGGCTACATTTTGGATGCTTGGGTATAAATACCCCCAATCTTCTCCATTTGAAGATTGCTTGAAAAAATTTGAGAAATTGCTGTGTTCATGTGAAGTTGAAGCTCTGCCCAGAAATTCCAAGTCCTTTGAATCTTCATCTTCATACTTCAAGAAATATTCCCCAGCCCAGAAATCAAGCCTTAACACTTTCAAGTATCATTGTGCTCTACATCTCACAGATTTAAAGAGCCTTGATCTTGTTCTCACACACACACCTCATTTGTTCTAATCACATAGATTAAACACTTGAGATACACTGGTTATAGTTTTGGATTTGTTCTTCATAGAAAAGATTTTATTGTACTTTGTAATCTCACAATACTTAATATAAAATCTCTCTTAGAAATCCAAGACTAACCATCTTGGTAGTGGACGTAGATCGTTTATCGATTGAACCACTCAAAATAGCGTGTTCTTACTTTCTGCATTTATATTTCTTGTGCTTACTAATTATTTATCTCTGTCTCTGTTTGATCTTTATTTAGATATCCATTATTGTGAAATAGTGTTTGGAGTTAACAGTATCAAAACCTCACTTGTTTGTAAACCTCACTTATCAACCTCACTTAAAACCGCTTTACAAACCTCTCCTAACAAAACCGCCCGTAACTCTAAATATTCCGCTGTGCATTTTACACTATCACTTGTAGTCTATTATCAACTGCAAGAGGATTTTGTAAGCAAGAGGTTTAAATTTTATTTAAGGGAGAAAATTTGTAACAGCTATTCACCCCCCCCTCTAGCTGTATTTTCACCCTTGTTGCCACCTTTGGGACCAACAAGTGGTATCATAGCTAACACATTTTAAAACCACTGTTTTTCAAGCTTAACAGCTTGTGTGCCGATTCGATATGGCAACCTCAAAGACAATGACTACTGTTAACTATTCACACATTCCAATGTTGGACGAAGACCACTTTGACATCTGGAAGTGCCGAATGCTTATTCATTTGGAAACAATTGATGAGATGCCGGTGGAATGCGTGATCAATGGCCCTCTAATTCCAATGAAGGCTAATACCGATGCAACCACCAATGCCGAAACTCCAGAGGTCAAAAAGCCAAAAGATGAGTGGTCGGATGAAGAGAAAAGATTAGTTGCCTTGGACAAAGAAGGCGAGGTTCATCATTTCGGAACCCTCCCCGTATCAACTCTACGTAAAGTGATGTACCTCAAAACCGCAAAGCGTATGTGGGATGCCATAGAGAGCTACCTCGAAGGTGACGAAGAGTGCAAGGAAAACAAATTATACACTGTTGAAAGATCCTACAACAACTTCAACAGAAAATCCAACGAAACCTTGCGTCAAACCTACGATCGCTATGTTGAGGTAGTTAATGCTTGTAGATCTCTTGGTAAAACTTTAACCGATAAGGAAATCAATATGACTTTCCTATCTCGCTTTAGGTTCTAGATGGGTAAATAAGGCTACCTCTCTAGAAGACTCCAAAGTATTGGGTACTTGGTCATTAAGTAACTTGTATGCCAATCTTAGAGTCTATGAACTTAAACTAAATCATATTGAAGAGATAGAAGGAAAAACCAAATCACTTTCTATGTCTGTAGTGGAACATGAAGAGAAACCATCCACATCCAATCAAACCACTGATCCTTCCATATCAACCTCATCACTCATCGAGATGGATGATGATGATTTTGCCATGTTTGTGAAAAGATTTCAAAAATTTAGAAAATCCTCAAAACCTTTCACAAAATCATTTTCAAAAGGCAAACCTCCTGCAACATTTTCTAGGGCTGAGATACAAAGAAGAAGAGTGACTTGGTATGCTACAACCGTAGGAAACCCGGCCACTTTGCATCCGAGTGTCCACAAACCTAAATATGAATATATGAAAAGAAAACTTTTCCTTCGAAATTTTCTCATCGTAAGGGAATGGTTGCTTTGAGGAGGAAGAGAATTCCAAGGAATTAGCAACTTGGATTGAAACAGATTCTCGAGGATGGAAGTGACGGTGAAACCGAAGAGGTTAACCTCTCGCTTAGTTGCAGACGCTTCGATGACTCGATTCGAATCATTTGAGTTGCATGATATGGAGGAAAAGGAGGTTTTTGCAAAACTTCCAAATTATAAATTGGATGATGATATTAAACTTACTCCTAGCGTTAAGATAGGAAATTGTTCGTATTCACGGCCCATTTTCTCATCTAAAACCGCTCCACCTTCAAAAGCTATTCCAAAGAAAATTTTGAAAAAGGTGGTGGAAGAGGTTTCTCCCATGGAACATGAAAAGATGTTCAAGGAAGCTGAAATGGTGATCCATCAATTCTCAAATCTTAAGAAAGCCTTAAGCTTAGCTCATGATGAACTTAATCTCGTACAAGACGGAGAAAACCGTGGATGAGGTCTGAAATCTCTAATCTTAAGGACCAAATCAAACAGATGACTCCTCTTGCCGATCAAAACCGCATCCTTGAAACTAAGGTTGCCGCACTTCAACTCAGAATGATGACTTGGTAACCCAAATCGACGATCGTCAAAAGATTATTGATTCGTGGCTCAAGTCTCAATCCACCAAGGATAAAATCTTGGACTTCCAAGTTTCTCCCGGAACTAAGGATGGTCTAGGGTTTGGATCCGAGGAAGAGGAGAAGTGTGCATCCTCGAGTGAAAAGGATGAGGAAATTTTGGAACTAACTAAAGAAATTCCCAAGGGAAGCATGCTAAAGGAAAGGGTAAAGGAAGACAAGTAAATTATGTCTACCCTAAAGGAAAGCAATATGGGAAGAATTCTCGTGTTAAAACCTAAGAATTCTGTGGAAGCATCCAAGAGGAAATGGCTTATGGAATTGGAAGAATCCCCGCTCCAACCGCTTCGGTGGAAAAGGCGGTTCGTTAACTCCAGTCTCGACCGCGTTTCTTCTTCGACCGCTCCTCCTACCTTCAAAAGCAGAATAGCGTTCCTGCAAAATACGTGGTCAAACCAAAGCCTGCTCCCTTCAGACACTGAATGTTAGCCGGAACCTGCTCCTCCCAAACCGCTTCCTTGTCCAAAACCGCATGCAACTCCTAAGAAGAGTAAGGAGTTAGTAAAACCTCATGAAGCTTGTAGTTATTACAAATGTTCTGTGTGATGGTTTAGGTCACAAGGCCGCAGAATGCCTTTTGCGGTTCACATCCAATGCCAGAAGAGCAAACCTCCTTCACAAACAGTGTGGGTCGTAAAGGGTTGCTAACTTCAGACCCAAGGAATAAAGGGGGACCTCGTTCTTAATGTTTACATTTCGTGTCCTCTCGCTTCATGGCTGGTCACTCCAAGGATAATGAATGGTATCTTGACAAAGGGTCGCCAAGACATATGACCGGAGATAGATCATTACTTGAAGATGTCGTTGAAGCAAGTGGTCCATCTCGTAACCTTTGGTGACAAACAACAAAGGCAAGACCATTGGATATGGTGTGATAAGGAGAGGAAACCTAACTATTGAGAAGGTTTCTCTTGTCGATGGACTCAAGCACAACCTCCTTTCAATTTCTCAATTTTGCGACAAAGGAATGCTTTGCAACTTCACGTCATCAAATTGCTTTATCAAAGATACCATTTCCGGCGTCACCCTACTCACACAGGATTCGTAAGAGTAATATTTACATTATTGATCTAAATTCTGCATGTAGTATTACTAATCTCTCGTTTTGTAGCTAAGAATGTGAGCGAAAATAGTTGGCTATGGCACAAGAGGTTGAGCCACTTGAACTTCAAGTATCTTGCAAAGATTGGTAGGGAAAACCTCGTTCGTGGTTTACCCAAAGTGGCTGACCATCATCCAGAAATGCGGTACATGTCAACTTGGTAAGCAACCCGCGTCGTCTTTCACCAAAGAAGACCGCTCCTTCAACTTCAAGATGCTTACAACCGCTTCACATAGATTTGTTTGGACCCGTGACCACCGCCAAAGATTGGAGGAAATAGATATACCTTAGTGGTGGTGGATGATTATTCAAGATATACGTGGGTTGAGATGATGATTTCCAAAGATGATTGTTATGAGATTCTCACCGCACTCTTTAGACGGCTCCAAACTCAAAAAGAAGATGACATCGTTAGTGTTCGATCGTATAATGGAACAGAATTCAAGAACAATCGGTGTTGCTCAAGACATTGTGATGACCACGGGATTGATCACAATTTTTCCACACTGTGTTCCACAACAAAATGGGGTTGTGGAAAGGAAGAATAGGACGTTGATTGAGGCCGGAAAGACTATGATATCTCGGCGAAGCTACCTCAAGCATTTTTGGCCGAAGCAATCAATACCGCATGCTTCACTCGTAACCGCTCCCTCATCAACAAAACCTATAATAAGACTCCCTATGAGCTTTGGCGAGGAAGAACCCCCAACATTGCATTCTTCAAGATCTTTGGCCGCAAATGCTTTGTCCTCTACAACGGAAGAGAAAATAGAGGTAAATTCGGAGCCAAGGCCGACGAAGGTATTTTTGTTCGGTATGCGAAACATTCTAAAGCTTTTCGTGTTTTCAATAAAACTAGTTTAAAAATAGTAGAGTCTCGTCCATGTTACTTTTGATGAGCATTCTCTCCTTGAGCCACATTTGGCTCCAAATGTTGCCGATGATTTTGTTGAGCATAATGAACTGTGTGAACCTCAAACCGCACCCGAACCTCAACCTCAAAATCCAAAGACCCTCAACCGAAATTCCCAAAACCGCAATTTTGAAACCGCACCAAGATCCCTCTCCGTATGCAACCCCAAGGGAAGAAGAAGTTGAGAATTCCCCTATCCAGCCTTATAGAACCTCTTCGTCAACTAACCTTCCATGACTTCGCCGAAGGATCTAACGATGTTCCAATTGAAGATCTTCAAAGAAACCTCGCACAACCAGCACTTACCCCTGAGGTTCGTGAAGTCGCTAGCCACCCCTCACAAATGTGATTGGTGATCTGTTTTCCGGTGTTCAAACAAGGAGATCAAATTATGACGAGCATACTTCTCTTTTATCTCAAGTTGAACCCAAGAAGATTGATGAAGCACTCCAAGATTCCAAGTTGGGTCGTTGCTATGCAAGAAGAACTCAACCGCTTGAAAGATGCAAGGTCTCGGACTTTGGTGCCTAGACCTCAAGATCAAGGAGTGATAGGAACTAAGTGGGTATTTAGGAACAAGATGGATGAGAATGGAAGCATCACTAGGAATAAAGCAAGGTTGGTTGCACAAGGATATAGGCAAGAAGAAGGAATTGATTATGATGAAACCTTTGCTCCAGCTTGCAAGATTGGAAGCTATCGTAATCTTCTTAGCCTACGCCTCTTTCAAGCATTTCAAGTTATATCAAATGGATGTTAAGAGTGCATTCCTCAACGGCGAACCGCAAGAGACCGTGTATGTTGCCCAACCACCTGGATTTGAAGACTCCAAATTTCCCAACCATGTCTACAAACTCCAAAAAGCTTTGTATGGACTTAAGCAAGCTCCAAGGGCATGGTATGAGACTCTTTCTAAATTTTTACTAGAAAAAGGATTTAAACGCGGTAAAATTGATACAACTCTTTTTATTGCCAAATATAATGAGCATACTTTACTTGTTCAAATTTATGTTGATGATATTATTTTTGGTTCTACTAATGAGTTACTTTGTAAGCGTTTCGAAAAGCTAATGAAAAGCAAGTTTGAGATGAGCATGATGGGAGAATTAACATTCTTCCTGCTTCAAATCAAGCAATGCGAAGAAGGTATTTTCCTCGCCAAGCCAAATACACCAAGGAGTTAATAAAGAAGTTTGGATTAGAAAATGCTAAAGCATATGATACTCCTATGGCCACCGGCAATAAGCTAGATAAGGATCTCAAAGGTAAGAAAGTTGATCGTACTTTATATCGAGGTATGATCGGCTCATTACTTTACTTAACCGCTAGTAGGCCCGATATCATGTTTAGTGTCCGTGTATGTGCACGCTATCAAGCGCATCCTAGAGAAGCACATCTTATTGCAGTCAAGCGTATAATCCGCTATTTATCCGGAACCACTAACCTTGGACTTTGGTATTCCAAAGATTCGAATTTCGATCTTGTAGGTTATTCAGATGCAGATTATGCAAACTTGTACTATTGACAGAAAAGCACTAGTGGTACTTGTCATTTCCTTGGAAATAGACTAGTTGCTTGGGCCAGCAAGAAGCAAGCTTCGGCCAAAGGTCAACCACAGCAGGCCGAGTATATTGTCAGCTGGTAGTTGTTGCCGTCAAATCCTTTGGATGAAGCAATAGCGGTGGACTATGGAATCCATGAAGGGAATTGCCCCATCATGTGTGACAACACTTCAACAATTTCGCCTCCAACAACCCCGTCATGCATTCCAAGACCAAGCATATTGATATCAAGTATCATTTCCTCAAAGACCATGTGGAGAAGAGGAATATCCATTTAGAGTATGTGGGGACAGATAATCAAATTGCTGACATCCTCACCAAGGCTCTTGACTCCAAGAGGTTTTCTTTCCTCAGGAGAAATGGGTATGCTTGAACTTAAATAAATTCCATTACTTTTTATTTGCTAACTTGTGTGTTAAGTTTAGGTTGTATTTCTTATTTGAGAATTTTCAACCGCACCTTTGTTGAACCGCATTGATTTCAACCGCTGAGTGGTCAACCGCATATGTGATCAACCGCGTACTTCCAACCGCATATTACCAACCGCCGTATGCTTGTGACCGCTCCATCTTCAAACCGCTCTCAACAACAGGTATTTTCAATGTTTTGATATTTCTTAGCTTTAGAGAAGCTATGCGGTTTTAAGAACCTATTCAAACCGCACCGCCACGTGGACCCAAGGTAAGTTTCTTTAATTTCATTTCAAATCACTTTTTGACATAAGGGCATTTTTGCAAATGTTTTCCCACGTTATTTTAAAATTTAAATGCATTTAATGCAAAGGGAACATTAGCATTTAAGGCCATCATGTCACCCGTCATTGGCAAAAGAGAAGAAGATGAAAGGGTGCAATCAGAGGAATGATTTCTTTTATGGGAAATCAAAAAGTCTTTTCAACCTGTCCTTTACTTGAAAACCTTCCTATAAATAAAAACCAATAACCAACATTTTAACCTTTCAATCTCTCTCGTCACTCTCTCGAGCATTGTACTTTCCTACCAAACTCATCTTCTCTCTCTCTAAAAATCTTCAAACTTCAAAGTTATTTCTTGAATCTTCAATGGCTCCTAAAGCTCCATTCACCGATATGGTATGTATTTCTCAACTTCATCTCTTTATTTTCTCGCAAATCTTTCGTTGAATCCGCCATTGATGAACCATGAAGCTTCAAAACCCTTGTTTGATTTTTTGTTCATATTTGCTTCGTTAGTTGATCATTTTGAATGATTTCAGTTGGGTTATGTTCGGATTTGTTGCTAGATTCTTTATATGTAATTTATTTTACGATCAAGCAATGTTTTGAACACTGATTTTAGATTTTAAGTTTTAGACATTCGAAAACCCATTTATATGTTCTTGCCGCTTTCATGGTGATTCTCGAGCAAAGTATGAATTTTTATTGTTATATTGTTAATCTACTGCTCAATGTGATCATTTTGACATATTGTTTGTTGATTTTGGTGAACTTTTGTTGAATCTCTGTTCTTAGTGTTCTTCGTGTTCATCATGCCTTCAACTTCACTGTTCATATGCCATGTTAAAATTTTCACATATTTTGGTTCATGAGATTTTCAAAATCTGTTTCTCATACTTAGAAATTTTTTTAATAAATTTGGTTTTTGAAACATAAACCGCATGGGATTTGCAACCGCACTCCCAGTTAAGAACCGCATGCCTTCTTTTCTTTTCTTTTGAAACCGCATGACATTTTCATAACCGCTTTCACCATAGAACCGCATGCTCTCTCTGAACCGCTCTTTACTTAGGAACTGCATACTTGCTAATTCTTTCTTTATAACCGCATGCACATCTTAAACCGCATGCACATTTCTAACCGCACTATACTTTGAAACCGCATGCTTGTAAAAATTTTTTTGCAACCGCATGCTAAGTTTATTTGAGATGTTACTTAGTATATAGGCTGGACACCATGACCTTCCTCTCTAAGCACCGCTTGCAGTGTGGGATAAACTTGGATTACAATGCCACGTACTAGTATAATCTTTTACATATTTTCTAAGTGTTTTGTTGTGTTCACAATTTACTTGAGGTTTGGAGTTCTCAACATTTTCAACCGCATCAATTGCCAACCGCATAGATGCCCAAACCGCTTGTGAATTGTGAATCACTGTTTGGATCTAAACCCTTTGTTTCATTTTGTAGGATCCTAAATTCTTTATTCCTGGCCATGAGATTAATGAGACTGAGCTCCAAGGAGATGCTCTTGGTAGAGAATTGATCAGAAGACTAACTTCCTCTGGAATCCTCCCTCTCTTCAACAAAGGCCAATCTTATATCATTCCTTCATTTGTGGATCAGTTCTACTCCTCAGCTGTTCTAGGAGACAGAGTATTATCGATGGCACCAAGATCAAATGCCCGGTTGGCGGTGTTGAAGGCTTCGATATATCCATTGATCATTTGGATATTAGAAGTACTTTTGGATTTCATGTTTCGGGATGCCCCATGGAGGTTGATCGTGAAGTGTTGGATGCAACCGCTCTATCAACAAATAATCCGACTTCTCTCTCGGTTATTACAAAAGAAAGCAAGGAGGGAATTTGGTGAGCTTATGAGCCACTTGGGCTATTTAGTAGGAATGTCTCGTATGTGGTAAGACCGGCAACCACAACAACTTCACTACTCAAAGAATGGATTTATCATTGTGCCATTTACAATGGTAGTTAAATTAAATTGGCCCAAAATTTTGATGAAGGAACTGGCTAGTTCTATTGATGCATATCAATCTAGGATCAAGAATGAGCATCAAAGGTGGAGACCATTCTGCAGGCTCCTAACCGCATTGTTTACAAGCTATCAACACTTGGAGGATCTCAGACTTTCAACTCCTGAATTATCGCATCAATGGGTGAGGTGACTCTCTTGGAACCAGGGTTTGTCACAATTTCGTATATTCCTTTGGAGATACCCAAGATAAATTCCTATATGATGCCGATACTCTCAACCCCAAGGAGTTCTATGTTGAGATGTCTCCCGCAACCGCGGTTACTTGCTCTAGGAAAGGCAATCAAGAAGGCCTCTAGAAGGAAAACATTGTCCTAGAACCGCAGCCAAGAAGCCAAGGACCGCACCACCTCAACCGCGTGCTCAAACCGCAGTGCTAGTCAAAGTGCTAAGCCTCAGAGAAATTTGGTTTGAGAGATGAGCCTACCGATGAGGAAGAAGAAGAGGATGCCGGAGTTGCTCCTTTAATCAAGAAGGCAAAATCGTGAAGATCAAGTACGCCAATCTCACCGAGGAAGATAAAGCCGCCTTTACAAGGCAAAACCGGACAAGTTGGAAAGAAGGGCACTGAGGAAGGCCGCCAAGGGAAAGAAACCACCCTCTAAACCGCTTGCTACCTCTCAACCGCAAGCTCAAGTTCAACCTCCTGTACAACCGCAACCCCAACCGCAACCTACTCCTCAATCCCAACCGCTTCAAACTCCTCCAACCTCACCTATTCAAACCTCTTCCCCAATTCCTACCCAACACCTTTCTCCTTCAAAATCCCTTTCTCCTGAACCTCTTTCTCCATCTCCTCCTCCCAAAACTGCAACCGCTCAGGGGGAGAATCCCAAGAAGAGGAGGTTCAAACAAATGGCCAAGAAAACAACCCCTCCAAAGAAACACTACCTTCACACTATTGCCAAATCCAACCTCAAAATACCTGGTGAAACCTCCTCATACTTTGATAAATCTTCCTCCCAAACCAATTCCAACTCATCATCCCCCTCTGAATTTCAAACCCCTCAAAATCAAGCCACCTCAATTCCCAAAGCCTTTACTGAATGGACATCCAAGCCATCAGCAGGCCCAGCTCATTCAACCTCTAGGCTTAGAACTCCAACCCCTTCACCACAAAATTCACCCATACACCAATCATCCCCTCATAACTCAAACCGCACCCAAAAATCCCCTTCTAAATCCCCTGCTAAATCCCCTATCTCTTCCCCACAAAAATCCAACTCAACTCATTCCAACCCCATACCAACCGCCCTATACCAACCGCCCTATACCAACCGCCCCTATACCAACCGCCCTATCCCAACCGCCCCGTCCCAGCCGCCCTATCCCAACCGCCCCCCCTCCCAACCGCCCACAACCCAACCGCCCCCATCTCAACTCTAACCTCATCTCCTTATACTATACCTGCCTCACGTATTTTTCAAACCCTCCTTTCCCAAATCCCTTCAACCGCTCCTCCTACATATTCTCAACCGCCCCCTGCCTTCACTTTTATTCCCTCATCATCAACCGCTCCTCCACCCTCTGACTACTCCCAAATCCTTTCCACCCTTCATCTTATTCAGTCCCAACTCCTGATAAACCAAGGACACATTGTCAAGCTAACCGCTTCCAATGCCTCCCTTGAAGCTTCCAACCGCTCCCTTCAAAAACTTGCCGAATCTCGGTCCCATCTCGATTGCCTCTCAAACCCTACAAATGGCTGATCATAAGAACTCCTTAAAGAGTTTTGCTCGTAGACTTGATGCCATTAAGGGGAGAAGGATATTGCAAACATTGTTAAAGCCTCAGCTGACTCTTGCTTTGAAAATTTCAAGAAGGATCTAGCTGAAGGTGTTGTTCAAATCCAATCATTTGGAGACTCTGACCTCAAGGAAATGATTTCTCAACTCTCAGCCGCCTCCAAAACCGCCTTTGATTCCCTCCAGGCTGAATTCCTCAAATCTGTCAATTCTCAACCGCCTTCTTCTCAAGAATTTCAAACCGCCTTGAATGCGGTTGAAGCAAATATTCTTCTGGAAATTGATGATGTCAAAGAGAAGCTGGAAATCAAGACAAACTCCCTTGATGATGCTTTGATGGCTAAGTTAAATGAAGTCAAGGATGAATTCAATGACCGCCTTGAAAATATCAAGTTAGGATTCACCTCTAAACTGGAAGCCACAGTTAATGAGTTGAAATCCTCCATTAAGGTTACAGTTGATCTTGATCCCATGTCTGAAGCAATTTCTACTGCACCGCAGCCAGCTCAGGGGAGATTCACATCATGTTCAATTCTTTGAACGCCTCCTTCCATGCCTTAATTGGTGATCTAACTCGATCAAGGTGTTCGATAACTCCAAGGCAGCCTCTCGATGCCAATCTCAAAATTGATGCTCAAGCAAATATCTTAGAAAGATTGGTGACCGCTCAAGGAAGGACCGCAGAAGAGGTGAGAAAAATTAGAAAATCCCTGAAGTCTGAAACCTCTGCATCAAATCTTGCAAGGAACCCCGAGATCAACCAACCGCAGCAGCTGTGCCAGCAAGGTCAAGAACCGCATCAACCTTAAACCGCTCTTGCTCTGTATGTTTTTGTACTCTCTTTTGTTTGTTGGACCGCATTCTCATTGTAATTTTCTTTTGTCCAACATTTTTGTTTTTTTGTAACCATGTAATTTTCTTTTCATTCCCGTTTTGTAACCGCTTGAGGAATTAATGGAAATTGCATCATGGTTCCAAAACCTTGTTCATATCAAACCGCTTGTTTGTAGAACAATGAAACCTCTTATGGTTTAAAACCTCATTCAAATATTTTCTAACTTAAAATCATATTTTTTGAATTGAAGTTTAAACATTCGGTTTAAAACCGCACTTTGAACTTAATCTCATATTTCTTAAGTGCATCGAATGCATTTCTATACTTTCCATATTGTAAGTTTTTATCTTTTAGAAAGTATAAGAAATCTATAGCTTAAGCTAAGTGTGTGCATTGACTTGGGACATGAATTACCATGCTAATTCTTATGGACATGTTCTTACCAAGTACAATGTTTGCTTTAGTTATAGTAGGTAATGGCATCAATCAAATAGGGGGAGATTGTTGGGTATGCATGTTTTAACCCTCCTATATTTGTATTAGATTTGATTGATACCATAACCTCCTGTCTATTTTAAGGACTTTAGGACCCTATGTAATGAAGCTTAGACTTCAATTTTTAGTTAAGTCCATTTTATAGATTAGGCTTGAAGGCGGCACGGACTCATTGGAATTGAGAGTTGCAGTTCAGAAGTTTCAAACCACTCCTTTGGAACCGCCCTAGCAAAACCGCCCTTAGCATTTGCTTGGTGAAATCCTTTGTTTGAAACTACTCTTGAACTACTCAAGTGCAACCGCCCTATGATGAACCGCACCTTGCAGCTCATTATCAACCGCACTTTGCAACCTCACTGGAGTTACCAACCGCACTTGTCAAACCGCCTGTACTCCAGAACCGCCCCCAATGATTGAGACTTGAAGTGAACCGCTCTTTGACTTTGTGATCCACATCAGCAATATCCAATGTCAACCACCTTTTCTTGTCACGTGATTCAAAGTCAGAGAAGATCTGCAAGGATCTTGAAAAGGTGACAGGTGTCCAAACCTCATTGCTTGCAGCTGGAGCATTATCAGCTTTATCTGCAACTACTGTACCAAAGGACAAAAGTGGCTGCTGTGGACCAATAAGAAAGCATCAAGTACTGTCCTTCAACAGCTGTGTCCAACGGCTACATTTTGGATGCTTGGGTATAAATACCCCCAATCTTCTCCATTTGAAGATTGCTTGAAAAATTGAGAAATTGCTGTGTTCATGTGAAGTTGAAGCTCTGCCCAGAAATTCCAAGTCCTTTGAATCTTCATCTTCATACTTCAAGAAATATTCCCCAGCCCAGAAATCAAGCCTTAACACATTCAAGAATCATTGTGCTCTACATCTCTTAGATTTAAAGAGCCTTGATCTTGTTCTCACACACTCACCTCTCTTGTTTAAACACATAGTTTATTCATTAGAGATACACTGGTTATAGTTTTGGATTTGTTCTTCATAGTAAAGATTTTATTGTACTTTGTAATCTCTCAAATACTTAATATAAAATCTCTCTTAGAAATCCAAGACTAACCATCTTGGTAGTGGACGTAGATCGTTTATCGATTGAACCACTCCAAATATTGTGTTCTTACTTTCTGCATTTATATTTCTTGTGCTTACTAATTATTTATCTCTGTCTCTGTTTGATCTTTATTTAGATATCCATTATTGTGAAATAGTGTTTGGAGTTAACAGTATCAAAACCTCACTTGTTTGTAAACCTCACTTATCAACCTCACTTAAAACCGCTTTACAAACCTCTCCTAACAAAACCGCCCTGTAACTCTAAATATTCCACTGTGCATTTTACACTATCACTTGTAGTCTATTATCAACTGCAAGAGGATTTTGTAAGCAAGAGGTTTAAATTTTATTTAAGGGAGAAAAATTTGTAACAGCTATTCACCCCCCCTCTAGCTGTATTTTCACCCTTGTTGCCACCTTTGGGACCAACAAATACCTTCCTCCATCCACATATGATCCCTTACCAAGGACTACTCCTCTTCAGTCCTTTCCAACATCTCCGGCCATTAGGGCTCCATCGCCCTCAGCTCCCCAGAATGGATTGGGCTTCATCACACCTGTTCCTCAGTTTTAGCGATACCTGCTAGTTTATGCTCCAGCTTCACATAATCAGTCTGAGCCATGTGGCTATGTTTTGAGACCTCTATACTCACCTGAATGCAATCATGAGTTGCTAAAAGAAAATCCAGATGCCTCAAGTTTCCAGTCGTCATCCACCGGACTTAGTGAATTCACCCGTCAGTTTCACCAGTCTACTGCTGTAGTTCCCTATACTGATAAAAGTCTTGTTGCTAGTTCCAGTAACTCGAATGTTCTGGTTGACCCCCATGTGGAAATATTGATGGAGCAAGTGAAACAAATGCAAGGAAAGCTTGATCTCATGATGAGTACCAGTACTCCCTCGACCCAAGATGTCGAACCAGTCAAAGAAATGATTCTACCTTGCAAAACCCAATGCAACCAGCACCAAGTAGCAACTGCACCCAACTCAATACCAGTTCCTCACAAAGGAAAGAATGTCACGTCCTCCTTCAGACAAATCCAACAATGGAACCAATTGAACAATGGAAATCCAAGTCTTGAGAACAACAATGTCTCTCGAGAAGAGAGATTGGGTCACTTCGACATTTGCTTTAGTCTTTGATTCTAAAAGCCTGTCAGTGTCAGCTTCAGGTGCCAATTAAAACCCGAGGTTTAAACCCAGTATCAACCCAAGAGGGAATTCTGGTCCACGTTGACAACATCTCAGCAACAACAACAGTCCAGTCCGCACCCAAGGGATACAATCCCATCCTCTCAAAACCTGCATAAAAATCATTTCCCAAACACATTTCATATATATATCCTGGCCCAATTTCCGCCACATTTCCACACAAAAAATCATCCTGAGGCTCAAGTAAAGTGCCAATTACTAATGATAACACTTTCTCCCAAAATCCCTCCGTTATTTCCGTTATGACGGAATAACGCCAGGTGACAGCCTTCGAATTATCAAAATCCAACTTTAGCTACCTCTGTCTCCTTGATAGCGAAGTAAGCTTTAGTATTTCCAACTTTAGCTACCTCTATCTCCTTGATAGCGAAGTACGCTTTAGTTTTTCCAACTTTAGCTACCTCTATCTCTTAGATAGCGAAGTACGCTTTAGTTCTTCAACTTTAGCTACCTCTATCTCTTAGATAGCAAAGTACGCTTTAGTTCTTCAACTTTAGTTACCTCTATCTCCTTGATATCGAAGTATGCTTTAGTTTTTCCAACTTTATCTACCTCTATCTCTTAGATAGTGAAGTACGCTTTAGTTCTTCAACTTTAGCTACCTCTATCTCTTAGATAGCGAAGTACGCTTTAGTTCTTCAACTTTAGCTACCTCTATCTCTTAGATAGCGAAGTACGCTTTAGTTCTTCAACTTTAGCTACCTCTATCTCTTAGATAGCGAAGTACGCTTTAGTTCTTCAACTTCAGCTACCTGTATCTCCTCGATAGCGAAGTACGCTTTAGTTCTTCAACTTCAGCTACCTCTATCTCCTCGATAGCGAAGTACACTTTAGTTTCCCAACTTTAGCTACCTCTATCGCCATGATAGCGAAGTACGCTTTAGTTTCCCAACTTTAGCTACCTCTATCTCCTCGATAGCGAAGTACGCTTTAGTTTCCCAACTTTAGCTACCTCTATCTCCTCGATAGCGACGTAAGCTTTAGTTTCATAAGGTGACAACCTCCATTAATTGTCAAATAAGGTGACAACCTCCATTAATTGTCAAATAAGGTGACAACCTCCATTAATTGTCAAATATGGTGACAATATCCATTAATTGTCAAATCAAATAAGGTGACTCCTCTATTAATCGTCAAAATCTCAAGGATCCTAGACATGTTCCTAACTATCTAGTGAGACTTGAACTACGACCAAGGATTGATTCCTCCGGGATACGTAGGTAGCCTTTCATAAAGGTCCAGCCATCCGACCACATTGGTCACCCTTTTCCTTCATAATGGTCAAGTTATCCGACCACAGTGGTCACCCCTCTTCCTTCATCACTCCTCAGTGGTAAGGTAGCCTTTCATAAAGGTCCAGATATCTGACCACATTGGTCACTCCCTTCATTTGGCACATTCCCAGTAGGATCGGCCATTTGACCTCCTAGGTCACCTCATTTTCATCTTTATAGCAAGGGACCAGTTTCTCTTCGCCATGCCCCGGTAGGATCAGGCATGCGACCTCCTTGGTCACCCAATTCCAACCTGTGTCGGCAATTCCAGTCCAATTCCAAAGGTTCTATAAGTACAGTTTAGGCTACCTCTGTCACGCGACAAAACTAGCCACATGGCGTACTAGGTCGTGCGACACCTTTAGCCAACATCAGGCATCAGTGAACTGCAACATTCTGCATTCCCCAGGGCACTCCCCGACTTCTCAATTGCTGCAACCATCATCCGCCCACTTCTCAAAGGCATGGAGGAGGGTTCGTTCATCCCATATACACTCATGCATACATATACACACTCACCCGATACATATACAAACCATGAATCCATTCAAACCATTCAATCAAGCCATCTACCATGCCATCATCATTCCATTTTCCATTCCTAAGAAAGACTCGCGCAATAAAAGAGCTAACAATGTATATACAAGTCTGATCTTGTACAAAAGTAGTGCATGGCAAAATAGAATAGTCTAGGGTGTATTTTCTCAAAGAGTACAATAATCAAAAAGTCATAATCTGATTTAAGGGGGCTACTCTGAATCCTCCTCCTCCTCCTCCTCAATATCTCCTCCATCATCCTCCTCTATGAGTACAGGGTCAGGATCATCAGCCGGAGCTTAATAAGCTACAGGGTCCATGTGATAGAACTCACTGACCTCAGGAATAACAGTAGTATCAAGCTCGTGCGGATCAACAGGGAGATCATCGTCATCATCATCACTATCGTCCTCTGAGTCCTCCGAGCTGGAAGGAATGTATGAAGGGTTCTTGCTCCGGTATTTCTTCGATCCCCTCGTCTCCACGTCGACTCGAGCCCTTTTCCATCCCGGCTGGCTGGGAGAGGAGTCGTCATCTGAAGTTTGGGATCTACATTGCTCCTTCCAGAACTGGGCGCTCCTCTGTAGTTGCTCAATCATGTCTAAAGCTCCCGTGTAAGTTCGAGAAAGATGTCTGTAGGACTGAGTTGAGACCTGTTACAATCATACAACAAAAGAGATTAGGAGACAGGTCGTGATAATGAAAAAGGATGCTAACAGGTGCACATAATAAAGAAGGAAAGGTGACACTCACAGATCTAGAGCCCTCAGGAAGCTGGAGGTGAGGATGAATCCGGTTCATGTCAATGGGAGCTCGCCTCGCGTGATCATCGCCCCGATAGTCAAAGTATGGAGGAGGCAAAGGGGCTCTCGCTACATATCCGGATGACGGTCCTGCGCTCTGATCACCACGCCCTGCTATCCCCTGCGGTGACCGTAACCTCTCTGCAACATATGCAGTGTAGTCACCTCCCTCCTCAACATGATTGTAAGCTCCATCACACTGAATCAAAGTGGCCAAATCCTCTAACTTCCGACGGAACCACATGTCCTCTGGAGGATCAACAGGAACCTGAGCAATCCTATCCGGTCCATGCTGTCTATGGACTCTCTCGCCCAAGTATAGAGCATCCCCAGACAAACCCACCAGCAGCTTGCGACACTCTGTTAAGTGCGCAGCATAATCCAAACCCTGGTCGTCATATCGGCCAGTCCAGGGGAATAAGCTCAGTCGCTGAGGAGTCCCTCTGAGGCATAGCAGTGTGTCCTGATACGAGGCCGTAATCCTGCTGCTCACACTATCCATCCTGGTCTGTCTCCTGGTATCCCTCGTCCACCGTCTAAGAGCAGGGAAAGTAGTAGCAGGAAACTCATCCTGAATCTGCCATGCATAGCAGCCAAAGACCTCATAAGCCCAAGCCTGAAAAGAAGAAGAAGGAGTCAAACGGGGGAAATAATGATAGGGAATGACAGAGTTAAATGTGCAAAAGAGAAGAAGTCAAGATGAGAGAATACCTCAAAGGCCATGTGACAGCAGTTGAAGTACTTCGCCTTCCCCCTGCTGACATCATCTAGGGCCAAATACATCTCGGCTAAATCTGCCTCACCCCAGGACAGGTTCCCCACAGCATCCCAAGCTCTCAGAAGCTCCATCAGTGAAATTAGTGCAATAGACGCGCTGTTAATGAACAGCATATCAGAAAAACCCACCCATACAAAAGCTCTCTCTAATCTCTCGGCTCTCAGCAGAATCATCAAAAACAATAGGATAGTCTCTACTCTGCTCCCCAATCCGACCATGAAGCTCACCCAACTCGTATCCATTCCCCTTCTTGTCCTGGGGAATGAAACTGAGTAAGCCCATGAAGTCTGCATCAGTAAGAGGCTGGGGCTCAACAGCGAGTATGGGCTCAACAACATAAAGGGGCTCAGGAGAAATGGAATGAGTGAGTAGCCTCCCACCAAAACTCCCTAAACGCCTTCACGAGCTCCACACTCCTCTGTGTATCTTCGATGGCCTTCGCCATCTCAAAAAATTGCATCAACCCAATAGCATAGATCATGCCCTTAGGCGAATGTACCTGCTCCTGGATACCCGGTAAACTATCCCATAGTCTGCTGATCACCTCTGGAGAGCCTCTGGTGCGCAATCCCTGCAGGTAAGCCCAACACAAGTATGAATATCTCATTCTGTTCTTGAAAGCATGTCATGATAGCAAAATAAAAATCATTCTTTGGGTATGTCCCAATGTCCATCATATTTCATTATTTTTCTTCTTTATTTGCCCCAATTTTTATCAAAAGAATTGCTATTTATTTTCTGTCTCATCCTTTTTCAAATAAAAATAGGTTAAATCATATAATGTTGAATATGCATTTATCATCATATTTCTTAGTTCAATCCATGCAATTAGTTCATTATCCACACGCAAGTTCAGATTTGGTTAATTCATCTCAGCATAAAAATGCAAATTCATCCAACCAGTTTCATCCCAATAAAAAAAATTTCAAAACCTAGCAAGGGTTACAGGTAGATGCATACCACAGTTTTCTTCTCAGCAGCAGAGGTGTGTTCATTGAGCTGTGGGTAAAATTCTCCTCTCGAAGCTTGCGGAATGAACGGCCTTTGATTCCTTTGAACCCTTTTCCGTCGAGCAGCCAACTCGGTGTGTTGTGGAGCCTTGTTGGTAGGACGCATTCTAGGAGGCATTTTCCCAACTGAGTCAGACTCGAACTGCTTGGTTTCTCTTGATTCCTCTATCGATTTCTTGCTTATCTCCTCTCCTTCCCTTCTTTCTATTCGTCTCCCTCCCAAAGTTGAGAGTCAAAAATGATGACTGTTTGAATTTAAAAGGGGCTGTTCATATGGCGCATCCAGTCGTGCGACATACTTAGCCCATGTGGCTTATTTTTACAATTTTGCCCCTCTAGGCCCAATTTTATAATTTTTGCCCCCATGGCCTATTTTACAAACTTACCCCTATGACCCGTTTTATTATTTTTGCCCCTGGCATTTTCAATTTTATCTCTCAAATAATTCAAAAAATTATCGGGTCCTTCCCGCTTCTGTACAAAAATCATCGGGTCCTTCCCATTTCTTTAAAAAATCATCATCGGGTCATTCCCGTTTCTTTAAAAAATCATCATCGGGTCCTTCCCATTTCTTTAAAAAATCATCATCGGGTCCTTCCCGCTTCTTTACAAAAATCATCGGGTCCTTCCCGCTTCTATAAAAAAATCGTCGGGTCCTTCCCGCTTCTTTACGAAAAGTCATCGGGTCCTTCCCGCTTTCACTACCAGAAACAAGTGTTTTAGCGACGGAATCAACAGCGACGGACTTCCGTCGCAAAATAGCGACGGAAATTAAGCTTTAGCGACGGAATGATTTTGGCGTCAAATTTAGCGACGGAATTTAATTCCGCCGCTATATTCCGTTGCTAAAACGAATATTCCTCGAATATTCGTTTTATTACCGCCACTATTTTGGCGCTTGATTTACCGACGGAATATTCCGTCGCTACTTCTTTATCAGCGACGGAATTATTTCGCCGGTGAAAATATATTCTTTTTTTAATTTTTTTATTTATTAGCGGCGAAAATTTTCCGTCGGTGAAAATCAAATATTTTTTTTTGAAATATTACACCGACGGAATATTTCTGCCGCTGAATAATTAATTTTTTTTAATTATTCAGCGGCGGAATATTCCGTTGGTGATAATCAAATATTTTTTATTTTTTTTTGAAATATTACACCGACGGAATATTTTCGCCGCTGAATAATTAATTTTTTTTATTATTCAGCGGTGGAATATTCTGTCGGTGATAATCAAATATTTTTTATTTTTTATTTTTTGAAATAATACACCGACGGAATATTTTCGCCGCTGAATAATTAATTTTTTTTAATTTATCAGCGGCAGAATATTCCGTCGGTGATTATAAAATTTAATTTTTATAAATTTTTAGAACTAATTAACAAAATAACTAACTGAAAAACATTAAAATATTTAACTGAAACTTTAGAAAATTGACTGAAATTTCAAAAAACTAACTGAAATTTTGAAAAACTAACTGAAAACGTT
This sequence comes from Adenophora triphylla var. japonica, assembly GCA_022495995.1. Taxonomy (NCBI): domain Eukaryota; kingdom Viridiplantae; phylum Streptophyta; class Magnoliopsida; order Asterales; family Campanulaceae; genus Adenophora; species Adenophora triphylla. The sequence continues at coordinate 548,369 of JAFEMH010000066.1, forward strand.
AGAAAACTAACTGAAAACGTTAAAAAACTGACTGAAATTCTAAAAAACTAACTGAAAACGTTAAAAAACAGACTGAAATTTCAAAAAACTAACTGAAAACGTTATACCATATACTATATACCCTATACCCTAACCCCTAAACCCTAAACCCTAAACCCTAACCCCTAACTCCTAAACCTAATTCCCCTAAACTCTAAACCTAATTCCCCTAAACCCTAAACCCTAACCCCTAAATCCTAACCCCTAAACCCTGAACCCTAAACCCTGAACCCTAAACCCTGAACCCTAAACCCTAAACCCTAACCCCTAAACCCTAACCCCTAACCCCTAAACCCTAACCCCTTAATCCCTAACTCCTAAACCCAATTCCCCTAAACCCTAACCCCTAAACCCTAAACCCTAAGGGTATAGGATATAGTGTATAGGGTATAGGGTATATGGTATAGTGTATAGGGTATATGGTATAGGGTATAGGGTATAGGATATAAGGTATAGGATATAGGGTTTAGGGTTTAGGGTATAGTGTATAGTGTATAGTGTATATGGTATAGTGTATAGGGTATAGTGTATAATGTATAGGGTATAGGGTATAGTTTATAGGGTATAGGGTATAGGGTTTAGGGTTTAGGGTATAGTATATAGGGTATAGGGTATAGGGTATAGGGTATAGGGTATAGTGTATAGGGTTTAGGGTTTAGGATATAGTGTATAGTGTATAGGGTATAGTGTATAGGGTATAGGGTATAGGATTTAGGGTTTAGGATATAGTGTATAGGGTATAGGGTATAGAGTATAGGGTATAGGGTATAGGGTTTAGGGTTTAGGGTATAGTGTATAGTGTATAGGGTATAGGGTATAGGGTATAGTGTATAGTGTATAGGGTATAGGGTATAGTGTATAGTGTATAGGGTATAGGGTATAGGGTATAGGGTATAATAAACAATGATATTTATTAAATTAAAATTAATTAATATTTATGATTTATTTATTTTTTCAAAAATAATATTTATTGACTCATACTTATTTTTTTGACAGTAATTTAAAATAATTTCCATGTTTTATATAAATAAAAATAATGATATTTATTAAATTAAAATTAATAAATATTTATGATTTATTTATTTTTTAAAAAATAATATTTATTGACTCATATTTATTTTTTTGATAGTAATTTAAAATAATTTTCATGTTATATATAATATAAATAATGATATTTATTAATGATATTTATTCATTATAGCGGCGGAAATTTCCGTAGCTGAGGTTAATTAAACCAACGGCGGAAATTTCCGTCGGTGGTACATGCCACGTCATCGATCCATGTGAACGTAATTACCAGCGGCGGATTATCAGCGGCGGAATATTCCGTCGCTGAGGTAAAATATAAATAAACATTTTACGCCCTAAAATAATTTCAGTTTCTAAACACACTCTCTCTCTTCCCGCTTTCTCTCTCTTCCCCGACCGACGAGTTCCTTCCCTAGCTCTCAGACCACCGCCGTCGCCTCACCGCCGTCCCTCTCAACTCCACCGCCACCGCCGTGATAGCTGCCGCCGTCGCCTCACCGTTAGCTGCCGCCGTCTCCCTAGATCTGAAATTCTCTCTCTCTCTTCCCTCACCGAACAAGGTCAGTACTGAATCCAATTTGAGATTCCTTAGGATTGAGTTCAATCCAATTTGAGAGTAGTTAAATTGTTTTTTTCTACTTTTTAAATTACTGATTTTCAATGGGTTTTGATTATTTAATTATATCTTTTAATTTTGATTTGTCCCTGTTTTCTCTAAGTGTGGTTTTGGAAGGAGTACCAATCTATGAGTAGTGATTTTCTTAGATTGAGCTGATTTTTAACATTTTTCCATGATGGGTATGTGCGATTGTGTGGATTGGATTACTACAACCATCTGTTTGTTCCACTTTGCATTTAATTGTGTAAATTCAGGATGGCTGATATAGTTGGATTGTGTTCATTTTGCAATTTGCATTGTCTTTCCATGGAGTACCAATTCAAAATCTATGGCAGTTAAGAATATTTTATGCAAACCTTACAAACCCTTATTGTGTTAAAATTTTACATTTGATTACGTAAATTCTGGTGGTTGATGTTGTTGGATTGTGTTCATTTTGCATTATCTTTCCATTTCCAGTGCTTCTTGCCAAAGGTTCTCAGTATATATGAATGAAATTGATTTCTCAATTGTGCTAATATTTGCAATTAAGTCCCTCGTGGCCATTTCCAAGAGCTGCAATTCAAATGCTCTTGCAGTTAAGACTTATTAATACAATGATCAACTATAGCATTATGCATCTTACAAACCCTTAATGTATAAAATTGGGTAATTTGTGTATAATCTAGGCTACATAAAAACACAAAATCTAGGGAGAAACGCGTTTCTCCATAAGTTATGGAGAAACGGGTCCCGACATGTCGCGCGACAATGAGCTAGATAGCCAGAAACCTATGAAAGTGATATCCAGAAACCTTCAAATGAATATCCAGAAACCTTCAAAATGTTTACGGATATACATTTGAAGGTTTCTGATATCGAACCTTCAATAGCAATTTCTACGGATATGCCCCTAACACATTTACGGATATGCACCTAATAGTTTTACGGATATGCACCTACGGTTTACGGATATACATTTCACATCCTTCTGGCTATCAAATACAAAGCTTCTGGATATCAACTGCAAAGCTTCTGGCTATCAAATGCAAAGCTTCTGGATATCCAGAAGCTTTTGGTCTTGGCCTTGGGTTTTTTTTTTCTGGTTATCAAATGTAAAGCTTCTGGCTATGAAAAACACGTTTCTCCATAGTTACGAAGAAACGCGTTTCTCAACAGACGCACTCACATAAAAAACTAGGTGGTGCTTTATGGCATTAGGCTTCAGAACATTTTATAGGATATTGAGTCTAACTTAACATTGCAATGTGGAATGTTGGCAAGTAGCTACTACAGAAGATCCGCTCTAGATTTGACTGTCATGATTATTGCATCACAAATGTGTTGGTATTCTCAAATAAAGATATTGCATTACAACTTGTACGGGAAAGGTTAGAACCCTAATTGGAGATGAAGTGAGAGAATCTCACTTACTATGTTCTGGACGTGTAGTACCTGAAATCATAAAATGTGCTTTGAGAACCATAACTGAGAATAAAGAGTATCTATGAAGATTAATAATAGTTTAAAGTTTTATTTGTATTGTGAATGCTTTAGGTTATTAGAACTTTAAAGTTTTATATGTATTGTGAATGCTTTAGATTATTAATAGTTTAAAGTTTTATATGTATTGTGAATGCTTTAGATTATTAGAACTTTAAAGTTTTATATGTATTGTGAATGCTTTAGATTATTATTAATAGTTTAAAGTTTTATATGTATTGTGAATGCTTTAGATTATTAGAACTTTAAAGTTTTATATGTATTGTGAATGCTTTATATTATTAATAGTTTAAAGTTTTATATGTATTGTGAATGCTTTAGATTATTAGAACTTTAAAGTTTTATATGTATTGTGAATATATTGTTTCCTATTGTTAAAGTTGTATATTTTAATATTTTTACAGTAATACAGATATGAGTTCTAGTAGAAAGGGTAGGAAGACACGGCCCATCTACACATCTATTACTGGGACGCAACCGTCCCGATCCAGTACTGATGATGCCGATGTCGACCCTACACGCAGTAGTACTAGCTCCACCTCTGGGGCCGATACTCATACTGCTGTCGATTCTGAGGGGAGGATATTTGTCCGGATATCGTCACTTTATGACCAGTAAGTAACTCTTCATTAATTTGATATAAGTTGGTTCCTTTTTGTTTTATATATAATTCATTATTTAAGTTAAAATGTTATTGTATAAATATACTTGGCAGGTTTGTAGGTGGATACCCTACCCCAGGGACTAAGATCGGGCAGTATTGACGGTCTAGGCTCATGACAGAGTTTTGGGCCAACTGGAAATCATTGCCAGCGGGGCAGAAGGAGGATGCGTGGGAGGAGTTTAAGGTAATGTGTTAATGGTTTTTATTTAAAACTTAAATGTTAGTTTGTTATTAAAATGTTATAATTAATAATGATTATACTCTTTTAGTTTTGTAATGTTATCATTATATGTTGTAGGAGAAATATTGTTGGGCGCCGGAAATCGACGAGGCGACGACTAGATTTGTTTTCGATAAACAGGCTCACAAGCTATTTAGGGATCATATTGGTAACATATTTATCTATCCTTAATTAGTTCAATTAACAATGATTATACTCTTTTAATTTTATAATGTTATCATTATATGTTTAAGAGATATTCATATTTTTATAGGTAACACGAAGAGACAATTTTATACTAAGCGGCTCGAGGTGAAACAACAGCCCTTGACACCTTCTTGGATGACCGAGGAGGTGTTTCTTCAATTTTGCGAATATTGGGGGTCGGATGCGGCGAAGGCTTTATCCGAACAGGCTAAGGCAAATAGAGCAGGCTCCTCGGGGTCGGCGACGAAGCATACCATGGGGACGATCCCGGTCGGCGAGCATCACTACCGCATGGTATGTATGTTAGTTTAAATGTAGTAGTGTATGCATGCTTTTAAATAGGTTTATGTACGTATGTTAACTGGGAGCCATGTTGATGCTATAAAATCCATGGTTTTAGTGTAAATGTAGTGTATGCATGCTTTTAAATCAGTTTAAATGTTTCATTTATACAATTTCAAAGTAATAATCTCGCTTATTTTATTTATAGGAAAGGGATCATGGTCCGAATGTCAGTTTGTTGGATGTTTACGCTAGCACCCATCTTCGGACTCCTACAGCACCCGATCAACCTCCGCAATGGGTTGACGATCGCTCTGCTAATGCCTTTGTAAGTAAACTATCATTAAATGACTTGATTTTGAATATGTAAATTTATTTATGCCCCTTACATTGTGTATATGATTATAATTGTTTGTTTTATTTTGACAGAGTGCATATCAAGCCGCCGTTCTTCCCGAAGGAACGCCTCCCGGCCAGCCCATTCCCTTCGTGCCTGATGTTTGGCGCTCGGTCACCTCTGAGGGACATCCAAAGAGAGGAGACCGAGTGTTAGGGATGGGGGATTACGGGAAGCAATGCCCGTCGACGTTGACCGGCCGTCGGCCAAATGTTGTCCCGACCACGTATCATGATCCGAGGGTCGACACTCTGCAGGCTGAGTTGGCTGAGGAGAGACTCGAGCGGGCAAAGCTTGCGGAGGCTTTGGCGGCTCAGGTGCAGATGCAGGAGGAGAATGATCGGCGTCATGCAGAGACTGAAAGAAAATTGGCGTTGTTGATGGCTCGTATGGACCAGGACCACCAGGGTAATTTTTAGTCTCCCCCCTAATTCCCCCCGAGTTGATTACGTACTATTTTAGACTTGTTTGTAATAACATTTGTGATATTTGGTACCCACGGGAGCCCCGGCCCCCTCCTCCCTCCCTCGATCCCCCCTCCCGAGTTTAAGTACTATTTTAGACTTGTTTGTAATAACATTTTTCATATTTGGTACCCGCGGGAGTCCTGCCCCCACCCCCCTCCCCCACTCCCCCACCCTCTCCCCCTTCCCCCCCTCTCCCCTCCCGATTTGGTACGGTGATATTTAGTTTAGTTTGGTACGCTGATATTTGGTTTTTAGTTTTATAGTTTTAGTTTTATAAATTGAATTGTTATATCAGGTACAAAAAAATTTGGTTAATTGATATTTTAAATTATTTTTTTTAATTTATTTCAGTATCAGCGACGGAAATTTTCGTCGCTGAAATTAATTTATTTTTTAATTTTTATTCCAGCGACGGAAATTTCTACCGCTATATCAATCAATTTTAATTTTTATTTAATTTAATTTTTATTTTCACCGGCGGATATTTCCGTCGCTGGAATAAAAATTAATTAAAATAAATTAATTTCAGCGACGGAAATTTCCGTCGCAGTAATTAATTTATTTTAATTAATTTTTATTCCAGCGACGGATATTTTCGCCGCTGAAATGAAATTTTTATTAAATTAAATTGATTTAACAGCGGAAATTTCCGTCGCTGATGTCAGTAAATCACCGGCGGAATTAATTCCGTCGGTATAATCAAAATATACCGACAGAATTTGAGTCGTCGGTGATCAGCGGCGGGACAATAGCGGCGGACCACCGACGGAATTTTTCCGTCGGTGTTTAATTTTAGCGACGGAATTTTGGCTTTAGCGACGGAAATTTCCGTTGCTAAAATCTGTTTTTCTGGTAGTGTTTTTTTACGAAAATTATCGGGTCCTTCCCGTTTCTTTACAAAAAAAAAAGTCATAGGGTCCTTCCCACATCTTTATAAGTAAACCATCGGGTCCTTCCCGTTTCTTTACGAAAAAAACCCTCGGGTCCTTCCCGTTTCTTTACAAAAAACCTCGGGTTCTTCCCGTTTCTTTACAAAAATCATCGGGTCCTTCCCGCTTCTTTACCAAAAAACCATCGGGTCCTTCCCATTCTTCACTAATGAATCCTCGGGTCTATCTCTCTTGTCACAATCACTGGGCGACTTCCCCTTGATAGTCACTAGTTCGAACTACAATCCGGCTTGATTCCCTCCTAGGGATACGTAGGAATCCTTTCTTCAAAGGTCCAGCCATTTGACCATTTCGGTCTTTCTTCGGTTTGAGGCACCGTAAGTTCTCACTTGTTCGAACTACGGTCTGGCTTGATTCCTTCGGGATACGTAGGTAGCCTACTTTAGGTTCATCCACTCAACCTCCTTGGTCACCCAATCCGTCTCGGCAGTTCGTCATATTGGATCCTTTTTATCGACAACCCCACTTGCCTTGCAAGTGCTGTTGCCGAGGGGCTTCTGTAAGTACCCAAATCTGGCTCATGCCTTCCGGTTAAGTTTCCCGGCGATTCCACAAACTTTCATAAAGTTCAGGGGCGATTCGGGAACTTTTCCAAGCTTTCCAAGAAGGAAGGACCTGCTAGGAATTAAAATTCCAGGCAGGACCTCGCTGGAAAGGGCATTCTAGAATCTGCCACCTTGCAGGTTTCTAGAAGGAAAATGGTTGAGGCATGTCCGATCTCAACCTTTCACGGTCCAATCTCCAAATCTCTAATCGCGACCTTCACGGTCCGATCTCTGATCTCGACCTCTCACGGTCACATCTCCAATCGCTACCCTCACGGTCCGATCTCCGCTCTTCGATTCCGACCTCTCACGGTCAAATTTCCAATCAAGACCCTCCCGGTCTGATCTTCAATCTCCAACCGAGACCTTTCACGGTCCAACCTCCGATATCAATCTTTCGTGGTCAAATAGGCAATCCCGACCTTTCACGGTCAAGTCTCCAATCAAGACCCTCACGGTCCAATTTTCAATCTCGACCTTTCACGGTCAAATCCTTCCCGATCAATTAGGATTAGGAGAAAATGTGTTTTAAGCAAAATTTAAGCAAATAAGTGCATGTTACTTGAGCCTTCAGCCTAAACACTTACCTCCGAGCCTAAACCTCGTCCACCCCCAAGTCTAAACCTTGCCTATCTCTTTTCCGCAGCGAGAAAGAAGTGGGTGAGAATACCGGGTCAGCGGCTTTCCAGTGCGGAAACCTCAGGTTCAGACAGTTCAACAGAATCATCAGTTTTGCCTACTCAGAGGTTTAGAATGGCAGATATGACAGAAAATAGTGATGGTGAAGGAAATCCGATGATTAGGAAGGAAGAGTTAGTCCTAGCTTTGGAAAATGCCCATAAGGTTCATGAAGAGCAGCTGGCCATGCTTATTGGTGCTCTCCGCCGTCATGGAGTTCATGTAACAGTTGAGGCAAATGGTTCTTTGGTCATGATTGAAGATGAAACTTCAGAAACAGTGATCTCAGTCCCTCCATCCTATAACCAATACCCTCCGTCATATAACCAATACCCTCCATCCTACTGCCAATACCTTCCTCCATCCACATATGATCCCTTACCAAGGACTACTCCTCTTCAGTCCTTTCCAACATCCCCGGCCATTAGGGCTCCATCGCCCTCAGCTCCCCAGAACGGATTGGGCTTCATCACACCTGTTCCTCAGTTTCAGCGATACCTGCTAGTTTATGCTCAAGCTTCACATAATCAGTCTGAGCCATGTGGCTATGTTCTGAGACCTCTATACTCACCTTAATGTAATCATGAGTTTCTAAAAGAAAATCCAGATGCCTCAAGTTTCCAGTCGTCATCCACCGTACTTAGTGAATTCACCCGTCAGTTTCACCAGTCTACTGCTGTAGTTCCCTCTACTGATGAAAGTCTTGTTGCTAGTTCTAGTAACTCGAGTGTTCTCGTTGACCCCCATGTGGAAATATTGATGGAGCAAGTGAAACAAATGCAAGGAAAGCTTGATCTCATGATAAGTACCAGCACTCCCTCGACCCAAGATGTCGAACCAGGCAAAGAAATGATTCTACCTTGCAAAACCCAATGCCACCAGCACCAAGCAGCAACTGCACCCAACTCAATTCCAGTTCCTCACAAAGGAAAGAATGTCACAGCCTCCTTCAGACAAATCCAACAATGGAACCAATTGAACAATGGAAATCCAAGTCTTGAGAACAACAATGTCTCCCGAAAACTCTGCTCCCTTAATTATGACAATGTGAAGATGCCTTTAAGCAAGATGCTAGAAGAGCTAATGAAAGAAAAGCTGATAAAGCCACTGGAGAATTGGAAGCCCAGGGACCCTAACATTCGGTTGGATGAGTCTAAGCATTGTCTTTTCCACTAGTACCACGGGCACGACACTGATGATTGCCGTTATTTGAGGCATGAGATCCAGAAGTTGATAGAAGATGGAAAGCTCGAGAACCTCCATGAGCCAAAAACAGAAAGCCATATTCATAATGGTAAGAGATCGAATCAAGAAGTGCTAGGTCAGAAACGTCATGTTGATGATTTTGGGATGCCCATAAGCAAAGTTTTTGACGATTTGGTGAGACAAGGCCTTCTCAAACCTCTCGAGAATTATCAGCCGAGGAACCCACGTAACCTTGACAGGACCAAGTTATGTGAATACCACAATCATCATGGTCACACGACAGACAAGTGTCTGACTCTGAAGAAAGAAATCCAAGGATTGATCTACGAAGGAAAGCTCAAGTTTCCTGGCAGTCCAACCAGCGAAGAGTAGCTAGGCTAGGGGTTACCTATCCTTGAGCAAGATTAAGAAATAAAATAGTCTCTCAGTCAACTTTCGTAGGTTCTAGTACTTTCCTCTTTCAATCAAGTCCTCCTCGGACATTGTAATTAATCTTAAATCTTCTATAAAAGAGTCTTTTTCTTTCCTCGCTAGACTTAAGGCATTATTTGCACACCTACATTACATTTAATGAAATGGTTTTATTTTATATGATCACTTGCATTGCTCAACAAATAATCTCTCGAAATAATTAACGCTCTGATTAATCGGTGTGAGAAGTCAACTAATGCCTTCCCCATACAATTTCCTTACCTCACAAAAGGCCTCCATCAAGCCATACACTTTCCTTACCTCACAAAAAGCCTTCATCAAGCCATACGCCTCCCAAATCATGTCCTCATCGTTACCTTGACCAAGTCAACGATGGCGTCAACATCAAGGAACAACAAAAGGCCACTCAGCTTTGAAAGATTGACCACATGTCGACAACAACCTAGGAGCTTGCCTTCGACCTCAAGGGCATCAAGAAAGTTCAAGCAGGAGTTTGCCTTTGCCCTCATGTGTTTAAATAAAATTATAAGAGGAGTGCATAAAGAGTAATACCCAGCTAGGATAAAAACCTTGAAAAAGGATGGTCTAGGCAAAAAACAGGGTTGCACATAAAAAAAGAAGAAAAGAAAAAAAATATAGTGAAAAAAAAGAGTAATACCCAGCTAGGCTAAAAACCCTGAAAAGGACGGTCTAGGCAAAAAACAGGGTTGCACATAAAAGAAAAAAAAGAGTCAAAGCTCAAAGAAGGAAACAATGGAGCGGTCAAGGCAAAGACAGAAACATTTCATAAGCCCTTAGGTATATGCAAATTCTTTCTGTCCCAATGAAAGATAAAAATCAAGGAGCAATTGAAGCAGCCATCCAAAAATGACTTGGTCAAGGAATCATCCCGAGGCCCATGCCTCATCATCCAACCTTCTCATTCGAGTCTTTCCACTAAAGGAACCACAAATCCCATTTCCCAAAACCAAACACAGTTCAGCCGAAGCCGAACTACGGCGACCTGAGCTCCTCACAATGAGGGGAACGTAGGAAACTAGAAATGGTCCGGTCATAAACATATCCATATTTCAGAAGATCCGGTCTCATTAGTGGCCTTTCCCATAAACATATCTGAATTCCAGAAAACCCGGTCTCATCAAAAGACCTCTCTATACACAGACCTTTCTTTCACACATAGCTAACCTTGATCCACGACATCGATTAACTTTCTCCTCATGATTAATCAAAACGTTTGTTCGTATCGAGATTAGTTGTTGAATAACCCGAACATTAATAAAGGGTTTTAAGCAATCTTGTGATCATTGCAAATAAAACAAGTTTTCAAATGTCTTGACAAGTCTTCTCTTTCTACATCTTAGGAAAAATAGTGCTAAACACTGATTTTCTGTCAGCGGGGGCTTCCATACACTTTTACCAACCTTTCTACGCTTATACTCTCTCAAAAGAGTCAAACCCAAAGCGAGTTTTTGTGCCTACGTCGAATAAGGCCATCAAAATAACACAAAATCAGGATCTATTCCCACCTTTCGAAAAATATGCCCCTGCATGTATAAACTTCTAAAATTCTCTTCTTCCACATCTTCTTAAGATTGACTGAGTGACTAAAGAAAATAAGAAAGTAAGTACGAAAGGATAGGTTTTCCCTTTTCTGCTACAATTCGCATTAGGGATGCCTTGAAACTTTTCAAGGTTGGGGCTTCGCAAGGCCATTTCTTTAGACTGGGGCTTCTTTAGTCATTGTTGGGTTCGCATCGGGTTCCTCAAGAAGAGAGATTGGGTCACTTCGACATTTGCTTTAGTCTTTGATTCTAAAAGCCTGTCAGTGTCAGCTTCAGGTGCCAATTAAAACCCGAGGTTTAAACCCAGTATCAACCCAAGAGGGAATTCTGGTCCACGTTGATAACATCTCAGCAACAACAACAGTCCAGTCCGCACCCAAGGGATACAACCCCATCCTCTCAAAACCTGCATAAAAATCATTTCCCAAACACATTTCATATATATATCCTGGCCTAATTTCCGCCACATTTCCACACAAAAAATCATCCTGAGGCTCAAGTAAAGTGCCAATTACTAATGATAACACTTTCTCCCAAAATCCCTCCGTTATTTCCGTTATGACGGAATAACGCCAGGTGACAGCCTTCGAATTGTCAAAATCCAACTTTAGCTACCTCTATCTCCTTAATAGCGAAGTATGCTTTAGTATTTCCAACTTTAGCTACCTCTATCTCCTTGATAGCGAAGTACGCTTTAGTTTTTCCAACTTTAGCTACCTCTATCTCTTAGATAGCGAAGTACGCTTTAGTTCTTCAACTTTAGCTACCTCTATCTCTTAGATAGCGAAGTACGCTTTAGTTCTTCAACTTTAGCTACCTCTATCTCCTTGATAGCGAAGTACGCTTTAGTTTTTCCAACTTTAGCTACCTCTATCTCTTAGATAGCGAAGTACGCTTTAGTTCTTCAACTTTAGCTACCTCTATCTCTTAGATAGCGAAGTACTCTTTAGTTCTTCAACTTTAGCTACCTCTATCTCTTAGATAGCGAAGTACGCTTTAGTTTTTCCAACTTTAGCTACCTCTATCTCTTAGATAGAGAAGTACGCTTTAGTTCTTCAACTTTAGCTACCTATATCACTTAGATAGCGAAGTACGCTTTAGTTCTTCAACTTTAGCTACCTATATCTCTAAGATAGTGAAGTACGCTTTAGTTCTTCAACTTTAGCTACCTCTATCTCTTAGATAGCAAAGTATGCTTTAGTTCTTCAACTTCAGCTTCCTCTATCTCCTCGATAGCGAAGTACGCTTTAGTTCTTCAACTTCATCTACCTCTATCTCCTCGATAGCGAAGTACGCTTTAGTTTCCCAACTTTAGCTACCTCTATCGCCTCGATAGCGAAGTACGCTTTAGTTTCTCAACTTTAGCTACCTCTATCTCCTCGATAACGAAGTACGCTTTAGTTTCCCAACTTTAGCTACCTCTATCTCCTTGGTAGCGACGTAAGCTTTAGTTTCATAAGGTGACAACCTCCATTAATTGTTAAATAAGGTGACAACCTCCATTAATTGTCAAATAAGGTGACAACCTCCATTAATTGTCAAATATGGTGATAATCTCCATTAATTGTCAAATCAAATAAGGTGACTCCTTATTTGAAATCAGTGCAATAGAATCCCAATAGCATAGATCATTCCCTTAGGCTGGGGCTCAACAGCGAGTATGGGCTCACCCCAGGACAGGTTCCCCACAGAATCCCAAGCTCTCAGAAGCTCCAACAGTGAAATCAGTGCAATAGACGCGTTGTTAATGAACAGCATATCAGAAAAACCCACCCATACAAAAGCTCTCGCCAATCTCTCGGCTCTCAGCAGAATCATCAAAAACAACAAGATAGTCTCTACTCTGCTCCCTAATCCGACCATGAAGCTCACCCAACTCGTATCTATTCCCCTTCTTGTTCTGGGGAATGAAACCGAGTAAGCCCATGAAGTCTGCATCAGCAAGAGGCTGGGGCTCAACAGCGAGTATGGGCTCAACAACATAAAGGGGCTCAACAGTAAATGGCAATCCTGTAATGGCTGCGAAGTCATATGGTGTAACCGTCGCCTCGCCCCAGGAGAAATGGAATGAGTGAGTAGCCTCCCACCAAAACTCCCTGAACGCCTTCACGAGCTCCACACTCCTCTGTGTATCTCCGATAGCCTTCACCATCTCAAAAAATTGCACCAACCCAATAGCATAGATCATTCCCTTAGGCGAATGTACCTGCTCATGGCTACCCGGTAAACTATCCCATAGTCTGCTGATCACCTCTGGAGAGCCTCTGGTACCAATCCCTGTAGGTAAGCACAGTACAGGTATGAATATCTCATTCTGTTCTTGAAAGCATGTCATGATAGCAAAATAAAAATCATTCTTTGGGTATGTCCCAATGTCCATCGTATTTCATTATTTTTCTTCTTTATTTGCCCCAATTTTTATCAAAAGAATTGCTATTTATTTTCCGTCTCATCCTTTTTCAAATAAAAATAGGTTAAATCATATAATGTTGAATATGCATTTATCATCATATTTCCTAGTTCAATCCATGCAATTAGTTCATTATCCACACGCAAGTTCAGATTTGGTTAATTCATCTCAGCATAAAAATGCAAATTCCAACCAGTTTCATCCCAATAAAAAAAATTTCAAAACCTAGCAAGGGTTACAGGTATATGCATACCACAGTTTTCTTCTCAGCAGCAAAGGTGTGTTCATTGAGCTGTGGGTAAAATTCTCCTCTCGAAGCTTGCGAAATGAACGGCCTTTGATTCCTTTGAACCCTTTTCCGTCGAGCAGCCAACTCGGCGTGTTGTGGAGCCTTGTTGGTAGGACGCATTCTAGGAGACATTTTCCCAACTGAGTCAGACTCGAACTGCTTGGTTTCTCTTGATTCCTCTATCGATTTCTTGCTTATCTCCTCTCTTTCCCTTCTCTCTGTTCGTCTCCCTCCCAAAGTTGAGAGTCAAAAATGACGACTGTTTGAATTTAAAAGGGGTTGTTCATATGGCGCATCTAGTTGTGCGACATACTTAGCCCATGTGGCTTGTTTTTACAATTTTGCTCCTGTAGGCCCAATTTTACAATTTTTGCCCCCATGGCCTATTTTACAAACTTACCCCTGTGGCCCGTTTTATTATTTTTGCCCCTGGAATTTTCAATTTTATCTCTCAAATAATTCAAAAATTTATCGGGTCCTTCCCGCTTCTGTACAAAAATCATCGGGTCCTTCCCGTTTCTTTAAAAAATCATCATCGGGCCCTTCCCATTTCTTTAAAAAATCATCATCGGGTCATTCCTGCTTCTTTACAAAAATTATCGGGTCCTTCCCGCTTCAATACAAAAATCGTCGGGTCCTTCCCGCTTCTTTACGAAAAGTCATCGGGTCCTTCCCGCTTTTTTTACGAAAATTATCGGGTCCTTCCCGTTTCTTTACAAAAAAAAAAAAGTCATAGGGTCCTTCCCACTTCTTTATAAGTAAACCATCGGGTCCTTCCCGTTTCTTTACGAAAAAAATCCCTCGGGTCCTTCCCGTTTCTTTACAAAAATCATCGGGTCCTTCCCGCTTCTTTACCAAAAAACCATCGGGTCCTTCCCATTCTTCACCAATGAATCCTCAGGTCTATCCCTCTTGTCACAATCACTGGACGACTTCCCCTCGATAGTCACTAGTTCGAACTACGATCCGACTTGATTCCCTCCTAGGGATACATAGGAATCATTTCTTCAAAGGTCCAGCCATTTGACCATTTCGGTCTTTCTTCGATTTTAGGCACCGTAAGTTCTCACTTGTTCGAACTACGATCTAGCTTGATTCGTCCGGGATACGTAGGTAGCCTACTTTAGGTTCAGCCACTCGACCTCCTTGGTCACCCAATCCGTCTCGGCAGTTTGCCAGATTGGATCCTTTTTATCGACAACCCCACTTGTCTTGCAAGTGCCGTTGTCGAGGGGCCTCTGTAAGTACCCAAATATGGCTCATGCCTTTCGGTTAAGTTTTCCGGCGATTCCCCGAACTTTCATAAAGTTCAGGGGCGATTCGGGAACTTTTCCAAGCTTTCCAAGGAAGGAAGGACCTGCTAGGAATTAAAATTCCAGGCAGGACCTCGCTGGAAAGGGCATTCTAGAATCTGCCACCTTGCAGGTTTCTAGAAGGAAAATGGTTGAGGCTTGTCCTGTCGTGCGACATACCATGCCTTGATAAATTCCAGTTCGCCACCTTGCATGCTTCTTGAAGGAAAACGGTTATGGCTCGTAATGTCGTGCGACATACCAAGCCACTCCCATGCAGCCTATAAATAGAGGCCTGCACCTCTCATTTTAGGATCCTCTTTTCATTCCTTAACATTACTCCGCCCAAATTACGTCTAATACACACAAAACCAGCCCTAATCCCCTATTAACCCACTCTCATATACACACCAAAAATCAATCTTTATATGATCCCTTTTTTTCTTGGTCCTATACCACATACACATAGAACCAACGGTTCTCATTGAATCCAGGTTTGATATCAGCTCCAGAGGCTGATGTTTGAAGGCTCCTATATCTAACTTGATATAGGAGTCGTGGTCTTCAAGGGTAACGCTCTCTTTCCTTCTCTCACTCTTTCAAATACATATGGTTTAATCAACCAAATAGCCTTAAATACGATATAGTGGCTGAGATCTAATCATGGCATATCTATTCCAGCCATAAATCTTTTAGATCTGTAGTTTTTTCCATAGTATTTCATGTAATCTAGTTATCTTAATATAGATTTGCATAAACACTAGAGATGAGTGTGGATCCCTCATATTCACACCCTCTCGACATGTTTATTATTGATACACATGCTCTCTGAGATCCATTTGTGATGCAACTTGACTATATTGTTGCTTTCCTGTGTCTGTAAATGTGTCTGTAAAAAGTCTCTGCAAATGGCTAAAGGTGTCACGCGACACAACTTGTCATGCAAGTCCTGTGTCACGCGACAACACAGGCCAGTCTGCAGAAACTTTCTCCTTTCAGTTGTAATCTGATTTTAATCTTTTCCCGTTGTAATCTGATGTCCATCTGTACTTTAAATATCATTTCCCCCACACAAAGGATTCATCGGGGATCCTCTCCCAAGGATGAACAAGGGTCCACCCGTGGCTTGTTCTAGGGAAGATCCACCGTATGATGATGTGAAGTCCCTTTTTCTTTGTACATAAAAATGCAATCTTTATTTTAAATGTCGTTCCCTCATTGTCCCTTGTGGTTGGATCACTCTCCGAGGATTGTCTAGTGACCTTCTTAAGGCACGAAAGACATAGGACGAGTATAAAGATCCAATCTTTATACCCCTCCCCTTAGTCCCTTTGGTACTTGAAGCATCCCGTGGGGTGGATCGGTGTAAAGGTTTCATCTTTACATCGTTTCCTCCACTAAAAATGCCATAGTAAAAGTCTCTTTAGAAGTGGACGAACCTTAGCCCCTACATCTTCGATCATCACTTGAGACGAGCATAAATGTCCCTACTAAGCTCAAATCATCTCAAGATGTAGGATTGATGGGCAAAGGCTCTTCCTTTCCAAAGAGTCTCATTCTTGGACTATAAAAAGGTGTCCCTCTATTCCGATCACATATGACCTTGTCCCAAAGAACGTTGGTTTAAAACACACCAAGGCTTTCAAGCCTAATATGGTTGATTATCTCAACAGGAGGGCGAAAAAGGTCACTTAATGATGATCATAAGTCCAAGATGAGCACGGGATCAAAATCCCGAACACATCAAATCCAAGGAATTCCGAGCGAAAACCAACTCAAATGGTTTATACATCCGAAAGATAACTTGGCACATTCCCTCCCTTTTCAAATCACACACACACATGAGAGCACAAAAATAGCACGAAAATCGAATCTAGGGAGACTTGCCTTTGGCAAGGCTTCTTGGGTGAACGCCAAACGCTCTTCCCAAGGAGTAACTTAACCTCCAGACCCTATTCCTTTTTTTTTAAAGTTTTGAGGAAATCAAAATGGCGTGGCGACTTCGTTTTTTCAATTAAACTGTATGTCTTCAAACTGAGGTGAAGCGGTGACCCCTTATACGAGAAAGCGGTTCAGAAAACCCGCGATCTTGGGCCCACATTCACACATATAGGACCCTCGCCCGGGGTTGTCCACCCTGGGATGTCGAAATACAGGTGCAAAACGAGGGGCTTATAGACGTACTGATGGAGCCCCCTGATCGAGGATCTAGAGTAGTTGCGAAAAAGAAGGGCAACCTTTTCCAACCAAATAGAAATAATTAAAAGACATTGTTTTAAGTAAACATGAAGATTCTTAATTGCATATTTGAATGTGCGCTCGCCGAAAAAAATAGAAATAGGGAGTCGCCACGCCATTTTAAGAGGAAACATTAAAAACCTTTTTTAGAGAGAAAATGGGTTCGGGGGTCAAGTTACGTGTTGGGAAGAACCGAGAGTTCACCCAACACGCCTCGTCCGTAGACGAGTCTTTCAATTGTTCAACATTCAAATCATCCAAATGTGTGTGCAAAGTGTGTATGACAATATATGTATAAAATGCATAAACGTGCTTTATTTTATTTCTCAACAAGGGGGAAATACAATTTGTAAGCCATTGACTCTGGGAGGCTACATCCCACTTTACATCGAAAACCAAACAGAACAGGATTTACAACTGAAAGGATGATCCTCTGCAGATGGTCACCATGTGTCGCGTGACACAGGACATGCTAGGCACGATGTGTCGCGTGACACATGTTTACCGTTTGCAGGGACCTTACATTTTGTAATACAGAAGCAACAGATACCAAGACAGATTAAAGGATCAAACCAAACCAGCTCAGATACCAACAAATATATAGTGGATTGACCAAGGGGATGTGGATATAGGGAGATCCACACTCCCTTGGCCAATAAACAACAAATCTCACAATTCACATTATGAACATCCACAAAACCAAGCAAAGCTAATTAAACAGAGAGATCGGCAGTTGGGACTTGATAATTGAGGACAGTCGGAGTCCAATTATCAAGTCCGGAAACAATTATGCAATGAGGCAAATAAACTGTAAATGAGGTAAAGGTGAGGAAATCGTTACCCTCGTAGTCCACGAATTCTATACCACGTTAGGTATGGAATTCTTCAATCGGCTTCGGAACAGTTTCAGATCTCGGATTGAATGACTGTGCAATTCCCAGCAAACTGTGCACGTATGTTAAATGAACACACTGGAAACAGAGAGAGAGTTGAGGGAGGTATTGAACGGTGGTTGCCAACTCGGTGCAAATTGAACAGAGAGAGAGACGCCGGGATTGGAATAAGGCCGGAGGAATAACAGGTAAGGTTGGCCGTTGTTTTGGACGGAGTAGGTGGTGGTGCACAGCTTAGGGGTTAGAACAGGGCGGCGTCAGTGGTTTAACGGCTTGGGACTGGAATTGGCGTTGGAGTTGCCGGATTTAGCTTGAACAGGGGAAGCGGTTGTAGAGAGGGTTGGTTTAGGGTTGTCGCCGGTGGTGTTCTGGACAGGGAAGGTCGCAGGGGCGGCGCTAGCAGGTGTAATGACTGGATTTTTGGTGGTTTTGGGTCGCTGTGGGTAGAAGAGAACGGAGATGGCGATTGGCGATTTGGGTGAGGGGAATCGGCGTTGGTCGTGGATTGAGGGAGAGGTCGCCGGTTAATTGGAGAGAGGGAGAGGTTGCCAGTTAATTGGAGGTAGAATGGTGGTGGTTTAACGGCTTAGATTGGCGATGTTTGGGGGAGCGGTAGTTAGCGGCTTAAAGGTTGTAACAGGGGAAGGAAATTGTCGTTGGTAGAGAGAGAGTTGAGGGAGAGCTTAGATTGAGGGGGTTGATTGGGGAGATTGGGTCACCAGAGATTGGGTTTTAAATGGGGAAGAGGTCGCCGGTGTTGGATTTGGAAGAGGGAGGAGCTTGGCCGAGGTCGCCGGTGTTGAGGGAGAGAACAGGTGAAGGTTTGGCCGGAGATTGGTGAGGCTAGGTTGAGGTTGATGATGGAGGTTGGCCGGCGAATTGGTTGGAGGAGGTTGCCGGTTGATTGAGGAGCTTGAGGGACGGCAATGGAGGCCTTTGCGGATAGAGAGAGAGGGAAGAGAGAGAAAGTGAATCTGAGTGTGTGTGTGTGTGTGTGAGAAATATGTGAGAGCTCCCCCTTCAAATGAACAGAATATTGCAATTTATACGTAAATTGGGATTGAGATTTATTTTGTCGCACGACCAAACGCTTCCAATTTCCATGCTTCAAGCTGTCGCACGACGGGCCACGTCTATAACCCTTTTTTGGCGCCAAAACTGATTCTGGAAGCTTCCTAGGTAATACCCAAAAAGTTCAAAACAGTTTTATTCCCTCTAGGTCCTTTAACTCGAGCAAAGTACAAAAAAGTACTTCCTTCGCGAGAAACATATGAAATGTTTCCGGAAGTCTCGGAATGGACCGGGAATTTACCAAAATGCCCCTAAATGCCATTTTATTACTTAAAATGCATCTGGAAAGGTCGCGAATTTAAATTGGTGTACTTACAGAGCCCCTCGGCAACGTCACTTATGGAAGAAGTGAGGTTGTCGATAAAATAAGACCCAATCCCAATGAGCGGCTGGGGAAAGAAGCGGAGGGCTAGACGGTGAGCTGGGGAAAAGGATGGCTGGACCTTTTGAGAAAGGATTCCTACGTATCCCGGGGAGGGAATCAAGCCAAATCGTAGTTCAACAAAGAGGTGGCGCTAACGAGAGGCCACGGGCTTTGTACCCAAAAGAAGTGAGAACGT
Organism: Adenophora triphylla var. japonica; assembly: GCA_022495995.1. Taxonomy (NCBI): domain Eukaryota; kingdom Viridiplantae; phylum Streptophyta; class Magnoliopsida; order Asterales; family Campanulaceae; genus Adenophora; species Adenophora triphylla. The sequence continues at coordinate 567,901 of JAFEMH010000066.1, forward strand.
ATGGTGCCTCAAACCAAAGAAGTGAGAACGTATGGTGCCTCAAACCAAAGAAGTGAGAACGTATGGTGCCTCAAACCAAAGAAGTGAGAACGTATGGTGCCTCAAACCAAAGAAGTGAGAACGTATGGTGCCTCAAACCAAAGAAGTGAGAACGTATGGTGCCTCAAACCAAAGAAGTGAGAACGTATGGTGCCTCAAACCGAAGAAGTGAGAACGTATGGTGCCTCAAACCGAAGAAGTGAGAACGTATGGTGTCTCAAACCAAAGAAGTGAGAACGTATGGCGTCTCGGACCGAAGAAGTGAGAACGTATGGTGCCTCAAACCAAAGAAGTGAGAACGTATGGTGCCTCAAACCAAAGAAGTGAGAACGTATGGTGTCTCAAACCAAAGAAGTGAGAACGTATGGTGTCTCAAACCAAAGAAGTGAGAACGTATGGTGTCTCAAACCAAAGAAGTGAGAACGTATGGTGCCTCGGACCAACTTTAAAACGACGTGAGACCTATGGCGTCTCGAACCAATTTTGAAAATAACGTGAGATCTATGGTGTCTCGAACCAATTTTAAAAATAACGTGAGATCTATGGCGTCTCGAACCGATTTTAAAAATAACGTGAGATCTATGGCGTCTCGAACCAATTTTAAAAATAATGTGAGATCTATGGCGTCTCGAACCGATTTTAAAACAACATGAGACCTATGGTGTCTCGGACCGATTTTAAAAATAACGTGAGACCTATGGTGTCTCGGACCGATTTTGAAACGACGTGAGACCTATGGCATCTCGAACCAATTTTTAAAAATAACGTGAGATCTATGGCGTCTCGAACCGATTTTAAAATAACGCGATATGATGACTTGACGCTTGAAAGAAATATGCGTTCATACCTGTGCTGTGCTCACCTGTAGCTGCCGGAGGGACTGGTGCTACCATTGATGTTGGTGATGGAGGGTTGTAGCTATCGGAGGGACTCATGCTATCATTGATTCTGCTGGGGATAGGTGTAGCTGCCGGAGGGACCTATGCTACTACTGCTGTTGACGGTTTCCGGGTGGCCATTCATGGGACGGGCTCTGACTGAAAATCTGCCCTTGGGAACGGGCTCTCACTGAAAATCTGCCCACGGGCTCTTGGTAATGATCTGCCCCTGGGAACGAGCTCTTACTGAAAATCTGCCCACGGGCTCTTACTGAAGATAATCTCGATGTGCGGAACATGCCTTAAAGTCGCTGAGGCTGGTGGACATTATCGCCTGGATTCTGGGGCAGCTAGGGCTCTTTTCCTTTGACAAGCACTGCTTGGGGGCTGAGGCAACTGGGGCTTTTTCAGGTGATGCTGGTGAGTCTGGGCTTTACGAAGATAATAAAAGCGGGGTCTGCCATCTGCAGGATTTGGAATCCTTATCCAAGGTTGCGATTTGAGGGGTAATCTTCCCGATCAGATTACGATCACTTGATTATTGTACCCTGTGGGGGGAGACACAACACTACTAGGCACTTAGCAATTTTATTAGTCTCTTGCTTATGCATTATTAATCTTTTGTTGCACAAGTCCATCTCAGCTGGGGAGAATAGGGAAGTAGGGGTTTGGCACGGCTTGATGAGCGGATATGTAGGTAGCCATTATGCTATGAGGGATTGTGTATGGGACGAAAAGTGTTTGTGATGGGGTGGACCCTCTCCCATGAGGTGGAAAAATGTTTGAGTGACAGATGATACGGTGCAGCTTAGGCAAGTCGGGGACACTCCAGGGAGTATTGGTTGTAGCAGGTCCATTGTTGATGAGGACAGAGTGTATCGCGCGTCTGAGACAGTAAGCAGCAGAGGGGGGCAGAGAGCAATCCCGGCTTGGCGCAGCCCCAGTTGACAGTGCAAAGCAATCTTGGAGGGAATCTGGTAAGGAGAGCCGGAGGGATATCTTAACCAAAGCCCCAGCTTGAGGAAAATCCATGCAGCTTCGTCGCAGACAGAGTCATCTTGCGGCCAAGGAGGCAACTCATCATTTCAAATCGCAGCCAATCAGTCGCTGGACAAGACTCAGAAATGTTTACGTGCAGGGGCATATATTTCGAATGGTGGGAAATGAATCCCGAACTTCTGTATGACACTCTCGCTTTAGGTTTGACTCTTTTGAGAGAGTATAAGCATCACAAGGTGTGGAAAAGTGTATGGAAGCCCCTGCTGACCGAAACGGTGTTTAGCTCTATCTTCCTATGATGTAGAAAGAGAAGACTTTTCGAGACACTTGAAAACTTGTCTTATTCGTGATGATCACAAAGCTGCTTAAAACCCTTTATTGATGTTCGGGTTATTCAACCACCAAAGCCGATATGAGCAAATATTTTTATCAATCCTGAGGAGAAAGCCCACTGATATCGAGAATCAAACTCGGACGGATAGACAGTGTATGGGCATGGTCCTTGAGGAGACCGGATCTTCTGAGATTTGTTTGTGATTTCGACCGGACTAGTTATGGTTGCCTACGTTCCCCTCCATAGCAGGAGCTCAGGTCGCCGTAGTTCGGGCTTATCCCGAATGAAAAGAATGAACAATAAAGTTTGGGGATGTGAGGATCTTCGAGAATTTTTGAGAATCGAAAGAACGTGTCCTCTTGGAGTGTCGATGGGAGACACAGATGCGAAGCCCCAGTGGGACATTCACGGCTGGTGTTTGCGGAGGAGAAACGAAATATGCTCACATACAACATCGAATGAACGGACAGGATTTGCACAATCTTCGCTTGACAGTCCTTTGAGCCGGGATAGACTTGGCTCCGCTTTAAGCAACAATCTGTTTTAGATCTCGACGATATTGGAATGAAACTGCTACCCGATAGGAACTGCGACTGGGTTTCGGGGTTTCGATCGGTCTTTAGGTGATTTAGGGTATCATGACCTCTTAAAATGAGAGGTCGGCTAGGCTTTTTGCTGGCTGTACCTCTAAAGATGAGAGGTTGGCTCTTGGGTATGTGTTTGGGATTTCTAAGGTGAGGGAAATCTGTGGTTGCATCTTTGCTGCCTCTAAGGATGAGAGGTCAATTTTGGCTTTGGCTAAAGGCAAGGATAATGGTAATGGGAATGTCCTTTAAAATCGAGAAGACGGCTCGGGATTAGTCAAGGTAGTGGTGAGGGACATCCGTGCTGTCTCTTTATTCACTCTGAGACTCATCTTGAGTAACGACCGGATCCTTTGGCTTTTTGCTTTTGAGAGGATCGCTGGGGACTAGGCTCTCTTTCTTTTCTTTTCTCCTTTTTTTTTCTTCTTTTTTTTTTGTATCTTCTCTTTTTTTTTTTTTTGTATTTTTGTCTCTCTCTTTTTTCTTTTGAGAGGAGAATTTCAGTTAGTCCCCAGGATGGATCATTGCCTTTCGTCGTTCTTGCGCTTGGAGACGGTCAATCCTCTTTTGCATCACAGGAGCCTCAAGGATAGTCCCTCTTCTTCTTGAGATGGTTAAACGGGTTTCAAATACGCCGATCTTGAAATGAAGGGGTATTGTTTAGTGAGGGTGAGGTAATGGCTTTCCTATGGGTGAAGGTTTCAACCGCAGTCCCTACAGGATGATCCGAAGAGATCAAGTCTTCATTGCTTGCTTTAAGCTTACTTCGCGGAAGATCCATGCAAATTCATCGAGCAACGAGATAGCGAAGACGAAGGAAAGTATGTGAGCATAAGGGAATCGAGGTGGGAAATTGGTAAGCCCCACTTTGTGAAGGATATCAGTCGATTTTCTCACTCCGATCAATTTAAACATTAGCCATTTCAAAGCGTTGGTCGGTGAGCAGCACAAATGATCATTTGGAACAAGACCATTTCAATCGAGTGTAACGTAGGTGTGCTAGTAATGTCTCGAGTCTAGCAAGAAGAGAAACAAAGATTTTTATCGCTGCAAAGCAAAATTGGTCCAACTTGGACTCGACAGACTCATGTCCGACAGTGGACATTCTAGACCCTACGAGGACTGATCGACTGCATCAACTTCTTCAACATTGGATGGGAGGAGGAGCATTGTTGCCATCGGTGCGGTGAGGACCCTTCTCGATCTCTTTGTCATTCGCAAGTCGCCCTCCTTAGCTTTAGCAATCTGAGCAAGCAACCGGGCCTCCCGCTCGTGAGGAAAAATAGCTTCAAGGGTAGCTCTCTGCTCTTCAATGGACACACCTTTTACACTCTGCTGACCCATGGGATATGAACTTCCAGATTTGTGGGTCATAGTCTTCTCTGCACCGAGCATTTTGGATTCCGCATCAGATGGATGACTGCTCGGGCACTTGAACTGCTGCCGCCTCGGGAATATGGACCAATCGAGCGCCGGGAACGGGAGCGCACACCCAACTTGCCGTAGCCTTGCAGAGGTGAAGAGGGTGTATAGACAGAGGGTAAGGAATTTTGAGAAGGTATGGGAGAGGGAAGAACGGGAAAGGAGACGGACTCGTGCAACACTTTATTAATCTTCAAGTAGAAATCGGTGTTTTAAGTCCTAGAGACGGTTGGGAAATGCTAATCCTTTATTTTACACAATCTAGACCTCGGGGGAACCTATGGACACATCATCCACAAATACACCAAATGCGTTGAGTCAAAATTAATAATAGGCAATGGTACCTAATCAAAACCGAAGCATTTATGGGACGGACGAGCAGCCCCAATTTCTGGAGAAATTTGGGCAGCATAACGGATATTCCTGAAGAATTTCAAGGAAAAATCCGGCATGACCTCTCGTCGGTGCACGTTGACAAAGCGACATGATCTCTCGTTAGAACATGCCGTGGGAACGACATGTCCTCTCGTGAAACCATGTTGCGTTGGCAACATGCCCACACGTGCTAGGGTTTGGAGGAGGTATGAAAAGCCTTTTAAAAATTTTGAAGCAAATCATTTTAGTGTATTTGAAAAAATGGCGTGTCAAAACCAACCGTTTTGGGTAAGTTTTTCAAGTGTGGCGCCACCTATAACGTGCTAGGGGGATAGGTTTGATATTAGGCGCTCAAGCGTAGGCGACGTACATCACCGTCCGCGATGCCGTCAATCGCACCCGAGGGTTCTAGATCTACGTGATGTAGTGTGCGGGATGGCTATGTTCCTTTATTTTGCGAAAGAAAAAAAAATTATTTATTTTTTTTTATATTATTTTTTTTTGAAAAGGGGGTGACAAAGGAAAAAAAACAACACACACACGCCCCCACAAAGTACAATAGTCAAGGATCAAAAATCTGATCATGGGGGACTGCCCCACAATCACAACCTGTATTAGAGAAGTCAAGTCCTGCAGAATGACCACCTTCTGTCGCGTGACACAGGATATGGAGGGCACTTTTTGTCGCGTGACAGAAGGAGTCACCTTTCCAACATCTGAACAGCAATCAAAATCAGCCCCAGCTGAAATTACCCGGATTTCGCGCGAGGCGAAAGCGGTTGTCTTTCGCGGAGGGTTGGTGTCTGAGACCTCGCTTCATGGGAAGGAAAATGAGGAGTCGCCACGCGGTTTGTATTTTGAGCCCAAACGTTGAGAAACGGCTATTGTGAAAAGGTGTCGTTTTTATTGGTAGCAAAAACTTAGGAAAAGGCTTTGAAAACAGGGGATCATTTTTATTGGTAGCGAAAACGAGTAAAAAGCTTTTTAGTATCAGAGATTGTTAGGTTCGGAGGTCACGTTACGTTTCGGGTAGAGTATTACGAGATCGCCCGAAACGCCTCGCATGACGAGTCTTTCTACCTTTCTCGAAAACGTGTGTGTGTGTGTGTGTTTTGAAATGGGGGCTTGAATGACAAGCTTAATCTTGGTTTGAATGTCAAACGTTGATTAGGTGACTTTTGAAAAGACGAGCGTTTGAATGACAAATGTCGGTTTGAGATAGAAATGAGCGTTTGCGTGGCAAACGTCGATTTTGAGTTTGAAAGGAGCGTTGCGTGGCAAACGTCGACTTTGAGTTGAAATGAGCGTTTGCGTGGCAAACGTCGACTTTGAGTTTGAAAAGAGCATTTGCGTGGCAAACGTCGATTTTGAGTTTGAAATGAGCGTTTGCGTGGCAAACGTCGACTTTGAGTTTGAAAAGAGCGTTTGCGTGGCAAACGTCGACTTTGAGTTTGAAAAGAGCGTTTGCGTGGCAAACGTCGATTTTGAGTTTGAAAAGGAGTTCGAAGGTCGAACTCCGGTTTTTTGAACCGGGAATGTCATTGTTAACGATTTTTACGGGAAACATGCGTATTAAATGATTTTAAGTGTCAAATGGCGGCTTTTAGTTTGAAGATGAGCGTTTGGAGGCCAAACGTCATTTCGCGCGTTTTGAAAGAGAGTTCGACGGACAAACTCCGATTTTGAACCGGGCATTACATTGTTAACGATTTTTACGGGAAAAATGCGTATTAAATGATATGCGATCAACGAATCGGGTTGCGACTCGGACTTTTGAAAAGTAAATACTATCACGATCCAAACGGGTCGGACTTGTAAATGACAGTATTTAAAGTGCGGTATCAACGGAATCAAACGATCCGGAATCATAAATGACGATCGACGAGTCAAACGACTCGGAATTGTAAATGACGATCGACGAGGCCAATCGGCTCGGAATTGTAAAGTATGATCAACGAGCCAAACAGCTCGGAATTGTAAAGTTGCATGAAAGTAAAGGACGTTCGACGGATCAAACAATCCGGAATTGTAAATGACAGGAATTTAAATGACGATCGACGGATCAAACGATCCGGAATTGGTAAATGACATAAAAGTAAACGGAACGGGGTCGGAACGCCGTTTTAACCCGAGATTACTTCTCTTACGGGAAGAGAAGAGGATCGAGGGGCTAAAACGTATCGGACCCGTTAGGCGGAAGCGTCTACATTTTGAGAGTGAGAGAGGGAGCTACCTATGGCTAGGGTCGGCTCCTTTGGCTCGGTGGGCGTATACGGGATACGGAAAGGTGTTTGAAAGGTGTTTCGGAAGTGTTTGGGCAGAGTTTCCCCTTTTATTTGGTGCTTAGGAACCTAGGGATTTGGGGCGCGTTTCGACTCTTGTGTCGGTTTAGCCTACGGTCAGAATCTACCGACGAGTAGCACGAGGGCCCCTGAAGAGTAGAGAATTCCGCCGACGAGTAGCACGAGGGCCCCCGAAGAGCGGAAGAATGACTAGCGTTTTGTGCTAGGGGGAGGAAAGGAGGAAAAAGGTGTGAAATGTGAAGGAGGAGTGGAGTATTTATAGGGTAGAAATATTGGAGGAGGGGGGAGAAGCTTAGGGAGGAAGTTTGCTTGCTTAGTGAGGAAGAAAGAAAGCTTAACTTGATGGTTTTCTGTCCGGCAGAAAGAGTCCGGCCGGACTTGGACTGAATTTGGGGATATTTTGGTCTTTTGGCCTTGAGTTTGACACGTCTTGGACACGTATTTAAGCTGCAGAAAGAGTCCAGCCGGACTGTTCCTTAAATTGGCTATATTTCCTGATTTGAACAAGTTACATTCATAGATCTTGTTCTCGCGTTCAATTTGATATGTGGTGGGCCCAAAACGGAGTTCGTATGAGGGAGTTATGACCTCCGGAAGGTCGAGACGCTCGAAAACGGGAAATCGAATCCCGAAAGACCCCGAAAAGTACGTTTTTCGGGGAAAGCTGTACTTTTACGTGTGTTGAGTATGCTTTGATGTCGGGATGCATGGGGCAGTCCCGGGATGTCTCGTTGACTCGAGAACGGGGAACTTAACGGGTTCCGGTTAACTCGGAGCGGGCCAGTTAACGGATTCCGGTTAACTTTTAACGGATTTTGACGATCCGGATTTGGGTACTTACAGTTAGCCCCTCGGCGACGTCACTTTCGAAGGAAGTGGGGTCGTCGAAAAAGATAAGGATCCAAATCGGGGGATGCCTTATGGAGAGACCTGAGCGGTCAAATGGCTGGACCCTTAGCAAAAGGATTCCTACGTATCCCGAGCGGGAATCAAGCCGATCGTAGTTCACGGGTGTGAGGGAAATTGGTAGGGGCCTCGACCTGTGGGGAATGATTAGGAGGAGTTCGTCCTGAGAGAGACTGTTTTGGAGGCATCTAAACCTGAGGGAGACTATTTGAAGGCGTCTGAACCTGAGGGAGACTATTTGTGAGGCGTCTGAACCTAAGCGAGACCATTGCGAGGCATCTGAGCCTGAATGGAGACTATTGTGAGGCGTCTGAACCTAAGTGAGACCATTGCGAGGCTACCGAACCTAAATGGAGACTATTGTGAGGCGTCTGAACCTAAGATTTCTGAAACTTACGAGGGCGTGGTTGAACTTCACGAGGGAGATGAGTGAATCTCACGAGGGAGATGGGTGAATCTCATGAGGGAGATGACTTGAATCTCACGAGGGAGATGGTTGAATGTTGGTGAAAACCAATGGGAATTTTGACGTCGGGAGACGGAATTGTGACTTGACGTCCGAAGGCGGGACTGAGCGTTTGAATGTCAAACGTCGGTTTGGGGCGGAAATGAGCGTTTGAATGTCAAACGTCAACTTGGGATGTAAATGAGCGTTTGAATGTCAAACGTCGACTTGATATGGAAGTGAGCGTTTGAATGCCAAACGTTGACTGGGGATTGAGAATTTAACGTCTGGAGACGAGCGTTAGTGAGGACTAACTGAGAATTTAACGTCTGGAGACGAAGCGTTAGTGAAAACTAACTGGGACTTGACCTTGGGAGAGGGGGTCGGTTGACGTGTCCACTACCAAGAGTAAGGGAGATGACAAGATGTGAAATCTCGGGAGAGGATCTCACGAGGGAGAATAATAGGAAAGGGTCTCACGAGGAGATGGCGAGATGCGAAATCTCGGGAAGGAATCTTATGGGGAGATAGCGAGATGTAGGATCTCGAAAAGGAATCTCACGGGGAGATGGCAAGATGCGGAATCTCGGGAAAGAATCTCACGAGGAGATGGTGAGATGCGAAATCTCGAAAAGGAATCTCACGGGGAGATAGCGAGATGCAGAATCTCGGAAAGGGATCTCACGGGGAGATAGCGAGATGCGGAATCTCGGGAAGGAATCTCACGAGGAGATGGAGAGATGCGGAATCTCGGAAAGGAATCTCACGGGGAGATGGCGAGATGCGGAATCTCGGGAAGGAATCTCACGGGGAGATAGCGAGATGGGGAATCTCGGAAAGGAATCTCACGGGGAGATGGCGAGATGCGGAATCTCAGGAAGGAATCTCACGGGGAGATAGCGAGATGTAGAATCTCGAAAAGGAATCTCACGGGGAGATAGCGAGATGTAGAATCTCGAAAAGGAATCTCACGGGGAGATAGCGAGATGTAGAATCTCGAAAAGGAATCTCACGGGGAGATGGCGAGATGCGGAATCTCGGAAAGGAATCTCACGGGGAGATGGCGAGATGCGGAATCTCAGGAAGGAATCTCATGGGGAGATAGAGATGCGGGAATCTCGGAAAGGAATCTCACGGGGAGATGGCGAGATGCGGAATCTCGGAAAGGAATCTCACGGGGAGATGGCGAGATGCGGAATCTCGGAAAGGAATCTCACGGGGAGACAGCGAGATGCGGAATCTCGGAAAGGAATCTCACGGGGAGATGGCGAGATGCGGAATCTCGAAAAGGAATCTCACGAGGAGATGGCGAGATGCGGAATCTCGGAAAGGAATCTCACGGGGAGATGGCGAGATGCGGAATCTCGGAAAGGAATCTCACGGGGAGATAGCGAGATGCGGAATCTCGGAAAGGAATCTCACGAGGAGATGGCGAGATGCGGAATCTCGAAAAGGAATATCACGGGGAGATGGCGAGATGCGGAATCTCAGGAAGGAATCTCACGGGGAGATAGCGAGATGTAGAATCTCGAAAAGGAATCTCACGAGGAGAAGGCGAGATGCGGAATCTCGGGAAGGAATCTCACGGGGAGATAGCGAGATGCAGAATCTCGGAAAGGAATCTCACGGGGAGATGGCGAGATGCGGAATCTCGAAAAGGAATCTCACGAGGAGATGGCGAGATACGGAATCTCGGGAAGGAATCTCACGGGGAGATAGCGAGATGCAGAATCTCGGAAAGGAATCTCACGGGGAGATGGCGAGATGCGGAATCTCGAAAAGGAATCTCACGAGGAGATGGCGAGATGCGGAATCTCGGAAAGGAATCTCACGGGGAGATGGCGAGATGCGGAATCTCGGAAAGGAATCTCACGAGGAGATGGCGAGATGCGGAATCTCGGGAAGGAATCTCACGAGGAGATGGCGAGATGCGGAATCTCGGGAAGGAATCTCACGGGGAGATAGCGAGATGCAGAATCTCGGAAAGGAATCTCACGAGGAGATAGCGAGATGCAGAATCTCGGAAAGGAATCTCACGAGGAGATGGCGAGATGCGGAATCTCGGGAAGGAATCTCACGGGGAGATAGCGAGATGCAGAATCTCGGGGAAGGATCTCGCAGGGAGATGACGAAAAGATCTCACGAGGGAGAATAATGAGAAAGGATCTCACGAGGAGATAACAGGAAAGGATCTCACGAGGAGATAACGAGCAAGGATCTCACGAGGAGATAACAGGAAAGGATCTCACGAGGAGATAACGAGCAAGGATCTCACGAGGAGATAACAGGAAAGGATCTCACGAGGAGATAACGAGCAAGGATCTCACGAGGAGATAACAGGAAAGGATCTCACGAGGAGATAACGAGAAAGGATCTCACGAAGAGATAACAGGAAAGGATCTCACGAGGAGATAACGAGAAAGGATCTCACGAGGAGATAACGAGAAAGGATCTCATGAAGAGATAACAGGAAAGGATCTCACGAGGAGATAACGAGCAAGGATCTCACGAAGAGATAATTGGAGAGGATCTCACGAAGAGATGGGTAATCTCACGAAAAGATGGGTAATCTCACGAAAAGATGGGTAATCTCTCTAAGAGATGGGTAATCTCACGAAAAGATGGGTAATCTCACGAAAAGATGGGTAATCTCTCTAAGAGATGGGTAATCTCACGAAAAGATGGGTAATCTCACGAAAAGATGGGTAATCTCACGAAAAGATGGGTAATCTCTCTAAGAGTTGGGTAATCTCACGAAAAGATGGATAATCTCACGAAAAGATGGGTAATTTTTCTAGCATATGGGTAATCTCTCTAAAAGATGGGTAATCTCACGAAAAGATCGATAATCTCTCTAGAAGATGGGTAATCTCACGAAAAGATCGATAATCTCTCTAGAAGATGGGTAATCTCACGAAAAGATCGATAATCTCTCTAAAAGATGGGTAATCGCTTTCTCGTCTTCATCAGCTCCTCTGTCAGTTCCCTCAATTCTGTTGTCAGTTCATTTGATGGGTGAGGTCGAAACTGTAAGGTCGGAGGTTGGGTATGCCTTTGTAGGTTCCCCTTTTGCGGGCTGCTGCCTTGGTGCTGGCGAGCCTCTTGTTTTTCCTGATGTCGGCTGGTGTTGGCATATAACCGAGCCTCTGGACTATAGTGTGGTCCTTGACTTTGATGACTTGGTGTTAGCCTTGTAACCTTTTGCCGAGCCCCAGTCCTGGGATGAAGTTCATGAGTTTCATCATCTTCATGGCGGGAGGGATTTTGTCCCAGAATAGTGGAAGGTCCACGCTGCATATTTGGATTTTGGAGGTCTCCAGAGTGAATCCAGTTAATGCCATGTCGTCATTATGCTTGATTTCTAACACTGGAATGTCGTTGGTGCTGGTCCCCTCGATGGTGACGCTGTCGCCGTAGACTGTGGTTAGCTCATTGCCTTGCATGAACTTGAGGCATTGGTGAAGGGTGGATGCCACACCATTTATCTGATGCAGCCAGGGACGCCCCAGGATGGCTGTGAAAGTGATTGGAATGTCCAACACTTGGAATTCGGTGGGGATCATCCGCTTGCCGAACCAGATATTAAGAGTAGCAACCCCGAGAACCGTACGGGAAGTAGAGTCATAGGCCTTGACAAAGTGTGGATCGAAGGCTTCAAATCTGTGGGCATGATGTCAAGCAGGTCCATAATCTTGGCGGGCAAGACATTCATTCCGGAACCTTCATCTACCAACACACGGAAGGCAACGCTCGTCCACTGGACTTGTGATGTAGAGCGGCTCATTGTGATCGCCCCAAATTTTGGCGAGTCCAAATCTGTGAGGGTGACGATGATGTTGTCGATCATCTGGATTACTTCTTCTGGAGTTGCGTCCATGGGGACCATGGTGCGGGCCAAACTTTCCTCTAGCTTGAGCTTGTGAGGATATGAGGATGTGAGCAGGGACCAAAGGGAAATGTTCGCCTAGGTCTGCTTGAGCTGGGTGAGGATCGAGTCCTCCAACATTTGAGAGGTGGAGGTTTTGGTGGTGCCTCCAGATTGCTTTGAGGTTTGATGAGTTGAACTTTGGCTTATCCTTCTGGGGATTATGCTTCTTGTTGGCAGTAAGGTTGCCGAGATTGGAGACTTTCTTATGTCCTGATGCCTGAACTGTGGTGTCAGCAGGATATTTTCGCTTTCCCACCTCTGTAGGTTCTGAAGCTGTGCTGTTTGAAGGAAGGGAAGACTTGCTGGAGAAAACTTCCCTTACATGCTACTGTTGCCCAGAGGTGTCATGAGGATTCAGATTCTGATCTGTCGAGGCTGTATCTGAGAAGCCCCAGTTCTGATTAAAACCTTAATGCTGAAAGATGCTTCTGACAAGCCCCAGAAATCAAAACTCAAGGTAGACCATTGGGATGAAAAAGTTCTCTTCATGTGGCGAAGCCCCAGTCTGAAGAAATGACTTGGTGAAGCCCCAGTTTGAAGGAAGCGCTGGTCATCTGTGGGGATTCTAGAGTGAATCTGATGCAGCCCCAATCTGAGTTGAACTCCATGCGGCCTGACGAGGCAACCGTCCTTGATTTTTTTTCGATTGGTCAACCAAAGTGTATAAGAGGAATGGCTTGTAATGTATACGCGCAAGGACGTATTTTTGAGAAGTGGGAACGAATCCCGATTTTATGTGGATGCCTAGTTTAATGCAGGCACCAAAACTCGGTTTGGGTTTGACTCTTTTGGGAGAGTATGAGCGTAGAGAGGTTTGGAGCAGTGTATGGAAGCTCTTGCAGCGTAAAAGACAAAGTTTAGCTCTAATTTTCCTATTATTGTAGAAAAAGAAGACTTGTCGAGACATCTGAAAACATATTTTATCCATAATGATCACAAGATTGCTTTAAACCCTTTGTTAATGTTCAGGTTGTTCAACCATTAATCCCGATATGAACAAATGTCTTGATTAACCGTGAGAAGAAAGTCAACTGATGTCGCGGATCAAAGTTGGCTGTGTGTGAAAGAAAGGTCTGTGTATGGGGAAGGTCATTGATGAGACCGGGTTCATGGGATTTGTATGTGTTTAGCTATGGACCGTTTCTGTTTGCCTAGGATCTCCTCAGTGTAAGGAGCTCAGGTCGCCGTAGTTCTGGCGGAACGGTGCTTGGCTCTGGGTAAAGGGTATGAACATTTGTGGTCCCTTTGGTGAAAAGGCTCGGATGGGATGTTTGGATGATGAGGTACGGGCCTCGAGGTGATTCCTTGACAAGTTGTTGTTGACGGCTTCTTCCGTGATTCCATTGCTTCTTGGTCAGCTTCTTTCACCGGGGGGGGGGAAAGAATTCGAATGTAGCGTAAGGGCTTATGATGTGTTTTTGCCTTTGCTTTGACCGCTCCATTGTTATCGACAACCTCCATTCTTCGAGCTTTAATTTTGTTTGCCCATCTGTCAAGCTTGTGATTGGCGGTGCTGGGTCCTTCGCCTCACTTTTTTTTTTGAAGTTCTCGCTTTGAACTTTTCTCTCTCTTTTTTTTCTTTTTTTTCTTTTTTTGAAGTTCTTGTTTGAACTTTTCTCTCTCTTTTTTTTTTTTTTGAAGTTCTTGTTTGAACTTTTCTCTCTTTTTTTTTTTTTTTTTTTTTGAAGTTCTTGTTTGAACTTTTCTTTTTTCTTTTTTTTTTTTTTGAAGTTCTTGAGGACGAAGGCATGCTCCTGCTTGAACTTTCTCGATGCGCACGAGGGCGAAGGCGAGCTCCGAGGTTGTTGTCGACATGGGGTCAATCTTCCGATGTTGAGTGACCTTTTGTTGTTCCTTGATATTGCCGCCGTCGTTGACTTGGTCAAGGTGATGGTGGGGATGTGTCTTTGGGAAGTGTGTGGCTTGATGGAGACCTTTGTAGGGTAAGGAAAGTGTATGGGGAGGGCACCAGTTAACTTTCTCACACCGATTAATCAGAACATTAGTTATTTCCGGAGATTATGTGTTGAGCAATGCAAGTGATCATTTAGGATATAACCATTTCATTAGTTGTAATGTAGGTGTACAAATAATGTCTCAAGTCTAGCAAGAAGAGAAAAAAGACACTTATTTATAGAAAATTTAAGATTAACTACAATGTCCGAGGCGGACTTGATTGAACAAGGAAAGTACTAGAACCTACGAAGGTTGACCAAAAGACAATTGACAAATCTCGAGGATAGGTAGCCCCTACTCTAGCTGCTCTTTTGTTGCTGAATTGCCAGGACGCTCAAGCTTTCCATCTTCTGTTAACTTCTGAGTTCCATACCGCAGACCGAGGTAGTGATCAGTTTGTGCCCATGATACTGGTGGAAGTGGAGGGATTTGAGGCCATGGAGCTGCTGGAGCAGATACAAGTTGTCCGATGAAATGGGTCGGAAAAGTCACGGGGACGAAACTTGATGACTGAGCATATTGAGAGAAGGAAGTGAACCTGGGAGGATTTCGAGGGATATTGGGATCTGTTTGAGATGGTCCAGCGCTGCGCTGGTTGTATTGAGTGATGGGAGTAGCACTGGCTTGGCCATATGTGACAGGGTTGCCTTGAGAGGTGGCAGTATGAAGCCTTGGTCGGCTGTTTCCTTGATTTGAAGGCATCCCATAAGTTGGCGGGGGAGGAACCTGGTGGAAGGTTTGAGGAGTTGATCGGGAGGGCTCGTCGTCCTCGATCAGAACAAAAGTACCGTCTGGCTGGGGGATAGCTTCTATACCTTGCCCATTCAGAAGAATGTACCACGAAATTCAGCTGATCTTCTTTCTGCCTTTTGTGAACCTCAAAGGCCCGGATGGCTTCTTCCAGTGTCATATCCGCACGGTGGCGGGGTCCGTCCCGTCACGATTTCTCGGTGAGTCCGACATGTCGGAAAGTCCGGGCTGAGGGAACCGAGGAAACCGAGGAACAGATCTTGCCGTAGTTGTAATTTTGGTGAGGCGCCGACCCGGACTCGAACCACTCTCTCATTCCTGCGAGGAACGAAAGGTACGGCTTAGTTTTCGAAGGGGTATGTGGCTCAAGGCTTTAAGGCTCGAAAATTAGGCAGTGAAAGGTCGAGAATAAAGTTTGACCCGTGAAAGGTCGGGATTGAATATTTGAGATCGGACCGCGGAGGTCTCGATTGTAGATCGGAGATCGGACCGCGAAGGTCGGGATCGACTATTTGAGATCGGACCGCGAAGGTCTCGATTGGAGATCGGAGATCCGCTGGTCGGGATCGACTATTTGAGATCGGACCGTGAAGGTCTCGATTGGAGATCAGAGATCGGACCGCAAAGGTCGGGATCGACTATTTGAGAATGGACCACGAAGGTCGGGATTGGAGATCGAAGATCGGACCGCAAAGGTCGGGATTCACTATTGAGATCGGACCGCGAAGGTCTCGATAGGAGATTGGAGATCGGACCGCGAAGGTCTCGACAGATCGAGATCGGACCGCGAAGGTCGGGATTGGCTATTTTGAGAATCGGACCGCGAAGGTCTCAATTGGAGATCGAGATCGACCGCGAAGGTCTGGATTAACTGAGATCGGACCGCGAAGGTCTCGATAGGAGATTGGAGATCGGACCGCGAAGGTCTCGATTGGAGATCAGAGATCGGACCGCGAAGGTCGGGATTGGAGATCGAAGATCGGACCGCGAAGGTCGGGATCGACCATTTGAGATCGGACCTCGAAGGTCTCGATAGGAGTGTGGAGATCGGACCGCGAAGGTCTCGATTGGAGATCAGAGATCGGACCGCGAAGGTCGGGATTGGAGATCGAAGATCGGACCGCGAAGGTCGGGATCGACCATTTGAGATTGGACCGCGAAGGTCTCGATAGAGTGTGGAGATCGGACCGCCAAGGCCGGATTGATTTGAGATCGGACCGTGAAAGGTCGCGATTAAGGATTGGAATCGGACCGTGAAAGGTCGCGATTGAGGATTGAAATCGGACCGTGAAAGGTCGCGATTAAGGATTGGAATCGGACCGTGAAAGGTCGCGATTGAGGATTGGAATCGGACTGTGAAAGGTCGCGATTAAGGATTGAGATCGGACCGTGAAAGGTCGCGATTGAGGATTGAGATCGGACCGTGGAAGGTCGCGATTGAATTGGAATCGGACCGTGAAAGGTCGCGATTGAGGATTGAAATCGGACCGTGAAAGGTCGCAATTGAGATTGGAATCGGACCGTGAAAGGTCGCGACAGTGATTGGAATCGACCGTGAAAGGTCGCGATTGAGATTGAAATCGGACCGTGAAAGGTCGCGATTATGATTTGGAATCGGACCGTGAAAGGTCGCGATTGAGGATTGGAATCGGACCGTGAAAGGTCGCGATTAAGAATGGAATCGGACCGTGAAAGGTCGCGATTGAGATATCGGAATCGACCGTGAAAGGTCGCGACAGGATTGGAATCGGACCGTGAAAGGTCGCGATTTAGGATTGAAATCGGACCGTGAAAGGTCGCGATTGAGGATTGGAATCGGACCGCGAAAGGTCGCGATTAAGGATTGGACCGCGAGGTCGCGGATTTGGATTTGAAATCGGACCGTGAGGGTCACGATTGAGGAATGGACCGCGAGGGATCAAGATATGAGATTTGAAATCGGACCGTGAGGGTCGCAATTGAGGAGTGGACCGCGAAGGTCGAGATTTGAGATTTGAAATCGGACCGTGAGGGTCGCGATTGAGGGATGGACCACGAACGTCTTGATATGAGACATCGGACTACGGAAGGTCGCGATTGAAAGTTGGACCGCGAGGGGTCGAGATACGAGATATCGGACCACGGAAGGTCGCGATTTGAGAATCGGACCGAGAAAGGTCGCGATTTGAGGATTGGACCGGAAAGGTCGCGTCTTGAGAATTGGACCGCTAAGGTAACGTCTTGAGATTGGACCGCTAAGGTCAGTCTTGAGAATCGGACCGAGAAAGGTCGCGAATAAGGATTGGACCGCGAAGGTCGAGATTTGAGATTTGAAATCGGACCGCGAGGTCTCGATTGGAGTGGACCGCGAAGGTCACGATTGAGAGTTGGACCGCGAGGGGTCGAGATATGAGATATCGGAACGAGGAAGGTCACGATTGAGAGTTAGACCGCAATGGGTCGAGATATGAGATATCGGACCGAGGAAGGTCGCGATTGAGAGTTGGACCGCGAGGGGTCGAGATATGAGATATCGGACCACGGAAGGTCGCGATTGAGAGTTGGACCGCGAGGGTTCGAGAAACGAGATATCGGACCACGAAAGGTCGCGATTGAGAGTTGGACCGCGAGGGGTCGAGATATGAGATATAGGACCACGGAAGGTCGCGAGTGAGAATTGGACCGCGAGGGTTCGAGATAAGGTCGCGACGAGAGTTGGACCGCGAGGGTCGAGATATGAGACATCGGACCACGGAAGGTCGCGATTGAGGGTTGGACCGCGAGGGGTCGAGATATGAGATATCGGACCACGGAAGGTCGCGGTGAGGTTGGACCGCGAGGGTTCGAGAAACGAGATATCGGACCACGGAATGTCGCGGTGAGAGTTGGACCGCGAGGGGTCGAGATATGAGATATCGGACCACGGAAGGTCGCGATTGAGAATTGGACCGCGAGGGTTCGAGAAACGAGATATCGGACCACGGAAGGTCGCGATTGAGAGTTGGACCGCGAGGGGTCGAGATATGAGATATCGGACCACGGAAGGTCACGATTGAGAATTGGACCGCGAGGGTTCGAGAAACGAGATATCGGACCACGGAAGGTCGCGATTGAGAGTTGGACCGCGAGGTCGAGATATGAGACATCGGACCACCAAGGTCGCGATTGAGAATTGGACCGCGAGGGGTCGAGATATGAGATATCGGACCACGGAAGGTCGCGATTGAGAATTGGACCGCGAGGGTTCGAGAAACGAGATATCGGACCACGGAAGGTCGCGATTGAGAATTGGACCGCGAGGGTTTGAGATATGAGATATCGGACTACGGAAGGTCGCGTTTGAGAATTGGACCACGAGGGTCACTATTTTAAAGATTCCCGAGATGGGACCATGCAATTGTTGTTTAAGTTACTGAAAACACATTTTTCTCAGAGTCCTAAATGGTTGGAAAAGAGCGTGTCTTCTTTTTCGCAACTAACCCTAGAGCTCTAATCAGTGGATCTCGTCACTACGCTTATAAGCCCCTCGTTTCCATTTGTAGATCATCTTCTCGGGACGGACAATCCCGAGCGAGGTCCTATAAGGCAAGCGAGTTCCACCGACAAACGAAAAAGTGAACTTAAGGCTAGCTGATCACGCAAACTTCCAACGTTTGTGACGCACAGGCCACGGTCGAAGTCAACGTCCTTAAGTTAAGGCGGGGATCGTGCCAAAATTTTGGCATGACCTCCCCTAACTCGCTTGCGCGAGGGACCTTAGCTTTTGGCGTTGGCCAAGTTGTGGCTGGTACGGTGCATACAGCGAGGTTTGGTGACACGGTGTCACATTGAACCTTCGGGTATATTTTTCGGCAGAGCTCCGCGTCAAAGTCAAGGCTGAAGAGCTCGAGACTTCGGGTCGGGAACGACCTTCGGTCTCAACCTCTCAAGCTTGACTCGGGGCGAGGCCCGGCGTAAAAAACATACACTTAGGCTTTATGACACGAGCTAAGCCAAAAACCAACCGGGGTCTTGGACAAAGTGTGACATAAAGAGTGCATGGCTTACACGGGCTAGGATGGGATGTTTGGGACGACCTCGTGCGCCCGAAAGGTGTCGCGCACCAATCGGGGTGCAACCGATAAGGCCATCCCGGGTTAGGGGTTGTAGTGTGCGGTACCGAGGCGCAAGTGCACGTGAAGTGCGGTGTTCCGAGGCAAGTGCGCGTAGTGTGCGGTCACTAAAATTCTTTTTCTGAGTAAAACAGAGATTTTTCAGAATGTGTCTTAAAGAATTTATGATGCACAGTTCAAAAGACAGCAATGAAAATCAAACATGAATGGGGATGCACAAACATGGTAAGATTTTGAAAAGTTGACAATGTAATGCCTTTGAAAAAACCGTTCGAGGTTTAAAGTAACACACGCACACGAAAACGAGGAAGGGTAAACGAAAGTTTGACCCACGGAAGGCTTTTTAGAAAACAACGGTAGTTTTGAAAAAAGTATCTTTTCCCCAGCGGAGTCGCCAACTGAAATTACCCGGATTTCGCGCGAGCGAAAGCGGTTGTCTTTCGCGGAGGGTTGGTGTCTGAGACCTCGCTTCATGGGAAGGAAAATGAGGAGTCGCCACGCGGTTTTGTATTTTGAGCCCAAACGTTGAGAAACGGCTATTGTGAAAAGGTGTCGTTTTTATTGGTAGCAAAAACTTAGGAAAAGGCTTTGAAAACAGGGGATCATTTTTATTGGTAGCAAAAACGAGTAAAAAGCTTTTTAGTACCAGAGATTGTTAGGTTCGGAGGTCACGTTACGTTTCGGGTAGAGTATTACGAGATCGCCCGAAACGCCTCGCATGACGAGTCTTTCTACCTTTCTCGAAAACGTGTGTGTGTGTGTGTGTGTTTTGAAATGGGGGCTTGAATGACAAGCTTAATCTTGGTTTGAATGTCAAACGTTGATTAGGTGACTTTTGAAAAGACGAGCGTTTGAATGACAAACGTCGGTTTGAGACAGAAATGAGCGTTTGCGTGGCAAACGTCGATTTTGAGTTTGAAAGGAGCGTTTGCGTGGCAAACGTCGACTTTGAGTTGAAATGAGCGTTTGCGTGGCAAACGTCGACTTTGAGTTTGAAAAGAGCGTTTGCGTGGCAAACGTCGATTTTGAGTTTGAAATGAGCGTTTGCGTGGCAAACGTCGACTTTGAGTTTGAAAAGAGCGTTTGCGTGGCAAACGTCGACTTTGAGTTTGAAAAGAGCGTTTGTGTGGCAAACGTCGATTTTGAGTTTGAAAAGGAGTTCGAAGGTCGAACTCCGGTTTTTTGAACCGGGAATGTCATTGTTAACGATTTTTACGGGAAAAATGCGTATTAAATGATTTTAAGTGTCAAATGGCGGCTTTTAGTTTGAAGATGAGCGTTTGGAGGCCAAACGTCATTTCGCGCGTTTTGAAAGAGAGTTCGACGGACGAACTCCGGTTTTGAACCGGGCATTACATTGTTAACGATTTTTACGGGAAAAATGCGTATTAAATGATATGCGATCAACGAATCGGGTTGCGACTCGGACTTTTGAAAAGTAAATACTATCACGATCCAAACGGGTCGGACTTGTAAATGACAGTATTTAAAGTGCGGTATCAACGGAATCAAACGATCCGGAATCATAAATGACGATCGACGAGTCAAACGACTCGGAATTGTAAATGACGATCGACGAGGCCAATCGGCTCGGAATTGTAAAGTACGATCAACGAGCCAAACAGCTCGGAATTGTAAAGTTGCATGAAAGTAAAGGACGTTCGACGGATCAAACAATCCGGAATTGTAAATGACAGGAATTTAAATGACGATCGACGGATCAAACGATCCGGAATTGGTAAATGACATAAAAGTAAACGGAACGGGGTCGGAACGCCGTTTTAACCCGAGATTACTTCTCTTACGGGAAGAGAAGAGGATCGAGGGACTAAAACGTATCGGACCCCGTTAGACGGAGGCGTCTACATTTTGAGAGTGAGAGAGGGAGCTACCTATGGCTAGGGTCGGCTCCTTTGGCTCGGTGGGCGTATACGGGATACGGAAAGGTGTTTGAAAGGTGTTTCGGAAGTGTTTGGGCAGAGTTTCCCCTTTTATTTGGTGCTTAGGAACCTAGGGATTTGGGCAGCGTTTCGACTTGTGTCGGTTTAGCCTACGGTCAGAATCTACCGACGAGTAGCACGAGGGCCCCTGAAGAGTAGAGAATTCCGCCGACGAGTAGCACGAGGGCCCCCGAAGAGCGGAAGAATGACTAGCGTTTTGTGCTAGGGGGAGGAGAGGAGGAAAAAGGTGTGAAATGTGAAGGAGGAGTGGAGTATTTATAGGGTAGAAATATTGGAGGAGGGGGGAGAAGCTTAGGGAGGAAGTTTGCTTGCTTAGTGAGGAAGAAAGAAAGCTTAACCTGATGGTTTTCTGTCCGGCAGAAAGAGTCCGGCCGGACTTGGACTGAATTTGGGGATATTTTGGTCTTTTGGCCTTGAGTTTGACACGTCTTGGACACGTATTTAAGCTGCAGAAAGAGTCCAGCCGGACTGTTCCTGAAATTGGCTATATTTCCTGATTTGAACAAGTTACATGCGTAGATCTTGTTCTCGCGTTCGATTTGATATGTGGTGGGCCCAAAACGGAGTTCGTATGAGGGAGTTATGACCTCCGGAAGGTCGAGACGCTCGAAAACGGGAAATCGAATCCCGAAAGACCCCGAAAAGTACGTTTTTCGGGGAAAGCTGTACTTTTACGTGTGTTGAGTACGCTTTGATGTCGGGATGCACGGGGCAGTCCCGGGATGTCTCGTTGACTCTAGAACGGGGAACTTAACGGGTTCCGGTTAATTCGGAGCGGGCCAGTTAACGGATTCCGGTTAACTTTTAACGGATTTTGACGATCCGGATTTGGGTACTTACACCAGCCTCCAAGCACGATGCAATATCTCAGCCCCAGCACCAGCAAAACAGACAACAAAGATGGGACACAAAGGGGGGAAAGGAATAAAGCAAAGCACGTAAAATGCATTTAAACACATAACATGTCACACAACAAAGCACACACAAATGAATGTAATGAACGTTGAACAAACACGAAAGTCTGACCCACTTTTTGAAAACCAAGTTTCAATAGTCCCCAGCAGAGTCGCCACTGAATGTGCGCTCGCCGAAAAAAATAGAAATAGGGAGTCGCCACGCCGTTTTAAGAGGAAACATTGAAAACCTTTTTAGAGAGAAAATGGGTTCGGGGGTCAAGTTACGTGTTGGGAAGAACCGAGAGTTCACCCAACACGCCTCGTCCGTAGACGAGTCTTTCAATTGTTCAACATTCAAATCACCCAAATGTGTGTGCAAAGTGTGTATGACAATATATGTATAAAATGCATAAACGTGCTTTATTTTATTTCTCAACAAGGGGGAAATACAATTTGTAAGCCATTGACTCTGGGAGGCTACATCCCACTTTACATCGAAAACCAAACAGAACAGGATTTACAACTGAAAGGATGATCCTCTGCAGATGGTCACCATGTGTCGCGTGACACAGGACATGCTAGGCACGATGTGTCGCGTGACACATGTTTACCGTTTGCAGGGACCTTACATTTTGTAATACAGAAGCAACAGATACCAAGACAGATCAAAGGATCAAACCAAACCAGCTCAGATACCAACGAATATACAATGGATTGAACAAGGGGATGTGGATATAGGGAGATCCACACTCCCTTGGCCAATAAACAACAAATCTCACAATTCACATTATGATCATCCACAAAACCAAGAAAAGCTAATTAAACATAGAGATCGGCAGTTGGGACTTGATAATTGAGGACAGTCAGAGTCCAATTATCAAGTCCGGAAACAATTATGCAATGAGGCAAATAAACTGTAAATGAGGTAAAGGTGAGGAAATCGTTACCCTCGTAGTCCACGAATTCTATACCACGTTAGGTATGGAATTCTTCAATTGGCTTCGGAACAGTTTCAGATCTCGGATTGAATGACTGTGCAATTCCCAGCAAACTGTGCGTGCATGTTAAATGAACACACTGGAAACAGAGAGAGAGTTGAGGGAGGTATTGAACGGTGGTTGCCAACTCGGTGCAAATCGAATAGAGAGTGAGACGCCGTGATTGGAATAAGGCCGGAGGAATAACAGGTAAGGTTGGCCGTTGTTTTGGACGGAGTAGGTGGTGGTGCACAGCTTAGGGGTTAGAACAGGGCGGCGTCGGTGGTTTAACGACTTGGGACTGGAATTGGCGTTGGAGTTGCCGGATTTGGCTTGAACAGGGGAAGCGGTTGTAGAGAGGGTTGGTTTAGGGTTGTCGTCGGTGGTGTTCTGGACAGGGAAGGTCGCAGGGGCGGCACTAGCAGGTGTAATGACTGGATTGTTGGTGGTTTTGGGTCGTTGTAGGTAGAAGAGAACGGAGATGGCGATTGGCAATTTGGGTGAGGGGAATCGGGGTTGGTCGTGGATTGAGGGAGAGGTCGCCGGTTAATTGGAGAGAGGGAGAGGTTGCCAGTTAATAGGAGGTAGAATGGTGGTGGTTTAACGGCTTATATTGGCGATGTTTGGGGGAGCGGTAGTTAGCGGCTTAAAGGTTGTAACAGGGGAAGGAAATTGTCATTGGTAGAGAGAGAGTTGAGGGAGAGCTTGGATTGAGGGGGTTGATTGGGGAGATTGGGTCACCGGAGATTGGGTTTTAAATGGGGAAGAGGTCGCCGGTGTTGGATTTGGAAGAGGGAGGAGCTTGGCCGAGGTCGCCGGTGTTGAGGGAGAGAACAGGTGAAGGTTTGGCCGGAGATTGGTGAGGCTAGGTTGAGGTTGATGATGGAGGTTGGCCGGCGAATTGGTTGGAGGAGGTTGCCGGTTGATTGAAGAGCTTGAGGGACGGCAATGGAGGCCTTTGCGGATAGAGAGAGAGGGAAGAGAGAGAAAGTGAATCTGAGTGTGTGTGTGTGTGTGAGAGAGAGAAATATGTGAGAGCTCCCCCTTCAAATGAAAAGAATATGGCAATTTATACGTAAATTGGGATTGAGATTTATTTTGTCGCACGACCAAACACTTCCAATTTCCATGCTTCAAGCTGTCGCACGACGAGCCACGTCTATAACCGTTTTTTGGCGCCAAAACTGATTCTGGAAGCTTCCTAGGTAATACCCAAAAAGTCCAAAACAGTTTTATTCCCTCTAGGTCCTTTAACTCGAGCAAAGTACAAAAAAGTACTTCCTTCGCGAGAAACATATGAAATGTTTCCGGAAGTCTCGGAATGGACTGGGAATTTACCAAAACGCCCCTAAATGCCATTTTATTACTTAAAATGCATCTGGAAAGGTCGCGAATTTATTACTTAAAATGCATCTGGAAAGGTCGCGAATTTGGATTGGCGTACTTACAATATTGCCTTCAGCCTAAAAACCTACCCCCGAGTCTAAACCTTACCTATCCTTTTCCCGCAGCGAGAAAGAAGTGGGTGTGAATATCGGGTCAGCGGCTTTTCAGTGCATAATTTTCAGGCTCAGATAGTTCGTCAGAATCGTCAGTTTCGTCTACTCAGAGGTTTAGAATGGCAGATCTGACAGAAAACAGTGGTGGTATGGGTAATCCGGTGACTAGAGAGGAAGAGTTAACCCTAGCCTTGGAGAACAGCCGTAAAGTTCATGAAGAGCAGCAAGCCATCCTCATCGATGCTCTCCGCCGTCATGGGGTTCAGATAGTAGTTGAAGCAAATGGTTCTTTGGTCATGGTGGAAGATGAGACTCTAGAAACGGTGATTTCAGCCCCTCCATCCTACAACCAATGTCCTCCTCCATCTACCTATGATCCCTTACCAAGGACTACTCCCTTTCAGTCATTCCCAGCACCTCAAGCCATCAGGGCTCCATCACCCTCAGATCCTCAGATAAGACCCAGCTTCGTTCACTACCAACAGAGAACGAATGCTACAGCCACCCCAGTCTCTCAGTCTCAGCATTATCCCATAGGATTCATCCCTCCTCCTCATTACGAACCATCCCAATTGATTTCAAAACCTCAGAACCAATCCAATAATATCCTCAATACTTGCCCCGCAACAGCAGATCTTCCATCTCTGGCCTTGCCAACAGGACCCCATGAGGCTCCTTACTCCTTCTCTTACCCTGGTAGTTATGAATCTAACCCCTATGCCTCCGGCCTGTCCTATAGAAACCAGGGACCAGGTCAAGTCTACACCTACTTCCCTCATAAAGATCCTCAGGCCATGGTACCAGCCACCAATATTCCACTTACTGTACTGCCACTCAAGTCTGGTAGCTTTACTCTGGAACCGAGCAATCCTAAAATGTCATCTGACCCTAACATGGCCTGGCTCGTGGAGCAAGTTAAGTCCATGCAAGAGAAGTTTGGTGAACTGAACACTAAGAAAGCAGCCTATCAGATCACCGATCCAAGCAAAATTGTTCCCCTTCCTCCAAAATTCCGAATGCCTGAGAGTGAAAAGTTCAACGACACATACTGTCCCCGAACTCACATCGAAAGTTACCTTCTGGCTATGAGGTCCAAGGATTGTACATATCAGCAAATGGCTAATCATTTTCAACTATCGTTAAAGGGTTCAGCTCTAAGATGGTTCTTGCATGTAAAGCCCAAGGCCCGAGCCACATGGGACCAGATTAAGGAAACATTCAGGGAAAAGTACAAGGCCAACTTGAACTGGGAAACTAGCAGAAACGACTTGCAAGGGACTTTGCAGCGCTCAGATGAACTGGTGAGTGAATTCTACAAGAGATGGAATTGGAAGCTTAGTGAAATGATGACTCCGTTGAATGAAGAATAACAGATGGAAATCTTCCAGTCCTGCTTAAAGCCCCAGTTAAGGGTCCAGATTGGCAATTACTATTATCCCGATTTCCGAGCAATGGTGAATGCTGGCACTAAGTTTGAAAACGCCTTCAACGTGGCACCAGTTACAGGAACCGGCAACTCCTACCGTTACAAGGCACCAACCTCAAACACTCCAGCCAGCGCCGTAAAGGGAAAAGAAATAGTAGGTGCGGTCAATTACATCCAGAATGAGAAAGTCAGACAAAGTTCAGGTCAGACCGCTACAAAGCTAAGGCCTCGCTTTTATACTGCTAAAGACTTTGGAATGCCATTGGAAAAAGTATTCGATGGTTTGGTAGTTGAGGGGCTTATTAGACCTTTGGACAATTGGAAGCCCAAGAACCTTAACGTTAGGTTGGACGAGTCTAAGCATTGTTGTTTCCACAAGTACCATGAGCATACCACCAATGACTGCACCTATTTGAAGTACCTGATCTCCCGTCTGATCGAGGAAGGCAAACTTGAACCGCCTTGGGGCCCCAATACAGTCAAGAATCCTCTTCCAGCCAATAACCGAGTGAATATGATCAATTTCGGAGATTTAAAGCAGGCAAATGCAGTAGGGTTCGGGAATCCAAAGATTATAGACATCCTAGAATTCAACGTTCTTTACGTTGAATTGCATGGGGAATGGAAAGATCTCATAGATGCCTCAGCCAGGGAGGGAAATTTGGCCCTATCATAGGGACTGATTTCATTAATGTCATCAAAGCAAGTTCTCTTTTCGACAACATCGAGCCAGTTACCATAGTCAAGATTACCGAGGAAAAACTCACTTATGAAGATTGTGAGGCCGAAGTAAATCAAGCTATGATGGTCGAAGTCTCCCCAAAACCTTTCATCACCCATGGTGAACATAATGTGTTTGTGATGGCCCTTACTGCTCAGGAGGATCAGTCCCAACCACCAACCTGGAAAAATGTGGAAAGGAGAATGAATGACCAAAAAGACTCCGATGACGGAGAAAGTTGTCTCTCAGATGCCGAAAGTGTAACTGGCCTCGGTACTCCAAAGATGAAACTGAATGTGATCAAACTTGAAGAGGAAGCTGCACCAGCTCAATCGAAGCTCCACCTTGGGTATGATGTCTGCGACTTCGACAATTGTTTGGAGGATGCACATCAGGATTGGACCGCATTTGCTTCTCCCCAGGCAACAAAAGTGAAGAGTACCCCCTGTCTAGTCCAGTCAATCACTTTGTCATTAGTAATATAGGGTTAAGAGTCTCTAGAGTCAGGAGTCTTTGAGTTTGAGTCCTCCGAGTCATCTGATGGCCTTACGCCTAAAGATTATGAGTGTGTCGCCAATGTCATCTTTCCCTTTGCATTAAATGAAATGATAGATCTTTCCGAGTATCCCCTTATTGCCAACTTAACAAATGATAAATTAACTAATAATCTAACAACAGTTAATAATGATTCATTTGAACAAGATGCAAACACACTAAATGAACAATACATTAAATAAATCTTTAAGCAGGTTATTGATAAAGAGGAAAACCGTGCCCAAGCTGCCGAGGAGGTTTTGACTAGTGTTAACCTGGGTACTATCGAAGAACCTAAAGAGACACAGATCGGGAACTTCTTTCAAGGGGCCGAAGAGGACAAACTGGTTGATCTGCTCAGAGAGTATGTGGATGTGTTCGCCTGGTCTTACAAGGACATGCCAGGGCTGGATAGCTCGATTATGGAACACAGGATTCCTTTGACAACTGATGCTAAGCCTGTGAAACAGAAGCTAAGGAAAATCAAGCTAGAGTGGTCTCTGCAGGTCAAGGAGGAAATTGAAAAGATGTTGTGGGTAGGATTCATCAGGGTCACTGAATATTTGACCTGGTTGTCGAATATCGTGATTGTGACTAAAGCAAACGGGAAGGTACGCTGCTGTGTGGATTTCTGGGATCTAAATAAAGCCAGTCCCAAAGACAACTACCCATTGCCAAACATAGATATTTTGGTGGACGATGCGGCCAACTACGAAGTCAAGTCATTCGTTGATGGTTTTGCTGGCTACAATCAGATTAAAATGGTAGAAGAGGACCAGGAAAAGACAGCTTTCACCATGCCATGGGGGACGTACTGTTACACGGTGATGCCTTTTGGGTTAAAAAATGCTGGGGCTACGTATCAAAGGGCAGCAACTGCGCTTTTTCATGACATGATCCACAAGGAAATTGAGGTCTATGTCAATGATATGATTATCCATTCTAAAGGCGCGGGTGGATAACACTTTATTGATCTGGGAAAGTTCTTTGAGCGATTAAGGAAGCATTCTATGAGGCTGAACCCTGCAAAGTGCACCTTCGGAGTGACAAGGGGAAAGGTACTTGGGTATATGGTCACAGAGTGAGGCATTGAAGCTGACCCCCGAAAGATCAAACCATTATGGACATGAGGCCACCTCGATCCTAGATGGAAGTCAAAAGCTTTATGGGCAAGTTGCAGTACATCAGCCGTTTTGTCAATCAGTAGACAACCATGTGTGAGCCCATCTTCAAGCTTATGAAGAAGAATGCCGATACAGAATGGAATGAAGAATGACAAGATGCCTTTGACAAAATTAAGGCATACCTAGTGAATCCCCCGGTACTGTGCCCCCCGCATGGACAAAAACCTCTTCTGCTCTATCTCACGGTCACCGACACGGCAGTTGGAGCTATGCTAGCCCAGGAAAAGAAAGATTCTCGGGTAGAGAATGCCATTTATTTTGTGAACCGAAAGTTGTAAGGGAGTGAGCTCAATTACTCGGCGTGTGAAAAGACCTGTGCAGGACTAGTCTGGGTAGTCGGGAAACAGAAACACTACATCCAGGCTCACTCGGTGAATTTGGTCTCAAAAAAGGACCCCATCAAGTATATCTTCGACAAACCTTCCCTCTCGATGCGCCTGGCAAAGTGGTCATTCTTCCTAGCAGAGTTTGACATCAACTATGTAACAAGAAAGGCAATCAAAGGTCAAGCACTATCAGACCATCTGGCAAGTTTCCCTAGTAATGAGGATCGAGGACCTGAACCCCAGTTTTCGGACGAGGGTATTTTCGCTGTTGAGCTCGAGAATCGACGGCAACTATTCTTCGACGGAGCTGCTAACAAAAGGGGAAATGGCATAGGAATGTTGTTGGTAGACCCAAAAGATGAGCATACGCCAATAGCCGTAAAGTTGAACTTCTCCATCACAAATAATGCGGCAGAATATGAAGCCTGTATAGCCGGTTTGGAGGCTGCCCTAGAAAGAAATGTCAAGGAACTCGAGGTCTAAGGAGACTCGGCCCTGATTATCAACCAGGTCTCGAACAAATGGAAGACTGTGGATCCTAACCTACAGAAGTATCATGCCTATATAGAAGAATTGATAGAGCAGTTCAGAGAAGTGACCTTCCATTATCTGCCAAGAGACAAGAAAAGATTCGTAGATGCCTTGGCTACTCTAGCCTCATTGGTAGAAATTCCCGAGGGAAAGGCAGTAAAACCATTCAGAGATGGTAGAAGGGAAACACCAGCCCTCTGTTGTGAAATAGAAGTGGGACCTGAACTCGTCAAGGAACCTTGGTACAATCAAGTTTACCAGTTTCTCAAAGATGGGGAATCAGCATTTAGAGATGAAGAAGGTAAGCTGAAGGAAGGCATCAAAGCCAAGATCTTGCAAGCTTTAAAGCGACTGGCCTCTCACTATGTCATTCTAGGAAGTGATCTGTACAAAAAGCGATACCAAGGACCACTCCTGCTGTGTGTCACCAAAGAAAGGGCAAGAGAGATAATGAATGAAATCCATAATGGTCCCTGCGGTCCTCACATGAACGCCAGAGAATTGATGCAAGTGATCCTCAGAATGGGCTACTACTGGATCTTCATGGAAATGGACTGTATCCAGCATGTTCGAGAATGCGACAAGTGCCAGCGGTTTGCCAACCTTAATCATCTCCCGCCTCATGACCTGTATTGCATGACGATGCCTTGGCCATTTTCAACTTTGGGCATTGATGTAATCGGGAAGATAGCCCCAGCCGGAAGCAATGGGCATGAGTTTGTGCTAGTGGCAGTGGACTATTTCACGAAATGGGTGGAAGCAAAGTCTTATAAGGTCCTCACTTCCAAGAAGGTTGCCCAGTTTGTCAAAGAAAATATCATGTGCAGATATGGGGTGCCAAACGAGATCATCTCGGATAACGGGACACATTTTGAAGGAGACTGCGATAGATTGCTGTCAGAATTCAAGGTTACTCGTCATAAATCATCTCCGTACAGGCCTCAGACCAATGGAGCGGTAGAAGCTGCAAATAAGACACTTGAGAGAATCATCCGAAAGATGGCCACTCGCGATCGTGACTAGCCCGAAAAATTACATCTAGCACTCTGGGGCTACAGAACTTCTGTCAGAACAGCCACAGGAGAAATCCCTTTCG
The DNA here is from genome assembly GCA_022495995.1 of Adenophora triphylla var. japonica. Classification (NCBI taxonomy): domain Eukaryota; kingdom Viridiplantae; phylum Streptophyta; class Magnoliopsida; order Asterales; family Campanulaceae; genus Adenophora; species Adenophora triphylla. Next base: position 598,062 of record JAFEMH010000066.1, read on the forward strand.
CCTTGACTTACGAAATGGAAGCAGTCCTGCCTGTAGAGTTGGAAATTCCGTCACTGAGAGTCCTCTTGGAAAACAGCATCAACGAAGTAGAATGGTTGTGCAGCCGACATGATGAGCTCGCCCTGCTTGATGAAAGGAGGCTAAAAGCCATGGAACATACTCGAGCCTATCAGAGGCGAATGGCCAGGGCATTCGACAAAAAAGGTCAAGGCCAGAGACATCAAAGAAGGAGATTTGGTACTGAAAGAGAAGCCCCCTACCAGAGACAACCCTCTAGGAAAGTGGGAACCCATTTGGATCGGCCCGTACGTGGTACAGAAGATACTATCGGGAGGAGCAATGAAGCTTTGCAGACCTGGACGACAATCCTTTTGTTCACCCGGTCAACGGTGACAAGCTTCGTCATTATTATGTCTTAAATAAAAAAAATAAAATATATAAAAAAATAGTGCAAAAAGAGTAATACTCAGCTAGGCTGAAAACCCTGAAAAGGGCGGTCTAGGCAGAAAACAGGGTCGCACAAAAAAAAAGAAAAAAAATAGTGCAAAAAGAGTAATACCCAGTTAGGCTGAAAACCCTGAAATGGACGGTCTAGGCAGAAAATAGGGTTGCACCAAAAAAAAAACAACAAAATCTAAAAAGTTCATTAGAATGAACTACGGAGACCTGAGCCCTTTAGTCTTTCTTGTAAAAGGGGAACGTAGGCAGCCAGAAATGGTTCGGTCTAAACAATAAATAAGACATTCAGATTTCCATGAAATGTTTCTTGAAAAATTCTAAGATAATATATCTTATTTTTACAAATTAAAAAATTCTTGATGAGTTCAAGCATGGTCTACTTTTGACTCTCCTAACCTGCTATGAAGAGAAAAATATACAATAAAAGACCTAATCAACTAATGTGTTTGCAAAAGGCAATAAGTGGATGCTTAGAACAGGTCTATCAGTTGTAAGCAACAGCGTCATCCTTGTTCTTCTTTCCCCAACCTCGACCTCGTCGAGTGTTCTTTCTCTTCTTCTCAATGAAGTCGGTCTCCCTTATCCCTATCTCAGGCGCCCTCACTGGAGCCTCGATCAAACATGTGTCAATAAGTGCCTTCTCTGTCCTGGCATGAGTCTTTATCTCCTCCCGCTAAGCCTCGGTGAGAGGAGAAATCTCTGATAATCTCTCATATCTGACTTCCATGTCTTTGATAAAATCGCCCGACTGGTTAAAGCGACTAGCCTTTACCTCGGCCTCTCTCTAAGCCCTGCTAGATTCACTATCAGCACCCAATAAGGCCTGGTGCCTCTCTTCCAAGACAATTTGAGTCACCCCATGAATGAACGGCCTCCGGAAAAAGAGTTTTTTTTTTTGTTTATCTTTTGAATTTTGAAAATTTTGGGAGTCGCCACGCCGTTTTTAAAGGAAAACATTGAGAAACATATTTTTAAAGAGATTTTGAGTTCGGGGGTCTGGTTACGTGTTTAGGAAGAACTTGGGAGTTCACCCAACATGCCTCTTTCGAGACTTTCAATCAAACTTTGGACAATTATAATCATTCAAGATGTGTGTGCAAAATGTGTCAACAAGCAAGGCATGAAAATTTGGAATTTCATTGATAGTATAGAGACTGAATACAACTTGTGAGTCATGATAGGGGGTCACACCCTCTACATATGAAGACTGGTATTACAAGGCAGAAGGGCTGGAGACAGTCTGCTCAGAAAGCTTGGGTGTCGTCCGACACAGGACTTCCCATGAAGGGGATGTCGGACGACATAAAGCCTCATGGTCAGATTGTCCCCTAAACTACAAAGCTGCTCTGGAAACTGGAACAATATTATTTTACGTAAGAAAAGACACTATTTAGTGGTCTAAGTTCAGTTTGGGGTTGATAGGAGTGAGCAAAGTCGCGATCGACTTTTAATGATACGGATGTCATATGACATGGGACACCAGAGAATGTCCATGTTCATATGGCAAACCGCCTCCATCAATTTATTGCACCCAAATAGGCCTTAGATACTCCAAATAGTGGCTAATGAGCCAAAACTACTTAGGCAAGCTTTGGGTTACAAAAGGGGGATCAATTCTGATAGATCTGAAGTCCAAGATAAGCTATATAGCCTTCTGGGAACTCTATGTCGTATGACACAGGACCTCTTGAGAGTCCTGTGTCGTCCGACACAGGCAGCCTATTTCAGTACCCTTCAGTCAGATTAATTCCACTTGTCCCCAAAGCAAACCAAGCTATATTTATGAACTGAGAACAGTAGAATAGTAATATTACGTGAGTATTATGGGAGGATCACATGGCTTTAATGGCCAAATGTGATGAATCACATATCTATGGCCATTTTCATGTAGCCATCACCTCCTAACTCTATGGAAACTAAACAAAGATTCAAACTTTAATGGTGCTAATGTCACCAAATGTTCAGATCTGAGGTGGGGAGAAGTGAATATAGAAGATTCACCTCTCCACCACCTTTATCATGCAAGATCCCCAATATTTTACATGATATCAAAGCAAGTAAGCATGCAAGATGATATATAAATGTATGCAAAAGGTGATCAGAGAAAGAAAGAGGGTTTAGTGGCTACCTATTGTAGTCCACAAGGTGAAGACACCAATAGTATGGTGCTTACCCCTTCAACACACCAACAAGGAAGGTTTTCTTTGAATCTTGGCTTGGGTATGTGTATGTATGAGGAGGGAGGTGAGTATGTGTATGAGAGAGAGAGGATGAGACTCTATTTTGACAGAGTTTCCCCCTTGCTAAGATCTCCCCAAAAAGTCCCTCTAAAATGATTAGCCATGCCTTATATTTATAGGCAGTCTGATGGGAGGTTCCATGTCGTCCGACAGAGGGAGTTAAACCGCCTTAGTGTCGTCCCATGTCGGACGACAGCGTACAGCTTTTTGGAACAGTTGGGCTGAATGGATGGCAGGCCCAATGGGTTGAGTGGGCAATTGGATAATTGGACTCAAATTGCATTTTAGCAAGTACATGAGCCCAAAAATCAAGGAAAGTGGACCCAAAACATGAGTTCGGGTCGGGGTACTCACAGAGCCCCTCGGCGACGTCACTTCCACGGGAAGTGGGGTCGTCGACACAATGAGAATCCCGAGCCGAACACGAACGGCGGGGAAAAGAGATGACCAGGATGGTCAAGTGGCTGGACCTCTTATGAAGAGGATTCCTACGTATCCCGTGGGGGAATCAAGCCGAATCGTAGTTCGTAGAAGATGGACGTTTGCGTCCCGGGGGAAATTGACCGTGATGGTCATGCGGCTGGACCTTTTACGAAAAGGATTCCTACGTATCCCGTGGGGGAATCAAGCCGAGTCGTAGTTCATCCAAAAGGTGGCGCTAATGAGAGGCCACGGGCTTAGTACCCAAGAGTGACTGTTCCAAGGGGAGTCACCCCGAAGATTGACTGTTCCAAGGGGAGTCACCCCGGAGATAGGTGTTTGCACCCGAGATTGACTGTTCCAAGGGGAGTCACCCCGAATTTGCCTGTTTTTCTTTGGAAAGTCACCCACGTTTGACTTTTTCTTTGGGAGTCACCCGCAAATTTGACTTTTTCTTTGGGAGTCACCCGCGAATTTGACTGTTTCGATGGGGAGTCACCCCGCGAATTTGACTGTTTCGATGGGGAGTCACCCCGGGGATTTGACTTTTTCTTTGGGAGTCACCCGTGATTTGACTTTTTCTTTGGGAGTCACCCGCGAATTTGACTTTTTCTTTGGGAGTCACCCGCGGATTTGACTGTTTCGATGGGGAGTCACCCCGGGGATTTGACTTTTTCTTTGGGAGTCACCCACGAATTTGACTGTTTCGACGGGGAGTCACCCTGCAATTTGACTTTTTCTTTGGGAGTCACCCACGAATTTGACTGTTTCGATGGGGAGTCACCCCAAAGATTGACTTTTTCTTTGGGAGTCACCCGCGAACTTGACTTTTTCTTTGGGAGTCACCCGCGATTTTGACTTTTTCTTTGGGAGTCACCCGCGGATTTGACTGTTTCGATGGGGAGTCACCCCGAAGGTGGGTGTTTGCACCCGAGATTGACTGTTCCAAGGGGAGTCACCCAGCGAATTTGACTTTTTCTTTGGGAGTCACCCGCGAATTTGACTGTTTCGATGGGGAGTCACCCCGAGGATTTGACTTTTTCTTTGGGAGTCACCCGCGAATTTGACTGTTTCGATGGGGAGTCACCCCGAAGATTGACTTTTTCTTTGGGAGTCACCCGCGGATTTGACTGTTTCGATGGGGAGTCACCCCGGGGATTTGACTTTTTCTTTGGGACACCCGTGAATTTGACTTTTTCTTTGGGAGTCACCTGCGGATTTGACTGTTTTGATGGGGAGTCACCCGAAGATGGGTGTTTGCACCCGAGATTGACTGTTCCAAGGGGAGTCACCCCGCAATTTTGACTTTTTCTTTGGGAGTCACCCGCGGATTTGACTGTTTCGATGGGGAGTCATTCCGAAGGTGGGTGTTTGCACCCGAGATTGACTGTTCCAAGGGGAGTCACCCCGAAGGTTGACTTTTTCTTTGGGAGTCACCCGCGGATTTGACTGTTTCGATGGGGAGTCACCCCGAAGGTGGGTGTTTGCACCCGAGATTGACTGTTCCAAGGGGAGTCACCCCGAGAATTTGCTGTGTGGGAAATCTGTACGGTCTTTCGGATCAGATAGTTTATAGCCATTCCGGGCTAAGGATCTTGGTAATGATCTTGGGAAAGACTGAGAAAGGTGGGCATTTATACCCGAATGAAGTGGTGAATTTTGACGATAGGCAGTCAAGAGGGACTGACAAAATTGACCAGGGGCAAAAGAGGAAAATTATCCCTTCTGGAGTGTGGATGTCATCCGACATGGGGCTTTCCCGCAAGCTGTTTTAATTAAAACAGTTAGGTCGTAAGACAGACCCAAAATTGGGAACCAGCCGAGTTGAGAGAGAGAGAAGGAGAGAAAAAAATTGAAATTTTCTCCCTCCGATTTTGATTTCAATCAAAAATTGATAATGCCTCCGCGAGCGGAATCGAGAAGGAACGTGCAACGATCATTGTCCGAGAGGAGGAAGCTCGTTGATCGGAACAAACAGAAGAAATTTTCGGAGGGGAATGGGCTCTACCCGAGCCTTAATTTGCATACTTCCACCATGGAACGGATGGGGGTAAGTATTCTAAATCATTAACCCTTCCCTTTCGAAATTGGATTTCTAGGGCTCGAGATATAATTTTGGGGAAATCGCACCCAAAAGGAATTGCATGCTATGAATGAGATGCATTGTTTTGAAAAGATTTTTCTTTTTCTTCTTTTTTTTTTTTTGTTCTTTTGAAAGAATTATGTGATTGTTTGAAAAATGCACACAAGAATGCACACATTGTTATGAGTATATTCTGATACCTGTGCTGTGCTTACCTGCAGGCTTTGCGGACCAAGGGGTCCCCTGAGGCGATTGCCACGATTTGGGGCCTTCTTCCCGGTTCCTCTGATTTGCCGGACAGTCCCAAGGGCTTGATTTTTGCTGCTGGTCTCGGACCATTCTTTACTACCATTGGAGATTTTGGGGACACGCCTAGGAGCGTGGAGCTGGTGCGGGCCTTCAGGCAGTACTGGTGGGACTCTACCCACACTTTTCATCTGTCTTGGGGTGAGTCGACCATCACTCCCTATGATTTTACTGCCATTACCGGTCTGCGGTTTACGGGCAGACCTATCTTTTCTGAGGACCCTGGTGTCCTGAGCCCGGATGCCATTAGAGCATTGACTGGCCTGACCCTTCGCCCGAAGGGTAATGGAGTTCCATTGGCGGATTTGCATTTGGCTTTGACGCATCAGTGTCATCTCTTCTCTGAGGGTGCCGCTACAGTCACGGCCGAGCAGTTGGCGAGGGCATTTGCTTGGGCTGGTTTCTCTGACACCCTGTTCTGTAATGCCTCTACGACGGCATTGACTCTTCTGCTAGAGCCTCTTAGGGACTGGGGCTAGGTATCCACTTTTTCATGGGGCGAGGCCGGCTTAGCTCAGGTGTATAGAGGCCTGGATGAGGTGAGCAGAGTCAGTGTGACCTCTTTGGATTTCTATCAGACTGTTCTGGAGGTAAGCTCTTTTATTTTTTACGCACATTGAATGCTGCATTGACTTCTCTTCCATCATTGCATCACTGCTGCTGTACACTGAAAGCTTTCTGTCTTTTGATTTCAGGTGTGGGCCTATGAGGTGTTTGGATGTTATGCCTGGGCTGTGGCTGACAGGATTGCTGCAGATTTGCTCCTTGCTATCCACCGGTGGACTTTTAGGGCGAGGGAGAGCCGGAGAGTGGACGGGGTGAAGCCCCGAAAGATGGCCTGTTATCATGACACGATGATTGCTCTGAGGGGCACCCCTGTTGGGTTGAGGATGTTTCTCTGGCATGGCAGGTACGGTGAGGACATTGTTGGTGATGCTGCTTTAGTGACCAGGACGAGGAGGCTTTTGATTGGCCTGGAGGGTGATGCCCTGTACTTGGGAGAGAGAGTCTGCAGACAGCAATGTTATGGCGTTGCCGCTTGCGTCCCTCATGATCCTCCTGTGGGGATTTGGCATATCCGGGCCTTGCCTGACCTGGAGCGGTTGCGGACCGGTATTGACGCCGCAGAGTTGTCTGATGATGGGGATTATGGCCAGTTCATCTTTACTCGGCTAGTGACCCCTCAGGTTATGGCCGCCAGGAGGGCAGCGGGGATGCAGGTACCGATGCCTCCCCGATTCTTTGAGTATGAGGCTGGGGGTGCCATTCGCCGCTCCTCATTTGATATGTCTGAGACTCATCCACATTTACGGCTTCCCCGCGAGACTACCTCTGTGAGCATTTTTTCTTTTCTGCTTTGTTCAAGCCTTTTACTGCTTTACTGTCTGTATTGATTGCTTCTGACTGCCTCTTTTGTTTCCATTGAACAGGTCCCAGCCAAGACCTACAGGGCGGTGGCCAAGGCGCTCACCGGGGCTGTGAAGATGCTGCGCCAGTTTCAGAGGAGCGCAGAGCATTGGAAGGGGAGATGCAGCTCCCAGCCTGGTGACGTCGTGCCTCCGAAGAAGAGGCACAGGACGGCCTTGGCTCCTTCTAGCTCGCAGGCGGGTGGGTCGAGTCAGCAGCCCCAGCCTGATGATGATGATGGCGAGGATGGTCCTTATCAGTCCCCTTATTCCACAGTGCCCGAGTGGCACGGATATTATGGCGAGCCCCGGCCTTGGGCCCAGTATGATGATGAATCTGACGGCGAGATTCATGAGGCGCAGGAGGGTGGCGGCGACAGCCAGGAGCAGAGCGGCTCTGAGGAGGAGGTGGGCAGCGTCCAGGATGACAGCGGCTCCGAGGAGGATGAGGAGGATGATTCCGAGCAGGATTGATCACGGCGGTCCCCTCTTGTCATGCTTTGGACTCTTTTAGGGAGAGAGAGGAGATGCATGCACTATTTTTTGCTTTTTGGGCTGTAAAACAAGTATTTTATTGCATTTTGCATTTTGATGACTGAAATATTTGCTTATTTGTATACTCCCTCCGTCCAAGTTAATACTTCACAGTTACTGTTCACGCGTGGATTAAGGAAAAAAATAATGATATAATGTTGTGAGTGTAAAAGTAAAATAGGAGAGAGAATGAGTGGAGGGAATAGTAAATTATAATGGTGTTGTGAGTATTAAAATAATGTAGGAGACAAAGTGTGAAGTATGTAATTGGACGCCCAAAATAGAAAGTGTGAAGTATGTAACCGGACGGAGGGAGTATTTGTTAATTCATGTGCGCAAGTCCGTCCCAAGAATGGCACAAAATGGTGGTTTTTGATGTGATTGGGTGCTCTTGTGATTTTGTATGTGATTGGGTGATGTTTACGCGTCTGTGGGCGTGTTGGATATGCAGGATCCTCTCCCATGGGCTTGATGAGTGAAGGGGAGTGTATATGTATGGTTTTTTGGATGTCTTGGGCAGGTTTGGGTAGGCTTGGATTGCTGAGGAATTGCTGCAGTTGCAGCTGCTGCTGGTTCTGATGGGACATTCCATGTCGTCCGATACAGGACTTCATGGAACCTTCCTGTCGTCCGACATGGAGAGTCTGGGAGACAGGTTTCTTGATCAGCAAGCCCCAGCACTCTATAAAAGGAAGACTCGTAAAAAGCACATTCCAGCAGTCACAGCAGACTTCAAACTGGTCTTCCACCCCAAAATCGACTCTAAGATTCGACCTTTGGCCCGAAATGGAGCATTACAACGACAGATCCAAGATCAAAGAATGTCAATTTCACTCCGATTTCATCCATTTAACCCGCCACCATCATAGTACCAATAGGAGGGTTATCGATTTACGGTATGGATTGAGATGCATCTGGGCACTGAAGGAATGGGCGGTAGATTGGAATCTTCTCCGGGCTGCGTCCAGATACTGGGATTGCGAGAGGCATGTCTTTACCCTCTCGTATAATGACCTTACGCCCACTATCGAAGAGTTTCGGGCACTGACTGGGGGAGCTGGGCTCAGAGATGCTGTCTTCCCACGAGATTCACGACCCTGACTGAACAGTTGGCCGATTTCTTTGGATTTCGCACAGAGCAAGTATCTGATCTGATTCTTGACCTGTCCTTTGTTGACCTGGCCCAGATAGCCCGATTGGCTGTATCATGTCTGGATCTTTTTGATCTATCCACGGCCATGGACATTTTTATACTGATTATGATCTCCTTATACTGCTTTTGTGAGTATGACGGGGTATGCTCCGATTTACTGCTAGGAGTTGTTAGACAGATGCGGGGTTCTCGTGGTACCGCATTGACTGAGATCCGGCCCGGGCAGGGAGAGAGAGACATAGTTCCCATTTTACTGGCAGAGACATATCATGGGATGGACCGACTGGCTGTAGGGTCATTGCACATGGGGCGCGGCAGCCCCAGTCTCTTATCGTTATGGCTCTTTGAGCGGTTGAGACTTATCTCCCCATTACCCGCAGGGCAGACTGCAGCACCATGGGTTACACAGCAGAGGCGAGTGGCTCCGGAGGTTTCACAGGAGAGCTGGCAGAGGCGATTGGCCAGGTATACTACCACTGATATTCAGTACTGGGTTCCCGGATGGAGGCTTGAGACCATGAGTGGCAGACAGGATGATTCTGTTGTCTTGAGGCTCCCGGGATTATACTTTTCATCATTTAGCATCCCCTTGCTTGCTCAGAGGCAGTATATGGGGAGCATATGGGACCGGTTCAATACTCCATTGAGGCATATTGCCAAGGGATCCGAGGAGGAGACCCAACTAGCCGGGAGCAACGTGATGCTGAGGCGCTGACTGACCCAGACAACGTGACTGACGATCCGGCAGCAGACTTTGAGAGACTCGTAGAGAGGAGGGCCAAGATGAGAGATAACCCTGAAGTTATGGCCCGGAGGACAGCTTTGAGAGAGGAGAGGGCTGCCCAGGCGGCACTGAGAGCTGCCGGGTTGGTTGACTCACCGACTCGCATCTTTCCTGAGCCGGGACGACGGGAGACAGAACTGTTTGAGATGGCTAAGCCAAAGACCTCCCGAGGACCGAGGAAGAGGAAGAAGAAGAATGCTAGTTCGGGAGTGGGAGCGAGTGACTAGGATTAGGCGACCGGTCATTGTATCCCTTATTGCCGACACAGACAGTTTAGGAGTATCTTTTTAAAAGATTTTATTTTTGCTAATGTTAATGAGTCGAGAGTAGACCGTGCTTGAACTCATCAATGAATGTATTAATGTGATGAAAGTTGAAATTACTTCAGAACTTAATCAAGACACATTTTGGTAATCACGAATACAACTGTTGATAGGATTTGGTGATTTTTATGATTTTTAGACCGAACCGCGAACGGCTGCCTACGTTCCCCTTTTACAGAAATGGACTAAGGGGCTCAGGTCTCCGTAGTTTGACCCAATTAACTTTTGTGTTTTAAGAAAGGGATAGATAGAAGGGGGACAAGTGGTGCAACCCTGTTTTTTACCTAGACCGCCCGTTTTTAGGGTTTTCAACCTAGTTGGGTATATTCTTTAGCACCGAGCGCGCCCTTTGTTTTGCACGAACTGCCTTTTGAGAGGTTTTCAGTCTCGTCTGGGTACATTATTTTCGCGCTTTTGTTTTTCTTTTCTCTTTTCTTTTTTTTTATTTCTCTCTTTTTTTTAGAGGGGAAGACTCGATTTAAACGTAATAGCGGCGCAGTTTGTCGCCGTTCACCGGGTGCATGAAGGGATTACCATCCAAATCTGTCAACTTCATTGCGCCACCAGAAAAGATCTCTTTAACCAAATACGGGCCCACCCAGACTGGCGCCCACTTGCCCAAAGGACTGAATTGATTTGGCGGCTTCTCTTTTAGGACCAAGTCACCCACCTTAATGTCGCGGGGATGTACCTTCTTGTCAAAGGCCCTAGCCATGCGCTTTTAATAAGCCCGGATGTGCTCCATCGCCTTAAGCCTTCGCTCATCCAGAAGAGCTAACTCGTCATGTCGGCTCTAAAGCCAGTCTATCTCGTTGACTTCATTTTCAAGCTGGACCCGAAGGGAGGGTATCTCTAACTCGATGGGCAAAACGGCATCCATCCCGTATGTCAAAGCGAACGGGGTTTCACCGGTGGCTGTTCTCACTGAAGTACGATAGCCCCATAATGCCAAGTGAAGCTTCTCAGGCCAATCCCGACTCCTCTCGGCCATCTTCAGGATGATTCTCTCCAGGTTCTTGTTTGCGGCCTCGACAGCACTATTGGTTTGAGGGCGATAAGGGGAGGACTTATGTGGCTTGATCCTGAATTCCGCGAGCAGTTCGTCGGTATGTCCCTCGAAGTGTGACCCGTTGTCGGAGATAATCTCATTTGGAACTACATACCGGCACAAAATGTTTTCTTTTATAAAACGGGCTACCTTTTTGGAGTTTAAGACCTTGTAGGATACCGCTTCAACCCACTTGGTGAAGTAGTCCACAGCGACCAACACAAATTCGTGCCCGTTACTTCCAGCAGGAGTTATCTTTCTAATAACGTCGATTCCCCAAGTTGTAAATGGCCAAGGAGTGCTCATACAGTAGAGATCATGGGGAGGTATATGGTTGAGATTGGAGAACCGCTGACACTTATCGTAGGTTCGCACAAACTGAATACAGTCAGTCTCCATGGAGACCCAATAATAACCCATCCTGAGTATGCTGAACATCAAGCCTCGGGCGTTCATATGTGGTCCACATGCGCCACCATGGACTTCTTCCATAACCTTTCTGGCCTTAGACTTGCTGATACAGAGTAGAAGTGGCCCTCGGTGCCTTTTCTTCCATAAGTCATCTCCCAGAATAACGTACTGTGCAGACAACCTTTTCAACGCTTGTAAACTTTTGGCGCGGAGACCTTCTTTCGGCTTACCATTCTCCTCTGTCGGGAACGAGGCTTCGCCATGCTTAAGGTACTGAAAGATCTGGCTGTACCATAGGTCATTGACCTTTTCTAGTTCGATCTGACAATAGTAATCAGGATTCTCGCTCCTCCCGACTCTGAATGGCTTTACTGACTTTCCCTCTGGAATCTCTACCAAAGAGGCTAAAGTGGCCAGGGCGTCCGCGAACCTATTCTTGTCCCGGGGTAGATAGTGGAACGTGACCTCCTTGAATTGGTCGATCAGGTCCTCCATGTAGGCATAATACATTTGCAGGTACTGGTCCACAGTTCTCCACTTATTGGACACCTGATTGATGATTAGCTGAGAGTCTCCGTACACCTCCAACTTTTCGACATTTCGCTCTAAAGCTACCTCGAGGCCGGCTATACAAGCTTCATATTCCGCGGCGTTGTTGGTAGCCGGGGAAAATTCAACTTGATAGCAATGGGGGTATGCACATCCTTCGGATCAACCAACACCATGCCGATACCATTGCCCCTTTTGTTGGCGGCACCATCAAAGAACAACTACCAACGGTCTGTTCCTTCTATCATGAAAATTCCATCGTCTGGAAATTGGGGTTCAAATTCGGGTGCTTCTGAGCTCAGAAAATCTGCCAAATGATCTGACAGAGCTTGGCCTTTGATTGCCTTGCGGGTCACGAACTTGATATCAAATTTGGCTAGAAAGAAGGACCATTTCGTAAGTCTCGATGACAGAGAAGACTTACCGAATAGGCATTTGATGGGATCCATCTTTTACACCAGGTGTACTGTATGCGCCAAAAGGTAGTGTCTTAATTTGCTGACCACCCATACCAAAGCTGGGCAGGTTTTTTCTAAAGCTGAATAGTTCAAATCACTGCCCTGAAGTTTCCGGCTGACGAAGTAGATGGCATTTTCCACTTTTGAATCTGGCTTTTCTTGCGCAAGCATGGCTCCGACAGCCGTATCTGTAACCGTCAAATATAGCAACAAGGGCTTGTCCTTATGCGGAGGACACAGGATTGGGGGATGGACCAAGTAGGCCTTGACTGTCTCGAAGGCAATTTGACACTGTTCGTTCCATTCAACCTCCTGATTCTTCCTGAGCAACTTAAAGATCGGCTCACAAATAGAGGTTAGCTGGTGGATAAATCGGCTGATATATTGGAGACGGCCCATGAAAGCCTTTACCTCTGTGACTGTCGTCGGTGGCTTCATCTCCATGATGGCTTTAATCTTTCTTGGATCGGCTTCGATTCCTCGTTCCGTGACCATGTATCCCAGAACCTTTCCTCGGACTACGCCAAAAGTACATTTTGCTGGGTTCAATCTCATGTCATGCTCCTGCAGCCGGTTGAAGAATTTCCTCAAGTCGACCAAGTGTTGGCCATCTGATCCCTTGGAATAGATAATCATATTATCAACATAGACCTCGATCTCCTTGTGGATCATGTCATGAAAGAGCGCAGTGACTGCCCGTTGATAAGTGGCACCGGCATTCTTCGTACCAAAGGGCATAACTGTATAACAAAAGGTTCCCCAAGGGCTGGTGAAGGCAGTTTTTTCCTGATCTTCTTCGACGACTTTAATCTGATTGTAACCCGTAAAGCCATCCACAAACGACTTGACTTCGTAACTGGCAGTAGTATCCACCAACAGATCGATATTGGTCAAGGGAAAATCATCCTTCGGGCTAGCCTTGTTTAGGTCTCTGAAGTCCACACAAACCCTGACTTTGCCATTCGACTTGGTTACCGTCACTATGTTGACCAACCACTTCGGGTATTCGACCACTCTGATGAAACCCACTCTGAGCAGCTTCTCTATCTCTTCTTTGACCTGGAGAGACCATTCTGGTTTGATCCGGTGAAGCTTCTGCTCTACTGGCCTGGCTTCTAGGTCCAGGGGTATGCGGTGCTCAACGGTTGAAGTGCCCAACCCGGGCATGTCTTTGTAGGACCAGGCAAATACGTCCACATATTCCTTGAGCAAATCAATGAGGGCTTCCCGCTCTTCCCCGGCGAAGAAACTGCCAACCTGTGTCTCTTTAGGCTCTTCAGTAGTTCCCAAATTCACTGTAGTTAATACCTCATCGGCAGCTTGGGCCCAATTGTCGTCTCACTCAAAAACCTGCTTTATATTATCATTTAAAAAGTTTTCGTCTAAAAAGTCTGTGTCCTCTTCAAATGAATCTTTATTAACCAATTTTAAGTCGTTAAGATTTGTTTTAGTTAACTTATCATTTGTTAAGGTGGCCATTAAGGGATACGCAGAAAGGTCAACCATTTCATTCAACGCAAAAGGGAAGACAGAGTTAAAGACACGACGATGATCATCAGCCGTGAGAATATCAGACCTATCTAGTGACTCGAACTCGATAACAAAAGACTCTGAGGACTGGGATTCAAAGAACCCTGACTGACTCTGGACCCTACACTACTTATTTGACTCGAAGCTTTTGGCATGGATTGGATTCTTACGTTCTCCTGCTGTCGTCCTTCAGAAAATTGGACACTTCAAGCTGATCGAGGAATTTGTCGGAAATCATTGGTAAGCCGGTATCTTGGAAAGATGGTGCGGGGAGTTAGAGAAACCTGATGCAATCCTTTGGCTAGCTCGTTCATGACAACCAGACTCATTGGCTGAGGGATCTGGCTCATCTTGTCAATACCCTACGGATTAATCATCTCCTCTCTACTGATCTTTGATATCACAACCTTATCTGTGTGGCCAAAAGGAGGGTTAACCTGGATGATGCTGATGAAGCTTTCCTCTGGAGATACCTTGATTCTGCCTTAGTTAACTCTATATTCCATGGGAGTCTTATATTCTGCCTCCAGATCAGCCAGTTTTTTGTTGGACTTCATAGTGGCGATAAACTCAGAAATTCTTATCCCAAGAGGATCAATGACGACGGGAAGGTTGGGCTGACCTTTGTTTTGGCTGATTGCTTCCTTGGTGGGCTCTTTGGTGTAACTGACGTAATAGTCAAATTTGCCTGAGGGTTCCCCCAAAGTCCCCACACTCTCGTCTCCAGCTTCGTATCCCTCCTTCAATTTCTGTTGCATGGACTTCCTCTTCTTCCTCTTTCTTGAAGGAGCATTTTCGTTGATCCAGTCTTGATATTCATCTTCCAAACAATCTTCACAATCACACACATCATACCAGATGTGGGGTATGGGTTGAGCTGGGGCAGCCCCGCCCAGCATCTGGTCATCAGCATTGTTGATTACCACATTTGCCATCCTTAACACTGGAATGTTGAAGTCGACGATTTCTACGGTCTATCTGAGGCTGCTGAAAACAGATCCTTGATCGGAAAGAAACTGATTAATTGATCACCCGGAACTCTGACCCAATACTTGCTTGCTGAAAGGGGGGGAGAACGGTTTTAGGTAGGGGAGAGGAGAGGATAGGCTTAGGACGGACTCATGCATATGCTCTTTTTGTATTTTTTTTTTTAGATTTAAACAAAATGATTCTTATTAATCCTAGGAATGGTTGGAAAAGGGAGACACCTTCTTTTTCGCATTCTACACTATTCCTGGATCAGTGGGTTCGATCACTACGTCTATACACCCCCTGTATTCCACATGTATTGCACCTCCGAGACGGACAATCCCGGCAGAGGTCCTATAGGGCACGTGGAACCCACCAATCGAAAGAGAGAACGAACCTATGGGCACACAAGCCAAAACAAGTCCAACTCAGGATTTTCAAAACCAAGTCCAAGTCAACGTCTAGACTCGGGAGGAGAGAGGGTCGAAAGTACGTTTGAATGTACGAGACCACAATTTGCAGGGAGAACCCTGGAAAAGATTGGGCATGACCTCTCCTCTTTTTGAGTCAAAAATCCGGCATGTCCTCTCGTCGCTTCAGGGCGGAGTCTCAGCATAACCTTCCGTTAGTATGTATCAAGAATTTGACATGATCTCGCGTTAGTACATGTCGAAAATGCGTCATGACCTCCTGCAAATCCAAATCGAGAATCGACACGTACCTAAGTTGTGATATGTCAAGATCTTAACGTGTACTCACGTTGAATTATGTCGTAATTCCGGCATGGAGGGGGAAAGTATGCCAGGATTTTGGAGACTAAGTATGACTTGGACTTTGTGAGAAAATTTTGAAAACCGAGTTTGAAAAGTGTTTTGAAAAGTTTTAAGCCAAAAACCAACCGGTCACGGTATAAAGTGTGTCACAGAAAAGTGTTGGCTGACTCCACAGGCTAGGAGGACTTTAGGCGCTCAAGCGTAAGCGAAACACGTCACTTTTCGCGATGCCGTCCGTACACTCCCGGGTTCTAACTCTATGTGCGGGTAGCGTGCGAGTAGTGTGAAGGTAATTTCTAGGAAAATATATTTTTTTTGTTTTTTTTTTGTAAAAGATTTTTTTGTTTTTTATGCAATATGCAAAAAAGGAAAAACAAGAGAATGAGTCCAAAGCACGACAAAAGGGGACTGCCCCAAATGTCAAGATTACCAGCAGCTGTATTCCTGAATCATCCTGCCCTGTTCTGATAGCAAAAAAGGAAGCCCTATTTCCCCAAAAATGTCATATACCAAAGCATATAGAGCATATAGGCACAGAATCATGCCAAGGCACACAAGAGCACACAAAATGACACAATTCACACACAAGGAGAATGAAGAAATTGTCCAAGTTGATTTAAAGAAAGTTAGACCCTCTTAAGAAAAACTTTGTCCTTTTTCAAAAAAGGAGAAGAATGATACTGGTACGTGGGATTGTTAGACCACAATTTATCCCAAGCCCCGGGTTAGGGAGCGATACAGGAAGGTTAATGGTTTCCACCTATATACCAAGTATCGTCTTCATTCATTTTTTCCAAAAACAAAAGTTTTTCAATGCAAGTCCCCAGCAGAGTCGCCACTGAATGAACGGCCTCCGGAAAAAGAGTTTTTTTTTGTTTATCTTTTGGATTTTGAAAATTTTGGGAGTCGCCATGCCATTTTTAAAGGAAAACATTGAGAAACCTATTTTTAAAGAGATTTTGAGTTCGGGGGTCTGGTTACGTGTTTGGGAAGAACTTGGGAGTTCACCCAACACTCCTCTTTTGAGACTTTCAATCAAACTTTGGACAATTATAATCATTCAAGATGTGTGTGCAAAATGTGTCAACAAGCAAGGCATGCAAATTTGGAATTTCATTGATAGTATAGAGACTGAATACAACTTGTGAGCCATGATAGGGGGCCACACCCTCTACATATGAAAACTGGTATTACAAGGCAGAAGGGCTGGAGACAGTCTGCTCAGGAAGCTTGGGTGTCATCCGACACAGGACTTCCCATGAAGGGGATGTCGGATGACATAAAGCCTCGTGGTCAGATTGTCCCCTACAACTACAAAGCTACTCTGGAAACTGGAACAATATTATTTTACGTAAGAAAAGACACTATTTAGTGGTCTAAGTTCAGTTTGGGGTTGATAGGAGTGAGCAAAGTCGAGATCGACTTTTAATGATATGGATGTCATATGACATGGGACACCCGAGAATGTCCATGTTCATATGGAAAACTGCCTCCATCAATTTATTGCACCCAAATAGGCCTTAGATACTCCAAATAGTGGCTAATGAGCCAAAACTACTTAGGCAAGCTTTGGGTTACAAAAGGGGGATCAATTCTGATAGATCTGAAGTCCAAGAAAAGCTGTATAGCCTTCTGGGAACTCTATGTCGTATGACACAGGACCTCTTGAGAGTCCTGTGTCGTTCGACACAGGCAGCCTATTTCAGTGCCCTTCAGTCAGATTAATTCCACTTGTCCCCAAAGCAAACCAAGCTATATTTATGAATTGAAAACAGTAGAATAGTAATATTACGTGAGTATTATGGGAGGATCACATGGCTTTAATGGCCAAATGTGATGAATCACATATCTATGGCCATTTTCATGTAGCCATCACCTCCTAACTCTATGGAAACTAAACAAAGATTCATACTTTAATGGTGCTAATGTCACCAAATGTTCAGATCTGAGGTGGGGAGAAGTGAATATAGAAGATTCACCTCTCCACCACCTTTATCATGCAAGATCCCCAATATTTTACATGATATCAAAGCAAGTAAGCATGCAAGATGATATATAAATGTATGCAAAAGGTGATCAAAGAAAGAAAGAGGGTTTAGTGGCTACCTATTGTAGTCCACAAGGTGAAGACACCAATAGTATGGTGCTTACCCCTTCAACACACCAACAAGGAAGGTTTTCTTTGAATCTTGGCTTGGGTATGTGTATGTATGAGGAGGGAGGTGAGTATGTGTATGAGAGAGAGAGGATGAGACTCTATTTTGACAGAGTTTCCCCCTTGCTAAGATCTCTCCAAAAAGTCCCTCTAAAATGATCAGCCATGCCTTGTATTTATAGGCAGTCTGATGGGAGGCTCCATGTCGTCCGATAGAGGGAGTTAAACCGCCTTAGTGTCGTCCCATGTCGGACGACAGCGTACAGCTTTTTGGCACAGTTGGGCCGAATGGATGGCAGGCCCAATGGGTTGAGTGGGCAATTGGATAATTGGACTCAAATTGCATTTTAGCAAGTACATGAGCCCAAAAATCAAGGAAAGTGGACCCAAAACATGAGTTCGGGTTGGGGTACTCACACCCCATCTCCCTCTCATACCAATCCAGGTAAGCTGTGGTCAAAATGGTACTCTTCCTGTTCTTGAGAATGGCCCTGGGTGGAAAAGCGGCATATGTGAAATTACCCGGATCCAAGAGGCGCGCGATTGTACCTCAGCATTTGGCATTCCGTTGTGTTGGTCGATGGAGGTGTCTCGCTATGTTTTTGCTTTGTAGAGTCGCCACGCCGTTTTGATTAAGCCCAAAACATTGAGAAAAGGCATCAGTTTAAAAACTATTTTTATGTGATGAGATTTTTGATTTCGGAGGTCAGGTTACTTCTCGGGAAGAGAATATTAGAATATTAGAGCTCACCCGATTCGCCTCATAAAAACGAGTCTTTCGGTACCCCTTCTTTGTTTAAATGTTGTGTGTGTGTGTGCTTTTAAAAATGCATGCTGTATCGGATGTCTACATTGTACACTACGTATTGAGATGTATTGAAATAGTAATGGAAGGAATCCTTACTAATGTTGGTTCATGTCTGTCTTCCGCTGGAAAATAGTGTTTGAGGATGGAATAGTGTTCCGGGACGGACCGGGATTGCTTCGGGATGTGCCGGTTGTCTACGGACAGAGCTTCGGCGTGCCTCGGGATTGTCAGGTGTGCACTCAGCCAGAGTTTCGACGTGCGTCGGGATTGTCAGTTAAGTTCAGGCAAAGGTTTAACGTGTGTCGGGATTGTCGGTTGCGTTCGGACAGAGTTCCGGCGTGCGTCGGGATCGTCGGTTCCGCTCGAAAAGGGCCAGGACGCCTCGAGAAAGACCATGAAAGGCTTCGAAGTACCACGAGGGGACTCAGAATACCTCGAGAGTGTCTTGGGGCAGCGCGAGAGCATCTCGGGAGCGCTCGATAGGGCTTCGGAGCACCGCTAGGGAGCTCAAAAGGCCCCAAAAGGAACTGAAAGGGATCGGGAGTGCCCCGAAGGGTCTTAGAGGGGCAGCCTGAAGGCTTAGGGAGAGAGGAGAAGAGGGAGGTGTGTCAAATGAGGGAGCCCTCTATTTATAGTTTTGAAAACGTGTAAGAAGGTCCGTACGGACCTTCCATGTAATCCAAAATTTTAGTTTTCCCAGATTTGAGGGAATAATGTGGACTTTAAGAGGATTTTGTAATAATTATGTCTGGATACAAAGAGGTCCGTATGGACCTTCTGTGCTTTTCCAAATTTTCCAAAATTTCCAAAAACTCCTTTTGTGTTTTTTTTGTCCCGAAAGCCCCCCCCCGTGGTTTGGTTGGTGGTTTTTTGGGTTTTTGAGGGTTACAGGTGTTCGAGACTGCGTTTGCGTGAGTATGCGGTGTTTCCCGTACGTTCGGAAGAGAGTGATCCAGATTGGGGTACTTACAGAAGCCCCTCGACGATGTCACTTACGGAGGAAGTGGGGTCACCAATAAGATAAGGATCCTGATCTGGATCGCGTGCTGAGAGAGGAGGTGACCGTGTAGGTCGGTTTGTGAGGACGTGGCAGTGTCCTGTTGTGTGACCGTTTAGGTCAGTTGGCTGGACCCTGTGATAGGATTCCTACGTATCCCGTATGGGAATCAAGCCTGATCGTAGTTCGTGTGTGGGATGAGTGTTGTAGTGTACGAGGACGTGTGATGTCCTTTAACTGAGACTCTGTGTGTGGACGTGTCAGTGTCCTGTGGGTGACTGTTTAGGTCGGTTGTGAGGACGTGGTGGCATCCTGTGTGATCGTATAGGTCGGTTGTGAGGAGGTGGTGGCGTCCTGTGTGACCGTATAGGTTGGTTGGCTGGACCCTGTGATAGGATTCCTACGTATCCCTAGCGGGAATCAAGCCTAATCGTAGTTCCGACTTCGTGAAATTGAGTGTATGCGGGCATGGTGGTGCCCTGAGGTGCTGTGACTGCTGAGGTCGACTGTGAGGACGTGGTGGTGTCCTGAAATGGAAATTTTACGGTTTTATGAACCGGGTAATTTAAAGCCTTTCGAGCTGGAGATAATGATTTAGGAGGTTTATACGGTCTTCCAGACCGAGTGGTTTAAAGCCTTTCGGGCTGCGAATAGTGATTTAGCTGATTTATGCGATCTCTCAGACCGAGTGGTTTAAAGTCTTCCGGGCTGCGGATAGTGGTGAGGACGTGACTTGTCCTCTGACTGTGGTTTTGTCGTGCGTGAGGACGTGACTTGTCCTCTAACTGTAGTTTTGTCGTGTGTGAGGACGTGACTTGTCCTCTGACTGTGGTTTTGTCGTGCGTGAGGACGTGACTTGTCCTCTGACTGTTGTTTTATCATGTGTGAGGATGTGACTTATCCTCTAACTGTGGTTGTGTCGTGCGTGAGGACGTGACTTGTCCTCTGACTGTGGTTTTGTCGTGCATGAGGATGTGACTTGTCCTTTGACTGTGGTTTTGTCATGCGTGAGGACGTGACTTGTCCTCTAGCTATAGTTGTGTCGTGCATGAGGACGTGACTTGTCCTCTGACTGTGGTTGTGTCGTGCGTGAGGATGTGACTTATCCTCTAACAGTGGTTGTGTCGTGCGTGAGGACGTGACTTGTCCTCTGACTCTGGTTGTGTCGTGCGTGAGGACGTGACTTGTCCTCTGACTGTGAGAGGCGTGATTGCCTCGTGTTTTGAATGTGAGAGACGTGATTGCCTCGTGTTTTTATTGTGAGTGGCGTGATTGCCTCGTGTTTTGATTGTGAGAGGCGGGATTGCCTCGTGTTTTGATTGTGAGAGGCTTGATTGCCTTGTGTTTTGATTGTGAGAGGGGGGATTGCCTCGTGTTTTGATTGTGAGAGACGTGATTGCCTCTTGTTCTATCCGCTGGGGAAAGGTTGGACTTACGATGACTGCCGGTGTTCATCTGCTAGGGACGCGTAGTCTCGTATGGGCTTTCAAGAGTTCCCGTTTGAGTTTTATCCGCTGAGGAGGGGATTTCGGGCTTAATTTGATGGCCGGTGTTTGGTTTACCTTTTTGTGTTTTGGAGGCGTTTGGTGCCTTGGGATTTGTGTTTGGCGGCGTTTGCGCCTTTTATGTTTGTTTTACCGTTTAGTGGGCGAAGTTCGGGCTTACGATGACGGCCGGTATTTGGTTTACCGTTTAGTGGGTGAAATCCGGACATTCGATGACGGTCGGTGTTTATTTTGTTGGGTTAAGGACCAAACTGCATTGAATCTGCTGAAAAAGGTCTTTGGACAGCCAGGGGCAAAGATTATAAGGGCAAAAGAGTAATTTGGCCATATAATGCAAAGAGGTCCGTACGGATCTTCTTTGTTTGCAAAGAGGTCCGTACGGACTTTTGTGGGATTTTAATTTCCCAGGTTTTGATCAGCTTCCAGCAACGAAGCATCCTCCATTGTTCCCTCTTCCAGTCGTGAGAAACAGAGAGAGAAGGAGAGAAAACATTGGTATTTGACCAAAATTTCCTAAGTAATTCTTCTGCGCTTGCTTGAATTGCTCGTAATGGCGGAAATAACGAGAAGAGGTCATCGTCAAAGGGGCCAAGAGGCGATTGAACGGAGATCGAACCTTCAAAGGAATTGCACTTCCTTTACGCCTTCGTCGAGGAATCCGGATGTGTTGTATCCGGATTCGGAGGTGCAAAACTTACGAGATAGGACCGTCGGGGAGGTAAGAAATCAATTTTGTCTTGATTCTTATTCGAATTGTTGTATGCTAGAACTAGGTTTCAGTTTTTTGCATATTTGGGGCTTTTGTTATTGCCATGCTCCTTTTGTGAAATTCGTGATGAATTGTTGAAATTGAGTATGTAAGAATTGTGGGTATGTGATTTTTGTGCAAAAAATTGGAGATTAGCTCTTATTTGTGAAAATAAAGTGCCTCTCTTTGAAATGCATGCTTTGGTGATTTGTACCTTATACTATTTTCGTATGTACATTGTGAAAAATTGCCGTGTAGGAACGGACTTTGTGTAAAGAGTGTGACGTGTGCCGTGTGCCGTGTTTCGTGACGGGTTTTGTCTTGAAAGCGTGTGCCGTGTAGGGACGGACCTTTTAAAAATGTGTCATGTAGTGTGTGGCGTGTTTTTGTGATGGACTCTGTGGGGAGTTTATGTGCAATGTGCGCCGTGTTTTGTGACGGGTTTTTTGAAAATGTGTCGTGTAGGGCCTAATCCCTCTTTTGAGAAAATTTGTATAGTGTGTGCCGTGTTTTGTGACGGACTACGTGGGAAAAATTATGTGCAATGTGCGCCGTGTTTTGTGACGGTTTTTTGCTTTGCCGTGTTGGGACGGACTTTTTATGTTTCGCCGTGTTGGGACGGACTTTTTATGCTTTTGCCATGTTGGGATGGAATTTTTATGCTTTGCCGTGTTGGGACGGACTTTTTATACTTTGCCGTGTTGGGACGGACTTTTTATGCTTTACCGTGTTGGGACGGACTTTTTATGTTTTCGTTTTCTTTTGATATTTTGCATTAAGTACTGTGATTGACGTACCTTTGCTGTGTTTACCTGCAGGATGAGGGGCCTTTGTCTGGAAAGGCAAAGAAGATGAAGTCTCGGGGGTCGCTCGAGGCTGTACTTGAGATGTGGCAGCATTTGCTGAATATCTCCAGGGAGGGTAGACCGAGTCCTAAGAGGCTGGTCTTTGCTTCTGGTTTGGGCGCGTTCGTTGAGAACCTTGTCGGGATTGCGGAGACAAGGAAGAACAAGAGCATCTTCCTGGCTTTGTCTGAGTATTGGTGGGACACCACGCATACCTTCCATTTGAGCTGGGGAGAGGTGACGGTGACTCCCACCGACTTTGCGGCAATTACTGGGCTTTCCTTCAAAGGAGGGCCGGTGAGATGGCGGGACAGGATGTCCGATGGGACGCTGGCAGAGCTGTTGGGCTTCGCGCCTTCTCCTCATAGGGGCCTGGACATGCTGTATGGCGATGTAGAGGGGCAGATTACGGCCAACATTAGGGCCTATCGCCGGGGCACCGGCTTGGTGACGGCTGAGTAGCTGGCGCACTCTTTCTTGTGGTTCGCTCTTTCCGAGACTTTGTTCTCGAATCACTCTTCCTCTGCTCCTTTTCCTCTACTGGAGAGCTTGATGGACTTGGGGAGAGTTGGTGAGATTGCTTGGGGCGAGGCAGGCTTGGCCGAGCTCTATTTTTCCTTGGACAGGTTTAGCCGAGGCGTGGCCAGTTCCCTGGGATGCTTCGATTTTGCTTTGGAGGTATGAGTTTATTGTTGTTTGTGATTTAGCAGTTTGTCATTTCTCCGTCTTCTTTTGCCCTGAGCCTTTTTCTGCTTTTATTGCAGGTGTGGTTTTATGAGATCTTCCGGTGTTTTCTGTGGGATCGGGATGCTGAGGCCATGGGGGCCTATCCTGCTATATTGGGCTGGGCCCGTCCCTTGAGGAGGAGGGGGAAGCTCACTATCACCTATCGGGATGTGCAGGAGTTCCTGGAGAGAGATAGCCTAGCGGAGTTTGAGCTGTATCCCTGGGCTCGGTATGGCGGCGACGAGCTCGAGGGCGGTCCCGTGGTGACGCATCAGAGGAAGATGCTGCGGGGCTTGACTTCTGATGTCATGTATTTGGGGGAGAGGGTCTTCTGGCAACATGGCCCAGGTGTGCCCCCTATGGCTCCGAGGGATCCGCCCTTTGGGATGATGCATCCTCGTGACATGGACGTGTTGGAGTACGACAGGTATCTGGGCGGCGTGAGTGCCGAGGAGTTTATTTTGTATGGCAAGGAGTACGGGGCTTTCGTCAGGAGGAAGCTGAGGACGCCACAGGTGTTGGCGAGGGAAAGGCGGGATGGCCCACCACGTCCCCCAGATGTTCCGGTGCCTGGGCCGGACATTACGTATGTCCGTGGGGATTCGTTGAGGTGGAGGGTGTCGGTACCTGTCCCTGAGGAGGCTCTGGCTGCCTATCGGGTTGACCCGGATGCGCCGGTGAGTGTGCTTACTCTTTTCCATCTTGGCATCTTTTCTGTATTTTTCTCTTTTTGTTGAGTATGATTGTATCTCTTTTGCTGAGCATTTCTTTGGTTGTTTGCTTGCATAGGTCTCGGGGAGATCCTTTGACACGTTGACCCACCGTTTTGTGGGGATGCGGTCCTTTGCGAAGAAGATGGCGGGGAAGCTGTCTTGCAGGTCTTCGCGGCGTGTGCCTGCGTACGAGCCGATGTCTTAGAGGCATTCTGTGGACGTTCCTTCGTCGAGGGCTGAGCCAGGACCACAGTAGGAGGGACCCGTTCGAGTTTGACCCTTCTTTGATCCTTTCACTGGGTTTGACCCTTCAGAGTATTTCGAGTACTCACCTCAGGAGGGGATCCAGTATTCTGATGACGAGGGTGTGGCTGGCAAGTTTGCCGAGATGCCTGACTTCTCGTTTGATGAGGTTGATGATGATGAGTCGAAGTAGGGCTCATTTGCTTTCCCTCTTTCCATTTTGTTGTTTTTTTTGTTTAGCAACAGACATTTTGGTACCTGTAATAAAACACTTGTATTTGCGCAACAAAGTATTTTATTTGAGATGTAATGTCGTATTTTGTGATTCCCGGGGATTGTCCTAGGAATTGTTGCTAGTTTATTATTTGTGCATGTCATGTGAGCTGGGAGTGCGTTTTTGGTTAGTGCATGGTTGTCGGAAATGGCCTTGGCCAGAATTTGGGCAGTTCGGAGCAAGGTCCTGCTGGGAACAGTGGCTGTTGTACTGTTTGCTGGAAAGGTGGGACCAAGCTGCAATAAGGTCCATACGGACAAACCTAGGATGCAAAAAGGTTTGTATGGATCACCTTTGCTTTTGGGGAAGAGATAAGTGTTTTCAGGATGTCTGAACTTTCCTCACTTTCCATTTGCAGTCATTTCGAGCTTTCTTCCCCATTTTCTCTAGGAACCTCCATTTTTGCCATGGATTCTTCGTACGTTCCAAGAGTTTTGCCGAGGCTTTCGAAGGAGCGGCAAGCAAACTTCCTTGAGTGGCTGAAAATGTGGATGCGATACCGTATGAGGCACCATAGGCGGGCTTTCGAGGTGAGGTTTCGACTCTGCTCGGTTTGGTCCCTTAAGGAGTTGGTTCCGGATTGGGAATTGTTGCGGGCTGCCGCGAAGTTCTGGGATGTTAGGATGCATGCGTATAGCTTCTCCTACAATGAAGTGACGCCCACTTTTGAGGACTTTCGGGCTTTGATGGGAGGACCGGAGGTGGAGGCCATCTCGCTTCCTTTGATTGGCGGTGCTAGAGCCGTCAAGTTGGGACGGTCCCGTCGGGACGTCCCGTCCCGCAATAGATTTGGGACGGGATGGGACGAAGTATTTTAGTCCCGTCCCATTTCGTCCCGTCCCGTCTCATCCCGTTCCCGTCACGGGACAACATGTTGTGGTCCCGCCCGTCCCGTTCCCGTCCCGCATATCTCGGCCATGTATATATCTCTGGTTTCAGTGTTATCAATATTAACTACCATCTGTAAATTGTGTAGAATTCGTAATCTTAGTTTGAATCGGACAGAAGGAGGAGTATATAATATATATTCCTAATCTTAGTTATTTAACAAGGCTTTAGCTGAGGATATCTTTTTCCAATGAGATTCATGTCTTTTCTTATTCTATATTTCTGCTGCATATCATTCTAATTATCATTATGCTGGTATTTAACTTGGTGATAGCAAAGTTAATTTATTATTCCTATTAAATTTTGTATGACTTTAACTGAGGCTATATCAAAATTGAGCTTTCTACATGTATGTTAATTTATTATGCTGAGTGCTTGTTGTACACATTTCACCATTTAGCTCACAAGGTTACATTAGTTTTATGCTCTCATTTTTTCGCATCCATTCTGCGCATGTTTGTTGTTTGATAGATAGTTGTTTACTGTTATATAACAGGTGCCAAATGCCACAAATAGTTTATGTGGTCATATTTATGCTCTCATCTTTTCGCATCCAGAACCTACAGAGAAGAGAATGCAGTCATATTTATATATACATGCAAATACAGAATTCGTTAAAAAATCACAGATTGAATACAATAAATTCGTTCATAAGGAAATAATTTTTTTCTGATAGTTGAAATGGAAAGAGGGCATCACCAGTCAACGAGTCCCGCATGGGTCCCGCGTCCCGCAAATGGGACGGGATGGGACGGAGTATTTTAGTCCCGTCCCGTTTTGTCCCATCCCGTCTCGTCCCGTTCCCGTCATGGGGCAACATAATTTCGTCCCGTCCCATCCCGTATTCCCGAATTGACAGCTCTAGGAAGTGCTACTGTGAGCGTGAAGCTTGCATGCTTTCTTCAGACTTTGTTGGAAGAAGTGCTGGGTATGACTCTTGATTCGGGTCATATTGACATTTCTGCACTGCCGAAGCGGTTTATGAGCGATGACGAGAGTGACGTCTCATGGGATGCATTTGCCTTGTGCGTGATAGCGACGCTTTTCATGGTCAGCTCCCTTGGGGTTTGCGACGGCGCTTTGCTGGATGTGGTAGGGAAATGCAGAGCTGGAGAGGATATTGTTCCGTTGGTGCTGGGGGAGACCCTTCACGGCATTGATCGTCTGGCGACTGGGGATAGGTTCATGAGAGGGGGAAGCCCCGCTTTGCTCACCTTGTGGCTGCGAGAGAGGCTTCAGGCTATGCCCGAGGCTCCGACGTCGTTTAGCCCGTGGTCATTTTCTCGGCGACCTCTTGTATTGGATATGGATCAGTCCGTCGGGGAGAGATGGATGGCACAGCTTGGTACGCATCAGATCCGCTGGTGGGTTCTGCATTGGGGGATCGAGACTAGGAGGGCCTTTCAGAAAGGGTCCTATGTTTTCAGAGTTCCAGGTTTTTCTTGGTCCTCCTTCTACATTCCGTCGCTTGTTTCCAGGCAGTTTGGGATGAGGCAGGAGCCTTTGTTGGGCTGGGACGACCTTGCCACTGCAGAGGTGGATCCTCTTTGTATGGCAGCTCCAGGTGCTCTTTTGTATTTTCTGAGGGTAAGGAAGTATTCCGCTTTTCCTCCTGTGGTGCTCCTTCGATGTCGGGAGAGTGTTGTATTGACCACCGAGTACCTGGATTGGTACGAGCAGCGTGTCGGGTAGTCCCAAGTGATTTTGGGGAGCAGGCGTGAAGCGATTCTGGGACCCGATTGTCATCGCATCTATTGCCTTAGGAGTGCCGAAGCCTGGTCTGACTTTCAATATGTCACGGGAGACGCTTTGTTTGACTACGAGACCAGAGTTGACCGACTGACGGAGAGAGGTCCTCTTTTGCAGACTCGCAGGGAGGAGATCCGAGCCGAAGCGCGAGCGAATGAAGCTCTGCGAGCTGTTGGATTGTTTGAATCTACGGGGAGGACCCCTAACCTCGGACTGAGAGAGGCAGAGCTGGCTCACGTGGAGCGAAAGAAGACTCGCTGGGGACGAGGGAAGAAAGGGAAGAATGGCAAGGGGATAAGCACAGATGGCGCGGAATAACCTCCTAAGTATCCATTCATTGCATTGCAGACACATTATTTGTTAAATGTATTAAACTGTCCTTTATCATGTTGTGAACTTGAGAGTAGACCGTGCTTGAACTCATCAAGAAATGTTGTAATCGTTAGTGATTTGTGATTTACTTTTAAAGCTTTGTCAAGACGCAAGATCTCTTGTTCGCCTTTTGTTTCTTTTGTGAGCCTTGATGGCGTCCGACTTGGAACCTTTTGTTGTCTTCGTGGACTGAAGCAGCCCGGGTCTTGACGGCAATCCCTTTTCGCCTGAGTTTTGTGCTTGGACGGGAGGTTGGATGATCCCTTGACATGTCGTTTTGATGGTCTTTTTCGTGGCTCCCTTGCTTCTTGTTTGTTGGCGTTGGGCTCTTGACCTCTTTTTTTTGTAGCTTCTACTTGAGCTTATTTTTTTTAAGCGCGTGAGGACGAAGACAAGCCCCTAGATTGGAAGTTGACATGGGTCAGTCTTTTGACGCTGAGTGACCTTCGGATGTCCTTTGATGTTGCCGTCGTCGTTTGACTTGGTCAAGGTGATGGTGGGGGCATGTTTTGTAAAGTGTGTAGTTTGATGGAGGTCTTGGTTGACATTCAAACTTTTGACTTTTGTTGTGTGTTTTTAGACTGGACCAATTAAGGTTGCCTACGTTCCCCCGGACTAGAGGGCTCAGGTCTGCGTAGTTCGACACTACAAGGAGTGCCAAGAGATGCACAGTTGGTCTTCTTTAGGCGAAGTATCTGCGAAGTTTGCTTCCGTTGACTGGATTCATGAAGGGATTACCGTCTAGGTCTGTCAGCTTCATGGCACCTCCGGAGATGATCTTTTGAACCACGAAAGGGTCGATCCATGTTGGTTCCCATTTTCCCAGTGGGTTGGTTCGAGTGGGAGGCTTTTCTTTGAGTACCAGATCGCCTTCCCTGATGTCTCGGGACTTGACTTTCTTGTTGAAAGCTCTAGCCATTCTGCTTTGGTAGGCTCGGACGTGTTCCATGGCCTTTAGTCATCGCTCATCTAGAAGAGCCAGTTCGTCGTGTCGGCTTCGGAGCCATTCGACTTCGTTGATCTCATTTTCCAGCAGCACTCAGAGTGAGGGAATTTCCAATTCAACGGGCAGCACTGCTTCCATCCCGTATATCAGGGCGAATGGAGTTTCTCCCGTGGCTGTCCTGACTGATGTTCGGTAGCCCCAAAGTGCAAGGTGCAGCTTCTCAGGCCAATCACGTCCTCGGGTTGTCATTTTTCGGATGATCCGTTCGAGGGTCTTGTTTGCTGCTTCTACGGCGCCGTTTGTTTATGGTCGGTAGGGAGAAGACTTGTGGCGTGTGATCTTAAATTCGGCCAGTAGTCTGTCGCATTCTCCTTCGAAGTGGGAGTCGTTGTCTGATATGACCTCGTTCGAGATGCCGTATCGGCAGATGATGTTTTCCTTGAGGAAATGTGCGACATTCTTGGAGGTGAGCACCTTGTAGGACTTGGCTTTGACCCATTTTGTGAAGTAGTCGATGGCTACCAAGACGAATTCGTGGCTGTTGCTGCCTGGCGGAGCGATTTTCCCGATGACGTCGATTCCCCACGTGGCGAAGGGCCAGGGCGTAGTCATGCAGTAGAGATCGTGAGGAGGTAGATGATTGAGGTTGGAGAACCGTTGACACTTGTCGCAGCTTCGGACAAAGTGGATGCAGTCTACCTCCATGGAGATCCAGTAGTAGACCATCCGAAGAATGATTTGCATCAGGGCTCTGGCGTTCATGTGGGGGCCGCAAGCCCCGTTGTGGACTTCGTTCATGAGCTCACTTGCCTTTTCCTGGCTGATGCAGCGTAGGAGTGGTCCCTGGTAGCGTTTTTTGTATAGCATGTCTCCAAGGATGACAAAGTGAGAGGCGAGGCGTTTTAGGGCCATGATGCTCTTGGCTTTGACTCCTTCCTTGCGTTGACCTTCCTCGTTCATGAAGGCGGTCTCCCCGTTTTTTAGGTATTGGAAGATCTGATTGTACTATGGCTCGTTGATGGGCTTAGGCTCTGGTTCGATCTCTCAGTAGTAGACGGGAATTTCCTTTCGCCCAACTTTGAACGGCTTGATTGCCTTTCCCTCGGGGATCTCCACGAGTGAAGCCAAGGTGGCTAGGGCGTCTGCAAACTGGTTCCGGTCTCTTGGCAAGTAGTGAAAGGTGACCTCTTTGAATTGTGTGATGAGGTCTTCCATGCAGGCGTGGTATTTTTGCAAGCCTGGGTCTATTGTTTTCCACCTGTTGGAAACTTGATTGATGATCAGGGCTGAGTCCCCGTAGACCTCGAGCTTCTGGACGTTCCTTTCGAGTGCGACCTCCAGTCCGGTGGCGCAGGCTTCGTATTCGGCGGCATTGTTGGTTAGCTCAAAATTTAGCTTTATGGCGATTGGGGTGTGCTCGTCCTTTGGGTCGACCAAGAGCATACCGATGTCGTTTCCTCTTTTGTTGGCCGCTCCGTCGAAGAACATTTTCCATCAGTTTTCGCTTTCAAGTGCGAAGATTCCTTCGTCTGGAAATTATGGTTCAGGACCTTGAGCCTCGTCGGTTGGGAAGTCAGCCAGCTGTTCGGCCATTACCCGCCCTTTGATTGACTTTTAGTTCACGTACTTGACGTCAAATTCCGCTAAAGACCATTTGGCGAGCCTCATTGACAGAGATGGTTTGTCAAAATGGTATTTGACTGTGTCCATTTTGGTAACCAAGTGCATTGTGTGCGACTGCATGTAGTGTCGTAATTTTTCGACGACCTATACTAGAGCTGCGCAGGTTTTCTCGAGGGCTGAGTAGTTGAGTTCGCTGCCTTGAAACTTTTGACTGACGAAGTAGATGGCGTTTTCGAATCGTGACTCCTTTTCTTGACAGAGCATGGCTCCGACTGCGGTGTCGGTCTTAGTTAAGTATAGCAAAAGTGGCATCTCCTCGTGGGGAGGACAGAGGATCGGAGGACTCACAAGGTACGCCTTTATTTCTTCAAAGGCATCTTGGCATTCCGATTTCCATTCGATATCTGCATTTTTCTTCATTAGTTTGAAGATTGGCTCGCACATGGAGGTCAACTGATTGACGAAGCGGCTGATATACTGCAGGCGGCCCATGAAGCTTTTCACCTCTGTTTGGGTTTACGGTGGTCTCATTTCGATGATGGCCTTGATCTTTTGAGGATCAAGTTCAATGCCTCTCTTGGTGACCATGTATCCTAGGACTTTGCCTCGGCTAACTCCAAATGTGCATTTGGCAGGGTTTAACCTCATTGAGTGTTTCCGGAGGCGATTGAAGAACTTTCTCAGGTCAGTGAGGTGTTGTCCATCTGATTCCCTTGAGTGGATGATCATGTCATCGACGTACACTTCGATCTCTTTGTTTATCATGTCGTGGAAGAGGGCGGTTGCTGCCCATTGGTAGGTAGCCCCAGCGTTCTTTAATTCGAACGGCATTACCGTGTAGCAGTAAGTTCCCCAGGGGGTTGTGAAGGTTGTTTTTTCTTGATCTTCTTCGGCCATCTTGATTTGATTGTAGCCGGCAAACCTGTCCACGAAGGATTTAACCTCGAAATTGGCTGTAGTGTCTACCAATATGTCGATGTTCGGTAGTGGAAAGTCGTCCTTGGGACTTGCTTTGTTGAGATCTCGAAAGTCTATGCAGCAGCGTACTTTTCCATTGGCCTTGGTGACCGTGACTATGTTGGAGAGCCATGTCGGGTACTCGATCACCCTTATAAAGCCGACGCGGAGCATCTTTTCGATCTCTTCCTTGACTTGTAAAGACCACTCCGGCTTGATCTGACGTAGCTTTTGCTTGATGGGCTTAGCCTCGGGATTCAGGGGAATCCGATGTTCCACTATGTTTGGATCTGACCCGGGCATGCCTCGGTAAGACCAAGCGAACACGTCCACGAATTCTTTGAGCAGTGCAATCAATAAGTTTGCTCGGAGCCGGTGAAGAAACTTCCGATTTGCGTCTCTTTTGGCTCTTCAGCAGTTCCTAAATTCACTTTGGTGAAAACCTCCTCGGCAGCTTGGGCCCGGTTTTTCTCTCGTTTTACAACATGCTTAAAGATGTGTTTAATGTATTGTTCATTTAATGTATCTGCTTCTTTATCAAGTGAATCGTTATTAACTGTTTGTATGTTAGTTAATTTATCAGTTGTTAAAGATGCAATGAGAGGATACTCAAAAAGATCGAAGCTTTCATTAAGAGCATACGGGAATACATTATTGGCAATGAGTTCGTAATCTTCTGGTGTAAGGCCATCAAATGACTCGAGAGACTCGAATTCAAAGATAATGGACTCAGGATGGGTTTTGACACTGGACTCTAGAACGCGAGGGGTCAGACCAAGTTGTTCGATCATGTCCCTTTTGCTGGCGGTAGGTTCGGAGAAGGTGGCCCAGTTATTGAGTCAATGAGCTTGATAGGAGGTGGGGGTCGAAAGGCTTCGCGCTGCCGCTCCCAATCATGGCTACCATGGAGTTATCAGAAACAAAATCGATTAGGTCTGGCACCTCGATTTCTTCACTGAAGAGCTGGTGGAGCAGTGGCTCGTTCCAGGCATCGTCTGCGGAGTCTTCCACTCTTGTCTTGGGCATTGCTAGTTCGAATGCAGACTCGTCCTGCTTGTTGGTGGCACGGATGTTGATAGAGAGTTTTTCGAGTTCTTCCGCTAAAGAGGGGGTTTTCCCGAACCAGAATTCATTGTGAATAGTAGTGGTAGTGGGTCTCGGTAGAGTTGGTGCGTCGAGAAATGCTCTTCTGACTGGATTTGGCTTGAGGCCTCTGAATCTTGCAAGGTTCTGCTGGAGCTTGTCCATGGTTGTCGGCCAGTTTTATTTGGCGTTGATCAGCTCTGTTCCCTTTTCTGTGTCTTCGTTCAAACTGCCGGCTTTCTTTGTGAAGTACCTGGTCATGTCGAAGCTATAAGGGCGGAGATCGAAGATTGCGCGCAAGCCTCTTTTGTTAGTAGCGGAGCCGCTTTTCAATTTTCCGCAGCGTCTTCGGGAGTGGGAATGTATCCCAGGCCATGGAGGGTATTCTGTTCCTTGACCTCAATGATTTGTTGGGTACCTTGATGGCGTTTTCCCAAACCAAGCCCCAGAATGTAGTTCATGAGCTTCATCATCTTCATTGTGGGAGGGATCTGGTCCCAATTCAAAGGTAGGTCTATGTGGCACACCTGGGCTTTTGGGCTTTCGACTGTGAACCCTGTCAGCATCATACCGTCATTGTCGTGTTTGATCTCCTGGACCGGGATCCCGTTTGTATCGGTCCCTTCGGTGTCTGTTCCTTGGACAAACTTTACGCACTGGTGGAGGGTAGATGCCACCCCATTGATCTGGTGTAGCCAAGGGCATCCCAAGATGGCAGTGAATGTGATTGGGATGTCGATGACTTGGAAGTCAGTCGGGACCATCTGTTTTTCGAACCACAGGTTCAGAGTGCCTATTCCTAGGATTGAGCGAGACATTGAGTCGTATGCTTTGATTGTCTGAGTTGAGGGTTTCAGATCAGTTGGCTTGATCCCTAGCAAGTCCATCATTTTGGATGGAAGGACGTTCATGGCTGATCCCCCATCTACCAAGACCCGAGGGAGGCGGGGCTCGTCAAGTTGAACTGTTATGTAGAGAGGCTTATTGTGGTCAGTCCCAAATTTGGGAGGTCGAGCTCCGTGAAAGTGATGATGTTGCTGTAATGAACGTTGTTGATCATCTGAACCGCTTCATCTGGTGTCAGGGTGATGGGCACCATGGTCTGGGCCAGGCTTTCTTCCAGCTTGAGTTTGTGTGGGTAAGAGGAAGTGAGTAAGGACCAGAGTGAGATGTTAGCCTGAGTACGCTTGAGCTGAGTTAAGACAGGATCTTCAGCCTTCGGGTCAAGAGTTTCGGCTTCTTTGGCGTAGGGCCCCTTTTCAGTTCGAGGCTCAGGCATGGCTGGCCTTTTGTCTGGCCGTGGAGGATTCGTCGGGATTTGACCGAAACATGTCAGTACGTTCACCTCTGGCTTTGTTGCTTTGCTTATCTCTCCTATTTCTGTAATGAGAGGGCCTTGGTTGGCGTAGGGCCATGCTTCGCATTTTAGTTCGTTCACTGTTATTGCTTTCGTTGAAATGTCAACAGTGGCTTTGAGATCTTCCCAAGACAGGGGTTGGGGTATCTGGACCCTCGGGTCGTTGGTGGCGGTGCGGAGCTCGTCCCAGCTAATCATGGAGCAGACGTTGCCGTGGTCTTGCGCAGAGCTAGGCTGAGGAGATTTGTTGGAGTAGATGACGTAGTAGTCAAACTTTCCTGATAGTTCTCCGAGGGTTCCAACTGTGGGGTCGCCGGCTTCGTATCTCTTCTTCAGTTTTTATTGAGAAGAGGGTTTCTTCTTTCTTCGAGGGCGATCCTCGTTCATTTCATCTTGGAATTCCATTTCCAGACAAGCGGTGCAATCGGAGACGTCCCACCAAATGTGTTCATTGTTCTGCGGTGGTATCGGGACATCAGGATGTTGAGCGGGCACGTCTTCCCCCGGGGGGTCTTGTGGCTTTATGTCGTAGCTGCAATGGCTCGTACGAGGGAAACAGATTGACTTCTGGGAGACAATGAGAGATGTTAGGAGCTGCGGGAGCAGGCATGTCTTTGGGAGCCCCGAGTGGTTGGGGGATGTCTAATGTTCCGAAGTGGTGCATGGCACCTTCGATCCAGGCTTGCTATTCGCCTTGGCATTTTTCGAGGGCTATGATGGCTTGCCATACCTCTTCCATTGTCGGGAAGTTTCTCGGGGGTAAGGGCCCATTTTCCTCGTTGTTATCCATTGATCTGGCCATGGGGAGTTGATGGACTGCCCTAATGGCTGTGCTGGGAAGGATGTTGGACCTTGTGGCTTTGACACTGGGAGAATAGTTCTAGAGTACTCTCGATCACTCTCGGTTCACTAGAAGGGTGACGGGTAAGGTTTAGACATGGGAAGGCCTTTTGGATAAAAGGGGGGAAAGCTCATGTGACATGCGGTTTCCCTTTTTTTTTTTTAATTTACTTAAAACAGTGTTTTCTCAGAATCTAGGTAGGTTGGAAAAGATTGCTCTTCTTTTTCGCAACTATGCTAGATCCTGGGTCAGTGGAGACCATCTGTGCGACTATAAGCCCCTCGTTTTGCACCTGTATTTCGACATCCCAGGGTGGACAGCCCCGGGCGTGGGTCCTATAGGGCAAGCGGTTTCCACCGGCCTAAAAGAAAAATCGAACCTAAGGACCGAGCCTGTCATGTTCGTTTTACTACGTTAGCCATGTGAATAGTGAGCCGAGTCGGCCCTTGAGTCGAGATCTGGTCTAGAGTTCGGCATGACCTCTCTTTTCCTTGCTTGCGCAAGGAATCTGTGACGTTAGGCGTTGGCTGGGTCATATCGTCATGGCTGACGTATTAAAGGCTTGATGATGTGGTGTTATGTAGGCATGGATGTATATCCGGGACGGAACATCGTCTGGGTGTAGCTTCGGAAAATCAAGATCAGGTCAAGATTTTAGCATGACCTTTCATCGCTTTGCTTGCACAAGGGATCTTGAGTTCCGAGCTTCAACTCAGAAAATGGTCGGCATGGGATATGTATCCAGGCTGTATGACACGGACTGGGTAAAAACCAACCGAGTCTGGACAGAGTGGGACGCAAGCGTGCATGGTTGACACTGGCTAGGATGGGATGTTTGGAATGATCTCGTGCGCGTCCGAGAGGCGTAGGAAGGCCAAACAAACTGCAACTGAGACCACCTCGGGTTAAGGGTTGTAGTGTGCAGTGTATCCGAGGCAGCAGAGCGCGTAGCGTGCGGTGTACCGAGGCAGCAGTGCGAGTAGCGTGCGGTGTACCGAGGCAGCAATGCGAGTAGTGTGCGGTCTCTAAAATTCTTTTTCTGAGTAAAACAGAAGTTTTTGAAGAATTTTAAATGTATGTACACAGATGTATATTGATGCATTTTTTTGTATTTTTATTTTTTTTGTAAATAAAAAGTAAAGCACATGCACACACACACAACAGTTAAAGAAAGGGGTAAAATGAAAGTTTGACCCTCACCATTGTTTTAAAAATCTTTTATTTTTGTTTAAAAGTTTTTAAAACAAAATGTCCCCAGCGGAGTCGCCAACTGAAATTACCCGGATCCGAGAGGCGCGCGATTGCGCCCCGATATCTGGCATTCCGTTGCGTTGGTCGATGGAGGTGTCTCGCTGTGTTTTTGCTTTGTAGAGTCGCCACGCCGTTTTGATTAAGCCCAAAACATTGAGAAAAGGCATCAGTTTAAAAACTGTTTTTGTGTGATGAGATTTTTGAGTTCGGAGGTCAGGTTACTCCTCGGGAAGAGAATATTAGAATATTAGAGCTCACCCGAGTTGCCTCGTAAAAACGAGTCTTTCGGTAACCCTTCTTTCTTTAAATGTTGTGTGTGTGTGTGTGCGCTTTTAAAAATGCATGCTGTATCGGATGTCTACATTGTACACTACGTATTGAGATGTATTGAAATAGTAATGGAAGGAAGCCTTACCAATGTTGGTTCGTGTTTGTCTTCCACTGGGGAATAGTATTTGAGGATGGAATAGTGTTCCGGGACGGACCGGGATTGCTTCGGGATGTGCCGGTTGTCTGCGGACAGAGCTTCGGCGTGCCTCGGGATTGTCAGGTGTGCACTCGAGCAGAGTTTCGGTGTGCGTCGGGATCGTCGGTTGCGTTCGGGCAGAGGTTCGGCGTGCGTCGGGATCTTCGGTTGCGTTCGGGCAGAGTTCCGGCGTGCGTCGGGATCGTCGGTTTGGCTCGGAAAGGGTCGGGATGCCTCGGGAAAGACCAGACAAGGCTTCGGAGTACCACGAGGGGCCTAAGAATACCTCGAGAGTGCCTCGGGCAGCGCGGGAGCTTCTCGAGAGCGCTCGGTAGGGCTTCGGAGCACCACGAGGGAGCTCGAAAGGCCCCAGAAGGAACCGAAAGGGACCGAGAGTGCCCCGAAGGGTCTTAGAGGGGCAGCCTGAAGGCTTAGGGAGAGAGGAGAAGAGGAAGGTGTGTCAAATGAGGGAGGGGAGCCCTCTATTTATAGTTTTGAAAAACGTGCAAGAAGGTCCGTACGGACCTTCCATGAAATCCAAAATTTTAGTTTTCCCAGATTTGAGAGAATAATGTGGACTTTAAGAGGATTTTGTAATAATTATGTTTGGATGCAAAGAGGTCCGTACGGACCTTCTGTGCTTTTCCAAATTTTCTAAAATTCCCAAAAAGTCCTTTTATGTTTTTTTGTCCCAGAAAGGCCCCCCTTGGTTTGGTTGGTGGTTTTTTGGGTTTTTGAGGGTAACGGGTGTTCGAGACTGCGTTTGCGTGAGTCTGCGGTGTTTCCCGTGCGTTCGGAAGAGAGTGATCCAGATTGGGGTACTTACAATATGTCCATGCTCTCAAGAAAAAGGATGAGCTGTCTGGATCTCTCATGTCCAAAGGTGCCACCTCCATGGTGCGAATGTCCTCCCAGCCATCCAGTGGCTCCTGTAGGGCCCCGAACTGTCTCGACACCAAGCGGGGAATGTAAAAGGACGACAAAGATAACCCTGGAACCCTCACTATGTGAGACTCCTGAAATGTCCTACGAGTCTGCAACCTCCAATGAGGCACCCACCAACAAACATCCGCAGTAGACAGCCTAGCCATCATCAGCTCCCAGTGACCCTGATCCTGCTGTCTCGGTGCACCCCTCCAAGAAATCACCCAAGGACACTGAGTAGGCAAAGCCCTAGGTAAAGCCCCGAGCCTCTCCTGCAACCACAGAGTCAGTACCGCTGGGCTCCCTGACCGCATGAAAAGGTCCCCCTGGCCATCCTATCGATGTCGTGCAACCTCTCTCCCAAAATCAGAGGGACAATATCTCTCCCAGCCCTGCAGTCTCTGACCATGTCCAAAAGGCCGCTATGCTACACTCCATAGGATTCGGAAGTGAAAAGGAAAGGAAATACACAAAGAATGAAAGCATCCATAGACCCCGTGGTCTCAGCAGTACCCAGAGACATGAATCAGCTCGGAATATCAGAGATGTCGATCCTATCGGGAGCTATCATCATCCCTTCAGCTTCTTCCGGAGAAATTTGCAGAAAAGATGCTAGGTTTAGGATCACTGGTAAATCCCCCGCCAAAGGAATTGAAATAGCCTCAATTTCTGGACCCCCAATCAATGCTCGGAAATCCTCGAAGGTGGGAACGATCTCATTGTAGGAAAAGGAGTAAACGTGTCTCCGAACATCCCAAAATCTTGCTGCTGCTCTCAAAAGGTCCCAATCGGGTGGAAGATCCTTCAAATGCCATAAAGATTTGATTTTGAAGGTGTTGTCAAAAAGCCCCTTGTGAGATTGAAAGTTATACCTCATCCAAGATTGAAGGTTGGAAAGAAAATGATCCCTTTTCCCCTTTTGCAATCGGACCGGTTTCTCCAAGGCAATGATTGGACTCACCTATTTTTGGCTAAAAATCTACTTTGGAATCAGTTGAGACATGCCAAAATTGGAAATGAAAAATAAATACCTTTCCTTGGCTTTATTTGCAGAAAATCAGTCCAGACAGAAGACCCAGCCGTGCGGCCTCTTTTTCTCAGGGCCTAGCCAGGCGGCTTCATTCGCTGCTGCAAAAAAAAATATGCAGCAGCCAAAGCTGCTGCCCAAGTGGGATTTTCACCCCACTTTCTCAAAAAACCTGCACAAAATCATTCCCAAACACCATTCATGCACCATCATAACGCATTTTGGCCCTACTTTTGCCCCATTTCCATGCAAAAAACCGCCCCGAGGCTCAAGTAATATAGCAAAATAACAATAAGAAAAGAAAAGAAAAAAAATCATTACATGTCTTTGCCACAATTGGCCCCCAAATAAAAAATAAATACAAAATCATTACATGTCGTCGCTCACGGCAGACAAGTTGACGGGCACATGCTCATACTCCGCCAGCTGCTCCAAGATGTCAGTGTTAGGCCCTTGCCCCCGAGGCACATCGCTGGTCGAAGACGAGTGGTACCCTGAGGTTGATGACGTAGAAGTCGCACTCCTGACTTGCCTCCTCTTGCACTCAGGCACCTACGCATTCCCCGCAGCCCTCGACGCACAAGCCAGCTTCCTCAAGAGAGACCGAGCTAGCTGCTTTTAGCCCTTATTCTGTCTCACCAAGGTGTCATAAGTGCGAGCAGGGACCTACAAGAAAGAGAAAAGCTCAGAAAATCCCAGGAAAAGGTTCAGAATTGCAGAAATAGCCAGGACAGGAAAAGCAAAAGCCGAAAAGAAAAAAGGAATCCAGAGTTACTTACAGTGTTGTCAACTGGTAGAGTAAACTCGACGTCCCTCATGTTGGGAACAGGCACCATCAGCCTCCTTGGCACCCCATTCACCACATAAGATAGGTAAGCCGAAGGAACAGGTGGATCGGTCGGCTCTGCCTCCCCGTACCCCTAAGCAGCAGCTATCTTCACCAGCCTCTGTGACGTCCTCAAATGTTCCTCCACAAAGGTGGCGTATGGAGTGGCGTGATCAAAGTAGTCCTCCGCTGCCAAATCGGCCCTGTACCTATCCCTCTCGTCCTCTGACCAATCCTTGGGCTGCAGCATGAAAGGAGGAGGATCGTGAGGAGTAATGGCGCCCAAAGGAGGGACATGACCATGCTGCCGAGAAAACCGGTCCCCCAAGTAGATGACATCACAGGTCAAGCCTGTCAACCACCTCCTCTGCTGAGTCACGGCCACGGCATCGCCCATCAGAGCAGCAGGATATCTCCCCCAAGGGTAGAAAGTAACCCTCTCACAGCTATCCCTGTTGATGACATACCTCCATCTTGTAATCAAAGGTGATCCGGGTCTTCCCATTGAACTTGTCCCGAGCCTCACCTCTCTAGCGTACCATAGCTGGAAAGGTAGCGAGATCACTCTGCAAACCCAATCACCTCGCAAAACCAAACCTGCATGTCAGAACATAAAGGTTATTTTTTTCTCATGAATCTTGAGAGTACAAAAAGGGAAAGAACAGAAAGAAGGATGAGAATACCTCCAAACCAAAGGAAAAACAATCCATAGAAGCAATCTTGTTCCGGCTGTACAAATCCAAAGAAAAGTAAAGCTCCGCCAATCCGGCCTCACCCCAAGAGATCTCCCCAACGGTGGCCAATTCATCCAAAGAATCCAACAAACAAATCATCGCTAACGTCCCAGAATTAGCGAAGATGGTGACAGATAAAGTCAACCACAAGAAAGCCCTCAAAAGCTGGTGAGCAGTCACATCATTGGCTGCAAATCCCTCCATACACCTGAGAACCTGAATCTCAACCAAACGAGTCTCCATCCCTAGCCCCTTCGGACGGATGTCAAACCCCACATAGTCCCTGAAGTCAGCATCAGAAATGTGGTCTCTCCAGGTCACAGGCCGATCGGTGAACCGCAACCCTGTGATAGCCGTAAAATCGGCAGGAGTCACCATAGCCTTTCCCCAGCCCAGGTGAAAGCTATGGGTGGTATCCCACCATAACTCAGAAAGAGCTAGGACCAATCCCTTGCTCTTGGTCGTCAAATGAATGCCTCTGTCGATAGCCTCAACAAAGGAATGGAGACCCGTAGCCACAACTAGCTGCCTAGGGTTGTGACCATCCTTCTCGAAGTCTGGCATCCTCGTCCACAATTTCACCACTATCTCAGCGGGTCCCCGTGATTTGCTCTCCTGCAGGTAAGCACAGCAAAGGTACGTTAGTCCTTCCACTTATCTCAGAAACATGCATATATTCACAAAATAGTGCACACATGCCAAAGAAAAGCATTCATAAGAGATTTTATAGCATCATTTGCCTAGAACACATGTCTTTCATCATTTGAAACATGTCACACCGAGCACATGCTCTCCCAAGCACAAAAAATCTCAGTTTCACAAAATTCTTTGCATATAAATTTAATCTTTAAAATAGGCATGCATGAATCATTTTCATCGTCCAAAATCTCAGTCTCACTTCCATGATCAGGAGTTGACCTAGTTCTAGCACATGCAAGAACTCCGTCCCATTTTAGGCATTATTTTTCTCACTTTATTTTCAAAAAAATGAGTCATACTCATATTTTTTCGAATAAATTGCATATGCATGATTACCTATGTATCTAGCTTCGTATGTCGATCATTAAATCCATAAAATCATCAACAAAATCACAAAGAAAATCCAAAAATTCTCAAAATTCAAATTTAGCCCTAATCAATCAAAAATCAACCAAAATTGATAAAATCGAGCAAATCGAAAGTGCTTACCCCTATAGATTGTGGTTTCATCGACTTGTGATCCCTTTTATCGGGATAAAACTGAGAAATAGGCAACGCAAAGTCATACTTTCGATCGGTCCTCACAAACTCCCTCCTCCTCAATCTCGCGACCTGTGATAGATCACGGCGCGCTAGTCGAGGCATGATGTGTCCTCCTTGGTTCATCTGAGCAGTAGAAACCCGAATCTTTGAAGATCTTGGCGTTTTTCTCTCTTCTCTCCTCGTCAACCAAAGCCAACAATGGCAACTGCCCGTTTCTCTTCTGTTTAAATAAATCTGGTGAAATGAGGTTTCAAGCCGGATGACTTCTTTTTCTCCATTTCTAGCCGAGCGGCTTCATTCGCCTCAGGCTGAATTTACACTTTTGCCCCTGGACTTTCCACTTAAGCAAATAACTCCCGTTATCTCCAAATGGAATAACGTTTTCTCTCAAAAATCTCCATTATCTCCAAATGGAATAACGTTTTCTCCCAAAAATCTCCATTATCTCCAAATGGAATAACATTTTCTCCCAAAATTCTCCGTTATCTCCAAATGGAATAACGTTTTCTCCTAAAAATCTCTGTTATTTCCAAATGGAATAACGTTTTCTCCCAAAATTCTCCGTTATCTCCAAATGGAATAACGCTTTCTCCTAAAAATTCTCCGTTATCTCCAAATGGAATAACGCTTTCTCCCGAAAATCTCAGTTATCTCCAAATGGAATAACGTTGTCTCCCAAAAAATTTCTCATTATCTCCAAATGAAATAACGTTAGGTGACAGCCTCCAAATTGTCAAAATTAAGCTTTAGCTCTCTCTATCTCCTTGATAGTGACGTAAGCTTTAGTTTTCCAGCTTTAGCTCCCTCTATCTCCTTGATAGCGACGTAAGCTTTAGTTTTCCAGCTTTAGCTCCCTCTATCTCCTTGATAGCGACGTAAGCTTTAGTTTCTTAGGTGACTCCTCCATTAACCGTCAAAACTCTAAGGATCCTAGACCTGTTCCTAACTGTCTAGCGATGATCCTGAACTACGATCATGGCTTGATTCCTCCGGGATACGTAGGTAGCCTTTTCAAAGGTCCAGCCATCCGACCACATTGGTCACCCCCTTCCTTTACCATCTCCTCAGTTGTGCGTGAACCTATTAAAAGGTCCAGCCATTCGACCTCTTAGGTCACCTCCTCTCCTTCTTCATAGCAAGGGACCAGTTTCTCTTCGCCATTCCCCATCGGATTCTGAACTACGATCATGGCTTGATTCCCCCGGGATAGTAGGTAGCCTACTTTAGGTTCAGCCAATTCGTCACACATGACATCCTTTCCCCAGTGGATCCAGAACTATGATTTGGCTTGATTCCTCTTCAGGATACGTAGGTAGCCTTCCAAAAGGTTCAGCCACTCGACCTCCTTGGTCACCCAATCCCAATCCATCTCGGCAGTTCACCAGATTGGATTCTTAAATTTATCGACAACCCCACTTGCTTCGCAAGTACCATTGCCGAGGGGCTTCTATAAGTATGCAAATATAGCTCATGCCTCCCGATTAAAGTTTCCTAGCAGTTCCCCAAACTTTCATAAAGTTTAGGGGCAATTCGGGAACTTTTCAATATTTTCGAGGAAGGAAGGACCTATTAGGAATTAGAATTCTGGACAGGACCTCGCTGGAAAGAAGCTTCCAATCTGCCACCTTGCATGTTTCCAGAAACATGATGACGCGACAGAAGAAGACGTCGGACGGCTTCATTAGGCGCAAGATCACGCCGGGCGACTTCATTAGAAGCACACCAGAAGCCTATAAATAGAGGCATCCTCTATTCATTTTAAAAAGGGAATTTTGAGCACTGTTACTCTGCAGAAATATAATCTCGAATTTCAGTCCCTAAAAACACACAAAATCACTCTCTCTCATACACTAATCCTACCTTAATTTATTCCTAAATAGATATTGCCTAGGAAAACTCCCTTGGAAGATAGAGAAAAACCAATATTGGTAATCTTTCCTTCCTTTACCTTTGATACACTCCTATTTACTCTTGTTATATTATTACTTGTTGTTTACCTTTATTATTGTCATAAAGCTTTAATCTTTATCAATGTAGATCCATATTCCCTATTCACCTACGCAAATGATTCAAATGGAGATCCTCTCCCTAGGATGAACAAGATTTCACAAGTGGCTTGTTCTAGGGATGATCTACCATATGATGACGTGATTCCCTTTTATATTTATGTATTAAAATGCATTCTTTATCCATTATATGTCATCCTCTTCCCATTGATCTAGCTTTCCAAGGATTGTCCACCTTATGAGGTATTAAGGATATAGGAAAAGCCATGAAGATCATCCCTTTTACATTATGTCTTTAGATTAATGATGCTCCTTATATTGTTCATATTAAAAATGCAATCTTTACATTAATGCTATTTCCCTATGTCCCTAAAGTTGGATTCTTTTCTCCAAGGATTGTCTAAAAGCCTTCTAAGGCACAAAAGACAAAGAATGAGCTTAAAAATCTAATCTTTACGTCCCATTCCCCTAGTCCCGTGGTTCTTGATGCATTCCATAGTGAGGATTGTGTAAAGACTCCATCTTTACATCAATCCCATTATAAAAATGCCACAATCCTTGTCCCTTTAGAAATCAATGAGTCTTAGTCCCGAAATCTCCGATAATCACTTGAGACGAACATAAAATGTCCCTACGAATCATCATCGTCTCAAGATGTAGGATCGATGGACAAAGATTCATTATTTTCTAAAAAGTCTCATTCTTGGACTTAAAGATAAGCCTTTTTTATCATATTTGACTAAAATCCCCAAGGAAAGTTAGGTTAAGACATACCAAGGCTCCTACGCCTATGATGGTTGATTAATCTAACGGGAGGGTAGATAAGTCGCGTAATGATGATCATAAGTCCAAAGTGAGCACGGGGTCAAAATCCAGAAAACACCAAAGTCCAAGATATCCCGGACTAAAACCTTCGAAATGGTTCTTACGTTCGGATAATAAACTTGGCACACCCTTTTCTCAAACACACACACACACAAGCACACAAACAAGCATAAATTTTGGACCTAGGAAGACTTGCTTTTGCAAGGCTCCTTGGGTGAACGCAAAACGTTATTCCAAAGGAGTAACTTAACCTCCGAACCCTTTTCCTTTTTTTCAAAGTTTTGAGGAAATCAAAATGGCGTGGCGACTCCGTTTTTCATAAAAATGGTGTTTTCAAACTGAGGTGAACGGCGACCCCTTTTTTCGTAAAAAAAAATAAAAAAATGAAGAACGGGGGCACATTCACACCTACGCACGCGATTTTCTTCAGTTGCCACGTAAGTAGGGGCAAACATGGCAAGACGTGCAAACTCAGCCTCATACTCAGGCACCGTCTTGTCCTTTTGTACTAACTTGATAAAGTCATTCTCTCTCTGAATTTGCTCACTCCTAGGAAAATACTTCTCATAAAAGGCCACCTTGAAGTCTTCCCAGGTAAACAAAAACTCGTCATTATGATGTTTGCACTTCTCCATAAGCCCCCAATCATAGGCCTCCTTTAACATGAAGGTGGCACACGACACTTTGATACCCTCACGACAGCGCATCCCATTAAATGTCTTTTCCATTTCTTGCACCCAATCCTCCGCTGCTATAGGTCCCCCAATACCACTAAAGGTTGTGCCAGTATGCTTTTTAAATTCTGTTAGATCACTACTCTACCTAGGTGGGTCACCACCAACATGTTGTTGCTGCTGAACCTGTTGTTGTTGGATTAATCCTGTAAGTGCTTGCAACAAAGGAACTATTTCTGCCACCGGCGCTACCGGTTGCTGCACCCCCTGACCATTAGCCCCATTGGCTTGATTACCATCCTGAGCATTTTGGGTATTCCTAACCCTATGATTAGAACTATTCTCGGTTGAGCCCTCAACATTATCATTCTCATCCTGATCCTCTTCCCTCACATTATTAG
This sequence comes from Adenophora triphylla var. japonica, assembly GCA_022495995.1. Classification (NCBI taxonomy): domain Eukaryota; kingdom Viridiplantae; phylum Streptophyta; class Magnoliopsida; order Asterales; family Campanulaceae; genus Adenophora; species Adenophora triphylla. Next base: position 642,714 of record JAFEMH010000066.1, read on the forward strand.
TCTGGTTTCGTTGTTGGCCTCTCCAATTTTGGATCCTTGCACTCACTATTCTTCTCGCCATTAGCCTTAAATAGCAAAAGGAAATAGTCAAAAATCCAAATAGATAAGATTTTGACATGCTAAGAAATAAAACATTATAAACTTTCATAATCCGATGAAGCAACTAATCTTATCATATCAATCTACACTAAACACTCCAAGAATGACACTGAGGTCAAACCTAAGGCTCGAATCAAACTTATCCTCACGCATTCTAAACTCCCAAGATCTAAAGTCAAAGCTCTGATACCACTCTATAACGCCCCAAACTCCGGGTCCCAACTTCACAGGCCCGAGGTATGGACATGTCACCATTCATAATTCTAAACCATGAAATATCATAATCCCAAATAAATATTCATTACATCAAATCCAAATAAAGGTAACTAAAACCCAACAAAATCTTTAAAGACTTACAAACTCTCAAATAACCGAATAACTGACTAAAGAGTTTAAAATGAATTAAACTAAAACAATCCTTGAACTTCTTATAAAGTGTTCCCCGAACCGAATCACATTCTTTATATTTAATACCTGGACGAAAAAGAGGATGAAAGGGTGAGTGAACAATGCCCAGTAAGTTCATATACAACCCCTCCGGTTACTAAGGAGGAGTTGTCCTAAAGGAATATCAAAAATACAAGTCCAAATAACAATCGAAGACATAACAAAGTACAATTTCGAAATAATTATTTACCAAATCTCAAAACCACATGTCTTTCAAAAAATATCTTAGCGGTTGCACTGACTGAGTTGACAATCTTTTGGAGGTTCAAATGATGACAAAATCGAATCAAACTGACTCGAATTGTTTACTTATTTAAAACCGTCCCATACCAGTTTTAACTAACTAAACCACTCACAGATTTTTAGAAATTTCAAAGGACTGGTAAGCTGAACAAAGCTAACTCGAGTGATCTAGTTATCTATAACCGTCCCATACCAGCTGTAGATAATCAAATCATTCAAAGACATCATAATCACAAAAGTGGTCCATTAACCTTATCAAACAAAGTCCCACAAGGGAACAAAAATGACTCCGCAGAGTCCTAAATAGTGTATCCGAAACACCCCACCACTAATTTGAAGCGGTGAACTAAGTTTGCCTGAAGGCCAACAAATATCAAATATACCCCGCCGAAGTAGGTTGTCTAACTTAGTGATCACTGATGGAACACAAAACCATATCATATCAAAACTCATTTTATACAAAATACGAACTTTCACAAGGACAATGAAATTTCCGTACTTACGAACCAAAGAACGATTCAGCAAATGAACAACAAAAGATTAGCAAATAACGGTAAACGAGGGAGTCAAAACAAATACTGACGCGAGGTCAGCTTTTACGTATCAAAGGAACGTACATCGCCAAGAAATATGCGGAAGCCCGAATAATGAAACGGAGCGAAAATCAATTAACTTCAACGATGCATATTCCCTAACCTCGATTGCTTGCACTTTTCTTGCAACGAATCCTCGCACGAATCTACAATCATGCAAAAGGTTCTATTAGGGTAAAAGTAATTCCTATTTACTTAACCCATAAACTATCTTCAATAGTCTTATTGACTAAGAGTTATTCTCCTTTAACTTCTCTTAAGGTTTCTCTTTCACCCCTTTAGCTGGCTTTAGGTTAACTAATTTCATTCTAGGGTTTCTAGGTTTAACCTTTTAATATCTCTTTAATCTAATTCACACACACTATACTCACCTTTTCCAGCACACACAACACACACAACACATACCAAACCCTAACACACACATACACACCAACCCTAACACACACCCACACGGCTGCCACCACACACCCCACACACACGGCAGCAGCACACACACACACAGCAGGAACACACACATACACACACACTGCACACACAATACACACACACGATGCACATACCACACACACACACATGACACACACACACACACGGCACACATACAACACACACTTCCACGGCACACACACCTCACACACTCTAAACCCTAATCTCTTCCATAAACCTAGTATGTATTAACCCCCATAATAACCATGTCCAACCATAATCTTAATCACAAAGTTCTTTAGGGTTTTCTAGGGTTTCAAAATCTAAACCAAAACAATAAAGGATTTAATCTTACTTTATTCTTGAGCCTTGAACACCGACAATGGAGTTCCTTCCTTCTTCTTCTTCCTTCTTTCTTCTCCTAGCCGGCCTCTCCTCTGCCGCTTCTCTCCTTCTGTTCGCTCTCTCTTTCTAATATCTCTTTTGCCGTTTAAAATAATGAAGAGACATTTGTCCGTTAAAAAAGTCAAGAGGCTTTATCCGTTTAAAATCAAGAGTCTCTAGGTTTAATGAAATATATTTATGTTTGGGTTTCCTAATCCTAAGCCCAAAACAATTCAAGTCCAAGTCCATCAAGAAAACCCAATTTAGGTAACCTAAGCCCACTTACCCTATTCATCTAGGAAAAGAATAAACAATTAATTAATTTAATAACATAATTAATTAATTAAAGAAAAAAATATTTAATAAATAAAATAAGTAAATATTAGGGTTATTACATAACCTATCACCAGCCAACTAGATTGCTTTGAAAGGTCATGAAGAAGTCTTCATCATTTATTTGCTACTATTTGCATTTTTATAATATTATTATTTATGTTTTGCGTACACATTTTAGATTAACTAATTTGATCTAGTACTACTGACATTAAATCGAAGAAATGATTTGTACAATTGTGTAATTATATAACTGTGTAATTATACAACTGTATAATCAAGTGAGAAATGATTTTATTAGTGAAAAATGAAAAATGACACAACTCTTAATCACATAATTGTGTAATTAAAACTGTGAAATCAAATAATTGTGTAATTATACAAATGTGTAATCAATTGAGAAGTGATTTATACAACTGCGTAATTATATAATTGTGAAATTACACAACTATGTAATTATATAACTGTGAAATCAATTGAGAAATGATTTTACAAATGAAAAATGACAAATGTGATATCCAGTGTTCTAAAAAGTGCCCTAGGCGGCGTCTAGGCGCTAGGCGGTGGAGCAACGCCGCGATTTATGCCAAGGCGGGGAAATTAGACACAGGCGGGCTAGGCGGGGCTGGGCAGGTTTGGGCGGGTTGGGCGGTCACACTTTTTTTTTTCAAATAAATGTTTTTTTTGGATGTTTCATTTTTTATCCACAAATAGTCAACACAAATTAGATAAATTAGGGCTCAAATTGTAAGCTTCTCGCTTCTCTCTCTCCGCCTACGAAACTCTTTTCTCTCTGTCGTACTCTCTCCGTCATCTTCATTCGTCTCCATCATCTCCACCTACGTCAGTGACGCAGCAGTTCGCACAAATTGTAAGCTTCTCTCTCTCTCTCTCTCTCTCTCTCTCTCTCTCTCTCTCTCTCTCTCTCTCTCTCTCTCTCTCTCTCTCTCTCTCTCTCTCTCTCTCTCTCTCTCTTTAGTATTTACTCTTTAGTCTTTAGTCTTTAACAGAAGTTAATTTATATATTACTGTTTCTGACCTCTGGCTCTGGGTAAACAATTATGTATCTCAGATTCTCAATTTTTTATCGCTTTTATTTTCGTTCAGATTTAGATAAATATTTAATTTTTTTTCCTATTTGGTCAATTTTCTTGAGTAAATTTTGGGGCTTTCAACTAATATGATAATATCAAAATGAACAATTACTTGTAAATTTTATATTGATTCTCTATTTAAATGTTGTGTTTAATATTTCCTTGATTCAAATCCTACTGCACTATTCATTTCCTTGGAATTGTTGTTTGTTGATGCTGGTTATTGTTGGTTGTTTGCTGAAGTCGGTTATTGTTGCCTTGTTGGCTATTTGCTGATGTTGGTTATTGCCTTGTTGGAATTGTTGTTTGCTAATTATGTACCAGCAACCTAGCATGAAAATGTGATTTGTGAATTGTGAAGTAACTAGTGAAAATGGACACTCATTTTATATGGAATATATGCAAAATTTGTCTAATTTCTCGATCCTGTCTAGGCCCCTAGGTGCTAGGCCCGGCTCCGCCGCCTACCTTTCGCCTAGCGTTTTTTAGAACCTTGATGAAATCAATTGAGATATGATTTTACAAGTGAAAAATGAATAATGATACAACTGTGAAATCAAACAACTGTGAATCAATTGAAAAATGATTTACAAGTGAAAAATTAAAAACGACACAACTGTGAAATCACACAACTGTAAAATCATACAATTGTGTAATCGTGCAACTGTGAAATCACACAACTGAGTAATCATACAATAAATGATTTTACAAGTGAAAAATGACACAACTTTAAACATATAACTGTAAAATTAAACAAATGCAAAATTACACAACTGTATAATCATACAACTGTGAAATCATTGATAAATGAAAAGCGATTTATCAATTTTTTACAAGTGAAAAATGAAATTCTTTTTTTTTTTTTAATTTGAATCATATTTTGAATGTATATCTTTGATTCATTTTGACGATACGACTAATAAGGTGGTTGCGGATTATTTTTCGATTTTTAGATTTTAAGATACTGCATTTTAAAATTTTGAGGGAAATCAATTTATTATAAATGTGAAATCATACAAATATGAAATTATATAACTGTGAAAAATAGAGTGATATGAGCAAAATGATCAAAGAATTTATTTACAAAATTTGAAAATGTCAGTATTTAAATATAGTATTCATTTAGCTAAAATACTTATCGGTCAAATTCTCATTATCATTATTATAGAATAAATAAATGTAGTAGATGGCGTTTCTAATCATGATTAGCGGAACAAAACTTCAACGCGCCAGACGGCAATGGCCCTTTGAAAGAATCAATATAATATATGAAAGCAGAAGAATTTGGAGCCTTCACACTGCGCCACGTGGCATAATGACGTGGAAAGCCACGTGGAATTTCTCAATTGGTCAGCCATTATTTCCTGCTATCACCGAAAATTAAAAAAAAAAAGCCTAATTCCTACTATTTCGAATAATTCAATAAATTTTGAAAAAGTAAATTTGAATTTCAAAAATTGAATTTTTAGTTATAAAATGAGTTTATTTTAGGAATGATTTAAACTAATCCAAAATTATAGAATCAGTTACTTCCTGAAAATGTTCCTGATTATCTCTTATCCATATTTAATTAATAAACTTCCTTCAAAATTCCAAATTTCAACAAACCTATTCTAAAATTAAGCAAATATTTATCAAAAAGATACATATACATCAACAAACCAATTCTAAAATTCAAACGGTTTTCCAAATCTCAACATATCTCAACAAACCAATTCTAAAATTCAAACGATTTTCCAAATAATGAAGAGAAAATTGACAGATTTTCCAATTAAAAAAAATTCAAAAATTTGTTTTTAAATGGTCAGCCATTATTTCCTACTATCACCGAAAATTAGAAAAAAAAAAAAAGCCTAATTCCTACTATTTCGGATAATTCAATAAATTTTGAAAAAGTAAATTTGAATTTCAAAAACTGAATTTTTAGTTATAAAATGAGTTTATTTTAGGAATGATTTAAACTAATCCAAAATTATAAAATCAGTTACTTCCTGAAAATGTTCCTGATTATCTCTTATCCATATTTAATTAATAAACTTCCTTCAAAATTCCAAATTTCAACAAACCTATTCTAAAATTAAGCAAATATTTATCAAAAAGATACATATACATCAACAAACCAATTCTAAAATTCAAACGATTTTCCAAATCTCAACAAACCAATTCTAAAATTCAAACGATTTTCCAATTAATGAAGAGAAAATTGACAGATTTTCTAATTAAAAAAATCTGAAAATTTGTTTTTAAATGGTCAGCCATTATTTCCTGCTATCACCGAAAGTTAAAAAAAAAAAAAAAAGGCCTAATTCCTACTATTACGGATAATTCAATAAATTTTGAAAAAGTAAATTTGAATTTCAAAAATTGAATTTTTAGTTATAAAATGAGTTTATTTTAGGAATGATTTAAACTAATCCAAAATTATAGAATAGTTAATTCCTGATTATCTTTTATCCATATTTAATTAATAAACTTCCTTCAAAATTTCAAATCTCAACAAACCAATTCTAAAATTAAGCAAATATTTATCAAAAAGATATATATACATCAACAAACCAATTCTAAAATTCAAACGATTTTCCAAATCTCAACATATCTCAACAAACCAATTCTAAAATTCAAACGATTTTCCAATTAATGAAGAGAAAATTGACAGATTTTCTAATTAAAAAAATCCGAAAATTTGTTTTTAAATGGTAATGAGTTTGGCAAACTATAAAAATAAAAAATAAAAGACTAATTTCTAATATTTCGGATAATTCAACATATTTTGAAAGTGTAAATTTCAAATTCAAAATTCAAGCTCATTATAATCCGAAAATTAAATTTGATTACTATAAAAGATCAGCTTCTGCAAGTTTTGCTTTAATATTCAGTTTTTCGTTTCAACTCATCATGGAAGCTTCAATTTTCGCACTTACATATCTCCATCTGTTTGTTCTTGTCACACGCGACAGTCCTTCACAAGAGCCAGAAAATCAGAGCCATCAGTTCCATTGTTCACCATGAGAGAATCCGTCGTGAAGGTAATCCTATTTTTTTTTATTCACTCTAACAAGTATTCATTTTTTCTTCACTTTAACATGGTTTATGATTAAAATTTGGGTTGAATCTATTGTTTGTTAATTTCACAGATCAATGAAACAAACAGTCGATTGATTCTCTCACATTTCATCAGCTTTGCATCTACTCTTTTTTTGCCAGAAGTCATAAAATTTTTAGACAGTTCGGGCCTTGAACCGAAATATATCCCTGATGTATTGTATGGTAATTTTAAAACTAAATTCAAGAAACTTGTGAGAGATTTGAAAGAAGAATGTTGTTTTAGAAACCTCAATCCATGTAAGTAATTCTTTTAATTTATTAGTTTAAGTTCTATTTGATGAATGCAGTTTTTTTTTTTAACAATCTCTATTGTAATTATATATTTGTTCATCTATGCAGTTGTCATCTCTATCATCTCCGTGGAGTTTTTCAAACGCGGACTACCTCATGGTCACATTCGAATTGATGTCATCTATAAAGATCAAGTGCGCATTATTCATGTCGACAACAATCAAGTTCATCATTAGGAATAATGTTACTCATGAATTTATTTTATTTTTAATTTTATTTTTATTTTTTTTATCATTCGAATTGATGACATCTATAATTCAGTTTTTAGTTTATTTTTTTTCTTTTTTTCTTTTATGGTTTATGCAAGGCTGAGTTTTGTATACCATTTGCATTTGTGGTCATTTAGGCAATGTGACTGCAATAATAATTCAGTTTTTTTAATTTTTTTTAAATGGTAATGAGTTTGGCAAAGTGTATCGATTTCAAATTATTTGATTTCTTCATAAAATTTCGGCATAGATTCAAAAACAAAAAAAAATGTCAAATTATTTGATTTATTCATAACTCAATCTAATCTAACAACTACAATAAAAAGATAAAAAAATACATTTATATTCAAATACAAAATCATTTGAAGTATTTTAAATCAGTTATATATTTTCTAAACTGAAACAGAAAATTTTCGGCAATCGTAGATTCAAAAAAAACATAAAATTTCAAATTATTTGATTTATTCATAAAATTTCGGCATAGATTCAAAAACAAAAAAAAAATTCAAATTATTTGATTTATTCATAACTCAATCTAATCTAACAACTATAATAAAGAGATAAAAAAGAAAACATTTATATTCAAATACAAAATCATTTTAAGTATTTTAAAACAGTTATATATTTTCTAAACTGAAACAGAAAATTTTCGGTAATCATAGATTCAAAAAAAACATAAAATTTCAAATTATTTGATTTATTCATAAATTTTCGGCATAGATTCAAAAAAAAATCAAATTATTTGATTTATTCATAACTCAATCTAATCTAACAACTACAATAAAAAGATAAAAAAGAAAACATTTATGCTTTTGAACTGTTTTATTAAATGACTGAAAGAAATTGTCTCTCCTTCTACTGTACTCTGATCAATTGGGAATGGATTATATTATAATTTCTACTCCCTTCGTATCAAAATAAATGTACGTACTATCTCCAATTTGCTCTTGATCAAAAGTAAATTTGGACCATTTTTGACATTCATTGGGACAGAGGTAGTACGAAATTGGAATGTGCACTTATTTGTTGTCACTCTGTCATGATGAAATGATTAATCTTAGTTGGTTACTTGATTTTTTTTTATTTGCAAATTTATCATGTACAACTTCACCCAATGTATCAAATTATAATTTAACGTACACAAATATAACTTGCACTTGGTTTTAAAATTATGTAGTGTTTGTTTTGACTGTAATAAGATATTGTTTCCAACAAAGTTTTGACTGAAGTGTTTGTTTTGAGGCATAATGTAATGCTTTCTTACCTTCTAAAAGAATAAAAATGGATACAAGTTAAAGTACCCAAATATAACCTGCACTTGGTTTTAAAATTATCTGCTAGCAAATTCATGCTGCAACTTATAGATTATATAATTCGGGAACCGTGCTGAAGTAGGTATGCAAACATTATTTTTCTGAGTTTTCTACTTCTCTCATTTAGAGTGAGGTTTGACATGTTCATTTCCACTTTATTTTATAATGATTAGGCCGTTGACTTGGCATCAGTTTGATTTGCTATCTTATTTGCATTAGCAGCCTAACTGCATCAAGGCAACCGAAGAAACTTTACACTTAATCCAACTTCTGATCAAGCTGTCAAGTTCAGGGTTTCAGTGTAAGTTTGATTTTTGAGCCTAACACTAAAACTCACTCGACAATGATCTAAGAAGCAGATGTACAAGTTGGTTACTTGATCTTCTTTTGATTTGCAAACTTATCATGTACAAGTTCACCCAATTGATCAAATGATAATTTCCATATCTTTTCAGTATTATATCGACGGAAGATCAAATTGGTCATTGGTTAGAAATGCACAGAACAGGCCCGGTCCATGAAAGAACACCTTGAAGTTGCCTGCCAATATTAAGTTTATTCTTATAGAGAAAGAGGTAAGAAAATAGGTTGATTTTTTCCCTATAACTGTACATCCTTAAAATTTTGTTTTCAAACTATTTTTAGACTTCTTTCTACAAGCAACAATACGCAACCTCCTTATTCAACAGTTTGATCAGTTACAAAAAAATTCCTAACAATTATTCAGTTAACTACTTTTCTAGAAATTTAAACTTTTAACACTGGGAGTTCAGTTTTGATACGTACATACTACCCCAACCTTTTGTCATACTCACTGGAATAGCCCTCCTATATAATACTCACTCCGTACCTAATGTGAGAAGTTTCTTTACAAATGCAGTTTTAGTGCACTTAGGATAACCACTTTATTTTCTAATTAAGGGGTACTTTTAAAAAGCTATTTATCTTTACTTTCAATATTGTCTTATTGTGCAACACACTTCATTCTTTGTCTGTTGTTTCTAGAAACAAAATGAACAAATCATTTGGCAAAAAGCAAAAGCAACAGAAAAGTGAAGAGATGGAAAAGCATCCGATAATCTCAGTTGAGCCCCAAAGAGAGGCATTGTCTGACATTTCTAATTGTAAATTTTCTATATAGTTGTCATTTAACATTTTATCACTCATATATGAAATTGGTGAATAAGTTTGAATGATTTTTGAAATATAATCTCTATGTTTCTTGTTTTTATCCGCAGTGGAAGTCAACTAATGACACCTACTGATAGTCATTTATTACGACCAATATTTCCTTCATATAATCTTACAAATGGTAAGAATATTACATATGCACTTTCAATTATTTTATATTATAAAATATGTTTTATCATAACTAATCATCATTAATCTTTTTTTGTTCTATCAGTAGCTACCACACCAATAGGTACTAATCCAACAAGCCTAGAGTTTATAAGTCATGGTATGCCGGTTGGTCAAAGCTTTGGGGGTTTACAATCTCTTAAAAGAAGACTGGATATTGATCGCTCTAATTCTGAAAATCGACATCAAGGAACTGAAAACAATTATCCTTTGGTTGATGAGAATGTGCGTCATGTATTAGCCCCAAAAAACTTGGAAAAAAGAAAGCTTGGTAGGCCAATTAGCCAAAGTGTTGGAGTTTTGAAATCCCTCAACAACTGCATGAATCCCAATCCCTTCAATTCTGAAATTCAACATCAACTAAATTTCAGCAATGCCTCACCTAATCGCATGGATACAGGTACAAATAAAATTCAAAAATGATCATTTTTTTATTTTAAATAGTTTTTTAAGTTGTCCGTACCTATTATGTTTTTTAATATTTTTATATAAAAATTGGTATAGCATTACTCATTATCATTACACATTTTTTTATTGCAGCTAACACTCCGTGTGGGACTAATCCAACAAGTCTTGAACTAGGAAGACCTGGTAGGCCAATTAAGAGTAAACGAGTCTTGCATTCTCTCAGCAGAAACTTGAATTTTGAAGACTTAAATGCAAATATTCAACATCAAGTAAATGAGAGCAATAACATGCTTAATCGCTTGGATACAGGTAATTGAAATCAATCATAAATCACCTATTTTCACTATTGATATATTTTTTAAAGCTTTTCTGATTTATTATTTTATACTTCATATCATAGCATAAAATATCTCTGAATTTTTTTCTGAATTCAGGAATGATAGAATCACAAAATGACTTGGCAACAAACGATGAATATAAGTCCAGAACATCACGATGTAATAGGAAAAAAAATGAAGGAGATTGCACAACCAAGCACAGGTATGGTTTAGATTTTTATTTGCGAATAAGATTTCACTTAATAGTATTTTACCTATATAGTGAAAAACAATACATTGAACACTTATTTCTTTAGAAAAAGGTCAAGTACATTTTAGATTATTTTACATATCCAGGTTATTGGGATATTGGAGATCCAAATTATGAAGCGAACATTGCCATGCTTTATTTTGGTACGAAGAGAGGACACCAAAGAACAAGTAAACGACAAATCCAAAATTCTCATTTTGTTGCATGCATGGGCAAGTACAACTTCCACTCTTGCAACATCCGCCCGAGTTGTTGCATGATCTCCTAGATAAAACGCACGAAAAAAGCAAAAATTTTATGGATAACATACGTGCTTACAACATGATGTACGCATTTACATCAATGGGTGGGACAATTAAGACCGTAAATCAAGGAAGAGGCCCTTACGCATTTAAGATGGGAGGTCAGAATGTTCATCGAATCGGATCATTGTTGCCCAATGAAGGAGCTCCGCCACAATTCTCCCAACTCTATATTTATGACACTGAAAACGAAGTTGATAACAGAATAAAAGTTGTCAGGTATGTTTCTTTCATAATGTACTTTATCATTCGTGCTTTGTCTATATATTTCGTGTTATTATATCGACTAATTATATATTGCTTGCGCATATATTTTACAGTAAACAGAGGAGTTCAGAATTTGACTACTCGATTGTAGCGGACTTAAGAAAAATGGTTGATGAAAACAACCCGTATGCGAAGATTTACAGAACAGCTGCAAAGCGTATTTCTTTGAGAGGTTCGAGTGAGGTAAAGCTTCGACTGATAGGAAAGCGATCTAAGGATGGAAGAACGTATAATTTGCCAACAACTTCTGAAGTGGCAGCTCTTATCGAGGGTGATATTCAAGATACACCTGATGTGAGAGACATTATAGTTGAAAAGCGGTGTGGTGACTTTAAACAAATACACAAGTTCAACCCATGTTATCTTCCTCTTCAGTACCATTGCCGTGTTTGTTTATGGGGAAGATGGGTTCTATACAGATATTCCTAGAAATATGCCTCCAATGTCAAAGCGACCCAATCTTTCTTTGAAAGAGTTCTTATCATTTCGACTACAGGAGAGGTCTGCAGAAGGACACCAACTTATGAGAAGTGGAAGACTACTACAACAGTTTATGGTTGATGTGTATATAATGATGGACACACAGAGGCTTCAGTGGATTCGTCATAATCAACCCGCTCTTAGGGTCGAAACTTATAGGAAACTTAAAGATGCGGTTTCAAGAGGAGATGCGATCCATCGTCCGCGGGTAGACGAGTTGTGTTGCCGTCAACATACACCGGTGGATAGAGTTGGATGACTCAATTTCCAAGATGCATTAGCTATTTGCGGAGTGGACGGGATATCCATCATCATTATCACGTTTACACGCAATCCAAAGTGGCCGAAATTACAAGATTTGTTCAGAAGGAGGGGCGAAGACCGAAAGATAGGGCTGATATTCTATGTAGGGTTTTTAAGATGAAGCTTGATGAATTGGTAAAGGATTTGAAGGATAAGAAAATTTTTGGCGAGCCTAATGCGCGTAAGTAATCCTTTCACAATATATCTGTGTTGTAGTTGAATATCGTTTGTTAATATAATTGTTTTATCCATCTGTCCTACATTTTTTTGATAATTTTGGTTAACTTGATCAAAATTACAAATTATAGTAGGACGGATGCTATATATAATAACTAAACCACATATTTTATTTTTTGGTACAATAATTTTAATTATGCACATTTTTTATTTTATACAGTTGTTTACACAGTGGAGTTTCAAAAATGAGGTCTTCCCCATGCTCATATTCTTCTTTTTCTCAAAAGTAAAGACCAAGCACTAATCGCTGATGAAATTACCCGGGATCCGGCTCGCGCGCGGAGCCCCGGCATCTCGCATTCGTCGCTGTTCGGGAGGTCGCCCGGATCCGAGAGGCAGCACAATCGCGCCCCGGCATCTGGCTTATTCCGTTTTAGCGTTGCGTGTTGGAGGTGTCTCGCCGTTTTGCTTTCGCATTTTGTAGAGTCGCCACGCCGTTTTTATTAAGCCCAAAACATTGAAAAAGGGCATCAGTTTAAAGATAATTTTAAACTGTTTTTGTGTGATGAGATTTTGAGTTCGGAGGTCAGATGACTCCCGGGAAGAGAATATTAGAATATTAGAGCTCACCCGAGTAGCCTCGTAAAACGAGTCTTTCGGATACCCCTAATATCCTTTAAATGTTGTGTGTGTGTGTGTGTGCTTTTTAAAAATGCATGCTGTATCGGATGTCTACATTGTATGCTATGTATGGAAATGTATTGAAATAGTGTAGGAAGGAAGCCTTACCAATGTTGGTTCGTGTCTGTCTTCCGCTGGGGAATGGTGTTTGAGGTCGGAGTAGCGTTCCGGTACGGATCGGGATTGCTTCGGGAGGGGCCGGTTGTCTGCGGACAGAGTTTCGGCGTGAGTTGATGTTGCAGGCTGCGTTCGGGCAGAGGTTCGGCGTGCGTGGGGATCGTCGGGATCACTCGGGCAGAGGTTCGTCGTGCGTGGGGATCGTCGGGATCACTCGGGCAGAGGTTCGGCGTGCGTTGTGGTGGCAGGAGTCACTCGGGCAGAGGTTCGGCGTGCGTTGTGGTGGCAGGAGTCACTCGGGCAGAGTTTCGGCGTGCGTTGTGGTGGCAGGAGTCACTCGGGCAGAGTTTCGGCGTGGTTTGGGATCGTCGGTTTGACTCGGAAAGAGCCGGGACACCGTGGAAAGACCAGGCGAGGCCTCGGAGTACCACGAGGGGCCTCAGAGTACCTCGAGAGTGCCTCGGGGCAGCGCGGGAGCGTCTCGGAAGCGCTCGGGGAGGCTTCGGAGCACCACAAGGGAGCTCGGAAGGCCTCGGAAGGATCCGAAAGGGGCCGGGATTGCCTCGAAAGGACTTAGAGGGGAAGCCAGAAGGCCTAGGGAGGAAGAGAGAAGTGGGAGGTGTGTTAAAATGAGGAGGGGGAGCCCTCTATTTATAGTAAAAATTTCGGAGCAAAGAGGTCCGTACGGACCTTCTTGGTTATCCAGAATTTTGGATTTCCTCGATTTGAGGGAATCTGCAATGATGGAGAATATTCTGGAATGATGATGTCCCCCATGCAAGAAGGTCCGTACGGACCATCTTGCATGCAAAGAGGTCCGTACGGACCAACTCTGCAGGGAAGTCATCATTTCTTCCGGGATTTGAGGGAATATTGTGGACTTTAAGGGGATTTAGTAATCATTGAAACAAAGAGGTCCGTACGGACCTTAATTGCTTTCGATTTCTGAAAATTCCCAAAAGGTCCTTTTGTCCCTTTTATCCCGAAAGGCTCCTCCCTTGGTTTGGTTGGGGGTTTGAGAGGGTTTTGAGAGGGTTTTGAGTGAGAGAGGTCTACGAGGCTGCGTGGATGAGTCTACGGTGTTTCCGTGTGTTTGAAAGGGAGTGATCCAGTTGGGGTACTTACAGAAGCCCCTCGACGACGTCACTTATGAAAGAAGTGGGGTCGCCGATAAGATAAGGGTCCTAATCGGATCGCGTCTTTGGGAGAGGAAGTGACCGTGAGGGTCAAAGTGAGGACGTGGTGGTGTCCTTTTGGGTGACCGTTTAGGTTAATAGGCTGGACCACTGTGATAGGATTCCTACGTATCCACAGCGGGAATCAAGCACAGTCGTAGTTCGGATGTGGGGTGAGTGTTTTGTGAATGCGGGCGTGGTGGTGCCCTGTTGTGTGACCGCCGAGGTCAGTGGTGAGGACGTGGTGGTGTCCTGGGTGAGGAAGTGACCGTGAGGGTCAAAGTGAGGACGTGGTGGTGTCCTTTTGGGTGACCGTTTAGGTCAATCGGCTGGACCCTGTGATCGGATTCCTACGTATCCACAGCGGGAATCAAGCACAGTCGTAGTTCGGATGTGGGGTGAGTGTTTTGTGAATGCGGGCGTGGTGGTGCCCTGTTGTGTGACCGCCGAGGTCAGTGGTGAGGACGTGGTGGTGTCCTGGGTGACCGTATAGGTCGAGGGGAAGGACGTGGTGGTGTCCTAGGTGACCGTATAGGTCGATGGTGGACCACGCGATAGGATTCCTACGTATCCCTGGCGGGAATCAAGCCTGGTCGTAGTTCAGAGGTCGTGAATTTGTGAGTGCATGTGGGCGTGGTGGTGCCCTGAAGTGTTGTGTGACCGCCGAGGTCAATTGTGAGGACGTGGTGACCGCCGAGGTCAGTTATGAGGACGTGGTGGCGTCCTGGGATGGAAATTTTACGATTTTCCTAATCGGGTGGTTTAAGGCCTTCCGGGCCGGAGATAGCGATGTGGGAGGTTTATACGGTCTTCCGGACCGAGTGGTTTAAAGCCTTCCGGGCTGGAGGTAGAGTGAGGACCTGAATCGTCTTCTGATTGCTGTTGGTGCCACGCTGGAGGACTTTGAATCGTCTTCTGGCGGCGGTTGGTGCCACGCTGGAGGACTTTGAATCGTCATCTGGCGGCGGTTGATGTAGTGCGCGAGGACTTTGAATCGTCTTCTAGCCGCAGGTGTGGATGCGTGAGGACTTTGAATCGTCTTCTAGCCGCAGTTGTGGATGTAATGCGCGAGGACTTTGAATCGTCTTCTAGCCGCAGTTGTGGATGTAATGCGCGAGGACTTTGAATCGTCTTCTAGCCGCAGTTGTGGATGTAATGCGCGAGGACTTTGAATCGTCTTCTAGCCGCAGTTGTGGATGTAATGCGCGAGGACTTTGAATCGTCTTCTAGCCGCAGTTGTGGATGTAATGCGCGAGGACTTTGAATCGTCTTCTAGCCGCAGGTGTGGATGCGCGAGGACTTTGAATCGTCCTCTAGCCGCAGGTGTGGAGGCGTGGCTGCCTTGTGCTTCGAGAGGCGTAGATGCCATTTGTGTTTTTGCATGTTGATGTAGAAGGTTGGACTTACGATGACCCGCCGGTGCTTGAGCTGCCGTTGAAGTGGGCGAGGATGACGATCGGTGATTGCGTCACCATTTGGCGTTTTTGGAGGCGCTTCGTGCCTTGGGACTTGTACTCGGAGGTGTTGGCTCCTTCGTGTGCTCGTTTTGCCGTTGAGTGGGCAAGGATGATGGCCGTCTTTGAGGATATGCGGTCTTGTATGACTTCCCTTTGACTTGTTGGGGAGGAGCTCGGGCTTACTTTGATGGTCGGTGCTTGCGTTGCCGTTGAAGTGGGCGAGATTCGGAGCTTACACCGGCTGCCCGGTGCTTGAATTGTTGGGGATGCGTGACCTTGTAGGGGCCCTTTTACGTTGGGAAGATGACTTCGGACCTCTTTTGAGAGGCCGATGGTTGAAGTTGTCGTTGAGCGTTTGGAGGCGTCTTGCGCCTTGATATTAAATCTTTGGGAGGTGTTGGCTCCTTCTTGAATTGCCGTTGAGCGGCGTTGGTTGTTGAGCGTTTGGAGGCGTCTTGTGCCTTGGGATTCGTCTTTGGGAGGTGTTGGCTCCTTCTTGAATTGCCGTCGGGCGTTTTGGAGGTGTCTCGTGCCTTGGGATTCGTGCTGGGAGGTGTTGGCTCCTTCTCGAATTGCCGTTGAAGTGGGCGAGGACCGGTCTTACGCTGACGGCCGGTGGTTGAATTGCCGTTGAAGTGGGCGAGGACCGGTCTTACGCTGACGGCCGGTGGTTGAATTGCCGTTGAAGTGGGCGAGGACCGGTCTTACGGCCGGCCGGGGATTGAATTGCCGTTGAAGTGGCGAGACCGGTCTTACGCTTGACGGCCGGTGGTTGGAATTGCCGTTGGAGTGGGCGAGGTCCGGTCTTACGCTTGACGGCGGTGGTTGGAATTGCCGTTGAAGTGGGCAGAGACCGGTCTTACGCCGACGAGCGGTGGTTGGATGCCGTTGGAGTGGCGAGAGACCGGTCTTACGTTGACGGCCGGTGGTTGGAATTGCCGTTGAAGTGGGCGAGACCGGTCTTACGCCGACGGCGGGGATTGATTTGCCGTTGAAGTGGCGAGGTCCGGTCTTACGTTGACGGCCGGGGATTGAATTGCCGTTGAAGTGGGCGAGGACCGGTCTTACGCTGACGGCCGGGGATTGATTTGCCGTTGAAGTGGGCGAGGTCCGGTCTTACGCTTGACGGCCGGTGGTTGATTTGCCGTTGAAGTGGGCGAGGACCGGTCTTACGGCGGCCAGGGATTGAATTGCCGTTGAAGTGGGCGAGGGACCGGTCTTACGCTTGACGGCGGGGATTGATTTGCCGTTGAAGTGGGCGAGGTCCGGTCTTACGGCGACGGCCGGGATTGAATTGCCGTTGAAGTGGCGAGGGCCGTCTTACGCTTGACGGCGGGGATTGATTTGCCGTTGAAGTGGCGAGGTCAGGTCTTACGGCGACGGCCGGGATTGAATTGCCGTTGAAGTGGCGAGAGACCGGTCTTACGCTTGACGGCCGGGGATTGATTTGCCGTTGAAGTGGGCGAGGTCCATTACGCACTTGGATTTCTTTGGAAAAGGCCTTAGGACAGACAGGGGCAAAGATTATAAGGGCAGGAAAGTAATTTGGCCACCCCTTGCAAAGAGGTCCGTACGGACCAACCTGGTTGCAAAGAGGTCCGTACGGACCACCTTGGTTTTTTACAGTTCCCAGGCTTTGACCAGGTTTAAATGCCGAGGCTCCCCCACTTCTTCTTCCTCAGTTCGTGCATCCGAGAGAGAGAAAGAGAGAAAACCTCCATTTTTACACCAAACTCTTCCATTTTTCGCTTGAATCGCTTGCAATGGCGGAGGGATCTCGAAGGAGTCGTCGTCAGCCATCGGGGAAGTGGTTGAGCAGCGGATGGAGCTTCAAAGGAATTGGATCTCGTTCGTTCCATCTTCGAAGAACCCGGATGTTTTGTATCCGAATCCGGAGGTGCATAATCGTCGCTCCATGAACGTCGGGGAGGTAAGAAATCTGTTCCGTTTTGATTCCCTGCTCGAATTTTTGAATGCTAGAACTAGGTTTTAGTTTTTCGCATTTTTGAATTTTTGTTATTTTTTTTATGCCTTTTGTGAAATTCTTGATGAATTGTTGAAAATGGACATGTAAAAATTGTGGGTATGTGTATTTTGTGCAGAAATGTGTTGATTTAGCTTTTATTTGTGAAAATAAAGTGCTTCTCTAATGAAATGCATGCTTTGGTGTTTTGTACCGTATGCTATTTATGTATGTACATTGTGAGAAAAATTACCGTGTAGTGATAATTTTTGTGAAAAAAATGTGACACGTGCCGTGTTTTGTGACGGGTTATATGTGAAAGTGTGTGCCGTGTAGGGACGGATTTTTTTTTTGAAAAATGTGCTATATAGTGTGTGCCGTGTTTTTGGGTGACGGACTTTGTGGGGAAAATATGTGCGATATGTGCCGTGTTGGGACGGATTTTCTTTTGAAAATGTGTCGTGTAGGGTTTAATCCCCCCCCTTTTTTTCTTTTTTTTTTGAGAAAGATGTATACAGTGTGTGCCGTGTTTTGTGACGGACTGCATGGGAAAAATTATATGCATGATATATGTGAAAATTATGTGCATTGTGTGCCGTGTTTGTGACGGGTTACATGAAAAAATTATATGTATAATGTATGTGAAAATTATGTGCAATATGTGCCGTGTTGTGTGACGGGTTATATGTGCCTTTGTTTTATATTAAGTACTGTGATTGACGTACCTTTGCTGTGTTTACCTGCAGGATGCGGGGCTTATGGCCGGGAAGGCCAAGAGGATGAAGACTCGGGGATCGCTCGAGGCTGTTGTGGAGCTATGGCAGCGGATGCCCGATATTTCCGTGGGCGGTAGGCCGAGTCCCCGGAGGCTGGTTTATGCTTCTGGCCTAGGTGTGTTCGTTGAGAACACAGTGGAGCTGTCGACACGAGGAAGAACAAGAGTGTCTTCTGGGCCTTTCGAGTATTGGTGGGATACCACCCACACCTTCCACACGAGTGGGCGAGGTGACGGTGACGCCCACCGACTTTCTTTGCGATCACCGGGCTTTCCTTGAAAGGAGAGCCGGTGCGGTGGAGGATATGATAGGCGATGATGTGTTGGCCGAGCTGCTTTGGGCTTTGAGCCTCGTCCTCGCGAGGGCACAGGGATGCTTTGTACGGCGGCGTGGAGATGAGGATCACGGCCGGCATTGGGGCCTACATCCGGTACCGGCCGGGTGGCAATGGAGCAGTTGGCGCGCTCCTTCTTGTGGTATGCACCTTTGTCCGAGACTTTGTTCTCGAACCACGCGACCGCGGCTCCCTTTGCTCTGTTGGAGAGCTTGGCGATCTGGATAGGGTCTGCGACATTGCTTGGGGCGAGCGAGGCTTGGCGAGCTCTACTTCTCCTTGGACCGGTTTAGCGGGGGTGGCGATTCGTTGGCTGTTTTGACTTTGCTCTGGAGGTATGCGTTTATTGCTTTGTTTTTGATTTAGCGATCTGTCATTTCTCCATTGTCTTTTGCCTGAGCCTTCTCTGTTTTGTCACGAGTGAGGTTTTCCGGTGCTTCCCGTGGGATAGGGATCCTGGGCATTCTTTGCTTACCTGCTATCTTGGGATGGGCTCGTACGGCGAGGAAGAGGAGGACCGGCGGGAAGCTCACCATCGCCTACGGGGATGTGCGGGGAGCGTCACGGAGAGGGGTAGCTCGGAGGGGTTCGTCTTGTTCCCGTGGGCTCGGTATGAGGGGATGAGTTTGAGGGGCTCCCAGGAGTGACGGCGCGGCGGAAGATCTTTGCGGGGCTTGACTTGTGATGTTATGTACACAGGGAGCGGGTCTTCGCGGCATGGCCCCGGTGTGCTTCCGTGGCTCAGAGGACCCTCCCTTTGGGATGCTTGATTCCCGGGATATGGATGTGCTTGATTTCGAGAGGTACCTTGGCGGTGTCGGCGCCGAGGAGTTCATTTTATACGGAGAGGAGTATGGGGCCTTCGTGAGGAGGAAGCTGAGGGCGCCGCAGGTACTGGCGCGGGAGAGAGGCTGCCCGCGGGCTCCCAGAGGTTCCGATGCGGGACCGGATTTCACGTACATCCGCGGGGACGGGTCGAGGAGGAGGGTGTCTGCATGCCGTTCGGAGCGAGCTCTGCTGCATACCGAGTGGATCCCAGACAGATCGGTGAGTGTGCTGACTCTTTTCCATCTTGGCATCTTTTATGCATTTTTCTCTTTTTGTTGTTGAGTATAACTGCATTTGATGAGCGTTTCCTTGGCTTCTTGTTGGTGCAGGTCCCGGGGAGAGCCTACGATATGCTGACTCGCCGTTACGTGGCGATGAGGTCGTTTGCGAAGAAGATGGCTTCGAAGATGTCCTGCCGGTCTTCGCGTCGTGTGCCAGCGTACGAGCCTATGCCTTCGAGGCACTCTGTAGACGTTCCTCCGCCTAGAGCCGAGCCGGAGCCGCAGCAGGAGGGGCCTTTGAGGGGGCGGCATAGCATGGATGCCGGGACGTCTTCGGGAGCTGCAGGGCCTTCGAGGGAGCAGCCCTTTTATCAGTTCATGCCTCCGCACGGCGCACAGGGTGAGGGTTCCTCAGAGCCTTCTTTCTTCGATCCTTTCGCCGGATTTGATCCTTCTGAGTACTTCTCGTGGGAGCCTCAGGCGGGTGCTCGGTATTCAGACGATGAGGATGTGACGGGCGAGTTCGCTGGGATGCCCGACTTTTCTTTGGAGGATCTTGGCGAGGATGATGATGCTGAGGATTCTGAGTAGTATTCATTTGCTTTCCCTCTTTTCATATCCCTCTCTTTTTTTTTTGTTTAGCAACGGACATTTTTGGGTACCTGTAATAAAACACATGTATTTGCGTGGCAAACAGTATTTTATTTTAAGATGTAATGTCATTTTTGTGATTCCCGGGATTTGTCCTAGAAATTGTTGCTATTATTATTTTTTATTTTGTGCATGCCACGTGAGCT
Source organism: Adenophora triphylla var. japonica (assembly GCA_022495995.1). NCBI lineage: Eukaryota > Viridiplantae > Streptophyta > Magnoliopsida > Asterales > Campanulaceae > Adenophora > Adenophora triphylla. Next base: position 663,484 of record JAFEMH010000066.1, read on the forward strand.
GAGAGTGTGTTTGTGGGTAGTGTTTGTTTGCCGGGGATGGCTTGGGCCAGTGTTTGGGCAGTTTGGAGCAAGGTTTCTTGAGGACGGTGGTTTTGTGCATTTTACGGGAAATGGGTTCTGTTTGCAAGGAGGTCCGTACGGACATACTTAGCATGCAAAGAGGTCCGTACGGACCAACCTTGCTTTTGGGAAGGACATAAATGCTTTCCAGTGCCTGGTTCTTCCTCATTTCCCCATTTGCAGCCATTTTCGAGCTTTCTACCCCATTTTCTCTAGGAACCTCCATTTTTGCCATGGATTCTTCGTATGTCCCTAGAATTTTGCCGAGGCTTTCGCAGGAGAGTCAAGCACACTTCCTTGAGCAGTTGAAAACGTGGATGCGGCGCCGTATGAGGCATCAGAGAAGGGCTTTCGAGGTAAGGTTTCGTCTTTGCTCGGTTTGGTCTTTTAAGGAGTTGGTTCCTGATTGGGATTTGTTGCGGGCTGCCGCGAAGTTAAGGATGTTAGGAGGCATGTGTCTTGTTTCTCCTACAATGAAATGGTGCCCACTTTTGAGGATTTTCGGGCTTTGATTGGAGGGCCGGAGGTGGAGGCCATCTCGCTTCCTTTGGTTGGTGGTGCTTTGCGGTGAGCGTGAAGCTTGCGAGACTTTCTTCGTACTTCGTTGGAAGAAGTGCGGGGCATGATCCTTGATTCGGGTCATATCGACATTTCGAGCTGCCGGAGCGGTTCATGGTTGATGATGAGTGACGTCTCTTGGGATGCATTCGCCTTGTGCACGATAGCGACGCTTTTCGGGTCGGTTCCTCGGCATTTGTGATGGCGCTTTGCTAGATGTGGTAGGGCCTTTGCGGAGAGTGGAGAGGATATTGTCCCGTTGGTCTTTGGGGAGACTCTTCATGGTATCGACTGTCCGGCGACCGGGGATCGTTTTATGAGAGGGAAGCCCCGCTTTGCTCACCTTGTGGCTGCGAGAGAGACTTCGAGGCCATGCCCGAGGCTCAGACGTCGTTTAGCCCGTGGTCATTTGCTCGCCGACCTCTTGTGTTGGATATGGATCGGTCCGCCTGGAGAGATGGATGGCACGGCTTGGTACGTATCGAGATCATTTGGTGGGTTCCGCCTTTGGAGGATTGAGACCGGGAGGATCTTGCGGGAAGGGTCCTACGTTGTCGAGTTCCGGGTTTGTCTTGGTCCTCCTTCTATATTCCGTCGCTTGTTTCCGGCGGTTTGGGATGAAGCGGGAGCCTTTGTTGGTGCAGGATGACCTTGCTGCTGCGGAGGTAGTTCCTCTTTGTATGGCGGCTTAGTGCCTTCTTGTATGTACGAGGGTATGGAAGTATTCCGCTTTCCCTCCTGTGGTACTTCTTAGACGTCGGGAGCGTTGTATTGACGACTCGGTATCGGCACAGTATGAGCGGCGTGTTGGGCGATCCCAAGTGGTCTTGGAAGCGGGCGTGTAGCGATTACGGGACCCGGTTGCCGTAGTAGCTATTGCCTTAGGAGTTCAAGCACAGTCGACCCTTTGGATGTGACGGGAGACGCTTTGTTTGACTACGAGACTAGAGTTGACCGGCCGACGGGGAGAGGTCCTCTTTTACGGACTCGCGGGGAGGAGATCCGAGCCGAAGCACGGGCGAATGAAGCCACGAGAGCTCTTGGATTATTTGACTCTACGGGGAGGACCCCGGATCTCGGGCGAGAGACGCGAGTTGGTTCACGTGGAGCGAAAGAAGACTCGCCGGGGACGAGGGAAGAAAGGAAAGAATGGCGAGGGGACAAGCGCAGATGGCGCGGAATGACCTCCTAGGTATCCATTCATTGCATTGCAAACACATTATTAGTTAAATGTATTAAGCTGTCTTTTAGCATGTTGTGAACTTGAGAGTAGACCGTGCTTGAACTCATCAAGAAATGTTGTAACCGTTAGTGATTTGTGATTTACTTTTAAAGCTTTGTCGAGACGCAAGATCTCTTGTTCTGCCTTTGCTTCTGTTGTGCACTTTGTCGGCGTCCATCTTTGGACTTTTCTGTTGCATTCGCGGACTGAAGCAGTCTGGGCCCTGACGGCAATCCCCTTTGCTGAGGCTTTGTATTTGGCTGAGACGTTGAATGCTCCCTTGACAAATCGTTTTGACGGTCTTTTTCGTAGCTTCCTTGCCGCTTGTTGGCGTCGGGCTCTTGACCTCAATTTCGCAGCTTCTGCTTGAGCTTCTTTTGTTGTTTTTTTTTGTGAGCCCTTGCTCGAGCTCTTTTTTTTGTGAGCCCTTGCTCGAGCTCTCTCTTTTTTTTTATATATATATTTTTTTGTGAGCCCTTGCTCGAGCTCTTTTTTTTTTTTTTTGAAGCGCATGAGGGCGAAGACAAGCCCCTGGCTTGGGAGCAGACATGAGTCAGTCGTTTGATGCTGAGTGACCCTCGGATGTCCTTTGATGTTGCCGCCGTCGTTTGACTTGGTCAAGGTGACTGCTGGGGCGTGTTCTTGAAAAGTGCGGAGCTTGATGGAGGTCTTGATTGACATTCAAACTTTTGACTTTTTGTGTATTTTTAGACCGGACCAATTAAGGTTGCCTACGTTCCCCCGGACTAGAGGGCTCAGGTCTGCGTAGTTCGACACTACATGGAGTGCCAAGAGATGCACAGTTGTTCTTCTTCAGGCGAAGTATCTGCGAAGTTTGCTTCCGTTGACTGGATTCATGAAGGGATTGCCGTCCAGGTCTGTTAACTTCATGGCGCCTCCGGAGAAGATCTTTTGAACCACGAAAGGGCCGATCCATGTGGGTTCCCATTTTCCCAGTGGGTTGGTTCGAGTGGGAGGCTTTTCTTTGAGTACAAGGTCACCTTCCCTGATGTCTCGGGACTTGACTTTCTTGTCGAAAGCTCTAGCCATCCCGCTTTGATAGGCTCGGACGTGTTCCATGGCCTTTAGTCGTCGCTCGTCTAGCGAGCCAATTCGTCATGTCGGCTTCGGAGCCATTCGACTTCGTTGATGTCATTTTCCAGGGCTCGGAGTGAGGGAATTTCTAGCTCGATGGGAAGGACTGCTGCCATCCCGTACGTCGGGGCAAATGGGGTTTCTCCCGTGGTCGTTTCGGCGATGTGCGGTAGCCCCAAAGTGCAAGGTGCAGCTTCTCGGGCCAATCTCGTCCTCGGGTGGTCATTTTTCGGATGATCCGTTCGAGGGTTTTGTTTGCTGCTTCCACGGCGCCGTTTGTTTGTGGCCGGTAGGGAGAAGATTTGTGGCGTGTGATCTTGAATTCGGCCGCCAGCCTGTCGAATTCCCTTCGAAGTGTGAGCCGTTGTACGATATGACCTCATTTGGGATGCCGTATCGGCATATGATGTTTTCCTTGAGGAAATGTGCGACCTTCTTGGAGGTGAGTACCTTGTAGGACTTGGCTTCGACCCATTTGGTGAAGTAGTCGATGGCTACTAAGATGAACTCGTGACCGTTGCTGCCCTGGCGGAGCGATTTTCCCGATGACGTCGATTCCCCAAGTGGCAAAGGGCCAAGGTGTAGTCATGCGGTAGAGATCGTGGGGCGGCGGATGATTGAGGTTGGAGAACCGTTGGCACTTGTCGCAGCTCTTCGGACAAAGTGGATGCAATCTGCTTCCATGGAGATCCGGTAGTAGCCCATCCCGAGAATGATTTGCATCGGGGCTCACGGCATTCATGTGGGGACCGCAAGCCCCGTTGTGGACTTCGTTCATGAACTTGTCTGCTTCTTCTTGGCTGACGCAGCGTAGGAGTGGCCCATGGTAGCGTTTCTTGTATAACATGTCCCCGAGGATGACGAAGTGAGAGGCAAGGCGTTTTAGGGCCATGATGCTCTTGGTTTTGACCCCTTCGTGTGTTGTCCTTCCTTGTTCATGAAGGTGGCTTCCCTGTTCTTGAGGTATTGGGAGATCCGGCTTGTCTTTGGAAATGGCGTCGGACTTGCGTCTCTTTGGCTCTTCAAAGCAATCTTGCAAATCGTTGTGATTAAAACCTTCTCGGCGGCTTGGGCCCGGTTTTTCTCTCGTTTGACAACATGCTTAAATGTTTGCTTGATGCATTTATTTAATTAATGTGTTTGCCTTTTGTATAGATGAATTTAACTGCTTTTGATTAGTTAATGTCATCATTTGTTAAAGATGCAATGAAATGGTTTTTTAGGAAGGTCGGACCTTTTATTGAAAGCGTGAAGGCCGTACATTGTTGATCAAAGATTCACAATCGTCGGGCGTAAAGCCGTCAAAAGACACAAAAGATGTGAATACACACGTACAACAAGACTCGAAGCTATACTATAGGCGACGAGGGATTGGACCCGCTTCATTACTCTCGGATGGCTGTAGCTCTAGAGGGAGTGGTGCCGGTTTAGGTGGCCAATCTTCCCTTGGCATGAGTCCCGGAAAGTAGCTTGCATGCGGTTCGATTTCAAACCGATCGCGGAGGTTTTTGGTGCTCCCCGATGATGTCCCTCCATTAGTGTTGCCACCATCCTTGGGGTTTTTGATGATAGAAGTCGCGGAGGGCTACTTCTAGGAGGGCGAAGCATTCGGCGATTCGGAGCGGATTCTTGCCGATGTTGATCACTTTCATAGAATCTCGCTTCTTTATCTCAGGATCTTTGCTTGGACGACGTTTACAATGTCCGATTCGAGCGGACATGCTATATCTCCTTCCCCGATTAAGCCTTGGAGGAGATTGCGCCATTGTTCGTCCAAGCTCGGACACCGGAATGTTGAATTGAACTAAGCCGTGATGGCTGTCCCCGTAAGATCCGAGAGTGTCGGCTAGAGGGTTGTCTTGTACCGGGGATCGGTGATGAGCCGGTTGCGAGAGGGTTTTCGGCGAAGTAAGGGTCTACTCCTCGATCAATCTCCATTAGAGCATCCATCTCTTGATCCTCTCTCAAGCATTCTTCACACCGCATATATCGTAGTTGTCATCCCGACCCATGAGTTCTTCGATTTCTAGCTCATCACGGCTTAGAGCGTGGATGTAGGGATCCAATGATCGTAGCGGGACAGTGGTAGGAGAATCATCCGGGGAAGAGTATTCGGTCATGTCGGGACCTTCTTCTCGGGTCATAGCTTGCTGGCCAAGCACTAGCCATTGCACTGCTTCCGCGGATCACTTCGATCGCTCCGTTGGCATTGATGAATTTCACGCATTGGTGAAGAGTAGATGATACCGCTTTCATCCGATGTATCCAAGGCCGTCCCAACAAAGCGAGAGAAGGTTGGTTTGATTTCCACGACTTGGAACTCTACCGACTCAGGTTGTACGTCGAATTGGATTCTCGGATTGATGACTCCTACGATTGGTCGTGCGGTGGAATCGTAGGCTCGGATTACCCGAGGTGAAGGCCTTATCAGAGAACGGTCGATGCGGAGTCGCTTCAGTGTGCTCAAAGCGATGATGTTGATTGCGGAGCCGTTATCAATCAAGACGTTCGGGAGGAAGAACATCTCTATCTTTATGAGGATGAGGAGGGCTTCGTTGTGCCGGTTCTCACATATTGGCAAGTCATCGTCTGTGAAGGCTAAACCGCTTCCCGTGCTACCGTTGGACTCAGTCTCTGCAGGGGAACGTTCGATCCATCCATTTGTATGCCTTGGCTGGGGCAAAGATCGTAGGGAGACAGTGGCCCTGGGCGTTCTTGTCGGGATTCCCGGTCACGAGACCTTTTGACTCTTGTTTCACGCTCCCCATCATAGCGGGATGACAAGATGCCGACGGTTTCGGAAATTGCAGGAGTCCGCTCTCGCTTGGAGTTTCGTCAATGGCTATTGAGTTTACCCCGTCGTTCGGGGGAATGGATTTCCAATGGTATTGGGACCACGGGCGTTCCAATTTTCCTCCTCAATGAGCCCCTGAATCACCCGCAGTACGAAGCAATTGTCGGGCGTGGTGTGGCCGGGTAGTTATGGAAGGCGCGCGTCTTGCTCATATCCATGTTGGGTTTGAGGGTCTTCGGTTGGAAATTCTCGAGTGGTTTGAGAAGATTTCGCTTCACCAAAGCTTCAAATACTTGACCCAAGGGCATTTCCAGGTTATCAAAATCTGGAACTGTGGGAAGCGAGGGGGTTGCTATTCTTTGGGGCCGCTGATCGCGGTTTACTTGAGCTCCGTTACGAATGTAGTGCATCATTCCGGCCGCTTCCTTTCCTTTGGTCGGGCAGGAGTTGAAGTTGCCAGTTTGTTCGATAGCGGTAAGATGAGGCGGGGTTCTTTGTTGCCTTTTGAAGACTCGTAGTCTTTTCAAACTTTGTCCGGCGTTGACCATGGCACGGAGATCCTGGATAGAAATGGTGGCCGATCAAGGTTCTCAAAGATGGCTTGAGGCGGGAATGGAAGATGTCCATCTCGCTCTTCTTTGGAAAGTGGATCCATTATCTCGCTTAGCTTCCAGTTCCATCTTTTGTAGAATTCGCCCATTTGGTTCGTCATCCTTTTGTTCGGTGGCTTGCAGGTCATGACGGTTTGTTTCCCATTCAAGATTGGCGCGGTACTTCTCCGGGAAGATTTCAACGATACGATCCCACGTGGAGCGGTTTTACGCCTTCACATTGAGGAACCACCTTAGTGCGTGGATTTGAGGGAATGCGAAAATGATGCGCCATCTGTTGAGGGTTGCCCCTTTGGCTCTCATACCCGGGACGTAGGTGTCGATGTGGGTTTTGGGCATTCGGTTCCGTCAAACTTTTCCATTTCCGGCATCCTGAACTTTGGAGGGAGAGGGACCACTTTGTTCGGATCGGTAGGCGGGAGGGAGTCCTTCCGAGAACTAGCTAGCTTGCCTTGCATGTCTTTCATCTGTTCGATCAACCAAGCCATGTGAGGGTCGGTATGCGAGGTGGGTTACCGTTTTCGGGGACGGAAATCGAAGATGGAGGTGGATTGGGCGATGGGATCGCCATTCGGGAGTCTTGGGGAGGTAGTTGAGTGTATACCAACCCATACCACAGGGTGTTGAAGTTGAGGGCGTGATTGCCGGGTCCGCTAAGGGCCGTGTTTGGGAGGCTGGGAAACGATTCGTTAGCCCCAATTGGCGAGGCTAGCGAGTGGCAAACTTGAGATGTCGGGATATCCGCTCGGGATGCCCGTCCCCAGTAAGAATGGGGACTTTTGATTGTGGTTGCGAGGCTCGTATAGAGGCAAAGGATTGAATCTGGGGGATACCGAGATGCATTGGGATGCAGCGGAGCGAGCACGTATGTGTCTTTGTTGGTAATGAGCTTGATGTGCGAGCCGGAAGCGGCGATCGAGGCGGGCATGTCGGGCCTTGGCCCGATGCCGGAGGAGCTTTGAGCGAGAGGCGCTGCGTTCTTTGGGATCTCGTAGCTTGGCGGAGGCGGGACTCTTGATAGCTTTGAGAAACCGGGGGAGCCGGTATGTCTTCGTCCTCTATGAGAACAAAGGTTCCATCGGGTTGGGAAGCTGCAATCGTTCCTCGAAGACGCAAGGTGTCGACGATCCGAGCTTGCTGTTCTTCTTGGCGCTTCTTGATGGCTTCGAAGGCTCGCAGCACCTCCTCCATTGTCTGGAGATTCCTTAGTGGCGGGGTTCCGTTTCCCTCACTGTTATCTGTTGATCCCGTCATTGGGGAGTATTGGACGGTGCGGACCGTTGAAGCTGGAAGGGCTATCGGACCTTGTGACCTCAATGCGAAAAGGCGGCTTCCGGGGATTCTCAACCACTCTCGGTTCATTTGGAGGGGTGACGGGCAAGGTTTAGACACGGGAATGGCCTAACGGGATAAAAGGGGGAAAGCTCACGTGGCATGCGGTTTCCGTTTCTTTTATTTTTGATTTTTTTTTGTTGTTTTAATTTACTTAAAACGTGTTTTCTCAGAGTCCTAGGTAGGTTGGAAAAGATTGCTCTTCTTTTTCGCAACTATGCTAGATCCTGGGTCAGTGGAGACCGTCTGTGCGGCTATAAGCCCCTCATTTTGCACACCGTATTTCGACATCCCGGGGTGGGACGGCCCCAGGCGAGGGTCCTATAGTGCAAGCGGTTTCCACCGGCCTAAAAGAAAAATCGAACCTAAGGACCGAGCCTGTCATGTTCGTTTTGATGCGTTAGCCATGTGAATAGTGAACCGAGCCGGCCACTGAGTCAAGATCAGGTCAAGAGTTCGGCATGACCTCTCTTTACCTTGCTTGCGCAAGGGATCTGTGACGTTGGGCGTTAGGTAGGTCATATCGTCATGGGCGACGTATCAAAGGCGTGATGACATGGTGTCATGCAAGCATGGATGTATATCCCGGACGGAACATCGTGCAGGTGTAGCCGGAAATCAAGATCAGTCAAGATTTTAGCATGACCTTTCATCGCCCGCTTTGCGCGAGGATCTTGAGTTAGAGCCTTGACTCGAAAAATGGCCGGCATGGTATATGTATCCAGTGTATGACACGGACCGGGTAAAAACCAACCGAGTTTGGACAGAGTGTGACTCAAGACTCAAACGTGCGGGGTTGACGCTTGGCTAGGATGGGATGTTTGGAATGATCCCGTGCGCGCCCAAGAGGCCTAGGAAGACCAAACGGGACTGCAACCGAGACCACTCCGGGTTAAGGGTTGTAGTGTGCGGTGTATCCGAGGCGGCGGTGCGCATAGTGTGCGGTGTAACCGAGGCGGCGGTGTGAGTAGAGTGCGGTGTAACCGAGGCGGCGGTGCGCGTAGTGTGCGGTCTCTAAAATTCTTTTACGAGTAAAATAGAAAATTTTGAAGAATTTTAAATGTATGCACGAGATGTATATTGATGCATTTTTTGTATTTTTATTTTTGTAAAATAAAAACGAAGCACGTGCACACACACACAACAGTTAAAGGAAGGGGTAAAATGAAAGTTTGACCCTCATCATCGTTTTTTTAAAAATCTTTTGTTTTGTTTAAAAGTTTTTAAAACAAAGTTTCCCCATTGGTCGCCAACCGAAATTACCCGGATCCGGCTCGCGCGCGAGCCCCGGCATCTCGCATTCGTCGCCGTTCGGGAGGTCGCCCGGATCCGAGAGGCGGCACAATCGCGCCCGGCATCCGGCTTATTCCGTTTTTAGCGTTGCGTGTTGGAGGTGTCTCGCCGTTTTGCTTTCGCATTTTGTAGAGTCGCCACGCCGTTTTATTAAGCCCAAAACATTGAAAAAGGGCATCGGTTTAAAGATAATTTTAAAGCTGTTTTTGTGTGATGAGATTTTGAGTTCGGAGGTCGGATGACTCCCAGGAAGAGAATATTAGAATATTAGAGCTCACCCGAGTAGCCTCGTAAACGAGTCTTTCGGATACCCCTAATATCCTTTAAATGTTGTGTGTGTGTGTGTGTGCTTTTAAAAATGCATGTCAGTATCGGATGTCTACATTGTATGCTATGTATGGAAATGTATTGAAATAGTGTAGGAAGGAAGCCTTACCAATGTTGGTTCGTGTCTGCATCTTCCGCCGGAAATAGTGTTTGAGGTCGGAGTAGCGTTTCGGTACGGATCGGGATTGCTTCGGGAGGGGCCGGTTGTCTGCGGACAGAGTTTCGGCGTGAGTTGATGTTGCAGGCTGCGTTCGGGCAGAGGTTCGGCGTGCGTGGGGATCGTCGGGATCACTCGGGCAGAGGTTCGGCGTGCGTGGGGATCGTCGGGATCACTCGGGCAGAGGTTCGGCGTGCGTTGTGGTGGCAGGAGTCACTCGGGCAGAGGTTCGGCGTGCGTTGTGGTGGCAGGAGTCACTCGGGCAGAGTTTCGGCGTGCGTTGTGGTGGCAGGAGTCACTCGGGCAGAGTTTCGGCGTGGTTTGGGATCGTCGGTTTGACTCGGAAAGAGCCGGGACACCGTGGAAAGACCAGGCGAGGCCTCGGAGTACCACGAGGGGCCTCAGAGTACCTCGAGAGTGCCTCGGGGCAGCGCGGGAGCGTCTCGGGAGCGCTCGGGGAGGCTTCGGAGCACCACAAGGGAGCTCGGAAGGCCTCGGAAGGATCCGAAAGGGGCCGGGATTGCCTCGAAAGGACTTAGAGGGGAAGCCAGAAGGCCTAGGGAGGAAGAGAGAAGTGGGAGGTGTGTTAAAATGAGGAGGGGGAGCCCTCTATTTATAGTAAAAATTTCGGAGCAAAGAGGTCCGTACGGACCTTCTTGGTTATCCAGAATTTTGGATTTCCTCGATTTGAGGGAATGCGCAATGATGGAGAATATTACGGAATGATGATGTCCCCCATGCAAGAAGGTCCGTACGGACCATCTTGCATGCAAAGAGGTCCGTACGGACCAACTCTGCAGGGAAGTCATCATTTCTTCCGGGATTTGAGGGAATATTGTGAACTTTAAGGGGATTTAGTAATCATTGAAACAAAGAGGTCCGTACGGACCTTAATTGCTTTTCTGATTTCCTGAAAATTCCCAAAAGGTCCTTTTGTCCCTTTTTATCCCAGAAAGGCTCCTCCCTTGGTTTGGTTGGGGGTTTGAGAGGGTTTTGAGAGGGTTTTGAGTGAGAGAGGTCTCTGAGACTGCGTGGATGAGTCTACGGTGTTTCCCGTGTGTTTGAAAGGGAGTGATCCAGATTGGGGTACTTACAGCTGAGGATGTCGAAAAGTGTATAAGTGCTGAGATCCCCGATAAAGAAACTGATCCAGAATTGTACGAGGCCGTGAAAGAATATATGGTGCATGGTCCTTGTGGTGTTGCTAACCTAAAATCTCCTTGCATGGATAACAAAAGATGCACGAAGAACTTCCCCAAAAGCTTTAATGAAGGCACTTCCGTTGACGAGAACGGATATTATGTTTACCGGAGGAGAGACACTGGGGCAAATGTAGACAAAAACGGAGTTTTCCTTGATAATAGGTATATTGTGCCTTATAATCCACAGCTGTTGTTGAAGTACCGGGCTCACATCAACGTGGAATACTGTAATCAAAGCAAATCAATAAAGTACTTATCCAAGTATATCAGCAAGGGAAGTGACAGAATAGGGGTAGGTTTTGAAGTGAATGATGAAATTAAAAGGTATATCGATTGTCGATATGTCTCTGTATGTGAAGCGATGTGGAGAATATTTGCATTTGATATCCATCACAAGACACCCAATGTAGAGCGCTTATCTTTCCATTTAGAGGGAGACCAAACCATTCCTTTCAGAGATGGCAATTATCTTACGGATGTTGTGGGTAAGCCTACTGTTGGCCAATCACAATTTTTACAGTGGATGAAGATCAATCGTGAGAATCCAGAGGCTCGACAGTACAAGTATTACGAATTTCTGCACATTTTGTTTGGGATAAGTCAAAGCGAGAATGGCGTCCTAGAAGGAGAGGCACATCAATTGGACGAATTTATCATGTCCCCATCAATTCAGGCGATATGTACTATTTGAGGCTGATGTTAAATCACATTCTTTGGTGCTACGTGTTACGATGATTTGAAGCGTAAATAATATAGTGCACGGTGATTACAAAAAGCGTGTTATGCACTAGGATTGTTAGACGATGATAAGGAGTATGTTGATGGAATAAAAGAAGCAAGTCAATGGGGGTCACCGGATTATCTACTAAGACTTTTCGCAATGCTACTATTATCTAATAGTATACCGAGGCCACAAGATGTCTGGAATCAAACTTGGCAAGTTCTGTCAGACGATGTCAACTACAAGCATCAAAAGAATTTTAACAATCCTGGTAAATACTTTATTATGTTAAATCATACTTTGACTATCTTACATTATTGGTTAAAGTTTGATCAAGTTTTCTCAAAGTTTCACTTCTGCTGGGACGGAGGGAGTATTTAGTTAATCATTTTTTATCATTTTTCGTTTTAATGTCAATCTATTTTATTATACATAGGTTTGACACTCAGTGAAGAGCAAGTTAAAAATTGTGCATTGGCTGAGATTGATAAGTTATTGGCAGCGAATTGCAGGGGTCTACAAAATTTTAAAGATATGCCTCAACCAAGCAATTCTGTAATTTCTGATGTGGAGAATATGCTAATATTGGATGAAATGTCTTATGATGTTGAGGAGATGAAGGCTAAGCACTTTAGATTACATAAATGTTTGACTGAAGAACAAAGGATGGTTTATGAAAAGATCATGACGGCTATTGATAGAGGAGATGGTGGAGTTTTCTTTTTGTATGGGTATGGTGGCACGGGGAAGACTTTCATATAGAAGACATTGTGCTCCGCCTTGCGAAGTAGGAGGGATATAGTTCTTCCGGTGGCTTCTAGCGGTATAGCTTCGTTGCTACTTTCGAGGGGTAGGACTGCTCACTTCAGATTTGGCATACCCATACAAGTCAATGAAAGCTCAACTTGCAGCAAGATTAAGCCAGGTTCTGATTTGTGTGGTCTCCTACAGAAAACAAAGCTGATGATTTGGGATGAGGCTCCGATGGCCCACAAGCACTGCTTTGAGGCGCTTGACCGGAACTTGAGGGACATTATGCGTACTCATGATGGTCATTGCTCTGATAAGCCCTTTGGTGGATTAGTTGTTGTTTTTGGAGGAGATTTCAGGCAAATATTGCCTGTTGTGCCTAAAGGAAGCCGACATGATATTGTACATGCTGTAATCAGTTCATCTAAACTTTGGAATTCGTGTGAGGTCCTAAAATTGACAAAAAACATGAGATTGCAGGTAAATGATCTAATTTAAAACTCTTTACATATTACATTTCCATGTTGCAGAAACTAAATGTTTCATCTCATTCATTGCCTAAAGATAGGTACGTTTCTCTTCTTCTTCAGATGTTCTAGAGATCAAAAATTTTGCTGAATGGATATTACGGGTAGGAGATGGGGATATCGGTGAAGAAAATGATGGAGAAGTTGACATTAAGTTACCCGATGATATTTTGATAAGAGAGACAACTGATCATATTGCAACCATCGTTGAAAACACGTATCCTGACATATTACACAATATGCGCATTTATGGATTTTTTCAGGATAGAGCAATTTTGGCACCAACTAATGAGATAGTAGATACTATCAATGATTATGTGATGTTGATGTTGCCCGGTGATGAAGTGTTGTATATGAGTTATGATAGCATTAGCAAGGAGGACGGAGATATTGCTGGCCACGAGGATGTATTTTCTGTTGAATTTCTTAATACGATTAAATGCTCGGATTTCGAACCATTCCATACGTCCGAAGGTTGGGTGTATAGTGATGCTACTCGAAACATTGATCAAGCTTCGAGAATTATGCAACGTAACGAGAATGATCGTTACAAATCTGGGAAAACATATAGTTGAAGCAAGAATGCTTTCAGGAAAGAATAAAGGAATGAAGGTGTTTGTGCCCAGAATGATGTTGAGCCCGTCAGATATGACAAAATTCCCTGTTAAATTCCAACGTAGGTAGTTCCCATTAAATATTTGCTTCACTATGACTATAAATAAGAGTCAGGGACAATCACTTTAAAATGTTGGGCTTTACCTTCCTCGACCTGTATTCAGTCGCGGGCAGTTGTATGTGGCAATCTCGAGAGTTACAAGCAAAAATGGGCTCAAAGTTTTGATTTGTGAAAAGGATGGTGAAACGAGCGAGGTTACTACTAATGTGGTCTATAAAGAAGTTTTCCACAAATTATGAGGTAATCCAAAATTTATGACCTTTAACCGTTGCATTAATTCATTTAGGGACAGTTAGAGTATTACAGTTTTTGAATGTCAATTTATTTTAGGACTAAGGCTCTGTTGTTGTTGTTATTGGCTTGGGAATCCTATGCAAGTTGGAACAATCTGGATGTGCTAACTTGTAGATGTCTCTGTATATAACACTACTGATTATATTTACAAGATTGCTGCTGTTTTTGATGTGTAATAGTGCAGGAGAAACAAATCCAGTAAATACTTGTGGTTGATTTTTACGGCATTGCATGTGGTTTCTCAGGTACTAAACTTTGATCTTGTCTTTAGTTCACCTTCCTCTTTCGATCTCTATATTTGGATTTCTAACTTAAGTTAATGTGCTATAGGTTATTTTCTCATTGACTGCTTCTTTGAGGTTTGATGGAGCACTTAATGTGGATGTGACTGAGTTCCAAACCAACTTGGTTTCATGCCCAATGATCCACTTGCTTTTGGGTGGAGCAAGAGGTATAAGGTGGATGTGGGTGTAGCTGAGGCCCTGCTTTACCTACACACTAATGGTGCTCAACCGATTATCCACAGGGATGTGAAGTCTTCAAATATAATACTGTCTGATGACTTTGAGCCACAGGTAATGTATTACTCCCTCTGTCCCAAATGAATGTCCATATTTCTAAAATACTTTCTCCTGATTAATTTTGTCCAAATTTTCGGAGAAGTTGCTATAGTATGTGTTTTATATTATTTGATGAAGAATTTCTGTTTGGGGGGGGGGGTGGCGGCAATATTCGTCTGTTCTTTTGGTCACTGTATTTATTTTTTATGCATTAGCCAATGGTTTATGGTGATAAAAGAACAGAAGGGGTGGTATTTATCATACAGGTAGTGACCACAATGGGTTTGCATTCTGTGTCAAATTATTATTGATTACTATGTGGTTCAACCGGAGTTGTTTGTTTAATCCTGTTATTAACCAATTCTAATAGGGTTGTTTGCAAGCTTAATTGTATCTTCCTTGATCAAGCCAATCTTTGTATAACAGTTAAATTGGATAGTGCAAGTAAGTTGTTTGATAAAATGACTGAAAGAAAGTGGGGCTCCTTATTAGGGATCTTTTCTTGTCTGATTTGGCTAGGTGATGTATACAAATTCAAATTGTTTCATGTAATAACTAATGTGTCGCATGGCTGGTCCCATGAATTACGATTGGTCCGGTAGATTTACAGTTAGTACTTCAGTTTTGTATTCGATTACAAATGTTTTGACTTCACAACATTGGCACTGCCTTCATACACTGCAGTCTTCTCATAATTGGGTTCACTTTTGAATGCAACTGTGAATTTGAAGATGAAACACCTCATCTATCAAGGGAGAAGTAAGCATTGTTAATATTAAAACAGAATTCAAAGTGCAAATTATAGTTGTCTCAGATTGTGAAAATCTTGAAATATTATGATAACTATGTCTCTGATTTTCTTAGCCTTGGAGTTATACATATGAAGAATAAGATAGTCACCAGCTGCATAAGCTTTATAATCGATGAATATTGATACTTTGATAGGATCTTCAATTTTTAAAGCAACTTCATTATCATCATACCTCCATGTTGTTCCATACTGCTGTGGGCCTGTGGAGGTTCCATGGGATATATTTTGTATTATAGCTGATGGTTGAAGATAAGGGGCTACAAAATTGTCTCAAGTCTGTTGTAAGTTTACACTCCCCGAAGGTTGTCCCAGTTATAGAACTTTGGATGGTCAGTTTGTTTTGAAATCATAATATTCCCTTTGGGGATTTTCCCACAGAAATGCTTGAACAGATGGGCATATATTATTCTAGAGACTGGAATTTGTCCTTTAGCATATATACTATCTATGTTAAACATGAGATGCATAGTTGGGGTCTCTCCACGAGTGTGTTAGCATGTAGATGGATTGATTATTAAATAGTCTCCCATCTCTCCTTTCCAAAAAATGTTGTCCCATTTCCCTTTCATTTTGGGTTGTCCCAATTTGTTTCGAGATCTTCCTAGGGATGTTCTTAATGATCTTCGATTCGATGAAAGTGGGTGTTATACGATTCGGGGATGATAATTTGGGTGTTTATGTGGTTGGCGTTGATATGGGTCCATATGAGGTTTGATATGGATTTTATTCAGCTGAATTTTAGTTTCTAGGCTGCTGGGGTTTTTTTCTGAAGTGCTTGGCCGTGCTCTTGGAATTGCACGTCCGTGCGCTGCGTTGTGGTCTTGGGCGATCGCCCAAATGGCTTGTGCGGTCGCCCTTAAGTCTCGGCCAGACTTGTGCGGCCGCCCAAGTCATTGTGAGGACGCCCTATTATTGCTTCAGTCGGTTTTTTGCGGCCGCCATTTCTCTTGTGTGGCCGCCCTTAATCTCCTTTGCTGGGCTGGATCTGGTGTTGGGCTGATGTTTTGGTTTGGGTTTTATTCTTGGGCTATGATTTGTTGTTTTGTGGTTTTAGAGTTGGGTTATATTCCAGCTCATCGATGTAATTTTATTATCTATCATTAATAAAATTTCCCATGTGTCGTCCTGGTTCTCTTAAAATAAAAAATAAAAAAAAATGAATGGTCAGGTTGTTCTGATACCACAATATTCTCTCTGATGGGTCAAGCTTTTACGTGAGCTGGTTACTCATAAAAGATTTATAGTGCATTTTAGTTACTTTTGTTGGGGTTGCTTTAATGGGTTTTTGTCGGTTTATTTACAGGCGTTCATGCTGAGAAGAGATGCAGAGGAGCCTCTTGGTCATGCTGCGGCCATGATTGCAGATGTGCTGGAGAATGCTAAAACTAATTGCGTAATAAATCCATCACAGAAGAGAGCTCTTCTTAATGAAGAGCTAATTTGCATTTTTTTGGACATTCATTTTGGGACGGAGGGAGCATTGAATTGCGATTTTGTCTGTTTGGGACCTTTGGGTCCTTGGTCATTATAGAGAGTGGAAATGGTAGTTGTGGTGGTTACATAGTGGTACATTTTCATCAATTGAAAGGCCTTTTTGCATCTCCACTTTTTATTAAATGAAGTGTCATATGGGCCAAAGAGTTGTCTCTGTGAATTTGTATTTGTAAATTTCTCAATTGATTTTTGACATCGGTGTTCTCGTGTTCACAAACATGCTACTTGGTTTTACACTTTCAAGAATCTAAAAACTGTGTACATATCTTTAGTAATATGATAATAAATGTAGCAGTTGATTTGTGTTTTTTTTTTTTGCAATTTATTTACATGCGCATTATTGTTTGCATAATAATATTATTGTATTCCTCAAAAAAGAAAAATATCATCGTAACGATTTTTTTTTTTTTTTGGCATTTACCATAAACTCTTTTTGAAAAATGAATTTTAGAAAAGAAAAACACTCAAGTTGAAAATTAACGCAAAACAACTTGACTATTAAAAAAAGACTTCTTGGTATATTGAATTGGCACAAACATATATGTGTTACCAATGAAAGGATTATACGAGTAACTTTTTAAAACAACTATAAAACTCTCGTATTTATCAGTTGTTTACTTTGTATTAGTTGGTTGTATTAAGATATACTCCCTCCGTCCCACCCAGCTTAAGAAAAAATGAAATGACACGGAAATTAAGAAATATTATTATAGTATTAGGAGAGAGAATGAGTGGAAGAAGTGTTGTGAGTGTGAAAAATTAAATAGGAGAGAGAATGAGTGGGATGAATAGTTAGGAGAGAGAATGTTGTGAGTGTAAAAGTAAAGTAGGAGAGAGAATGAGTGGGGTAGAAAGAGTATAAAAATAATAAAAACTTTCCATTTTTGGAATTCTTAAGATCGACGGGACGCCCAAAATGAAAAGTTTTCTTAAGATCGGTGGGACGGAGGGAGTAGATGACATTTATCATTCCATTCCCAAACTTCCTTAATAGATGGTTTGATTTTAAAGAATTGACTGAATGAGACCCTCATAAAATTACTTCATTATTTTAATCAAGGTTAAAAAGCGCTGGCGGATCTTGGCGGCGGAGCGCTGGCCAGCTAGTCGAGGGACTAGTCGGAATTAGTCGGGGCTGGCGGGGCAGGCCCAGGCGTTGGAGAGGCTGGCGCAGACGGCAGGCTGGGTCCCAACTTTAATTATGTTCTATAGTTTTAAGACTCTTTCTCTCTCTCTTTGAAAATGCTTTGCGTCAATTTTTCTTAATTGATTAGCTTTATTATTCCCGTCGAATTTCGACGGGCTATGTCGAATTCCGACGGGCTATGAACTAGCATCTATTAAAATGACGAACTAATTTAATTTAATTTTCTATTTTCCTTCTTCCATCCCCACTCCCTCTGTCTGTCATACACAAACACTTGATCACACAAAAAAAAAAAAAAAAAAAAAAAAAACCTTTTTCTCTCTTTCTCTCTTTCTCTCCTCTCGTCTTCCCTTAATCACTCACACACACACACACACACACACACACACACACACACACACAGTGTTCTCTTTTCTGTTTGCCCTCTATTTCAAAGCAAGCATTGATGTTTGAAGCTTCCTTCATATTTCAAGATCTCTTTATACTTGAACTTCTCTAAAAGGTACTTCTTTTGATCTTCCTCATTTTCTTTTTTCCATTTTCACTCCAATTCTTAACTAAATCAATTTCAAAGTTTTCCTTTTTTATGCCACTTTTTAATAGATCTATAATCTTGCTCTTGCTCTTTTGTGTATTGTGTAGTAATTTTTATGCTTGCTCATATCTTGTTTTTAGCTTATTACATTTTATTTATCTCAACTTTAAAACCCTAGTTCTTGTTCTCTTTGCAGCTTTGATTTTAGGTTAATTCGTTTTTAAGTTAGTTTGACTAAAGATTATTTTTCTTTTGCCTTAATTAATGTTTATGATCGTTGATTTAGTCGATTTGTGGTATATTGTGTAATTCGCATGTAGTATTGGTTTGGAGAATGAAATTTGATGTGCATTTATTGGTTTACTTCTTCAGCTGCTTTGTGCTTCTGTATTGGAGTATTTATTCATGAGGATCGGCGATAAGTTTCGCTTTCTTGTCTTGGCATGCTTGGTTAGTGTAATCTCGGGTGCTGACTATGTCCCTACTGATAAGATTCTCCTTAATTGCGGTGCAAATGGTGTAACTACTGATACCGATAACAGGATATGGACCACTGACATTGGGTCAAAGTTTGTATTGGCTGGTGGGAGGTCATCAACTTCCCCTGCCGCCTCTCAAAAGCCTTCTGTTCCAGAGATTCCATATATGACTGCTCGGGTTTTTCAATCTGCGTTCACATATAGTTTCCCTGTAGCAGCTGGTCGCAAATTTGTTCGTTTGTATTTCTACCCGGCGACATATTCTGGCTTCAATGCATCCAATGGCGTTTTCTCTGTGTCTGCTGGTGGTTATACCCTTCTCAGAAACTTTAGTGCTGCCCAGTTCACTGATGCATTGAACTTGGATTTTATGTCCAAGGAATATTCTATCAATGTCGAATCAGGGACTTTGAATATTACTTTCACTCCTGCTTCAACGACTCCCAATTCGTATGCATTTGTGAATGGGATTGAGGTTGTTTCTCACCCTGATATCTATACTTCTGCTAATGGCAAGCTTATTGGTGCAAGCACATTTTTCCCCACTGATAATTCTACTGCTTTTGAGAATGTGTATCGATTGAATGTTGGTGGAAATGCCATTTCGCCCTCTGGAGATACTGGTCTCTTCAGGCCTTGGTTTGATGATTCTGAGTATATATTTGGGGCTGCGACTGGGGTTTCAGTGGCTACTGACCCTAACATAACAATCACTTATCCTTCGGGAATGCCAACTTATACTGCACCAGTTGATGTCTATAAAACTGCCAGATCAATGGGTCCGGACCCAAATGTCAACCGGAATTATAATTTGAGTTGGTACTTTGACGTTGACACAGGATTCTTTTACCTTGTCAGGCTCCATTTCTGTGAGATTGCTCCAAATATGAATAAAATTAATCAAAGGGTGTTTGAGATATTCATCAACAATCAGACTGCGGAGACAGATGCAGATGTGATTGCTTGGGCATCGAAAAGTGATATTCCTGTATACAAGGATTACATATTGTTTCTTCCTGTTGGGGTTCCACGGCAGGATCTTTGGCTTGGTCTGCATCCAAACATTGCATCAAGATCCAATTACTACGACGCGATCTTGAACGGGGTGGAGATATTTAAACTAAACAGTTCTAGTGGTAGTCTTGCAGGAACAACTCCACTTCCACTTCCAAAGCAAGACGTGATTGACCCATCAATAGGCCCTTCAAGAGCAGGAAAGTCCAATAATAAAAGCAAAATCATTGGAGGGGGTGTTGGTGGTGGCATCGCTGCAATCCTATTGGTTGGCCTATTTGTTTGCTTTGTTACCCGTCGCAAGAGGCAGGGCAAGGAAGCCAGTTCAAGTGATGGACCGTCCGGGTGGCTCCCTCTTTCTTTATATGGAAATTCACACTCAGCAGGCTCCGCCAAGACCAACACAGGAAGTTATGCCTCTTCTCTTCCTTCGAACCTTTGTCGACACTTCTCTTTTGCTGAGATTAAGGCTGCCACCAACAACTTTGATGAGGCTCTAATTCTTGGGGTGGGTGGTTTTGGCAAAGTTTACAAGGGAGAAGTCGATGGTGGGACCACTAAAGTTGCAATTAAGCGTGGAAACCCACTCTCCGAACAAGGTATCAATGAATTCCAAACCGAGATTGAAATGCTTTCTAAACTTCGGCACCGCCACCTTGTCTCGCTGATTGGATACTGCGAAGAAAACACGGAAATGATCCTTGTATATGATTACATGGCATATGGAACCCTCCGTGAACACCTGTACAAGACCCAGAAACCTCCTTTGCCTTGGAAGCAGAGGCTTGAGATTTGCATTGGTGCTGCTCGTGGCTTGCACTATCTACACACTGGTGCCAAGTACACGATTATCCACCGTGATGTTAAGACAACTAACATCCTCTTGGATGAGAAGTGGGTTGCAAAGGTATCAGATTTTGGATTGTCTAAAACAGGTCCTACATTGGATCACACCCATGTAAGCACTGTGGTCAAAGGTAGTTTTGGGTACCTGGATCCAGAATACTTCCGGCGTCAGCAACTGACAGATAAATCTGATGTCTACTCATTTGGAGTTGTACTTTTTGAGATCTTGTGTGCTCGGCCAGCTTTGAACCCGACACTTCCAAAGGAGCAAGTCAGCCTGGCAGAGTGGGCCTTCCATTGTCATCAAAAAGGCATTCTTGATCAGATCGTTGATCCTTACCTGAAGGGGAAGATTGCACCAGAGTGCTTCAAGAAAATTGCTGAGACGGCAGTTAAGTGTGTGGCTGATCAGGGAATTGACCGTCCATCCATGGGTGATGTGCTGTGGAACCTTGAATTTGCACTGCAGCTTCAGGAGAGTGCAGAGGAAAGTGGCAAGGGTATTGTAGGAATTGACATTCAAGAAGAAGACTATGATTTACCCCTTAAAGGAAAGAGCGATCCAAATGCATCTCCAGGTTTTGATGGAAACGTAACGGACTCAAGAAGCACTGGAATGTCGATGAGCATTGGAGGTAGGAGCCTGGCCAGTGAAGACTCAGATGGGTTGACACCCAGTGCCGTTTTCTCACAGATCATGAACCCAAAAGGACGTTAGAGATCAAAATCCAATTGTATTTGCCACTGGTGTTGCTAGTTACTTGGTAAGGCAATGTGCTTTTGGCTACTAGTCATGTTTTTAACCTTGACTCATAATTTTTGTATCTTATTATTTTTGCCTAAATTTATTACTTGTAGCTCTTTCAGTGCATAATTTTATAAGTTGGTTGTACAAGTATAAGAAGTTAACCCTTTGACTTCATCACTGTATAGTGCGTACACTTTAGATAGTTTCCCCCACATGCCGACGACGTGCAATGTAGTCAGTGGATTCTTTGCTTTGATTACACGGTTGGCATGTTAGTATAATAAACCATTAAAAAAGGTCTCTTTTGAAAACAACAGCTCTTCTTTAATATGGGTTGAAAGGAGACCAAGTGCTTTTGTTTTGGTCCAGCAAAAAGAAAATGCCAAGGCATGGAATTGGACTTTGTCCTCCATGCCTATTCTTCACTAGGGTAGGGCCGGCAACTATTGCAGATTCTTAATATTCACTTGGACAACGGTAACAATGGCAGAAACCAAGTTTCTGTACAAACGTAAACAATGTATCCAAACACCAACTCAAAATAAAAAAAGAATACATAGATATAGCTACAGCAGTCCATCTGCCATCAAGCAATTACGTCTGAGTTGGAGGCTCTGAGTCGACAATCACAGTTATTTTCTTGAGCAGTTCTGGCTTGTTGGCTCCCACAAGTTTCTCAATCTGCTGTCCATCTCTAAGGAAGAAGAACGTTGGTGTAGCTTTAATATCCCATTGCGTACTGAATTCCTGTACCAAACAAAATAAACCTCAGGGTAGAAATTTTCAGTATAAACCAGTTATTCCAGGAATTTATATATCTTCGGATAAAATTTAGCCAACATTCATAACTCAATTCATTTAATATACTCCAAGTCCAAGATCAATTCCTCCCTGCGTACCCCATTTTAATGCACCCTTACAGCTAAGCTAGGTAACCAACATCAATTTCAACATTGGAGGAGTTCTTACAGTGACAAATGTGGCCAGACGAAAAAAGAGTACAAGCTTCAGTATAGATCAATTGCAGGTGAGTAAACATGATTGCATTACTTACAGTTAGTTCGTCCACATCAACGGTTAGAAACATTAGGCAAGTGTACTTCTCAGATAGCTCCGTGTAGTATGGCGCTATCACTCTACAAGGACCACACCACGATGCACTGAAGTTGGCAATTACCTGTTCCAAAAAAACAGCAACTTAAAAAAAACCTAGTGCACATTAAACGAAAATGAAGCACCAACGGTAATTCATGGAGAATTTATAAGTAGTACTATCTGGTATAATAACAGGTTTGTACTTGTGTGTTTGTGTGCAGGTGACTCATATTTTACAATATCCATCGATGTTGAATGGTAGAAGTAAAGCTTGGCAGCATCTTGGAACTTATCCAATTACACACGCTAAAAAACTAGTCAACATCAAATGAGTTATATTTTATTTTTTGTGCCCAAAATAATAATAATATAGGAGTATATATATGGCATCAAGAAGGACCACTTACTATCTTGCCTTCCCGTTTCGCTTCCTCAAGCTTTTTATCCCAACTTTCCTTGGTGGTTATGAGGGTCACATTTCCTCCGGCAAACTCAACATGATGATCAGACTCGTCTCCATCATGAGACTAACAAAAGCACAAAGCAAGTATTACATCATTCGCCCTCTGCCAAAACCTTAAAGCTTCAAGATAAATGTGGGAATTGAAACCAAAGAGTCTTCTCAAGTGTGTACCACAGTATTTATAAATATTCTTACCTCAGAAAGGGACAAGTAAATAAAAGCATAGACCTATTTAATTGACAAACAGATGTCACAGATAACCCAGGGAGGCAAAAACACGGATGCCAATCTTTGCGACAATGTGGATCTGGCAACCGATTTTGAAATGCTCAAACTGAGGAGAGATAATATGAAAAGGCTATCTTTGATATTACATATTTTACTCTTTTGATTGAATGAACATGGATAGAGGCAGGGTAGCTAGGAAGCGTAGGAAGTAGATTGAATAAAAAACACAGTTAGGAATATATGGCCCCCTTCCTTTCTCAAGGGGAGCAAACTTTCAAGGTGTTTCTGGTCCTAATGGGAATAAAATTAGATAGTGCCACAAATGAAGATTCCACAAAAACATCCACTTTAGTTATATAAAATTTATTTTCTTTCACAATGAATAAGTTTGACAATATCTGCACAGAATATTAATCATTTATGGTATTTTATTGATGCAAGTATTAAGAAACTCTTGCCATTCTATAAGAAAAGAAGAAGCCCAACATTTGAGACCATACTCAATGATTCAATCCATAGCAAACTTGGTCAAAGTAAAGAGGGATTTCCGAAAATCGAACACTTACCACAGACACACACAACAACAACAACCACAACAACAATAAACAACATTACCCCAGTGCTACAAAGGCTCCCACCTACGGTGGGATAAGGGGGGTTGGATGTACGCAGCCTTGCTCCTGTATTCAAGCACAGAGAGGCTGTTTCTGGAAGACAAAAAATAATGCTTGTTGATAGTGTTGATGCAAACGCTACAATCTTCTGAAAAGAATTGCTTTTTATCATCGAACACCATTTGGATTCTGATAGCAAGATTGGGAAAATCAATTTTGTACAAAATCCAACTCAGAATAATGGGTCTTGCCAAACACTAATGATTGCAAGAAATATTGTCGCTTGATTATACTTGTTTGTCTAGACAAAAATGAAAATAAGGATCTCGATTGAAGAAATAATTGCAATATAACCCGTCTTACATATGCTCAGCCCACACTGTACCTCATGTGCGAAACAATGAAGCTCAACATCACAGTACTAACCTTCATCAGAGAAATATATAGGATGCATTCTACCTCTTAAATATTTCTCCTAATGACCCAGTATAGAAGGAAAAAAAAAAACCAGAAATGCTTTGGAAGTTGGACCATCTACACTGCAGATTAGCAACTGCTTGTCAAGTGCTGTACTCACCATATATTTCCGTACTTCCAAGCGTTATACTATGTTTAGTTCACATGTCACCGGCCAGAGTTTGTTTATATATCATCAAATTGTACCATCTAATCCAGTACAAAGCCAATAACTCTTCAGGTTCTCATAAACCTTACTCCCTCCGTCCCATAACAACTTTACCCACTTTGCCATTTTGAGTGTCCCATTTGGTAAGTCCCACTCTCCCAAAAAAGAAATTTTATAATACTTCTTTATGAATGGGACCCACTTGTCATACTTACAACAACTATCCATTTATTATTCCCTACCCAACTTACTCTCTCTCTCCTACCCACTCACAACACCTACTTTTATAACATTTCTTCTCAATTCCTGTTCCTAAAAGGAAGTGGGCAAGTTGTTGGAGTCAATATTTTTCACACACCAATACAAACCACAGAGAGATAAATCAACACCTACTTAATTGTGACGTATGCAATGCTACTACCAGAAGTATCAACCAAAATGCTAAATGAAAGTGCACGACATCAAGTAAAAATAAGAAAAGCAATAGTCACTTTTTCCTTTCTTTTTCTTTCTTTACATTTTGGTGTGGGAGAGAAATAAATTGTTTTGATGTACACGGTTTGCTTTATTTAGAAAGAATCCACAAAAAATAGCCCCCTAAGCCTCTTTCACGAATGAATGTAAAATGGTAAATAAAAGGGAAACGTCACAGGTGAAGACATTAAAAGAAGCTGCCAAAAGCCACCATCTTATTACAATTGGTGACACATGAATTTCATTTTGCTTATTGTTAATTTGGTCAGTACTGACAAAAAGAAACTTACCGAAGAGAAGCAAGCTCCCATTTTGATCCTGAAATTGTCAAGAGAAACACTAGCGCTGCAACCTGAAAATTGAACTATAGGTATATTTATGCCATCACAATGCAAAGTGCCTTAGAATGTCAGTTTCCAAAAAGCAGAAGACAACCAACAATTCTTCCATAATAGACTGTCATCCATCAGGTTTTCTCTTTTAGAATGAAAGAAAATAATCTTACAGCTCACAGCTGGTGACTATGATAAAACTGGATTATTCAATTAAAAAAAAAAAAAAAATACACAAAGAGCACTACGGCATTGAGACAAATAAATTATATTCATTAAATGCCAAAACGGAATACAATTTACTCAGTCCATTCCGAAGCAAATGTCGGTTGCAGAAATCTTCTTAAAAAAAACACTTTGTCTGGTTAATTAATCTACTCTAGTAATAAGAAACACAGCTTGAATCAATGAAATACATAAAAAATACATTTTTTTTTTCCGAGACGATGTTTAAAAAACCTTCTCAAGTAAAAAATAAATGCATAGTCAATTCTATTTATCCACACTATTAATCAAAACCAACTCAAAACATGTTATACAAAAACACAAATTAAACAACTAAGGGATTCTGAACCACAATGAATCACTGAAACATCCAGTTGCATGCTGCTAGTGGAATAATGAAAAAGGATAAATACTAATCCATTCGAGTTAATGCCGTGGTCAGTGGAGAAACAAAAGATTACTAACGAGGAGGAGGTTAGCTGGATGCTTTCAGGTTGATCAAAGATAATACGTTTCATCAACTTTTGAAGCTCCTAATGCCAAGGTGATATCCCTATCTATAAAACTTCTCTTTCTCAGAAAAAAAACTAGCTTTCTCATCGAAATTTGAGAACCCTAAACAGGAATTAGCTCTCAGTGCTAAATTATTAGCATCTGAAATTCCTAACAGGAATTCAACAAATCAAAGCAATTTCAAGAAGAAAAAATAAATAAATTGGGGGTTTAAAGAATGAAATTAAGGAATCACTTAAGAAAAAATCAAACGAGTGCCAATGAGTTTGTCGGAGGGGTGAAATTGACCTGAATTGAGCTTCACGGCAAGGATTTAACGAGGCGAATCCCCGGGAACGGCGTTGAAAATTGGAATCAAGAACCTTGACCTAAAATGGCCTTTGACGAAGGGTTTACAAAGATTGGTTGCGTTGGATTAGCAAGACAAGAAGGAGTATTAGTAATCAACGGAGACGAGATTTGACAAGAAATGATATTGATAACTGTGGATGAGCGAAACCCTCTACCTCTTTTTTGACGAGTTAAAGGTCCAAAAAGGGGCCATTTTTTAAATTAAGCCAAGAACCTTTTTAAAAAGCGTACTTCTGTAAAGTGCGGTCACAAACGAATATTTGTCAAAGTCCCGACAAATGCCGTTACACACCCTACCGTGTTTTTGTTTTTTTTTTTTTTTTTTTTAAATTACCTGCGGTTCCCGCCGGATTAATCCCTGACCACCAAGATCTGGCCTCTCAAGATCTTTGGAGATAAATCACACGGACGCGCTTATGCAGTGGCGGCCACCCTTATACTCCTGGCCCCAAGGGAGCCCTCCTACAAGGCATTTACACTCTTGCAACGCCAAATGGCTGCTCCAGCTGCTCCTGCCGAGGCAATTACAACACCAAATGGCTGCTCCAGTGCTCCTGCCAAGATTTGAACTCCCCACACTGAGGTTGCAAGCCCAGCAATGCTATTTCCTTAACTGCACGGATGTGCCCCGGGGGACTCCTAAGGATCCTGATCCAAGGTAGGAATTAAACCACAAAGATTTCCCTTGGTCATTTCCCATGTCGATGGTATAAATTTAGGTTTCTTATTTGTTTTTTACATCTATGTACTTTAAAATTTCCATCTGTTTTAGCGTTTGATTATTTGGATTTTTTTTAAATTGAAAGTCGTCTGTACTGAATAGCGTTTTGTGTTGTTTGTGTCCGGTAAGAAGTTCTGACATGACATAGTATTAGGTTTCAACCGAAATAATTGATGTAAAAGATTGAATTTATTTTTGATTAATGGACGACGAAAAGAAGAGGAAGAAAAAGAAGAACAAGCAGACTAAGTCAAAAGATAATGTTTTTGGTGCTGTTGGGGGATCGACTTTCTCGAAGCATAATCATGTCAATGGGACTGAATAAAAGATAGTTTCAGAATCTACAGATGTTCGAGCCGATTCTGCGCAGCGCAGATGTTAATTTGGATAGAGATTGCAACAATGACATTGATGAAGTAAGTTTATCAATGCCTGATACCAACTTCTTCTATAACAAAACTGTCATCTAATTTATGTCTTTTAGAACTATTATAAGGCAACATGAAGGGAAGGACAAACTATAGATGCCAAATGGGGTTGAAGTTCTTAACTGTAGGGGAATTTAGTGATACTCACGCAATCAATAACAATATCAAATACACCCACAAACAACAATTATATGAAAGAGCACACACACAAACATAGAGAATTGTTAACCCGGTTCTTTAAACTAATCAATTACCTCCGGATGTGATGCCAAGCCAGGAATAAACTAATTATTCGATCATAATGTGATATAATGTGTTCTAGGTCGTGTCTGTTAGTGTAAGCTTGTGTGTTACCACAAGTGTTATCACTGAACCTCCTGTGTTACCCAATGTGCTACCCGACGAGAAATTTTTAAATAGTTGCACATTTCTTTTCATAAATAATTTTATCCTAATGTGTATATATTATCTGCTATATATGTATTTGTAATTCCAAATTTCAGGCTAAACTAAGGTGGATTGAAGAGCTAGAAAAGTGGAATTGGTTTAAAAATAAGGTACGCATAAATGGCAATTTATGTATAACTTTGGCAAGGTAAAAAATGTGTGAAAAATCAACAAACACGTGGTGGACTTGGTCATAGGAAGTTGTTGTTGTATCAAGAAGAGTATAAGGCTGGAAATGCAAGAGAGTACAAGAGGTTGGAGCATGAACTTGGCCTCCAAGTTTGCGGTCTCTACAAACATGGTGAGTGGACTCTTTCTTGGCTAGAATTGAGGAGTGTAGCACATTTTCAACAAAAGCTCGTCACAAAAACACGGCACACATTGCACATAAATTTCCGACACAAAGTCCGTCACAAAAACACGGCACACCTCACACTTTTCACACAAAGTCCGTCCCTACACGGCAATTTTTTCTCAATGTACATACGTAAATAGCATAAGGTACAAATCACCGAAGCATGCATTTCAAAGAGAGGCACTTTATTTTTACAAATAAGAGCTAATCTCCACATTTTTGCACAAAATCACATACCCACAATTCTTACACATTCAATTTCAACAAATCAACATCAATTTCACAAATTGATCATGGCAATAACAAAAGCCCCAAATTGCGAAAACTAAAACCTAGTTCTAGAATACAACATTTCAAGCATGAATCAAAGCAAAAATTGATTTCTTACCTCCCTTACGGTCCTCCCCCCTCAAGTTGTGCACCTCCGAATTCGATTACAACACATTTGGATTCCTTGACGAAGGCACAAAGGAAGAACAATTCCTTTGGAGCTCCAATCTCCTCTCCATGGCCTCTTGGCTCCTTTGGCGACGATCTCGTCTAATTCTTTCCGCCATGACAAGCAATTCAAGCAACCCGAAAGAATTCTCTAGGAAATTTTGAACAAAAACTCAATCTCTCTCTCTCTCTCTCTCTCTCTCTCTCTCTCTCTCTCTCTCTCTCTCTCTCTCTTTTTTGCTCGACAGAAGATGAAGATGGAGGAATGGCGTCGTTGCTGAGGCCTGATCTGGATTTGGGAAAATCAAATTCCCTTGACAATCCGTGCGGACCACTTTGTAAGGGAAGTGGATCCGTGCGGACAACTTTGCATCTCCTGGCGAGATTACCCTTTTGCCCTTATAATCTTTGCCCCTGGCCGTCCAAAGACCTTTATCAGCAGATTCAATACAGTTTGGTCCTTAACCTAATCAAACTAACACCGGCCGTCATCGTAAGTCCGGCCCTCACCCACTAAATGGTAAAACAAACACCAAAGGCGCAAACGCCTCCAAACACAAATCCCAAGGCCCCAAATGCCTCCACACACAAATTCCAAGGAGCAAAAATCCTTCGAACACACATCCTAAGGCACAAAACGCCTCCAAAAACACTAAATGCGAAAAAAAACCCGGCCATCAAAGTAAGCCCGAAATCCCTTCCCCAGCGGACAAAACTTCAAACGGGAATTCCTGAAAACCTGTACAAGACCACACATCCCCAACAGATAAACATCGACCGTCATCGTACGCCCCCACAAACAAACTCCATGGCACGAACGCCTTCCAACACGAATCCCAAGGCACAAATGCCTCCACACTCACAGTTTCACCATCACCAGCATGATCCGTAGCCCGGAAGGCTTTAAATTACTCGATTTGAAAGATCGCAAAAACCTCCCAAATCACTATCCGTAGCCCGAAAGGCTTTAAATTACCCGGTCTGGAAGACCGTATAAATCTCCCAAATCATAATTCGTAGCCCGGAATGATTTAAATTACTCGGTTCAGAAGACCGTATAAACCTCCCAAATCATTATGAGTAGCCCGGAAGGCTTTAAATTACTCGGTTCGGAAGACCGCATAAATGTCCCAAAATATCATCTTAGGACGTGACACATCCTCCTACACCACAAACCATCTTCTCGTAAGATTAACCTATCTTCTCGTAAGATTACCCATCTTCTAGTAAGATTTCACACCATAGGACACCGACACGTTCGCCCACCATGGACACCGACACGTCCATTCACCACTCACTTCACGGACACCGACACGTCCACTCACCATGGACACCGACACGTCCACTCACCTTAGGACGCCACCACATCCTCACAATCGACCTCGGCTATCACATCATCCTTAGGATGCCACCACGCCCTCACAATCGACCTCGGCGGTCATATCACCTTAGGACGAAGTGTGACACAAAGAGTGCATGGATTACACGGGCTAGTATGGGCTGTTTGGGATGACCCCGTGCGGGCTTGAAATGTGTCTGGCAGACCAATCAAGCTGCAACTAAACGGTCATCCCAGGTTGAGGGTTGTAGTGTGCAGTGTACCGAGGCAGCAAGTGCGCGTAGCGAGCGGTGTACCGAGGCAGCAGTGCAAGTAGTGTGCGGTCACTAAATTCTTTTTCTGAGTAAAATAGAGATTTTCAAAATGCATTTTAAAGAATTTATGCACAGTTCAAAGTATAGCACAAAGAATCAAGTATGAACGGAAATGCACGAACATGTTATGATTTTGAATGAGATGAAAATGCAACATCTTTTTTTTCTTTTTGAAAACAGCCCGATGTTTCGAACAACACACGCACACAAAAACGAGGAAAGGGTAAACGAAAGTTTGACCCACGGAATGCTTTTTAAAACGAGGGAGTTTTGAAAAAACATTGTTCAATCCCCAGCGGAGACGCCAACTGAAATTACCCGGATCGCGCGCGGGGACGCGGCGAGCGGCTTTCGCGAACTTGGGACCTCACCGGAATGAAAGGGAGAGTCGCCACGCCGTTTTGTATTATGAGCACAAAATTTGAAAATGGCTGGTTTTGAAAAGGGGGTCATTTTGATTGGTAGTCAAGACTTGGAAAAGGCTTTGAAAAAGGAACGTTTTGATTGGTAATCAAAACTTGAAAAAAGGCTTTAAGGACCAGAGATTGTTAGGTTCGGAGGTCACGTTACGTCTCGGGAAGAGTATGTTGAGATCACCCGAAAGGCCTCGTATGACGAGTCTTTCTACCTTTCTCGAAATTTTGTGGGTGTGTGTGTGTGTTTGTGTTGTATTTTGAAAAGGAGCTTGAATGACAAGCTTTAATCTTGGTTTGAATGACAAACGTTGATTTGGTAAAAAACGAGCGTTTGAATGACAAACGTCGGTTTTGAGTTTGAAAAGAGGGTTCGAATGATGAACTTAAATCTTTAGTTTGAATGACAAACGTTGATTTGGTAAAAAACGAGTGTTTGAACGACAAACGTCGGTTTTGAGTTTGAAAAGAGGGTTCGAATGACGAACTTAAATCTTTAGTTTGAATGACAAATGTTGATTTGTGAAAAGAGCGTTTGAATGTCAAACGTCGGGTTTGAGTCGAAAATGAGTGTTTGAATGTCAAACGTCGATTTTGAGTCATTTTGAAAACGGAGTTCGAATGACGAACTTGAATATTTAGTTTGAATGACAAACGTTGATTTTAGTAAAAAGAGCGTTTGAATGTTAAACGTTGGGTTTTGAGTCGGATATGAGCGTTAGAATGTCAAACGTCGATTTTGAGTCATTTTGAAAATGGAGTTCGAATGACGAACTTGAATCTTTAGTTTGAATGACAAACATTGATTTTTGAGTCGAAAATGAGCGTTTGAAGTCAAACGTCGATTTTGAGTCGTTTTGAAAATTGAGTTCGAATGACGAACTTGAATCTTTAGTTTGAATGACAAACATTGATTTTAGTAAAAAGAGCGTTTGAATGTCAAACGTCGGGTTTTGAGTCGGAAATGAGCGTTTGAATGTCAAACGTCGATTTTGAGTCGTTTTGAAAACGGAGTTCGAATGACGAACTTGAATCTTTAGTTTGAATGACAAACGTTGATTTTGTAAAAAAGAGCGTTTAAATGTCAAACGTCAGGTTTGAGTCGAAAATGAGCATTTGAATGTCAAATGTCGATTTTGAGTTGTTTTAAAAACGGAGTTCGAATGACGAACTTGAATCTTTAGTTTGAATGACAAATGTTGATTTTGAGTCGTTTTGAAAACGGAGTTCGAATGATGAACTTGAATCTTTAGTTTGAATGACAAACGTTGATTTTAGTAAAGAGAGCGTTTGAATGTCAAACGTCAAGTTTTACGTTGTTTTGAAAAGGAGTTCGAATGACGAACTTGAATATTTAGTTTGAATGAAAAACGTTGATTTTAGTAAAGAGAGCATTTGAATGTCAAACGTCGGGTTTTACGTTGTTTTGAAAAGGAGTTCGAATGACAAACTCCGGTTTTGAACCGGGTATTACATTGTTACCAATTTTATGAAAAAAGGCAGCAAATGATATGCGATCAACGAGTCATTTTGTGACTCGGAATTTTATAAGTAAATACTATCACAAGCCAAACGGATCGGACTTGTAAATGACAGTATTTAAAGTGCGATATCAACGGAATCGAACGATCCGGACAGTAAAGATACGATCGACGAGCCAAACGGCTCGAATTTGTAAAGTTGCGTAAATTAAATAACAATATCAATGGATCAAACGATCTGGACTTTGTAAATAACTATCACGAACCAAACGGTTCGGACGGTAAAAAGCGAATCAACGGATCGAACGATCCGGACTGTAAATAACAGAAAAAGTAAAAACGGGACTGGAACGCCGTTTTAACCCGAAATTACTTCTCTTACGAGAGAAAAGATGATTAGGGACTAAAACATATCGAGTCCCGTAGACGATGTTACGTCTACATTTTGAGAGTTTCGACCGGATCAAAAATAGCGTTTGACGCGTAAATCGAGGCGAAACGGAGTTTTAGAGAGAGAGAGTGTTACCTATGGCTAGGGATTGACTCTTTGGCTCGAAAAGACGTATACGGGATACGATTTGGTGTTTAGAAGGTGTTTCGAAAGTGTTTGGCTCGTGTTTGATCGGAAAACGGGATTTTCACGCAAATCGAGATGAAATGGGGCTCGGGAGGGGGTTAAACTGCCTAGAACCGTGGGGTTTTGGGAGAGGGGTAATATTTTTCTCTCCTTTTCACTGAATGACAACCCTTTTATTTATAGGGGTGAATTTGTAAAACAGGTCGGACGGCCTAAGACTCAATTTGGGGGATTTTTGGGTATTTTGGAAATTGCAGGGACTTGATGAGAATTCTGGTTCTTCAAGTAAAACAGGCCGGACGGCCTAACTATCAATTTCAGGGGTATTTTGGTCCTTTCACCCCTGAATTTGATTGATGGTGATGGGGGAGGCCATGCATGCGTACCATGTGTCCCTGTGAGTCACCAGAGCTAGGGTTTTTGTCCCGTTAATCCCGTTTTTGACTGTTTTTTAAGTAACTGTCCGAAAAATGTCCGAAACGCCCCCGGAAAGTCTCGAAAAGTGCATTTTTCGAGGAAAGTGGTACTTTTACGTGTGATAACGTGTGTTGAGTACACTTTGGTGTCAGAATGCACGGGGCAGTCATGGGATGTCTCGTTGACTCGAGAACGGGTTCCGGTTAACCTGGAAAGGGCCCGTTAACGGATTCCGATTAACTTTTAACGGATTTTGACGATCCGAATTTGGGTACTTACATGAGGATGCTGAAGAAGAACAAGAACAAGAACAAGAAGAAGAAGAGGAGGATGAAGATGAAGGTTGATGTTGCTACTTTCTGAAGGTTGATGTTTCCACTTATTGGTTATTGCCTTTCATGGTTTAAGTTGAACAGTTTCTCATTTTGTGGTTTGTTAAACAATTCGTGTTTTGGTGTTTTTAAACTCTTGATTTGTTTAAAACTTAATACTCTAGGTGGTGGTTTTTATTTGTTTGGATAATATTTTATGCTTTTTGATAAACTATGATTTATTGCTAGTTTTTAAAACTTGGTTTTTAACTAATTGGTTTTAGATAATTAGTTTCTTTAGATAAACCCTGGTTTTCGGTTGACTCCATGATTAAGGGGGAGTTAATCTTTGAGGAGATGCTTAGTTATATTGTTTGTTGCTAACAAAGTTTTGCAGGTACCAGCACTTAGGAGTTTGTGGAAGAAATGCACAACTAAGGGGGAGATTGTTAGTGTAATATGTTACCACAAGTGTTATCACTGAACCTCCCGTGTTACCCAATGTGCTACCCGACGAGGAATTTTTAAATAGTTGCACATTTTTTTCATAAATAATTTTATCCTAATGTGTATATATTATCTGCTATATATGTATTTGTAAGTCCAAATTTCAAGCTAAACTAAGATTAAACTAAGGTGGATTGAAGATCTAGAAAAGTGGAATTGGTTGAAGAACAAGTTACGCATAAATGGCAATTTATGCATAACTTTGGCAAGGTCAAAAATGTGTGAAAAATCAACAAACACGTGGTAGACTTGGTCATAGGAAGTTGTTGATGTATCAAGAAGAATACAATGCCGGAAATGCAAGAGAGTACAAGAGGTTGGAGCATGGACTTGGCCTCCAAGTTTGTGGTTGCTACAAACATGGGGAGTGGACTCTTTCTTGGCTAGAATTGAGGAGTGTAGCTCGACAACCGTCCCCACTCACCCAAGACAACATGGGTTGTCATCTTTGAGTAGTCTTCAAGTATTGAAGACTATAAATATGCTAAGGTGTGGACATTTGAAGATAAGTCGAACATTAGCACACATTCAAGCACAAGAGATAAAGTACTTATTGGTTCTAATAGATTCTTCCTCCCCATACACTATTTTCCACATTTAAATACTTTGGATTTGAATGTGTTTTGGCAAGGATAGAATTTCGTACTTTGTTTTCATTTCGTTCCATTGAGTATAATTGCTATAGCTTTAGGAAACTTTCGGCTTTGTAATCAAGTAATACATTGAATATAAAGTCTTGCCTTTTGAGGCTCACTCAAGTTATATATTTATATAACTTGAGAAAAATATCTCTTGTGTCTTTTTATTCCACTGCAAACTCTATTTACAAACTGTTTTCTGTGTTGTTCGTCTGTGTTATCATCTGTGTTACCAAGCACTTTGGATAACACTTGTTTTCAGTAGGGCAATCAACAATTACATTGTCTATGTATTTATAGATGTACAAGGAAGTCCTAATTCTAT
Organism: Adenophora triphylla var. japonica; assembly: GCA_022495995.1. Classification (NCBI taxonomy): domain Eukaryota; kingdom Viridiplantae; phylum Streptophyta; class Magnoliopsida; order Asterales; family Campanulaceae; genus Adenophora; species Adenophora triphylla. The sequence continues at coordinate 698,368 of JAFEMH010000066.1, forward strand.
CCGTGGAAGAGATCTCATTGAAATAAGAAGCAAATCTGGTTGAAGTGTTCTGCACGTACTGACACGGTCATGTGCCTATTTGGTGCACGGTCGTGCTCGGTAAAATCCGAAAAACTAATCTTCAGTGGCACAACCGTGTATGCCTCCTTACGGTCGTGTCACTCCTCTTGTCAAATTTCTCTTTCCTTTTCCTCCTTGTTTTACAACTCGATCTCAACCCAAACTCCTTAACGACTTAGACCTCCTTTTCTTCTCCGTCTCCATGTGTTTTAGGACTCCAATCCCAACAATCTCCTTCCTGGAGACTAAAACCATAACCATAGACACTAACCGTCATCTCACACCATGAAATGATGCTCCGAACACATTTGATTCTCATACTGACTTGACATCACCGAGCCTCCTCGCTCAAGTGCTAAGGCGAGTTGAAGCTAAGCGACGCTTCAACATCTCCATGTTGGGTTCCTCTTGCCTCTCCGAATTATTTTCTCCTTTGATTTCTTTATGCAAGTCCAACTTCGCCTTCTCCCTCTAAACCCACTTTTCTCGCAATGCCCTTCCATGAAACATGGTCTCCCCTTGTCTCTTGCATTGTCTACTCGTGGTGTTTCCTCGCTCTCTGTTAGGTCCATGTGACTTGTTCTCCGCGTTGATCAACTTTAAGTCATCTTCCCCCCTAACATGTCATTTGTTGATGGCTTTTGCTTTTCCACCAACAGGCCAGTCAATTAGCCTCTTGCTCCCACCCGAGCGAATAATGTTGTTGCAAGTAGTGTATAACATCTTCTCCTTTCTCCCTAAAGCTACTACCTTCGTTCCTTTTCTAATTTCCATGACCCACCATTGAAGGTGTATTGCTCCATCTCATCCGAGCCACTGCATGATTGAAATGGCGCACTCGAATCTAACCCCCAAGCCTCATCCGACTGCTTCTCTCCCAAGAACAATGCATCTGCAATGTTTTCCTCTGCGAGTCCTGCGTGACCATCACCTTCGTTTGCATTCTCTGGGCAATCATAACTGATATAACCCTTAGCATCACACTTGTAGAACTTGACTGGATGCTTCTTAAATCTCGATCCTCCTCTCCTCCCTTTACCATTCTCCACCTTTAGTGCTTGCGCTGAAGTCTCTCCTATCCCCTTCCTTCGTAACTCCTTGCCACATACAAAATCTCTAACTTTCGTATACTTCAACGGTGCCTCGTTTGTTGACGCAATTAGTGCCGTGCAATCGGATCTAATGCGGAATGCAAAGGGTTCCAGAAAAAGCAAACTCGGGAATAAAAGATGGTATTTTGGTATTTTCTATAGAAGGGTTAATTTAGTTAGTTAGTTAATTATGTTTTCCTTTTTAGTTTAGGATTTTTATGGTTAATTGCTGAGAGTAGTTTTCCTTTTTAATTTAGGAGTCTTATTTAAATAGAGTCTAGGATTTAGTTTACTTTTTAATTAAGGAATTAGTTTTCTTTTGCTTTAATAATAAGTTTATTTAGAGGTTTAGGAATTATTCAGCCTATAAAGGCTTGTAATACCTTTAGTATTATTCAGAGAGTTTATGAATAAAGAAATTCTCGAGCAAGAATTCCTTTTCTTGGTTGAATCTGCGTGATTCAAATTCCTTGGGTGTTTTCAAGAAACCTAGGTGAGCCTAAGGTTGCCTCGATGTGAAGCCAGGCCTTTTTTACTTTTTTTATTTACTGTTTTATAACCAGAATCTGCGCTCAATACAGATTATGCAGTCAAAACGCTTCCGTTCTGCATCAATTTGGTATCAGAGCCTAAGTCACTTCATGACTACTCGTTCCGGAAGACCATTCAGACATGCAGTTTCTAACAATGAGCGAGACACAAATCCTTGATTGGCTTGACAGTATGGTTATTCGCCTAAATGTTGTAGAAGACAAGTATAAAAAACGTACTACGGTGGGAAAAAATCCAGCATCTTCACATTATGTAAATTCTGCACCTGCTATAAAATCTGGTCATTCTACAAAACCAGCACATTCTACCAATTCCATGAATTCTGCAAATCCTACCCATTCAGCAAATTTGGAACGTTCTACGAATTCTGCAATTTCTACACATTCTACGAATCCTGCAAGTTCTGCAAATTCTGCAAAACTAAGAGAGCAACAAACTGATCAAGATCTTCAGCTAGTTGGAAATCAAGGAAGTAGTGCTCGAGTCCAAGAAGTAGGGCAATCACTATCAGCCAATTAGACGAGTGAAGTTCTTGAAAAGAATCTGAAGATCAGCAACTAATGGAACTAGAGGAAGAAACAAGCAATCGTGACTCGGAAGATGAGAAATCGCCAAATATGATGGAAGAAGAAGTACAACTAGAGTTTGCACCTATCTCAAGGGAGTCTGAAGTTGATTCAAAAGAGTTTGAAACTTATCCAAAGGAGTCCACTTTAGAAGCAACAAAATCTTAATACTACATCTAATAACATGTCCCTGATTGTTCCAGATTTTTTTTCTTCGATAGGGAAAAGTAAAAAGATTAGCTTCAAGAAATATTCTGCGATCAGGAACATTGAATAGTATATAAGAAAACTTAATGATGTGGAGTTAAGTGGGAATATTCAGTTTAAGCCAATTGAGGACTATGAATCGTGTTTTTCTTATGATGATCTGATCAATTATCCAACTTAATTTGTTGTTCCAGCACAATGTTTGGCTGCAGATGAGTATGTTGATTTCAAGATTTTTATTTCAGACCTGCGAGAAGTCAAGATAAAATAGTCGTATCAGCTCGAAGTTATGCGCATGATGAATTCAAAGTTGGTTCGAAGTTTGGGGATTCAAAATTTCAACACTTTAAAACTCGAGGTCGAGTTTTCTCTAAGAAGGGGGAATGATGCAGAGTGCAAAGGGTTCCAGAAAAAGCAAACTCGGGAACATAAGATGGTATTTTGGTATTTTCTATAGAAGGGTTAATTTAGTTAGTTAGTTAATTAAGTTTTCCTTTTTAGTATATGATTCTTACGGTTAATTGCTAAGAGTAGTTTTCCTTTTTAATTAAGGAGTCTTATTTAAATAGAGTCTAGGATTTAGTTTACTTTTTATTAAGGAATTAGTTTTCTTTTGCTTTAATAATAAGTTTCCTTAGAGGTTTAGGAATTATTCAGCCTATAAAGGCTTGTAATACCTTTAGTTTTATTCGGAGAGTTTATGAATAAAGAAATTTTCAAGCAAGAATTGCTTTTCTTAGTTGAATCTGCGTGATTCAAATTCTTTGGGTGCACTCAAGAAACCTAGGTGCGCCTACGGTTGCCTCGATGTGAAGCCAGACCTTTTTTTATTTTTTTTATTTACTGTTTTATAACCAGAATCTGCGTTCAATACAGATTCTGCAGTCAAAACGCTTCCGTTCTGCATCAGGTCCCAACTATCAGGCAATGATGAAAGTAATATCACGGCCTGCACCTCGTCGGTAAAGGTAATACCGATAGTTTTCAATGAGTCCACCATACCTTTGAAACTGATGATATGAGTTGCTGCCGTTGTACCCTCCGACATCTTCAGGTTGAACATCCTCCTCATTAAGTGAACCTTGTTGATGTTCGATGATTTCTCATACATATCGGGCAACAGTTGTAGCATCTCCACCATTGTCTTCGCCTCTAATGTGTTTTGTGCGATCTCATCGATCAACGTGCATCTCACCACTCCTATCGTCTTTCGATCTAGCGTCTCTCAATCTCCCTTTGATATGGTTGTAGGTTTCTCTTCCAAGACAATATGAAGATCCTTACTATAGAGATAGTCCATGATCCTCGTCATCCAAAACGTGAAATTTGCTCCGTTGAATTTCTCAATGGTTGATTTGCCCATCTTGATTGCTCTACAGAATTCCCAAGAACGCGGCCCAAAAAATCAACTAATGAACTTTCGATCAATGACAAAGCTCCGATACCAGTTATTGGGGAATTGCACACATACAAACACAAAGAATGTTAACCCGGTTCCTTGAACTAATCAAGTACGTCTGGGGGCGATACCAAGCCAGGAATAAACTAATTATTCTCTCAATATGTGCTATAATGTGTTCTAGGTCGTGTCTCTGTATTTATAGTTGTACATGTTGGAACATTTCTATTCCGTTAATCCAATGCGTACTCATTTCTTGAATAAGTATGTGAAAGAAAATAAAGGCAAAAGCGTAGTATACCTGATGGATCCATTTGCCTTGATGTTGAAGAAAAGAAGAAGAAATGAATTAGGGAGATGAAGTCTACTAAATGATGAATGCCTTTCCACTTAACTCAGATTACGAAGAGAGTATATGTAATGATATGTATGTTTCTAGGCTGATGGAAGCCTTCTATATATAGGAAACAAATAGGCACTTCATTTAGGGACCACACCCTTTCATGTATGAAGTAGTGAAAGATTATTTTTTGTTCATCATAAATAGGTAATTTCCACTTTGGCAATTCTACAAATTGATTAATTTTCTATACTTTATATCAACATTATATTTATGATTTATACATGTACGTCTACATGCTTATGTATGTTTACTAAGTATACACATTTTGCAATCCATGTTCTAACAATCTCCCACTTGGATTGCCCAAACATGTGTTTGTAGTTAATAAACCCTTCTAAAATCATATTTATAATGTAAATAACAATCCTTATGTATACTTTATTGTCATTTCAACAATCCCGTCCATTAGTTTTATAAGTATAAGGACTAAAGGGGCAGTCATTGTAATTGATTCGCAACTAAACCCGAAATAATTACATATATATATTCAACTACATGACATAGATTAAGTATAGATGTGTAGCATGGAAAATTGATGAATATTTTGAAGCATGTATATATATTCCTCCAACTAGTCATATTTAACCAAATGAGATCAATAATTAATAGATATAAAACAATCAAGTGAAAGTACAACACAAATTCCCACTATATTAAATGTTATCAAAAGTTGTTACACCTATATGAGTGGTATGCTCGTGAAAAGCTAAAGGAGATAACGCTTTAGTAAATGGATCCGCTAACATAGAATTTGTTCCTATAAGTTGTATTTCTATTTATTCATTTTGTACTCTTTCTCTAACAACAAGAAACTTGATATCTATATGCTTAGATTTAGATGAACTCTTGTTGTTGTTAGAATACAACACTACAGCCCGATTGTCATAATATAACTTGAGCGGTTTTTCAACACCATTGACAATTCGCAGTCCCTCAATGAATTTACGCAGCCATATAACTTGTTTGGATGCTTCGTAACAAGAAACAAACTCGACTTCCATGGTAGAGGAAGTTACAAGTGTTTGCTTGGCACTTCTCCAAGATATTTCTCCACCGGCAAATGTGAAGACATAACCGGACCTCGACTTTCGACTATCTTGACATCCAGCAAAATCGAAATCGGAATACCCAACAATCTCAAAATGATCCGACTTTGTATATGCAAGTATGTAGTCCTTAGTGTTTTTGAAAGTTTCGTGTAGCTAGGAAACCTAGTCAACTCAACAGATCACGGATGTGAGATACAACTGTTCACACATCCACACTTAAGCAGCGGAATAAAATAATAAAACACAAAAATTATAAACTTTTACTGGTTTTGATCCCAGCAAACAAGGCTTACGCCCAAAAAGATTTTCACTATTAAAACTGTGTTACTTACGAAAACACGAATAAGTGAAAACTAAAATACAAAAAATACTAAACAAGTTCTAATCACCTTCTACGACAAAAACAGTCTCCCTTTTCCAAGTAGATCCTATTCTAGTCAGAAGTAAAACAAAGAACATGAAGAAAACTAGATGTGAGTTCGGATGTAAGACACAACCTTCACTCACAACCTAAATCGGCAATATTAAAACGTGAAGAACAAATACGAATTGTTTTCCAAATATTTCTCTTAAGCCGTGTCTTCTCTTTATGCTGATCACTTGTATTTATAGGCATCTTAAGAAGATATTCACGAATCCAAAACCTTCCATATGTGAGTTTTCCAATTCCTACAAGGAAACATAAAGCACACTCACAAGGAAAGAGATTTCTTAGTATGTTAGTCCTAGTCTCAATATATGTACATAAATAAAAGATATTTACATATTAACAAAGTCCTTTTCATAGTAGGACAATTATAAATCTTTCCATGAAAGTCACAAAATCAACTTGCCAAGTATACCACTTTGATTCGAAATAGGAAACAAAATGTTTCCTAAAGTCTCACTCTTTCAATATCCCCCTATTTTGGACTTTCTGGTCAAAACTAATGATTAGATTATAATGAACAACATTATCAGACTTGAAAACTCCCTCAGAATGGATGTGTGTGCAGATCTGTCAACACATCCACACAATTCTGCATAGAACAGGTTAGTACTAAAAATTGCAGTTCAACAAATATAGATTAAAGCAACCATTCAGCAAAGTATTTAGGGATTACAGATCAATGTTTAAGCTAACAAATATTAAAACCAAAAATTAAAAATTTTTTATGGAACCACCACACAAAAAACAAACTATCTTAAACTCTCCTTGAGTTCACAGATCCCAGCTTCTCCATGAGGACAGATCATCAGCAGAGTATACATGAATAGGATTAGTATTATCTTCAGCAGCAGCTTCTCCATCTTCTCCCACTTTTTGACTAGAAAGTTTAGTCTGCCATCTTAGGAGCCTTGCCTTCAGGGCTTTGAGATTGTTGGCATGAGATTGGGAGGCAACAAGCCCAGTTAGGAGATGAGGGAGTAATGGTTGGTTCCAATGGAGTAGGGTTGGCAGATGGGGATACCTCCATTGATGAATCGAATGATGGAGATGAAGGGGGAACCTCGACGAAAAAACTAGGTTTAGCTGTTTGATCATGAACGGGGTTATCAACCATTGCTACAGAAATTGGTTGTACGTCAAGCACATCCTCATCGTGAATTTCATTGTTAGGGTCTATTGATTCTGCAAAAACAGTTAGTTTGAACAGAGAGAGAAACAAATATAGTGCGTGTGAGTGAGAGAGAATTGCGAGGGTAGAAGGCAAGAATTAATGAGGGTTTATGGTGATGTGACAGATATGAGGCCACATAATACTCACAGCTTCCCTTTTCCTACTTAAACAAGGAATTCTTCCTCAAAAAGGACTCTGGAATATGGCAATGCTGAAGGAGTCCTACTATGGCTATAAAAACCCTTGAATTCCCACACACAACAAATCACATAAAGATAGGGATTAAGATTTATCAAAATATTGCATACCTTTTACGGTAACAAGAAATAACTTCAGCCATATCTTTTCCACAGATTCCCTTTGAAATTGTCCTTCCTTTTCCAATGAGGATTGATACACACCTTTCTTTTTCATGAAGTATATTGGAAAACAAAAACATGTTAGATCAAAGAATTAATTAAGAAAGAAAACAAACTAGAGAATATTTACAAAGCACCCTATATGACCTAATATGCAGTATGTCTAGCATGATGCATCACACAGGTGAAGGAAAAAATTTCAGTTTCAGATGTGGCATAGGATTTGAGTTACATTTGGGGACACATTTAGATCACAAAAAGTCAATGAGCAATAATATAATCTGCACAGCCTCTAGGATGCATCCACCCATTTTTTATTGTGGATATTTTGCATTTTGAGTAGCTTTCACTTTTCTTATTTTCCAAAGATAGCCCTTTTTCCCAATGATCTTTTCAAGTTTGATTTCAAACTTTCTCTTGAGAATCACTTGATCACAATGGTTTGGCTCATACAAGTGGGAGAAGCAGCTATTTCTCATTTTTTAAGGCACCCATTGTGAGATATCTGAGAAGATTATATCAAGTTATCAAAAGACAACATGAACAAGAAATGCCCACAATTAGGTGATCAGAAAAAGTCAAAGATGTAAGACTCACAAGTGACCACACTGAGATATTTCGTGTAAATGCATGATTTTTTCTTTTTGATTTTTTTTTTTCTGTTAGATAATATACAGATGTGTCGACGGATGTGTGCACAATTGTGCTCACATCCTCAAATATCACACAAGCCAAGAGACTTCCTCAAGGAGGAAAATCTCTCCAAATCTAATGCCTTTATAAATATATCAGCCAATTGATTTTCAGTCCCAACAAATTCCAGATACACAGTTTTTTGTTCTACAAGATCCCTAATGAAATGGTGTCTAATATCAATATGTTTTGTTCTAGAATATTGGACAGGGATTTTAGATATATCTAAGACAGTTTTTTGTTCTACAAGATTTTTCTATTTAACCCATAGTCTTTTAGCATTTGATTCATCCACATCAGTTGTGTGCAACAACTTCCATAGGGTTACATATTCAGCCTCTGCAGTAGATAGAGAAACACAATTCTGCTTCCTACTGTACCAAGAAACAAGGTTGTTCCCTAGGTAGAAGCATCCACCAGTAGTACTCTTCCTATCATCACAGTTTCCAACCCAATCTGAGTCAGTATAGCCTACTAGATTGGTGTTTGTCTCCTTAGAATAGTGTAACCCTAGGTTTATTGTCTCATTCACATATCTGATTACCCTTTTCAAGGCTTTATATGAGACACCTTTGGGTTTGCTTGATATCTAGCACAGAGACACACACTATACATAATGTCTGGTCGACTTGCTGTGAGGTATAACAAACTGCCTATCATGGTTCTGTACAAGGTTTGGTCAACACTCTCACCATCTGAGTCATGGCTGAGCTTTTGGGAAGATCCCATTGGTGTTTTGAGATGTTAGAAGTGTTCAAGATTGAACTTTTTCACAAGATTTTTGGCATACTTGGACTGAGAGATGAACATGACTTCTTTGAATTGTTTGATCTGTAGGCCTAAGAAATAATTCAACTCTCCTACCATACTCATCTCAAATGTGGAGGTCATGCTTTTCACAAAGGTAATTAGCATAGAATCAGAATTTGACCCAAACACAATATCATCCACATAGATTTGAGCCACAAGTATCTCCTTTTTGTTTTTCCTCACAAACAGAGTTTTGTCCACCTCACCTCTCTTGAATCCTAGGTGAAGCAAATGGTCAATCAATCTACCATACCAGGCTCTAGGATCCTATTTCAGCCCATACAGAACTTTCTTCAGTTTGTACACATGGTTAAGAAACTTGGAGTCCTCAAAACCTGTAGGTTGTTCTAAATAGGCTTCCTCATTCAGTACCCCATTTAGAAAGGCACTCTTAACATCCATTTGATGAAGAGTAATCTTGAGGTAGCAAGCAATGGCCAACAGAAGTCTGATGGACTCAATTCTGGCAACAGGAGCAAAGGTTTCTTCAAAATCAATCCCTTCAATTTGGGTATAACCTTGAGCAACTAGCCTAGCCTAGCCTTATTCCTAGTAATCACTCATTTCTCATCAGTTTTATTTTGAAAATCCATTTTGTTCCTATGACATTTCCATGAGAGGGCCTAGGGACAATGGTCTAGACATCATTCTTTTCAAGCTGATTTAACTCTTCTTGCATGACAAGAATCCAGTCAGCATCTTTTAATGCTTCAGTAATGTTCTTAGGTTCAATCTTTGAAACAAAACAGCAAAAACTTACATGGGAGTATGCTGATGAGCAACTCTACAATCCAGTCAGCTTTCTATAGTTTACCTTATCTTTCTGCCTTGTTCTCATTTGATCATGCACATCTCCCACAACTTGTGAAGTAGGGTGATTTTTCTGGATTTTAGAGAGAATGTCCCTTGATCTATCCATACATCCATCTATATTACCTTCTAGAGCATCATCCCTATTAGATTTAGAGTAAATATCCTCAGTTTCAGGAGTTTGGGAGGATGTGGGGACAGATGTGGGTGCAGAAGTGGATGCAGATGTTTCCACATCCTTGTCCACACCCTTTTCTGCTTCTGCACTTGTTTCAGTATCAGGATCCTTTTTGTTCTCCACAGCATTTGTGTCAGCATCTTTCCAGTCCATCAAGCAACCTGAAACATCATCCTCATCAGTCTTGAGGTTAAGATCAAGTGAGTCATCAAAAACAACATTGGCAGATTCCATAATGGTTTTTGTTTTCAGATTAAACACCCTATAAGCTCTACTATTAGTGGAATATCCCATGAATATTGCTTTATCACTCTTGGAATCAAACTTGGACAAGTATTCCCTATCATTAAGGATGTAGCATATACACCCAAACACATGAAAATACTTTATAGTGGGTTTTTTGCCAAGAAGGATTTGATATGGTGTCACAGCGCTTCCTATTCCGAGGAACATTCTATTTCCAATGTGACAGGGCTGTTCAAAGCTTCGCCCCAAAAAAAATTTGACAGATTTTTAGAACTTAGCATAACCCTAGCCATTTCTTGCAAGGTTCTATTCTTCTTTTCTGCAATTCCATTTTGTTGTGGAGTGATAGGTGCTGAAAATTCATGAGTGATTCCCTTGGAGTTACAGAAGGCAGTAAACATTGAGTTCTCATATTCAGTGCCATGGTCAGATCTAATTCTCACAGCCTTAAGACCATAAAGATTCCTGACCCTTTTATACCAGTTTTTGAATTCTCCTATAGTTTCAGATTTTTCCCTTAAGAACATCACCCATGTGTACCTAGAATAGTCATCAACACACACAAAAACATACTTTTTCCTACCAAAGCTTTCTACTTCTATAGGTCCCATCAAGTCAGTATGTATCAACTCCAAACACCTAGATGTGGAGCACTGTTGGACCTTTTTGTGTGAGGCTTTTATTTGTTTTCCCTTCTGACATGAACCACAAACATTAGTGTTCTTGAAGTTCAGCTTAGGGAGGTCCTTTACAGCTTCAAACCTTTGAATTTCCTCCAGTTTTCTGCTGCTAGCATGCCCTAGTTTTTGGTGTCACAGATTGACATCATTGGCTTTGGAGCTTAGGCAAGAAAGATTGTCACCAAATTGATAAAATTATCAGCAGACCTCGGACAAGTGAACACACACTTATTATCTTTATCAAACACCTCACACAAGTGTTTATCAAATTTCACATAGAGGTCATCATCACATAGCTGACTGATGCTTATCAGGTTGGCTTTAAAGCCTTCCACATGGTACACATTGTGCAATTTTGGTAGTTCCTTCACATCTAGGGTTCCTTTCCTAATGATTTTACCTTGTGCACCACCACCAAAATTCACCTTTCCCCCATTGATTAACTTATAGTCTATTAGAACATCTTGATTCCCAGTCATGTGCCTAGAGCACCCACTATCAAAATATCAAGAACAGAGACACTACTCTTGAGGGAAGAGTAGCCAACATTGCAGGTAGCACTTGGTTTGACCGCCCACTTAGTTTCAGCTTTCTTTTTGTGGTGCAGAGATCTCAAATTACCAGGATGTATGTCCGGATGTGTACACATCTTCTCACACATCTGAGACTGATTATCATAACCAGTTATTTTATCAGCCTTTAACTTGTAACAGAAGGGTCTAATGTGCCCAGGAGCAAAGCAATAATGACAGATGTAGTACCTTCTCCTTGGCCTTTTTTCACTCAAAATTGATTTTTTCACAGTTTTTGAAGTTGAAGCCTAATATCCCTCCTTCACAAATTTTGGTTTTTCAAAACCAATACCAATTTTTCCAGTTTGACCAAGAGCAATAGCTTCATCAAGTTTCATTTTACCAGTATTCAACTTGGTTAATGTACTCTCAGCTTTTTCAAACTCATTTTTGAATTTTTCAAGCTCAACTTCTTTCTTGGTCACCAGAACTTCAAGTTTGATAATGGTATCTTTTTTATCATCATTTTCTTTTGAAAGTCTAATTTTTTTATCTTCACAAACAGCTAATTTATCAGAAATATACTTATTTACTTTAGCAAGTACCTCAATTTTCTCCATCCTCTTCAACCAATCAGCATGCAGTTCTTTGTATGTTGCAAAGAGTTCCTCATAGGGAATATCCCTATCCTCATCATCAGAATCTCCTTTTATAGAGAAACAATTTAGAATCAAGTTAGATGTGTCAACAGATGTGTTCACATCTGTGACCACATCCACACTTTCTCAGAAACTCTTTCTTCAATTCCTTCAAAATAATCATTAAACACAGAATGGCAGTTCATTACAGACATGTTAGCAACTTCATCTTCATCCTCACTATCACTTAGAGAAGCAGTTAAGCTCATTCCCTTCTTTTTAAGTGTGTTAGCACACTCATTAGCATAGTGACCAAAGCCACGACATGCCCTACATTGCACATAATCAGAGGATTGTTTATTCTCAAGGTTTGGCCTTTTGAACCCATTCTCAGTGCTAGTTTTTGGTCTTTCAGCAGCACTAGGAGCAGGCCTATTTGGAAACTTGTTTATTCTCTTGTTTTTCAGTATAGAACTGATTTTTTTTTAGATAAGGGCCACATCCTCATCCTCAAGGTTTGAGTTGTCAATTTCAGATGAGAGATCAACCAGTTCCTTTGGAATAGCAGCTGAGCTTTTGAGTAGGGGTGTGCAAACTCGCCAATCGGCCCGCAAAGCCCGCAAGACCCGCAAAAACCCGGCCCGCAAGGCCCGCGCCCGCAATGTTTTCAACCCTGCTGGGCTTGACAGCTTGAAGGCCCGCGGGCTCGGGCTGAGATCAGGCTCTTATTGTTCTACAGCCCGTTAGGGCCCGGCCCGGCCCGTCTCTTTCAAAACTACGTCATTTTGTAATTTATATATATAATAAATTTAGGAATGATGCACATGGTGCAACTTTGATTACAACTTGGATTTTTTTATTCGTTATGGATTGATGGGCTGAAAATAATTTATATGGCAATTCTTTTGTATGACAATTCTTTTGATCTTGAATAATTGGGCTCCAAAAACTCCATGGCAAAATGATAAAGTGGTAATGAATTGATGGGCTGAAAATAATTTAAAGCCCAAATTGTAATAGGCATAAAATTTTCAAAATACAACATCTAATTTGTAAGCCCGTCAAGCCCGAGCCCACTCAATACCCGTTTAAAGCCCGCAAAAGCCCATTAATTTGAGCCCGCATGAAGCCCGCTATGTTGGGCTCTTGAAATTGAAGCCTGCAACTAAATGGGCCCATACCGGGCCTTGTCAAAGCCCGCTAGATTTAGGTCCGTGCACACCCCTACTTTTGAGAGCAGGGCTTATGGCCTTGTTCTTTTTCTGAGCTTCAAGATTTAGCTCAAACACAGTCAAAATTTCAACAATTTTATCTAATCATACTGTGTTAGTGTCATTGGTTTCCTCTATAACAGCCACCTTAATGTTGAACCTCTCAGGTAGAGTCCTTAAGATCTTGCTAACAAGTCTAGCATTCGAGATAGACTCACCAAGGCTAGTGCATTCATTAGAAATTTCATGAATTTTTGCAGCATAAGCGACTATGTCTTCTATTTCTTCCATTCTAAGTATTTCAAACCTATCCATTAAAATCCTAAGTCTAGTATATTTAACACTCGGAATTCCTTCACATTGCATTTGTAAGATGTCCCAAGCATTCTTTGCTATGCTTTCATTGGTGATAAGCTTGTACATATTTTCAGAAATATGGCTGGAAATAGCACCCATGGCTTTAGAATTGTAATTAGCAGCACGAATTTCATCAAGTGTCCACCTCTCTTCAGGTTTTATTTCAAAGATGGATTCACCAACACCAGATTTCGGCCTTTTTTCCACAGTAGGAGGTTGCCAGGCCACAAGAATACACATCCAGGCCCTTTCATCAATGCCTTTGATGTAATTACGCATTTTAGACTTTCAAAGAGAATAATTTGTGTCATCCAAGACAGGAGGCCTGTTTTGATGATTTTGGCATTCCATTATGACTACACTTTCTGGATCAACACTCAGTAATATTTCAAGAGTTGGCTCTGATACCAATTGAAAGTTTCGTGTAGCTAGGAAACCTAGTCTACTCAACAGATCACGGATGTGAGTACAGATATGAGATACAACAGTCCACACATCCACACTTAAGCAGCGGAATAAAATAATAAAACACAGAATTATAAACGTTTACTGATTTTGATCCCAGCAAACAAGGCTTACGCCCAAAAAGCTTTTCACTATTAAAAATGTGTTACTTACAAAAACACGAATAAGTGAAATCTAAAATACTAAACAAGTTCTAATCACCTTCTACGACAAGAACAGTCTCCCTTTCCCAAGTAGATCCTATTCGAGTCAGAAGTAAAACAAAGAACTTGAAGAAAAACTAGATGTGAGTTCGGATGTAAGACACAACCTTCACTCACAACCTAAATCGGCAATATTAAAACGTGAAGAACAAATACGAATTGTCTTCCAAATATTTCTCTAAAACTGTGTCGTCTCTTTGTGCTGATCACTTGTATTTATAGGCATCTTGAGAAGATCTTCGCGAATCCAAAACTTTTCATATGTGAGTTTTCCAATTTCTACGAGGAAACATAAAAAATATAAAGCACACTCACAAGGAAACAAGGAAAGAGATTTGTTAGTATGTTGAGCTAGACCGAAGGAGTGTAACAGCGGGTCCATCTTTATCTGCTGATTCTGACCCAATGGCAGGAAGTGCTCAACCTGCAGTTGTAACTGAAAGTTCCGCTCATGGAACTGATCCAGTGGTGGGAAGTAGCGAAACATCAAGCATTGCTAACCATTCGGTTCTTGATACTGATCCAATGACTGCAACAGCTGAAAGTTCCGCTCATGGAACTGATCCAGTGGTGGAAAGTTCCACCTATTGGTGCTCCGTTCAGATTGATATCTTACTTTGCGAGATATGTTAGTGGTGCTGATCTTGTCGACTAGAGCTCTTTAAACTCACAAAGGTAAAATAACCCATATTTTAGTTGGGTTCGACTTGCTTCTACAAGTTAAGGATACAGTATTGCCATTGTAGCCAAGAATTAGGACAGAGGTCTTTGTTTCTCTGTTTTTCTTTTTTTCATTCAACAGAGAAGAGATGGAAGTTAAAGATTGACCTTTATTATGTAATACAGTAGTTACTTGTATATAAACCACCCAGGAGTCAGGGTGGATGAGCTAAACTAGCAAGGCCCTTTTTTGGTATTTTGATTAGTCGATGATATATACGCCATTTTGGGCAATGGACAGTGGGGTTGATTGTCGAATGACCATTTTTGACTGAAAGGTTTTCATTGATTCCAAATACAATGGCTTACATAGTACCATATGTAATCAAGATTACAATTACAAAGCTCTATAACACATTTTTAGCAATATTTTTACAAGTCCTTACTAAATAAAACACGAATTTTCAACAAGTATCAACTTCTAATCATTTTTGCTGTCAGAAATGACTTGTAGAACTATGTCAACTTATCAGAAAACAGATTTGGGATGCTCAAGGTGTCTAAATAGTTGGGCTTTTGGACCTGCTATCATCTGACAACATTCGACTATCACTATACGATGGCCTCAGTTCCTCTATCATTCTGACAACTTGGTCCATCCTAGGTCTTGTTTCCGGCTCCTTTCCCACGCAAGCCATAGCAATCTGAAGCATCTGCACCATCTCTTCTTCTATATTTTGGTACTTGATTAGCTCGTCATCAAATACCTCAGCCGTCCACTCCTCTCTCACAACAGACTGGACCCACCTTGGGAGATCGAGCACCTCCTCTTGGCCTATTGACTGCACTGGCGCTTTTCCAGTCAGCATCTCGAGTAGGAGAACACCAAAGCTGTAAACGTCTGACTTTTGAGTGATTCTTTTTGTTTCCATTGCCTCAGGTGCTCGATAGCCTGTTCCTCTGGAGGGTAGAGTAGGGAAACCCATGAGAGGAGCAAGGCCAAAATCTGAGACACATCCGTTAATATCTTGTGTGAGGAGAACGTTTGAAGATTTGATGTTTCCGTGAGTTAGTCTCCCACCAGCTGACGAATGAATATGAGCAATACCCTTTGCTGTTCCCAACGCAATTCTTACTCTTGATTCCCAGTCAAGTGTTGTTCTTCCCAACTCCTTGTTTCCTGTTCCATTTATATACACAGATAAATCACAAAAAGAAAAGAAAATATTAAGGATAATAAAAAAAAATCAACTTTTCATGCATAATTTCATGTGTTCCATGATGCTTGCGTTAGGACTAGAGAATCAAAGACTGGAAATGCAGATGACGTACCATGCAAGATTGTTGACAAGCTGCCAAATGGTAAGCAGTCGTAAACCAGGAGCTTCTCATCCTTTGAAAAGTAATAAGCACGGAGAGGCAAGACATTCGACTCCTGGCTGACCCTCCCTACAATTTCCATCTGCTGTTCGAATTCTCTCTTCCCAACCACAACTTCTTTCAATCTCTTGACGACCACTATTGTTCCATCCTCTAGGATTGCTTTATAGGTCGTTCCGTAGCTTCCCTTTCCAAGCACTTCAGCAGAGGCTCTCAGTAAGTCCTCCAGATCAAAATTATGAGATAAGCCATCAAAGAAAACCAGTTTGTTCTTCTCAGGTGCTTGCACCCCACTCCCAAATTCTTGTTTAGGTTGTTCATTTCGCCCACCCGCAAAGGCTTTTCCTTTCAGTACGCTGCCTCTTTCTTCTTTTTTCTTTATACAACACAGGAATAGTGCCAAAAGTGAGAGGCCAAATACGGAAAAACCTCCCGCAGCAATGGCAATAATAGCTCCCTTGCTCAAATTCTTTTTGGATGATTCTTGCTGTCGAGGGATGGTTTGTGGGGGCAGTAAGAAGGTTGCAGAAGGGGGAGGTGAAAGTAGCACTTTTGGGGAAACAGAAGGCGGTAAAACTGGAGTAGGAACAGGCGAAGGAGAAGGAGAAGGAGAAGGAGAAGGTGAAGGTGAGGGAGATATAGATACACAACGGTTGAGGGGTGGTCCACAAAGCAAAGAGTTCCCTTGGAAAGAGGAAACGGGGAATTTCGTTAGGGATGATGGAATGGAACCATTAAGGTTGTTATTACTGATATTCAAATGATTCAGTCTAGGAAGGGTGAGATCAGGAACGGATCCAGTGAGGGAGTTGTTCTGGAGATTCAATCCAGTGAGGTTTGTTAAGTTGTGGAGTGAGGAAGGAATGCTGCCAGTTAGGGAATTAAAGGAAAGATCAATGTAAATGAATTGAGGGGAGAGAGAGGAAGGGATACTTCCTGAAAAGTTGTTTAGTTGGAGGTATATGTAGCTGAGGGAAGGAAGAGAAAGAATATCTGACGGGAGGTTCCCAGTAAGGAAATTTGACCTAAGGCTGAGGGTGGAGAGAGCATCCAGATTCCCAAGAGTGTTGGGAGGAATAGGGCCATAGAGTCCAAAGGCAGGTAGGCGGAGGGAAGTTACTCGAGAGCCACCTGTGTTGCATGCTACACCGACCCATGAATTACAAATGGAAGTATGATTTTTCCAGTTAAGTGTCCGGCCATGAGGCACAGAAGCAGCAAAGTTAAGGAGGGCTTGTTTATCAGAGTTGAGATCAGCAATAGTCCCCCGAAGGAGCAACAACAAAAATAGAGCATTGAGTTTGAGCATTTTCCCTTCTATTCCTCCTGTCAAACCCATCAATGTCATTTTACACATCTTCAAAAAAACTGTAGCATACATATAAACTAACACATTTTTAATAAGAATAAAGTAATGAAATTATCAGTACCGTCAATTTCTACGAAAACGGCTTCAATAAAGCGCCGTCGTTGAAGTCCTATTCCAACGGCATTTCATGACAGAGGGGAGGAGAGGGGAGAGCTTCAGCTTTGGAATCCTCGGGTCGGTTGTAAAAAGAAAAGGATGCTGATAGAAACTTGAGGTTGAATTCAGCTTCGCCGTTAAGCTAACGGAGCTCAGATCTCGGCAGCCATTATTATAGCTTAAAAATTAAAGAAATCATTAATCATATATAGCTCCAGCTCCAACTCCAACAAGAGAGACATGATTATATAATAAAATTGAAAAGGGATGAAAGGAATCCATGGCTGGTGGTCCAATTGTTGACTGATACAGAATACGTAATCTTTAACATTATTCCTACTACTGTACTACTGAGTTTTGCATTCTCTTTTTGTCTTTACTCCCTCCGTCCCACTCCATGCTTCACGCTTTTTTCAAATCACGCAAATTAAGAAAAAAAATAAGTGGAAAAAATTTTATGAGTGTAAAAGTAAAATAAGAAAGAGAATGAGTGGAGAAAATAGTAAATTCGAAAAGTGTTGTGAGTATAATAGTGAAATAAGAGAAAAAATTAGTGGATGAATAGTAAAGATTCTTTGCCATTTTAAAAAAGGTAAAGCTTTTAACGGGATATCCATTTTGACAAAAAGTGAAGCTTAAAATGGGACGGAGGTAGTATTTAGCTTTCTTTTCACACTCCTGCTTGCTTTACTGCTCGAATTTTTTCTCAAAATATTTACTTTTAAAAAAAAAATATCTCAAAATAACAATTCTTTCAAACTATTTGGCAAAATATCCATTTTTTTTAAAAAACTCAGCAACTTCATATGGCGAGTTTGTAAAAAAAAAATTATTGAATTTTCAGTCTATTATCCGTATTATAAATGTTTTTATTAGATTTTAAACTCACTAAATGATTTACCAATTTTAAGCGGATTTGATTTTTTTAGATAAGGTTGGGGACAAATTTCTTTCAAACTCTAAACACACACATAATTGTTGAGAAAGAGTGAAGAGAGTTGCAAAAAAACTCAATTTTTACATCTTTCAACTGTTTAATTAGTTAAGGGTACAAATCAAGGTAAATCTTCAACATCTCAAACATTATATATACTTGTGTTTATATATAGAATTTGTTTTTATTGTGTGTTCGTACATTATAGATATGTATGTTAAAATTAGATTTTTGAATGTTTTAACACTTTGATTTTGTAATTTAGGGTTAAAAATGAATGGAGATTCACTCATTTTCATGTGTAATTGGGGAGGTGATGATAAATGTCCATTTGATGGTACTTATTTTCAGAAAGGACCGAAATGTGCGATTAGGACTCATTGTAGATGTAGATACAATAAATTGGTTGATGAGTTACATATAGCGATGGATGTGGATCAAAGACAATATGAGTTGAAATCATTTGTAGATATTCCCATTTATTTGATAGCGGTATTGGTGATTACTTTCCTTTTCGTATTGAAGATGATGCGGGTATAGATATAATATTCGATGTTTTACGCAAAATATAGTAGGCTGGGTAATTTGCAGTTGCATGTGTTCATCAAATTGATTGAAAATCGAGTTATGGAAAGTTTGAAACACGTAATACGGAGACCTTTTATGGAATTCACCAAGTTGCTACCGTGATGCAAGGGTTAGTCCAATTACACAAACACTTGTATCAACCCAAACACCAAATTATGATGATGTGGCATGCCAAAATATCCTGTTAATGATGAGAATTCGAAAGATGATGAAGATTATATGAAGAAGAAAAAGAAGACATAGATGTAGATGCATTAATAGATGATGTTGATGATGGACATGAAAAGCGTAGTAGTGATTCTGATATAGATTTGGGGGATGGTGATGATAGCCCGATTGATGATGACTTGAAAACATATTTGGTTCATTATGAAGCATCAAAAAATCGAAGGTATGAGAGAGCAGATTATCCTATTTACAGTGATATTGGTGATATTACTCGTCAAGAAGAAGGCTTGATTGATTCTCATAATTAACCCAGTTTTCCGATTTGGGATCCAGAGAAAGACGAAATTGCTAAAGGGATACGTTTTCTGGCAAGAACGAGGTGCAATTTTAAATAAAAAGATACCATATTAGAACCAATCAGCGGTTCAGGGTAAGAAAGAGCACAACTCATTCCTAGGCAATAGTATGTCTACTCAAAAAGTATTCATGCAATTTTTATGTTCGTGTGAATAGGAAGAAACTTGGTTATTGGGAAGTGAACAAGTAAAAGGGTCCTCATTGTTGCTTGTTTTTTCGAGAAATTCAAGATCACCCCAACCTAGATGTGAAGTTTATAGGTTGGCAAGTAATTCCTCTTATTAAGATGGATTCAGATGTGAACGTTGGAGTTATTATTGCAAATATTAGTCAAATGTACGGCAAGACAATTACATATAAGAAGGCATGGTGTGGAAAATAGAAGGGCATTGCAGAAGTCTTTGGAGATTGGGAGGAATCTTATATAAGGTTACCCCACATCGTAGCAGTCATCCAAAAATAAAACCCCAGAACAATTGTTGAGTATACTTATCCTCCTCCTTCTGTCGGTGAATTACACATGTTTCAACGGGTGTTCTGGGCATTTGGGCCTTTCATTGAAGCTTTCTCTCATTGTCGTCTTGTCATTTCTGTTGATAGAACATTCATTCATGGTAGATATAAGGGTAATACTGATTGCCATGTGTGTTGACGCCCAAGACAGTATACTTCCTCTTGCATTTGTTGTTGTTGAAAAAGAGGAATGGGTGAACTGGTGTTGGTTCTTATATCATGTTTGAAGACATATTATCAAGAGTCGTGAGGTATGTTTGATATGTGACCGTGATCACGGCATTCTTTAGACTATAGCGGACGATACATGTTGGGCAAATGTCCATCATAGATATTGCTTGAGGCATATATGGGCAAATTTCTTGGAGAAACACAGATGAGCTGATTTGAAATATTTGTTTTGGAGAGCTGGTAAAGCAAGTTAGATAGGAAATTGATAAATACCTTAGAGAGTATCCGTTTAATTAACCCTGAGGCAACTAAATGGTTTGTGAATTTAGATGCCAGAAAGTGGACATTGGCGCATGATGGTGGTTATAGATATGACATTATAACTACTATCATGTCTGAGGTTTTTAATGGTGTCATGAAAGGAGCCCATGGGATTTCAATAACAATAATTGTTGAGACTGTCTTTTATCGTTATGTAGAGTATTTTCGTGTAACACATGGGTTTTCACTGAATGCTTTAGGAAGTAATCCTGATAACCCAAATATCAATCTCCACTTTAGTCAGAAAGTTCATTACCGATTCAAGAAGAATAGCGAGAAAGCTACAAAACATCATGTTATAAGGTTCAACACTCACGAGATGAGGGTTTATCAGGTGACAACCGCACGTCGCGGTAATAAAGGTGGAAATATCCAAATTGTTCGATGGAATGACCGTACCTGCACATGTGGTAAATGGGTTGCATATCACATGCCTTGTTCCCATCTTCTTGCATGTTTTCAAGGGCAACATATTAACGGTCGTTCTTATGTTCATCCATTTTACACTATTAGTAAATATTACAAGACATAGAAGGAAACATTTGAACCAATACACCATAGGACTATTGGGGTGTTGATAATTAGGTGCCACCTTTTTTCCCTAATCCCAACCTTTGACATTCTGCGAAATCCGGAAGGCCCAGATCAAGACGGTTTCAAAACTCTATGAACTTTCAAGCAGTTAAACGTAAGACTCAATGTTCAACATGCAAGCAAGAAGGTCACAATCGTCGTAGTTGTCCAACTAATAGGCAATAGAATTATTTTCATGCAACCCCATGCCTTGCCCAAATATATCGAGCTCGGTGGGCGTGATGTGAAGTCAAGACGCAATCATCAAAAGGCCCAGGATAAAAAAAAAGTATCCATTTGTTAATCAAAACAACACAAGTATTATTTTTAGTAGATATAAATAATGATTAACAAATAGTGAGCAAGCTAGATCAAGAGAATTTCAGTTGAGGAGGAGCAGGTGTAACAGTTCCAACTTCTTCCAAATTAACATTCCTTAATTGACAATGTAACTAGACTTGTCAAAAAATCCCCAAGTTTTGATAAAAAATAAATCATACTCTAGGAATTAGTCACAAATCAATCAAATACAACCAAAACTCTAACATTCATTCAAATAAATACTAAATCAATGGAATGATTGGAAAAACTTACCAAAAAAATTCCCAAAATTTGATCAAACCAATCTTAAATTTACCAAATTCGAAATAAACCCTTAATGCAGCCAAAAAGATCGAATCAGCCCAAATCCAGCGGTCGGTTGTACTCCGGTGATTGAATAGCCTAAAATAGACCAACAAACACGTAAACTAAGCCGGGGCTTCTCCGGCGAAGGCCCTCTGACGTGAGAGTAAGTATTTGTTTAGAGAGAGAGAGAAATCAATTTGACAGAGTTTAGGGTCAAAGAGATAACGTACCAAATAATGTGAATTATGGCTTGTATTTATAGGCTTAGCAATGTAGAATCCATGTTGAATTGTATTTCTAAGAGATAAGATATGAATCCTAAGAGGATTATATCTGCTGAGGAGTCCTTGTTGGACCTGTATTTGTATAGGAGGTGGTTATAATCCTAATGAGATTATAACTGATGAATATCCTTATTTGAATAGGACTGTTCAAACTGCTGCTCGATAGCCGAGATGGCTCCTTCCTCGTCATACGTAACATGGCCGGCTTACGATGAGCCGGTGAAGGAATAAGAGATAGCCGGAGAGCTAGTCATGAAGATTGGATAGCCGAGGAGGCCTCCTCGTCGTCAAGGGAGATCATCTCGGCCTTGGAGGGAGTTTTCCTCGGCACTTAATTTGGGCCTTGTTCCTTTCTCCTGTATAGACCTTGGTCGGCCTAGGGAATGCTGAGGTGTTTAAATATGAGGAAGCCCAAGTCTTCCCTCGTAGCTGAGACTTGATGGATTATGTTTAGGGCCCAATCCACTTGGGCCTTGCCCGGATAAGCCCACGTTCGTATCTCGGTTTATACTATTCAGTAGCCCCCGAATTTCTAGATCGGCTATGATGAGGAGAAAGTGATCTCATCCTCGGCTTGCGAGAATACGAACAGCGCATGTGGCAATGTCGCTTCAATATTCGTGTCATTCCATTGTTCGTCGGTTACTAGTGCAATGATGGGCGTGGTCCACTAGGTCTGACACGTCTTGGGAACCCACTAACGCATTAAATGTTGAGGGCAAGGACGGTGCCATACCTGCTTTGACCCGTTTGATTCCAGATCTGACCCTTTTCTGAGAGTATAAAAATAGATTTCCCTTTCAATTTCAACCTTTATCATCTTTGTGCATTTGAGAGCGAAACATAGTGATTCAAAATCCGTTAGTGTTCTTGAGCTTCGAGTGCCCAGAATTCCACAATAGTTTGATTAGCTTGTTCGATTTCATCCACCTTCAACAGAAATAGGTCTATTTTATTCTCCCTTTGTAATTTCTGCCTTTAATTTGTCTTTTCTTGGGTTTTGTTGAACTTAATTTTGCGAAACCGCCATTGATGAACCTTTCGAAGCTTTTCTTGAGTTTCTGTATTTGAAAAATTTCTTGAACCCTTTCTGCCCCTTTGTCCCATTTTAGCAATGACCCGTTCTTGGGAACATGATCCTCGTGAGATTCATGGTTACCACAAGTGAAACCTTAGGGTTTACCGAAGAGACAGGGGGCCATGGTTGTTGGTGCCCCTGATGGAAATAGGGGAGATGTTGATGAGATATGGATGTTCGAGAGAGGATCTACGTTATCCGAGCAAGATGAGAATTGACCGAGTTGATACAATGTCCCAAAGTATGGTAGTATTTCACAGCTGGGGAGAGATGATTGACCACATCATTCTCTTCAACCTGACGTCGGACCATCTTAGTCGTCCTCGTTTGAGTGGTAAGGCTCCCTCCTCGGCCTTATTATAAATGACGAGGAGGGGCAAACTTCCTCTTCCCCATCTTGATGCCTTGGAAGATTTTGTTGACTTGTTTTCCTTGGTTTTATGCAGATATGACTGGAAGAGGAAGTGCAGCCACCACTAGTGGTCCCTCGACCTCGACCAATATTGTAGATGAGTTTGTTGAGGGAGAGCAGACTGAGGGCCGAGGGGAATCTAGTCGAGGAGCCGGCCGAGGTAGATCAGGCCGAGGTAGGGCATACACTCCCAGGTCTAGACCAGTTAAGGCCGGTGAGCCAATGTTGTAGGTTTTATACTCCAAGTACGGGGTACCAAGGGAGGAGTATAAATTAAGTTATCTCGGCCATCCAACTTTTGAAGACGAGAGAGAGAGAGGCACCTGTTCTATTATAGCCTTGACCACGTCCACTTCTACTTAAAACAATTCCAGCAGGGACTTCGTCTTCCCTTAGACCCCTTTATAAATGAATTTTTAGGAGACCTGCAGGCTGTCCCGGCCATGCTAGGAGCCAATGGTGTTAGGGTCCTCGTAGGCTTTATAGTCTTATGTCGTAGCTTAGGGTTTGAGCCTACCCAATCTGCTTTCCACCACTTCTTCTCCGTAAGCTTTATCAAGGAGACTAAGCTGATAGTGATAAGGAGCGACTCCAAGAAGCCCAAGATCATCATTGTTTGTTTTGGGGTTACAAACACATCGAAAGAACTTAGAATAACAACAAAACCCTAGCCCTTAGATCCGTCTAGCATGAAGAGATTAGAAACATGAAATAGAATTACATACCTTGAACGCGATTAAGTTTGTCAAAACAGATCTCAAAATTCAAGCTTTAGAATTTTGATGTCGAAACTTCTATCTACCTTGGTGATGAATCAATCAACGGAGATCTTCAAGCCTTAGGAGATAAAGCAACCTCCCTCTAATGGTGATCCACACGTGAACGAACCAAGAACACTTCTTGTAGGATTGCTAGATGATCCTCTTGATTATTGAATCAATATTCAATAATCAAAGCCAAAACTATGGAATTATTTGGGAGCTTTTGATTCTTAATCAATAATCAAAATCTAGAGTTTCATAAACTTAGAACAATGATGTGTGGAGAGAGGTTTATGGCAGCCAAAGGATTGTATTTATATCACATATAAATCCCTAATCATATTAGGGTAGGAATCCTTTGTTAAACCAAAACCAAATCGCCAAAGGAAACGCGGACTGGTCAAAATTCGCTCAGGCCACGACTCGTGCTCCTGGGCACGACTCGTGCCACGAGTCGTTCCAGGCAGCCACGAGTGGTCCAAGCCAATTTTCACTCAAATCACGACTCGTGATAATTTTTGCACTCGTCCAGATTAAGGGAACGACTCGTGCCCAAGGGCACGAGTCGTGCTCAATCCCAAAAGTCAAAAGGTCAACGAGCCAGCCCTTGATTCCAAAACACAGTCGTTCTGCACAATGTCACGAGTCGTGCCTAAGGGCACGAGTCGTGCCATTCCCCAATTTCCAAGATTTTCAGCCATAATCAAATTCGTTCTTTGTGTGTGACCCAATAGGAATTATATTATGTTGGTAGTTAGTCGAAACATCGACCTCACAATACATAAGTGGTTTCTAGAAAACCATTATATCTACCCAATTAATATAACATCAAAGCTTGATTTCTCGATAGATCAAATGTCACAATCCCTTTGTCCACGATGTCAATTGAACATGAGTCATGATCCATGTCAACTCACAAGTTCAATGCTTTCTCGATTCTGAATATGT
Source organism: Adenophora triphylla var. japonica (assembly GCA_022495995.1). Classification (NCBI taxonomy): domain Eukaryota; kingdom Viridiplantae; phylum Streptophyta; class Magnoliopsida; order Asterales; family Campanulaceae; genus Adenophora; species Adenophora triphylla. The sequence continues at coordinate 723,698 of JAFEMH010000066.1, forward strand.
TGATAGTCCAAAAGCATTTGATCTCTATCAAATCACTTGAGTGTGGCCACACATTTCATCAACACCATTCATCGAGGGGCCCAACCAAACATCTCTCTCAACGAGAGGGACAAATCCCGTCTTGATTTATCATTCTTCCCTACAAGAATCCAATCGTGCCAATATAGCCCTTATTGCTATCCAATTAAAGATAGTGTTAGACTATATTAAACACACATTTCATCAACACCATTCATCGAGGCCCAAGCAAACATCTCTCTCAATGAGAGGGACAAATCTCGTCTTGATTTATCATTCTTCCCTACAAGAATCCAATCGTGCCAACATAGCCCTTATTGCTATTCGATTAAAGATAGTGTTAGACTATATTAAACACAATGTTCATCATGTGGAAGACGATGATAATCTCTGGTTCAAAGGATTCAATAACACGACTATCATGAGATTTAATCATGACAACAGACCATGTCATAAATCTCATAAGTAGGTCAAGTCCAGTACTTGTTCTCTAGCAAGTACCCATAAGTGTAATGTGCATCTCCATGCATATAATCATCTCCATGATTATCCATTACTGATTTATACTAGTTGTTCACAACAACTAGGGACGCAGTTCAATATAATAAACTTGTAAATATATAATGAACCAAATAAACTTTCTCTATAATAAGCGATAAAGACGAATACATAGCGGTTTAGATTATAAGTCAAACATAACTAAATGCCTTGGGCATTATACCAACAATCTCCCACTTGCACTAGGCTCCATCTATGTATCGTATACCCATGAACCTCACATGACCATCATGCTTTGCTTATGCGAGGGGCTTTGTAAGCGGATCCCCAATGTTAACATCGGTTGATACTTTGCATATCTTAACGTCACCCCTATCAATGAACTCTCGAATGAGATGGAAACGTCTAAGTATATGTTTGGATCGCTGATGTGACCTTGGTTCCTTTGCTTGCATAATGGCACCATTATTAGCACAATAAAGTTCCACCGGATTAGTGATACTTGGAACAACTTCCAAATCACTAATGAACTTCTTAATCCAAACTGCCTCCTTAGCTGCATCGGATGTCGCTATATATTTGGCATCGGTTGTAGAATCGGCTATGGTACTCTACTTGGAACTCTTCCAACAAATTGCACCTCCGTTGAGCATGAACACAAATCCCAACTGCGATCGAAAATCATCTTTGTCGGTTTGGAAGCTAGCATCTGTGTAACCTTTTACAACAAGATCTTCTTCCATTCCTCCAAATACCAAGAACACATCCTTAATCCTTCTTAAGTACTTAAGGATCGTCTTGACTGCCATCCAATGGTTCTCACCAGAATCAGATTGGTATCGACTCGTCATGCTTAGAGCATACGAAACGTCAGGTCTAATACAAATCATAGCGTACATGATAGATCCAATAGCCAAAGCATATGGAACCTCACTCATCCTCTTTCGCTCATCAGTTGTCTTAGGACACTGATTCTTTCTAAGAGTAACACCATAACCCATTGGCAAGTTGCCTCTCTTAGAATTTTCCATTTTGAATCTTCTAAGAACCTTGTCAATGTAGGTACTTTGACTCAAACCAATTATCCTTTTAGATCTATCTCTATAGATCTTGATGCCAAGGATGTAAGCGGCTTCGCCTATATCTTTCATTGAGAAACACTTCCCTAACCAAGATTTGACAGTCTGAAGTGCAGGAATGTTGTTTCCAATGAGTAAGATATCATCGACATACAAAAAGAGAAATAGTACTACGCTCCCACTGAATTTCATGTATACACAAGGTTCATCTTCGTTCTTGACAAAACCAAATTCTTTGATTTTCTCGTCAAAACGAAGATTCCAACTCCTAGAAGCTTGCTTCAATCCATATATGGATCTCTGCAACTTGCACACTTTGTTAGAATTTCTTGGATCGACAAAACATTTGGGTTGTGTCATATACACATCCTCGAGTAACTTCCCATTAATGAAAGCCGTTTTGACATCCATTTGCCATATCTCATAGTCATAATACGCAGCTATCGCAATTAAAATTCTAACAGACTTAAGCATGGCAACAGGCGAAAAGGTTTCATCATAGTCTACACCATGAATTTGCCTATATCCCTTTGCTACAAGCCTAGCCTTGTAAGTATGCACCTTTCCATCCATGTCAGTCTTCTTTTTGAAGACCCACTTGCACCCTATGGTTTTTACACCTTCGGGTGGCTCAATCAAGTTCCAAACTTGATTATCCAACATGGATTGCAATTCGGATTCCATGGCCTCCAACCATTTAGCCGAATCAGGAGTGGACATCCCCTCTTGATAGGAAGTAGGTTCATCATTCTCAATGACTTCCACTTTATACTTTCCGACACGAGAAATCCATATCTCACGGGTGCAGATCGTAACCTGTCCGATCTATGATGGACTTGTGACTCTTGAACCGGTTTCACAATTCCTTGTGGACTTGGTTCAGTCTCTACTATTGGTTCCATGTTATTTTTGGGTTCTTGAATTTCTTCAAGATCAACTTTACTCCCACTAGTTCCTTTATTGAGAAACTGTTTCTCAAGAAAGGTACCATATTGAGCAACAAACACTTTTATCTCATTGCGGTTGTAAAAGTAATACCCTTTGGTTTCCTTAGGGTAACCAACGAAAATAACTTTGTCAGATTTAGGTGCTAACTTAAATGAGACAAGTCTCTTCACATAAGCTTCGCAACCCCAAATCTTCATGAAAGACAAACTAGGTTTTCTTCCATGCCACATCTCATGTGGGGTCTTAGGAGTCGATTTAGTAGGGACTCTGTTCAGTGTGAACGCAGTAGTCTCTAATGCATGTCCCCAAAAGGAAATAGGAAGCTCAACTTGACTCATCATCGAACAAAACATATCTAATAGGGTTCTATTCCTCCTCTCGAAAACACCATTCCATTATGGCGTTCCGGGTGGAGTCAACTCTGAAACAATTCCACAATTTTTGAGATGATTGTTAAACTCTTGGCTCAAATACTCACCACCACTATCGGATCGAAGTGCTTTAATAGTTTTTCCAAGTTGATTTTGTACTTCATTTTAAAATGTTCTAAACATCTCAAACGATTCGCTTTTTGACTTCATTAGATAGACTCGTGCCACGAGTCGTTCCAGGCAGCCATGAGTGGTCCAAGCCAATTTTCACTCGTATCACGACACGTGATAATTTTTGCACTCGTGCAGATTAAGGGAACGACTCGTGCCCAAGGGCACGAGTAATGCTCAATCCCAAAAGTCAAAAGGTCAACGAGCCAGCCCTTTATTCCAAAACGCAGTCGTTCTGCACAATGTCACGAGTTGTGCCCAAGGGCATGAGTCGTGCCATTCCCCAATTTCCAAGATTTTCAGCCAGAATCAAATTCGTTCTTTGTGTGTGACCCAATAGGAATTATATTATGTTAGTAGTGAGTCGAAACATCAACCTCACAAGACATAAGTGGTTTCTAGCAAATATTTATATTTACCCAATTAATATAACATCAAAGCTTGATTCCTCGATAGATCAAATGTCACAATCCCTTTGTCCACGATGTCAATTGAACATGAGTCATGGTCCATGTCAACTTACATGTTCAATGCTTTCTCGATTCTGAATATGTTGATTGTCCAAATTCATTTGATTTCTATCAAATCACTTGAGTGTGGCCACACATTTCATCAACACCATTCATCGAGGGGCTCAAGCAAACATCTCTCTCAGAGGGACAAATCCCGTCTTGATTTATTATTCTTCCCTACAAGAATCCAATCGTGCCAACATAGCCTTTATTGCTATCCGATTAAAGATAGTGTTAGACTATATTAAACACAATGTTCATCATGTGGAAGACGATGATAATCTCTGGTTCAAAGGATTCAATAACACGACTATCATGAGATTTAATCATGACAACATATCATGTCATAAATCTCATAAGTAGGTCAAGTCCGGTTCTTGTTCTCTAGCAAGTACCCATAAGTGTAATGTGCAGATCCATGCATATAATCATCTCCATGATTATCCATTACTAACTTATACTAGTTGTTCACAACAACTAGGGACGCAGTTCAATATAATAAACATGTAAACATATAATGAACCAAATAAACTTTCTCTATAATAAATGATAAAGACGAATACATAGAGGTTTAGATTAAAAGTCAAACATAACTAAAAGCCTAGGGCATTACACCAACAAACCTCCCTATATCGAGCAAAGTGTCTGGCTGGGATAACCACGTCATAAGAGTGGAGAGCCGACAAGGTTGGGAGTTCCATTCTCCCTCGCATGATCCTTCTGCACCCAAGGAGGTACTAAGGGCTGAGTATAGCACCGCGTTGATAGCTTGCTGAGGTAGGCCTCCTCGATTGGTTGGGGTTGGAGACAGATGACCGATATTACATCCAGGCCGGGATCATGCCAGGGCCTAGTGTAAGTACCCCAATCTGGGTCGTTAATGTTCCGTCAGCCCAAATTAATGATTTATAATCATTTAGGGGCATTTTAGACATTATTTTGACAATTTGAATGAGGAAGGACCTCTTAGGAATAAAAAAATGGACAAATACCTCGCTGAAATCTGTCATTTCCAATAAAAGGGAAAATTGACCAAGAGCAAAATGCCAAAACTGCTTTTCGGCACAGATCAGGCACGCTGCTGGGGTCATCCGCGCGGATAAGATTGCATCTACAATCTTGTCCACGCGGATAAGATCAGCATCCAAGCAACCTATAAATACAGCCCTTCTCCCTCAGTTTCAAGAGGCCCAAAAAAAATACGAAAACCTACTGTCACTCTACCTAAATTCACCCTCAAACAGCCCTTCATACTCTCATAACTCAAATCCCACACCATATCCATCCTCAAATACACCTCAAAACACCTTTTGACCCTTGAAGCAACCTATAAATACTGCCCTTCTCCCTCAGTTTCAGGTCTGCCACCACCCTCTTTGCCAATTGGAAGTCAACAGCAAGCCGCTGGGTTCTATCCCTTTGCCCAGGCTCCTACTTACCCTCCCTAGGGTAATTTGGGCCAAGGACAGGTTTTCACCTATGTCCCCAGACCGGCCATCCCTTCCACCAGTGTGTCGCCAATGGTAATTCCTCTCTCCAGCTCAGTCACTGGTTTGAACGCTACGGCTCCACCACAGGACCCTCATCTAGCTTGGTGCATGGAACAACACAAGGAAATGAAAGCACAGATTGCCAAGCTGACAGGAAAGAAGGCTGCTCTCCGGCCCACATATCTTGATTCTATTGTGCCTTTGCCCCACAAGTTCGTGATGCCTAGCTTGGAACTGTTTGATGGAACTGCCTGCCCAAAAACCCATCTGGACACCTATACCCTAGCTATGAAAGCCAAAGGATGCACGAACCAGCAGCTGGCCGATTACTTCAGCCTCTCTTTGAAACTGGGGGCTCTGAAATGGGTCTTCCGACTGAAACCCGAGTCCAGGGCCACTTGGGAACAGATCACCAACGCCTTCACCGAAAAATACAAGGCCAACCTGGAATGGGAGACGAATCGGGTAGACTTGCAAACAACTATGCAACGCCCTGATGAGAATATTGGTGACTTTTACAAATGTTGGAACCTTAAGATGAGTGAAATGGCCATTCCTCCTTCTGATGAAGAACAGCTGGACATCTTTCAGTCATGTTTGAAGCCTCACCTAAGAGCATCCCTCATCAATTTCCACTATCCAGATCTGCATGCCATGGTCATCTCTGGGGCTAAGTTTGAAAAGGCTTACAATCAGCAACAAGCAACTGCCCCTACTTACTGTCCGAGCCACTATCGCCAATCCTGTTCTTGCCCAGCCCAAGGGCAAAGAAGCTGTCAACTTTGCCGGACAGAATTGCAACAATGCCACTCCTTTCGTGCCTAGGAAAGTCGAGATGCCCAAGCCTCAGAATATAAAGTTCAGTAACTTTGGAATGCCCCTGAGTGAAGTTTTCAGAGGACTGGTCAAGGAGGGTTTGATTCGGCCTTTGGACAATTACCAGCCCAGGGATCCCAGCATCCCTTTGGACACCACCAAAAATTGTGCTTTTCATCAGTACCACGGGCACCTTACTGACGATTGTATAGTTCTGAGGAAGGCTATACGAGGGCTAATTGAAAAAGGAAAGCTAGAAGTACCCGAGGGGCCCAACACAGTCAACAATCCATTCCCTAAGAATAACAACAGGGTGAACATGATTGAGATCGGAGAGCCCTCTCACGCCAAGGAAGATTTGGATAATGAGCCGAATGAAGACTCCCAAATACCCCTGATTAACTTGGTCGAGGATCCCGAATTTGGATTCCCACTCAGCCTCGAGAATGAGGGATAGGCTGATTCCCCCTGGTCCCATGTTAACAGCTCCCTGCACGACTATGAGGCTCGCTACTTCTCAGAAGAAGGATAGCTGACACTGGAGAACTAAGGCCATTCAGATCAAACTATGAGAAGACCATTTACACAAGATGGCTAGAGCACTCAAGAAGAATTGAACAAGAAAGCTGTAGGCGGGCACCCGTATTAGGGCTTATTAGTAAAGAGGCCGAAGCACACCTCGAGCTAGTACACTTCTGCAAAATGGTTCTGGGAGAAGCCGAGTACAGTCCTGATAGTAGCAAGGGTGAAGGATCATGTGAGGAGGATTGCCTCCATGTACTCCATGGGGTCATTTTATGTACAGCCACCTCTCACTCTTCCCCCACAGTTCCTGGGAGGAAAAGCTGAGTCGCAATTGCCACTTCCAGCATTGGGGGCCTATGACAACTTCTGTGGTTGCACGCACCCGTCCTCCCCTAATAGATATGATCGGCGCTCTCTCTTAGCCGAAGTTCGGATAGTAAGGGATGAAAATGATTCTGATGATAGTGATGATGACGAGAGTGAAGAATCAACTGAACCCTAAGACCCAGAACCAGTTTAGGACAATCCCGCCGGAAATGACCGCTTGGGTGCCAGGCATAATGGGTGGTTGTCTGCTAGTGACGACGAAGAGCCGCCAGAAAATGTGAATCAGGAACCAATGTAAACTGACCCCTATGAGGAGTCCTTCTCAAGATGCAACTGTGGTCAATGCCCAAACACATCAGAGGATGAGGAGCAATAGACCCCATCCAAAGAGGAATATGGATCTGAAATCCTGGAGCACAACGTCCCCTATGAAAAACTAGTAGGTGAATGGAGAAGTTTCATTGAAGCACTAATCGAAAAAGCAGGCTTTCAGCCTCCAGCGGACAATAAGTTTGTGAACGTCATTGGATCCCTTTCTTCCTCCCCTAGGATGGACGACATCACTGCTATAAGAGTCACTGCTGAACCTCTCGAGCACACTGAATGCCTGGAATCGCTAAAAAGGGTTATGGATCTGGAAGCCACTCCCATTGCCTTCATACCCATGGATCCCCATGACGCCTTTCTAATAGCCCCGATACCTATGAATGGACCCCGAGAACTCCTCATTTGGACTCAGGTGTTATGAACCGCTGCTTTGGGCCAAGAAAATGGGCACTGTCAATCATTCACTTGTGGTTGCTTAGCCTGCAAAAATGAGAGGAAAATGGTGTACGATGAGATGGAAGCCGACAGTCAGAAAATTGAAGAAACTTCAGGGGACGACCATGTAACCGAAGACATGAAAGCCATGGATTTTCCTGGGGCCGAATATGTATATGTCGTGGAATTCAACACCACTTACCATACTCTGGGGAAAGGATTCTAGAGCATCGGATCTAAGCAGATAGTTGAAGATCTACTAGGGAAAGGAAGTCTGACCCCTATTCTCCCCAATGAGAAAGTAACCATTGTCAGATCAAGTTCGCCTAGAGGCAAAGCAACAATCCTTGTCAGGATTACCAAGGAAGAGGTCATTTTTCCCGAGTGTATCTCAGCTCTGAGAGAGGTTCTGAACACTAGCATGATACCTGATGCACCTCCCGTACAGAATGCCATAATTATCTCTAGCGCTGAGTATTATAAAAGGGAGTCGGGACTGCTACATAGAGCCGGAAACAAAAGAGGAAAGCCACCAAGCCCGGGAGGCAATAGTTCCTGCTGCATGCTAACCGTGGGCGAGCTCAAGTAGGCATGGGACAATATAGACCCTGATCAAGATGAATCAGAATATGCCCTAGCTCTGTGGGTCATCCAAGGAACGATGACGCAATCCTAGACTCAGAGACCCGTAACTTGGGAAACAATCCGGAAGGCTGCCAAGTCAGAAGCCAGTCATGCTCAATATCCCTAAGCTCAGCCCCTCAACATTGCTAAGCTCTGGGAGACTTGCAATAAAATCAGTCAAAATTGGTGGCTAGTCGCTAAGCAAGCTCCTCCGTTGACCTTAGCAGCATTGAAAGAGTCCTGTAAAGAGGCAACAGATAAGCCAGAGGGAGAAGTGAACCTGTTGACCCGATACGGGCAGATCCATCAGGGTAATCCCAAGATAGATAAGAAGTCAGCGGATCAAGCACCCAGGGAGAATCGTAACCCCTACGCTAAGACAGACGAAACTCCTGACCCCGAGAAAGAGGATCCTGTGCTCACTCAGTTGAAGCAAACTCAAGCCAACATCTCTCTGTGGTCCTTACTCACCTCATCTTACCCCCACAAGCTAAAATTGGAGGAAAGTTTGATCCGCACACTGGTCCCTATTGATGCTACCCCTGACGACGTGGTGCAATTAATTGGGAACATCCACTACGGAAACATAGTCACCTTCACGGACCTAGATCTCCCCAAGTTCGGAGCCGATCATAACGAGCCTCTCTTCATCACGGTCCAGCTAGATGAACGTCGTCTCCCTCAGGTCTTAGTTGACAATGGATCCAGAATGAACATCCTCCCAGCAAAGATCATGAGCCTGCTCGACATCAAGCCCACAGATCTGAAGCCTTCCTCCTTCACAATCAAGGCCTATGACTCAACATCTCGTACAGTACTTGGGGCTGCTACTTTAAACCTGTGGTTCGGAAAGAAAATGATACTCGTAGAATTCCAAGTCATTGATATCCCAATCACCTTTAATGCTCTGTTGGGAAGACCTTGGCTACACCAAGTTAATGGGGTCGCTTCGAGTCTTCATCAGTGTGTAAAATTCGTTTCAGATGGGGATCTAACAACCATTTATGGAGACCTAGTCACTTTGGAAGGCACTGACACAGGAGGAATACCCATCCTGGAGATCAAACATGATGAGGATGGCCTCATGCTGACTGGCTTCACAGTCGAGTCTCCTAAAGTCCAAGTTTGCAACGTGGATCTGACTGTCACCCAGGACAAGATCCCTCCTGTTATGAGGATGATGAGAAAGATGAATTACCTGCCTAGTCTGTGTCTCGGGAAATGCCTACAAGGGACTCACAAGGTCATTGAGGTGAAGGAACAGAAAACTCACCATGGCCTGGGATATGAGCCAACTTCAGAGGGGATTGCAAAAGAGAAAGAAATTGCTCGAAAAAGAAAGGAAGCTGCTGCAAGAAAGGTCCCTTTCAACGGCCCTAAATCTCCCCCTTTCAGCCTTGACATGACTGACTACTTCATAAAGGGCTCTCCACAGCTGGACAATTCCACCGTCAGGGAACCCACTCCTACAGAAGGCTGGCTGAAGCTACAGGAGAACCTCAGTAAGTTCAGGAGAACCAGAGCCAACCCCGTTCGAAGAATGTTCCTCGATCTATTTCAAAGGGGTACCAGAGCTGGTAAAGCAGTTTGAGAAGCTCAACGAAGTCATCCTGACTGTCAAGGAGGCCACAACATCTGAGTTTGAACTGGTCATCCCAAAGGCCAAGACTTCAGAATTCTCCTTAGATGAATGGGATGGTCCCGTCATGCAGCAGATGTTTGGGGAAGAAGTGCACATTCCAGACCTGATCGACTAGGGCTCAGTGAAAGAAATGATCACAGTAATTGAAGCAGGAGGACAGAAGCCGCTAGATCCCCGAGCCATTGTCATGCAGTCTACCATGCCCTTGAGGAATTGGGAAACTCTCTCCGGTCCGTCCGCGAGCAAAGAAGAAATGGTCACGAAGCTTGGATTGGTCCCCCGTCCCCTTGTATCCACCTATTTCAAGTCCTCTGAGTCTCTTGTCGTCAAATTCGAGTCCCTAGAGTCGTCTGTTAGCCTTACGCCAGAAGACTATGATATTGTAGCCAATGTTGTACTTCCCTTTACTCTGAATGAAATGATCGACCTTTCCGAGTATCCCCTGCTCGCCACTTTAACTAATGATAAATTAAATAACAACTTAAAAACAGTTAATAATGATTCACTAGATAAAGATGCAGACACACTAAATGAACAATACATCAAAGAAATCTTTAAGCAGGTTGTTGAGAAAGAGAAAAAATGAGCCCAAGCTGTCGAGGAGGTTTTGACTCATGTGAACCTGGGAACTGCAGAAGAGCCTAAAGAGACGCAGATTGGCAGTTTCTTCGACGGGCCCGAACGAGCAACTCTAACTGAACTACTCAAGGAATTTGTGGACGTGTTTGCATGGTCTTACAAGGATATGCCCGGCCTCGATCCCTCCATAGTGGAGCACCGGATACCGTTAGATCCAGAAGTCAAGCCAGTCAAACAAAAGCTGAGAAAGATCAAGCCCGAATGGTCGTTACAAGTAAAAGAAGAAATTGAGAAGATGCTCAAAGTGGGATTCATCAGGGTCATTGAATACCCCACATGGCTCTCCAACATCGTAACAGTCACCAAGGCTAACGGAAAAGTCCGATGCTGCGTGGATTTCAGAGATCTCAACAAAGCCAGCCCAAAGGATGACTTCCCCCTGCCCAACATTGACATGCTGGTAGATACCACAGCCAATTACGAGGTCAAGTCTTTCGTTGACGGTTTCGCCGGCTACAACCAGATCAAAATGGCCAAAGAGGACCAGGCTAAGACAGCTTTCACTACCCCCTGGGGAACATATTGCTATACAGTCATGCCGTTTGGTCTGAAGAACGCTGGGGCTACCTATCAGAGGGCTGCCACCGCCCTGTTCCACGACATGATTCATAAAGAAATAGAGGTCTACGTGGATGACATGATAGTCCACTCCAAAGGATCCGATGGCCAGCACTTCATCGATTTGAGAAAATTCTTCGACCGTCTCAGAGAACATTCCATGAGGCTGAACCCAGCTAAATGCTCCTTTGGCGTCAAACGAGGTAAAGTGTTGGGGTACATGGTAACTGAACGGGGAATCGAAGTGGACCCGCAGAAGATCAAAGCCATAGTTGAGATGAAGTCGCCTCAAACACTGACAGAAGTCAAATCTTTCATGGGAAGGCTGCAGTACATAAGCCGTTTCGTGAATCAACTGACCTCCATCTGTGAGCCTATCTTTAAGCTGATGAAGAAGAGCACATCCACTGAATGGAACCCAGAATGTCAATTTGCTTTTGAAAAGATCAAGGCATACCTTGTGAATCCTCTGATCCTTTGCCCCCCTCATCGGTAAAAGCCACTACTGTTATACCTAACTGTCACAGACACCGCAATTGGGGCTATGCTGGCACAAGAGAAGAAAGACTCCAAGGTTGAAAGCGCCATCTATTTTGTGAGCAGAAAGCTACAAGGCTGTGAACTTAACTACTCAGTTTGCGAGAAGACCTACGCAGGTCTGGTATGGGTGGTGGGAAAGTTGAAGCACTACATGCAGTCTCACTCAGTGCATTTGGTCTCGAAATTGGATCCCATCAAATAACTGTTCGACAAGCCCTCCCTCTTTATGAGATTGGAAAAGTGGTCATTCTTTTTTGCCAAGTACGATATCACTTATGTGACGAGAAAGTCCGTGAAAGGGCGGGTGATGGCAAACCAACTGGCTGACTTTCCCAGTGATGAATGCCAAGGATCTGAACCTCAATTTCCTAATGATGGAATCTTCGCTCTAGAAGGAGAAAATCGCTGGCAACTCTTCTTTGATGGGGCAGCTAACAAACGGGGAAATGGGATAGGAATGCTCCTGGTCGACCCCACTGATGAATACACTCCCATTGCCATAAAGCTAAACTTCGAGGTCACTAACAATGCAGCCGAGTATGAAGCCTGCATAGCTGGATTGGAGGCAGCCTTGGAAAGAAACATCAAGGAGTTGAAAGTATACGGTGACTCTGCTCTCACCATCAACCAAGTGTCCAACAAGTGGAAAACAATTGATCCGGGTTTGCAAAAATAGGTTCGCAGATGCCCTGGCGACACTAGCCTCCCTTGTTGAAATACCCGAGGGAAAATCAGTCAAACCCTTCAGGATTGGGAGAAGAGAAAACCCAGCCTACTGCTTTGATATTGAAGTAGAGAGGGAACCAGTAGACGACCCATGGTATGCTTAAATCTACCAATACATAAAAAGCGGTGAAGCCTCCTTCAAAAATGAAGATGGGGAATACAAAGAATGGATCAAGGCAAAAGGTATGATGGCTCTGAGACGCCTGGCTTCCCACTACGTTCTTCTGGGAGATACGTTGTACAAAAGGCGCTACCGGGGTCCCCTCTTACGCTGCATCAGCAAACAAAAGGCTGCCGAGCTAATAAATGAAGTACATGGTGGTACCTGTGGCCCCCACATGAATGCTCGAGCCTTAATGCAGGTCATCCTGAGAATGGGCTATTTTTGGATCTCTATGGAAACGGATTGCATCCAGTTCATGATAAGCTGCGGCAAATGTCAGTGCTATTCAAATCTCAATCATTTGCCTCCGCACGACCTCTATTGTATGACAACCCCTTGGCCTTTTGTTACCTGGGGAATCGACGTCATCGGCAAAGTTACACCACCAGGAAGCAACGGTCACGAGTTCGTCCTGGTAGCCATAGACTATTTCACCAAATGGGTCGAGGCCAAGTCTTACAAAGTCCTCAATTCCAAGAAAGTAGCCCTCTTTATCAAAGAAAACATCATGTGCAGATACGGATTGCCAGCTGAGGTGATTTCCAACAATGGTTCTCATTTCGAGGGAGAATGCGACAGATTGTTGGCAGAATTCAAAATAACTCGTCACAAGTCATCCCCTTATCGGCCCCAAACCAATGGAGCTGTTGAAGCGGCAAACAAGACTCTAGAAAACATCATCAGAAAGATGGCCGTCCGAGGCAGAGATTGGCCAGACAAGCTCCACCTTTCCCTCTGGGGATACAGGACATCTATCAGAACTGCCACAGGGGAAACGCCATTTTCCCTCACTTACGGAATGGAGGCTGTGCTCCCAATCGAATTGGAAATTCCCTCGCTCCACGTGTTGCTGGAAAATCAGATCAACGAAGTCGAATGGCTCCAGAGTCGCCACGATGAGTTGGCCCTGTTAGATGAACGTCATCTAAAAGCCATGGAACACACCCAGCCTTACAAGCAAGAATGGCCAGGGCCTTTGACAAGAAAGTGAAACATCGGGACATCCGAGAAGGCAACCTCGTGTTAAAAGAGAAGCCTTCGACCCACACCAATCCACTCGGCAAATGGGAGCTCGTCTGGATTGGACTCTGTGTAGTTCAGAAAATCTTTTCTGGGGGAGCCATGCAGCTCGCAGACTTAGATGGAAATCCCTTCGTGCATCCTGTGAACGGAGACAAGCTCCGCAGATACTATGCCTAATGATCAAGTCATTTCCCCTCAAAGGTGCTAAAAGAGTAATACCCAACTAAGTTAAAAACCCGGAAGGGCGGCCTAGGTAAAAAACAGGGTTGCACTTCTCTCGTCCCTCTCCCTGCCTACCCCTTCTAAAAAAAACAAAAAAACAACAAATTCATAGGGTCGAACTACGAAGACCTAGCCTCTTAGTCCACTTGTAAGAGGGGAACGTAGGCAGCCGGAAACGGTTCAGTCTAAAACATAAATAAACATCAAATTTTGTCATCAACACAATATCACATCCACGTTTCAAAAAACTCTAAAGCAATTCACCTACTCATTACAGTTAAAAACTTCTTGATGAGTTCAAGCCCGGTCCACTCTTAAACTTACAACTGAGCTAAAAGAAAAGACATCTAGCCACTAGTGTTGGCGTCTCCCTCTGTCCTCCTCCATCTCCTCCCGCCATTCCTTGTATTCTTCCTAGGCGCGGGAATGATGTCTGTCCTCCTCCTCCCTAGCTCTGGCATAGGGGCCGGGTCCATCAAGCCTGCCTCTATCAAAGCTCTGGCCGCCTGGGCTTCGTCCCTAATCTCCTGCCTCCTGGGTAGTGTCATAGAAACCCTGTCTCTTTGACGTTCCACTCTCATCTCATAGTCAAACATATTATCTCCGCTCCAGTCATATGGATTGGCCCTCGCCTCAACTCTCCTCAATACTGACACGGGGACATCTCCTGGTCCCACCATGGCCTCGCGCCTCCTCATAAGAGCCACCTGAGTTTCCCCCATGTGTCCCTCATACCAATCCAAGTACCAAGTGGATATATAAATACGCTCTGGATGCCTGAGAAGGACCATAGGAGGAAAAGCATGATACATCCATACTCGGGAAAAGAAGGGAAATGCAGAAGGATCATCCATAGAGACAGATATCACCACCCGGGTGGCAATATCATCGCAGCCCTCCAAAGGTACCTACTCCATCCCAAACTGCCTGAGAACTAAAGCTGGAATGTAGAAGGTAGACCAACTGAGCCCTGGAAGCAAGACTACCTGAGATCCCTCCTGAAGCATCCTCCTAGTCTTTATCTGCCAGTGCGGAATCCACCATCAAATGTCTAGGGTACGAGGTTGAGCCATCCAGCGCTCCCACAAGGCCTGATCCTCAATCTCAACTGTAACTTCCCTCCTGGCAAAAGTCCATGGCCTTAATGCAAGTGGAGCCTCCCGCAGGACCCCTAGCCTCTCCATCAGCCACATTGACAACAAAAACGGGCTTGCCCCGTGCATGTACCGCTTCCCGGTAGCCAACTGGTCGATAGCGTGAAGGGTCTCTCCCAAGATCAAGGGAACTATATCCCAGCCCGATCGGCAGTGCACAACTACGTCTAGAAGAGACCGGTGGCACATCCCAAAGGAACAAACCATGAACAAGGACCCGATTGCACAAAGAGAAAAGACATCCCAATAACAATCACCAACAACACCCAAGCTCCTAAACCTGTCCGGGAGACTAGAAATGTCAAAATAGTCGGGTCCTCGAATCATACCTCAGGCTTCCTCCGGAGAGATTTGAAGGAGGCTAGACAATTTGTTGACAAAGGACATCCCTCCAGGCAAGGGAAGTGCAACCTCTTCCACCTCGGGTCCTCCAAGTAACGCCCTAAAATCTTCAATGGTGGGAACCACTTCGTTGTAGGAGAAGCAAAAGACATTCCTTCGAGTGTCCCAGAACGTGGCAGAAGCCCTCATCAAGTCACAATCCGGGACAAGCTCCTCAAG
Organism: Adenophora triphylla var. japonica; assembly: GCA_022495995.1. Lineage (NCBI taxonomy): Eukaryota > Viridiplantae > Streptophyta > Magnoliopsida > Asterales > Campanulaceae > Adenophora > Adenophora triphylla. The sequence goes on from JAFEMH010000066.1 coordinate 739,067, forward strand.
AGACCATAGAGACCTGATCTTGTATCTCTCTTCAAAGAAAGCCCTATTGCCATGCATGACCTCCCGAGACCATTCTTGTCAAAGAAGATCATTTGCGACTCTTTTGGCAATTTAGGAGAATTTTTCAGGTTTTCCATGGCTTTCTATGGTTTTGAGTCATGACTTCAGAAAGAACAGAGAAGAAGATGAAGTTCAGTGATGAAAACCAAGTCTGAGGTGAAATTTAAATAACCCTGCCAGGTGCTGCCCTTGTCCACGCAGATGAGATTGCAGCCTCAATCTCATCCACGTGGATAAGATTGTTCCCCAGTCCAAAAACTTTTTTGACGACAATAAAAACTGCTGGCCCAAATGAGGAAATCCTTCCCCAAACGGCCAAACATGAAAATATACCCATTCCCTATGATTTTCATTCAAAATCCCAACAAATATCCCTCTTTTGTCCCCATAAAACACAAAACCGGGCTCATACAACTTGCATTCAGTATTGGATTAACAAAACAAAAATAGTTAGCGAAATAAAATGTAGTTATTACATGCCAAAAATGGAAAATAACGTGCATCAAATGTATATGTATTTTCAGTTGGAATCGCTATCCGAATCGAGAACGGGATCCTCCTCCCTGATAACCTCCTTGTCGCACCTCCGCACATTCCGTCGAGCCGTACTCGGCCCCTCAGCCGCTGCCTCTGGAAAAGCCATCTCCGGCTCTATGTCGTCTGCCTCAGCATCAGAGTATCGGTCCTCGGGATCAGCCGGCACGCCCCGATACGGCATACCAATATCCGCAAAGAAGTCGTACCCGAAGGAGAAGGTGTCAGAACTCTGACCGAATGTGCCCTGGGTCTGTAAGGGAGTCACATAATCTCCTTGCGGCTCAAAAGCGCCGTAACCACCGCCGTGTGAAGAGGAGCCCTCGCCGGTCCTGCCCTGTACGAACCCCGGTCCCTCCATGCCTCCGAATATGATATGATCTCGGGAAAGCTCCACGCTCCTGTCCATATAGCCAGAAGGAGAAACGTCCATCGACCCCCTGAGCTGAGCACGAGGAGTCTCCATAGACCTCCTGCCTGGCATAGTCTCGCTGGCAGGAATAGGGGACCTCTCCCTCAGGGAGGCACTAGATCCCAGCCGCGCCGCCCTCTCCGAGCCCCTCGCATTCCCAAGAGGTTGCGAATGAAACTCTTCGCCCCGATAACCTAACGCAAAAGTCAATCCATAACCCGAGATGAGTACTGCAAAGAAGAAACAGAAGCATTAAAAAAAATAGTCAAAACAATGACGAAAGAAGTACAAAGCCTAAACAACCAGAACGCGATCAGCACATACCTGAGCATTCGGTCGAGGCCGGAAAGCTCGCGGTGTCACCACTGGGAGGGGAATCTGCGCCCTCATCCTAACTCCATCTTGGGTATACGAAAAGTCAGCTCGAGGGATCCTCACAACTGAATACCCTTCCCTCTCCAGCACCTGAGGCATCCTCATTCTGCGCACCATAAATTCCTGATAGGGCTCCTGAGTAACGTACTCCAAGGCAGGCCGTACACCTCTGAACCAATCCCAGTTCGTTAACCCCTCCTGGGGAAACAACATGTCAGCCGGAGGCTCAACCGGTGCCAAAGCAGCTAACCCTAGACCATACTGCCTCGTCACCCTCTCCCCCAAGTAGTAAACATCGCAGGTGAGTCCCCGCAGGATCCACCTCTGGCTCGTCCAGCGCTCAGCGCCACCTAGCTGGTCCACCTCGAACCGGCTCCAAGGGTAAAAATTAACCTTATCACTAGTCTCTGCCCTCATAAATGGCATCGCGTCACTGTACCGCATCTTTATCCTGATCCGGCTAGTCCTCTACACCCGGGCGTCCTTCGTCCACCAAAGCATCGCCGGGTATGCAAAATCCTCCCCCTGGACATGGTCCCATAAGGCGCAACCAAAAATCTCCAAGGCCCAGACCTGCATCCAACAAAGGAGACCCGTCAAAAACCACAGTTGTAAGTACCCAAATCTGGCTCATGCCTTTCGGTTAAGTTTTCCGGCAATTCCCCGGACTTTCCTAAAGTCCGGGAGCAATTCTGGAACTGTTCCGAACCTTCTGAGGAATAAAGGGACTGCTTTAAATTGAAAAAGCACGTTTTCCTTAATATGGAAAACTTTCTAGAAGTGCCACCTTGCATGATTCTAGAAACATGCTGAGTCACAAGGGATAATGCCGCACGGCTGCATTAGGAGGGAACTCCTAGCCGCACGGCCTCATTTGCTCTATCCAGACTTCCTATAAATAGAGGCCTCCTCTACCCATTTTGATACAACCAATTTCCAGCATAAAAACTCTCCTAAAATATCCCACGAAGATCAGGAAGCTGAAGGTGCCAAGAAGCCACCCCCCTCCTCCTTGAAGCCTCCAAAAGTTGGTCCCTCCGCTAGGCAAAATCCCAAGAAGAAGAGGTCACCACCATTGGTAACCTCTCACCCCCTTATCTTGTATTATACTTGCTTTATGTGATATTCTTGCTCCTTGCATTCATATATTGCTATATCTTGCTTGGGACTTGGTAGATTATTGTTAAAGATCATATCTTTATTCATGTAAATCATATTCCCATCCCCTTTGCATCCTTTGCATTACCATTGCATCCTTTGCTCATAAAAATGTGATCTTTAGCATCCTTTGCTCATAAAAATGTAGTCTTTGCATTAAAGGTGCATCCTTTGCACCTAAAACTCATTTTCATGCATAAAAATGCATCCTTTGCATATAAAAATCATGTCTTTACAATAAAGGTGCATCCTTTGCACCTAAAACCCATTTTCATATACAAAGATGCATCCTTTGCACTAAAAATCATGTCTTTATAATCAAAGTAGCATCCTTTGCTTTCAAGATGTAGTCTTTGTGCATCCTTTGCATATAAAACACTATTTTTCCACATAAAAATGCATCCTTTGCATTAAAAATTGTTTCTTTACATAAAAAAGCATCATTTGCAAAATCAAAGAGCATCCTTTGCACCCAAAATGTCATCTTTTCACTAAAAATGTCATTTTTAACATGCATTCCCCTAGTCCCCAATTGGTACTTGATGCAACCTTCGGAACGGACCGGTGTAAAGATCCTATCTTTACATCGTTTCTTCCATTAAAGGTGCCGCAATCTCTTTAGAAAGGGATAAACCTTGAACCTATATCTCCGATTATCGCTTGAGACGAGCATGATAGCTCCAATATAAGCTCAATCGTCTCAAGGCGTAGGATTGATGGGCTAAGGACACTCCTTTCCTAAAGAACCCCATTTTGGACTATAAAAGAGAGTCCTTCTCTCGATCACGCAAAGACCCAAGGTCAAATAGCGGTGATCACAAGTCCAAGATGAGGACGGGATCAAAGTTTCGAACACATAAAAATCCAAGGAATCCCGAGCGACAACCAACTAAATGGTTTGTACGTCCGGAAGACAACTTGGAACATTCCCCCCCCCCCTCTTTTCAACACATGCACACAAGAAAGCACACAAGCAAGCACGAAAAATGGAATCTAGGGAGACTTGCTACGGCAAGGCACCTTGGGTGAACGACGATCCGTTCTTCCCAAGGGGTAACTTAACCTCCGAACCCTAAAAACCTTTTTTTCAAAGTTTTGAGGAAATCAAAATGGCGTGGCGACTTCGTTTTTCAAATTAAACCGGATGTTTTCAAACTCGCGTGAATCCAATCTAAAAAACAAAAAATAGAATTTGGGCACACATTCACAACAGTGCATACACAATATGTACAAAGGACAAAAGATAAGAAGGAGAAAGTATACCTCCAAGGGGAACTCGAAGCAGGTCAGGGAGGTGGACGCCTTCCTGCTGTATCTGTCTAAAGAGAAGTACAACTCCGCCAAGTCTGCCTTTCCCCAGGCGCTCATCTATCCTGTCTATATCCGCCAAAGACCCCAGCAAAGCGAACATAGCTGTACCCTCAGCATGCCCGAACAAAGTACTGGAAAGGGCGAACCATAAGAAGCATCGTGTGATCTACCCCTCTCTCATACCGAACTATGCTCTTGGCCAGCTTAGCCTCGATCACCGCATACTCCATGCCCATGCCCATCCCCTTTCGTGGCACGATGACAATCCCCAACAGATCCATCAGCTCCACGTCCGTATACCCGTCGTGCCACTCCAAGCTGAGCCCCTTAAAGGACAGGCAAGTGATAGCGGCATAATCAGTAGGGGTCACAGTAGCCTCCCCCCAGAAGAAGTGAAATGTGTAGGTGGCTCTCAACGAAGCCGTAAAGCTTAGAAGCCACCACAAGCTGACGAGGACTCCGATAACCCATCCTACCAGCTGTAGGCAGAGCATCCCAAAGCCTGACGACTACCTCCACGGACCCCCGCGTCTTCAGCTTATTCAACTTGCGTTGGATGACATCACCTCTCCCCTGAAAGTAGACATAACACAAATTTGTCATCAAAATTGCCAATATAACATGAACAACAAAAGAACAGGAAAGAAAGAAAATAAACACCGTCCCATTTTAGGATACATTTTACTACACACATTCTTTTCTCACACTCAATTTTTGTTCAAAATCTCTTATACAAGAGTCCATTCTAAATTCGGCAAATTTGTGTTCATTTTATAAAATGCAATTTTCGTTCAAAATCTCTTATACAAGAGTCCGTTCCAAATTCGGCAAATTTGTGTTCATTTTACAAAATGCAATTTTCGTTCAAAATCTCTTATACAAGAGTCCATTCCAAATTCGGCAAATTTGTGCATCCTTTCATAAAACATAGCATGCATCTTTTCTCACATTCGTGCATCATGTTATCAAGCATGCATTCACAAAAGCAAATTTTCACCACAAAAATCTCTTATACAAGAGTCCGTCCCAAATTCGGCAACTTTGTACACACTTTGTTTTTACATTATGCAAACTACCAATGTTTTTCATAAACAAAATGCATATTCTTTCTACCCATAACTTCAATTAAACACATGCATCACCAATTTCAATTTTCCATGGCAAAATACAAAAGCCCCAATTTTGACAATTCAAGCCCTAAGTCTAACATATACCAATTTTGACAAAAAATCGACAAAATAGCCAAAATTGAATATCATACCATGCGAAGATCCTCGTCGGTGGCCCAATGTTGCCACATATCCGGATAGAACTCCTCATTCATCGATTACGAGAGCGTGTAATGGCGGTGCATTCTCACCAACTCGAGCCTCCTCTCCGCCGCCTCCCGACTCACCCGACCTCGACAGATTCTACGAGCTCCTCCCCTTTGCTCCATAGCCTTGATTTTGAAAGATTTTGCAAAGAAATCGGACAACAATGGAGGTTTCTATCTCCTCTCTCTCATTTTTCTCTCGTCTCTCTCGTCTGTCTTTTGAAATTTGGAGAAGACAGACACGGCTGTCTGTCTTTTTGAACCAGGTGCCCTGCTGGTCTGATCCGCGCAGACAAGATTGCAGGGCAAAATTCCTGTTTTGCCCCTTTAATTTCTGGTCTTCTGCATTCAGACCCCCAGTTTAACGAAAACCTAACGAAAGTCCATTCCCTTTCTAGTTTTCAACCCCGGCCGTCATCGTAAGCCCGTCCTTTAACGAAAACCTAACGGAAGTCCATTCCCTTCCGAGTTTTCAACCCCGGCCGTCATCGTAAGCCCGTTCATTTAACGAAAACTTAACGGAAGTCCATTCCCTTCCTAGTTTTCACCCCCGGCCGTCATCGTAAGCCCGTTCATTTAACGAAAACCTAACGGAAGTCCATTCCCTTCCTAGTTTTCACCCCCGGCCGTCATCGTAAGCTCGTTCATTTAACGAAAACCTAACGGAAGTCCATTCCCTTCCTAGTTTTCACCCCCGGCCGTCATCGTAAGCCCGTTCATTTAATAAAAACCTAACGGAAGTCCATTCCCTTCCTAGTTTTCACCCCCAACCGTCATCGTAAGCCTGTTCATTTAACGAAAACCTAACGGAAGCCCATTCCCTTCCTCATTTTCAACCCCGGCCATTATTGTAAGCCCGTACCAAGAACGCATATCCCCAGCATATAAACTCTGACAATTATCGTAAGCCTGAATATTCCCCAGTGAAAACGCCTTCAAAAGCCTCCCTCAGGTTCAAAGCCCAATCTAGGTTCATACTCCTGAACCGAACCTCGACTTAAGTTCATACTCCTGAACTAAGTCCCAATTTAAGTTCATACTCCTGAACCGAGCCTCGACTTAGGTTCATACTCCTGAACTAAGTCTCACTCTACGTATAGACGCCTCTGCTAAGTCAAGTCAATCTTCGGCAATGCCTCGGCTAGGTCAAGTCAGTCTTTGACAACGCCTCCGCTAGGTCGAGTCTGTCTTCGGCAATGCCTCCGCTAAGTCGAGTCAGTCTTCGGCAACGCCTCCGCTAGGTCGAGTCTGTCTTCGGCAACGCCTCCGCTAAGTCGAGTCAGTCTTCGGAAACGCCTCCGCTAGGTCGAGTCAGTCTTTGGCAACGCCTTCGTTAGTCGAGTCTACCTTCGACAACGAAAATGCGGTGGGAGGTCCATTCGTTTGACCGCTCTTTTCCTCCGCAAGACCTGAACTACGACCGGCTTGATTTCCACTTGGGATACGTAGGAATCCTTTCGTTAAGGGTCCAGCCATTCGACCGCCTCGGTCACCTCCTCGCCCATCTCGGCAACGTTTGCCAGATTGGGATCCTCACTTTGTCGATGACCCCACTTCCCATGGAAGTACCGTCGCCGAGGGGCTACTGTAAGTACCCCAATCTGGGTCGTTAATGTTCCGTCAGCCCAAATTAATGATTTATAATCATTTAGGGGCATTTTGGACATTATTTTGACAATTTGAATGAAGAAGGACCTCTTAAAAATAAAAAAAATGGACAAATGCCTCGCTAGAAATTTGTCATTTCCAATAAAAGGGAATATTGACCAAGAGCAAAATGCCAAAACTGCTTTTCTGCACAGATCAGGCACGCTGTTGGGGTCATCCGCGTGGACAAGATTGCACCTACAATCGTGTCCACGCGGATAAGATCAGCATCCAAGCAACCTATAAATACAGCCCTTCTCCCTCAGTTTCAAGAGGCCCAAAAAAATACGAAAATCTACTGTCACTCTGCCCAAATTCCCCTCAAACAGCCATTCACACTCTCATAACTCAAATCCCACACCATATCCATCCTCAAATCCACCTCAAAAACCCTTTTGACCCTTGAAATCCTTCAAACCCTAAATAAAACCCAAGAAAATTGGTAAACCCTCACTCTCTTCACTCATATCTCTCTCATTTATGCACACATCTCATGTGAAAATGATGTAGTTTTACTTACTATCTTTTGTTCAACTACCCCTTTCCCATTTGTCCCAAGGATCCAAGAGGATCTCCATGGAGTTCATCTCCATGGATGATTCTCTACATGGATCCACATCTTATTTATGCATTTCCCTTTGCCCTCCTTTTTATTAACTAGTTCTTATTTGTTACTTGTTCTTTTGACCTAAATGTGGTCATCTTGGAGTCCATCTCCATAGATGATCACTCCAAATGGTCCTCATTTTACCTTCATGCCTCATTACATTTCTAGTCAATACTTGTTCATTTGACCTAGAAGGTGGTCACCTTAGAGCCCATCTCCATGGATGACCACTTCATTTGGTCCATAATCTTTATTTTCATGTCAAATCCCCCTCCCTAGTCTAAGATGCTCACCTTGGAACACTTTCCTTGGATGAACATCATCTAGACCTACAAAATAGGTCACACAAGATGTAGGAGATACACTTGAGTATAGATCTCAAGGATGATCATCTTATGACCACCTTAGAGATCTTCCTCTAAAGTTGATACATCTTGACCTAACTCCCTTGTCAATTTACTTTCATGTCAAACTCCCCTTTTCCCCTAGCAAATGAAATGCTCACAAAGTCCTAACGTACCCCCGGGATGACTTGATTAAGTGGATTCATCACTTATGTCACTAATCAAAGTCTAGGGAAAGAGAGGACAAGCATGGATGCCAAAATCCAAATCCCCCTTTACTTTCTGTCTTTCCAGTTACAATTCAAGTTAAGTCCTGTAAATCCACTTAACTTTCTGGAAATTACAGTGACTAAACTGGAAACTGTAAAAATATTGACATTGCAGCCCTATCCGCGCAGATGAGATTGCACTGTAGTCTTGTCCATGCGGATGACATTGTCATCTGCAAACAGTCCCTCAGTTTTCTGTTATTTTCAGTTTAATCACTGTTTTCAATTTATTTTTCAGTTCAGTCCCTACAATTTCAATTATTTTCAGAAAAGTCCTTTCCAAATACACACATACACACACAAAAGGTTTCAAGTGAGAAAGACTCGTCGTATGAGGCATTCCGGGTGAACACCAACGTTCTTCCCGGAGTGTAACGTGACCTACGAACTCACTTTCTCTAATATTGGGTATTTTTCAAAGTTTTGGCCCTTAAACTAAAAACGGCGTGGCGACTCCGAAACGATTTTTCAAAATCCGATAAAGATTTTCAAAACTTCCAAAAACAAACAAAAGTTTTGTCGGGCGGCCGAAAAAAATCGGGATACACATTTATCATACCTAGGGATAGCCTGGTACCCCTCATCCCCGTCAATAGGGGGAGAAGATTTAATGACTGGAGGGTCCACCCCTGCTTGGTCTTTCACTCTGATTGTGCCCGTTGCAAGCTTGATCCTAAGGATCAATGTCTGAGAGAGGAGGACGTCATAGGCTGTAATTATCCCACCTTCCTCATATCTTCATACTTGTAAAATTTTGTTCGTTACTTTATTCATGTCGTAGTATAACTGTCTCTTCCTCATACATGCAGATTTGATAGCCGAGCAAGAAGCTGAGATGGCCTCCAAGAATGTTGATCCACGAGAGTTGATCAAGGCCAAGAGACGGGCAGCTAAGACCTCTGCCATTGATCAGAGGAAGGATGAGGCTACCCGTTGTCAACTCCTCCTATCTACCAAGGAGGCTGCTGCTGTACCCATCAAGCCGACCGGGGAAGCCATTAACTAAGAGGCCTCAGGAAGCCAGGAGAAACAACTTACTGAGGGGCATATCCCCCAAATTACGAATGTTGAGACTGAGGAGAGGTAAGTCGATCCTCCTACTGCTGAGACTGATCTCGTCCATAGGACGTCAGGCCAGAAAAGGCCACATTCTGGGACTACCGAGGAGGAACCTGCTTTCAAGAGGGCTGTTGATGCCTCGTCTCCTCCAGCACTCACCCCTCAAACTGTCACAACTTATCCAGAGGCCGAGCAGCTAGCTCGGCAACTCATCTCCCAGCCAAAACCCATCAAAGGTCTTAACGTTCTAGCTCGGGAGGGCGCCCACATCAGGCTAGGCCGAGCTGTTGTTCAAAGGGCCATGAACGAGGAGCTTCTTGAAAAACTGTTAAAGGGCAAGCATAGCAATGAAAATATTGCCAACAGGAAAGGCTTGATGCTAGCCGAGGTAAGTCCCTCGTCTTTCCCTTCTCATACTTTGTACTTGGTGTTTCTGCTGATATTGTTGTTCTTACATTGCAGTATGCCACCATGGTCGCCTACGAGACTATCTATAACAATGCTGTGGATGAGCAAATCTCAAAGCTTAAGTCAAGGATAAGCCAGAGGGAGGCCGACGTCGCCGCTGCTGCGATCTCGTTAAAGTCTAGGGAAGAGGAGTTGGAGGCCACACGGGTGGCCAAGTCAAATGCTGAGGAGGAGAAGAAGATTGCCGAGAAGGCCAGGGTGCAGGCTGAGGAAGCCCTCAGGCTCAGAGATGCTAAAATAGTCGAGCTGGAAAAGCTCCAGGCTGAGATGCAGAAGAAAGCCGAAGGGGCTGATGCTACTCGGCTAGAGCTAGAGGCTAGTATTCCCTCGAAGGAGGAGGAGGCCGTAGCTCATTTTAAAGACAGCTCAGCCTTTACTAAAGCCATAAATGACAAGACAGCCACCATGTTCATGGATGGCTACTTACATCTAGCCCGGCGCCTCATAGTGAACACCTCCCATGGCCTGGACCTATCCTCAATTGCTCGACTGATCTGTTAGGACGGGTACGATGAAGCAGCTCGGTCTCTTCACTACATTGTTCCCTTTTCTGAATATAATTTAGAGGTGATAGCCGAGCTGGATGCTCGGGCAGGCCGAGAAGCTTGGGTTCCTCCGTCCGTTGATCTTGATAATCTTAATGCTTTAGTCGAGAGGATCGAGGACGAGATGGAAGTGGATGTTGAGGGGACTACTGTTGAGGAGCCAATTAATGAGGAGGCTCAAATAAATGCTCAAACTCAGCAAGTCACCCTTCCAACCATTGATGCCGAGCTGAATGCTGATGCCGTGACGCGGGTTTTTTTCGAGGAACCTTTCACCGGCAATCGTAATTAGGATTTTTTTTTCCTTTTTAATGTAATAGAATAGGTCTCTATGTACCTCTCCATCGAATATTAATGATAATTACTTTGTTTCATTTCACATTGTTTTTTACTTTATGCTTTGATATATGAACTGTTTGTTTGAATGCCTGTTTGTGGTTTTTACACAAGTACAAGCCTGATGTTGGGGAAGTCGAGGAAGGGTTCCTCGTACTTCACTCTTTATCTAAAATGAGAAGGATATCTCGGTATTAGATGCTTGGCAATTTTACCTTAAAGAGTCATTAGGCCGAGGAGGAGTTCCTCGATCTTGACAGTTGGATGTTTTCTTCTTTTTCATCTCCTTATGCCAGGAAGATGACTCGTACATAGGTCTAGGATGGTTTTTCCTGTAGTCATTAGACCGAGGTGATTCCTCAGCAAGATGTGAGACTTTCCCTTCTTTTTCATCTCCTTATGCCGAGGAAGGTGACTCGTGCATAGGTTTTAGATGTTTTGCCCGTTAGTTGTTTATGGCCGAGGTGTTTCCTCAGCTAGACGTTAGGATTGCCCTTATTTTTTATCTCCTTATGCCGAGGAAGGTGACTCATGCATAGGTTTTAGATGTTTTTCAGTTAGTCGTTTATGCCGAGGTCGGCTAGACGTTTGGCTTTGTCTTTTGAAGGCCGAGGATAGTATCCTCGTCTTCCAGTATTGTCTTGGTAGTAGGTAGTTGCTTTGCATGCTGAAGAAGTAAATTCCATAAAATAAACTTGATTACATCAAACTGCAATCCTACCTTACTAAAAACGTAAAAGACTAACAAATACTAATCTATTACATAAAAATAAACTAGAACTAATGATAGTATTTTCGCAGGTTGTCAGAGTGCCACGGATGCTTGAGCTCTTTCCCCTCCTTAATCTTTAGTCTGTAAGTCCCTTCTCGAATGACTTGCGTTATGATGTAGGGACCTTCCCAATTTAAGGAGAGCTTGTTTTGTTCAGCCTTCCGACCAGTACTTCAATTTTTCTGAGTACCCAATCGCCCACTTGAAATACTCTCCTGTTGACTCTCTTGTCATGGTATGCCTTGGTCCTTTGCTTGTAATTCACCATTCTCAACTGAGCAGCTAGTCTCTTTTCATCCACTAGGTCTAGGTCTAGGAACCTATTGACCCTATTGACTTGCTCATCGTAGTTGGAATTTCTTACAGTAGGGATAGCCATTTCAGCCGGTGCCATAGCCTCAGAACTGAAGGTTAATGCAAATGGGGTTTCCCCGGTTGGCCCCCGGGTGGTTGTGCAAATAGCCCATAATGCTAGGGGAAGTTCGTCCAACCATCTACCATAACTTCCTTCTAGTTTCTTAGTAAGGGCTATTAGTACCAACTTGTTGGCTGCTTCCGCTTGCCCGTTGACTTGAGACGCTCACAGATGACTTGATGTGATAAACTCCTACTCTTCTCAACTTTGCTGTGAATGCTGTAGAAAATTGGAAACCATGATCGGAAATGATAGTGTGTGGAACCCCAAAACGATACCAGATGTGGTTATGGACGAAGTTGATTGCGTTTTCCTCAGTTATCTTGGCCAATGCTTTTGCTTCAATCCACTTTGAAAAGTAGTCGACTGCTACTATTACATACTTGCAATTACCTCGGGCGGGAGGGAAGGGTCCGATGATGTCAATCCCCCACATATCAAATGGCCATGTAGGTATTACAAGAGTTTGCTCAACTGCTGGGAGTCTAGGAATTTCAGAGTACCTCTGTCACTTATCACATTTTCTAACATAGGCTTGCGCATCCTCCCTTAGGTTCGGCCAATAATAACCTAGCAGGATGATTTTATCGGCTAAGGTTCTGGCCCCCAGGTGTCCGCCGCAAACGCCTTCATGGACTTCAGCCAAGAGATTCTCAATTTCCTTAGGATAAACACACTTCAGCAGGGGCTTAGTGAAGGATCGTCTGTAGAGGACTTCATTCATCACAACGAACCTTGGTGAACTCTTCTTGATAAGTTTAGCTTGTGTTTTATCTTCCGGGAGTTGGCTTTTCTCGATGTAGTCCATGTAGTCATCTATCCAACACCTCTCCTCTCCATCTAGGAGCATTACTTGTAGTCTCTCATATGCGGGTTCTTCAGCAAAAACTACGTATGGATTGGATTTGGACTCAGACACATCCATAGTCGCTAGTATAGATAGAACATCTGCAATTTGGTTGTCTTCCCTACCTATCTGATTGATCTCGAAATATTACAGCTTCTTCGTCATATCTAGGACCAGGTCTCTATACTTGGTAAGTATGGGATTCTGGGTGTTATATTCTCCCTTTACTTGCTTGACAACAAGTTGGGAGTCACAGAAAGCCGCAACTTTAGTTGCTACATAGAAGGAAGCCAACTCAATACCAAATATTAGAGCTTCGTATTCGGCTTGATTGTTGGAGGCAGGGAACTTGAATCTGATAATGTCCTGGATGGTGTGCTCTCCCTCAGGACTTGCTAGCATGACTTCAGCTCCGCTTCTCTCCTTTGTAGCTGAGCCATCAGTGTATAGGACCCAACGGTTGGATGGGAGTTCGATGGTTGACCCTTCTTCCTCCGGTGTGTTATGCTTACGGGAGGTGGGGACGTGTTCACCCATGAAGGCAATCTTGACCATGAAGTCAACCAGAGGTTGTGCCAGGAGGGTCTTCCTTGGTTGGTACGTGATATCAAACTCTGTAAGAGCGATAGACCAATTGAGGAGACGTCCGAAACTATCCAACTTATGTAGGATCTTCTTCAGGGGCTCATTCGTATACACGGTGATGGGATGCGCAAAAAAGTAGGCTCGTAGTTTCCTTGATGCAATTACTAGGGCGTACGCTACCTTTTCCGCATTGAAATATCTGCTCTCCACATCTGACAATGCCTTGGAGACATAGTAGACTGGTTTCTGGGTACCTTCATCATTTCGAAATAGCATCGCTGCTACTGCGTGATCTGTGGCGACTAGGAAGGCATAAAGCATCTCGCCAGTAATCGGAGTGCTTAACAAGGGAAGGGATCCCAAGTACTCCTTCAACTGGATGAATGCTTCTGTACATTCAGGCGTCCAGGAGAAGCTCTTGGCCCCTTTCAAGACCTTGAAGAAAGGCAGTGATTTTTCGACGGACTTGGCAATGAATCTCCCAAGAGCCGCTATTCTTCCATTCAATCTTTGAATCTCCTTGATGTTGGTAGGTTCCTTCATGTCAATTAAGGCTTTGATTTTTTCAGGTTTCGCCTCAATTCCCCTTTGTGATACCATGAAACCCAAGAATTTTCCAGCAGTCACCCCAAACACACATTTACTTGGATTCAGCTTCATGTTGTTGGCTCGAAGATTGTTTATAGTTTCTTCCAAGTCAGGGGCGTGAGTACCATCCTTGGTTTTTATCACCATGTCATCAATGTAGGCCTCCATGTTACGGCCTATTTGCTCCTCAAAAACTTCGTTGACCATGCGTTGGTAGGTTGCACCCGCATTTTTCAGTCCAAAGGGCATCATGATGTAACAATAGTTGCCTCCAGATGTTTGGAAGGCTGTCTTCTCAATGTCTTCCTCTGCCATTTTGATCTGATGATATCCTGAGTAGGCATCTAGGAAGCTGAGAGTTCGATGTCCGGCCATGGAATCTACCAACTTGTCAATTCTGGGGAGAGGATAACTATCCTTCGGGCAGGCCTTGTTTAGATCGGTGAAATCAATGCACATTCGCCACTTCCCATTTTTCTTTTTCACCATTACCACGTTGGCCAACCAACAGGGTATTTCACTTTCCTTATGATTCTGGCGCTTAATAATTTTTGCACCTCCTCCTTGATAGCTTCCTCCTTGTCATTGGCAAAGATCCTCCTGGTTTGCTTGATGATTTTAGCAGATGGATCAACTTCCAAGCGGTGGAGGGCTACTTCTTCTTTGATTCCTCGCATGTCCTTGACTTTTTAGGCAAAAACATCAAGATTATTTTTCAGGAGGGTGACGATTTCTTCCCTTTCCTCCTGGGAGAGCTGGCCCCCGAGTTTGATTTTTTGTTCAGAATAGTCGGGATTGATGATTATTTCTTCTAGTTCATCTACGGGTTCCATTTTTGGACCGTCTCGGAACTCTAGAGATTCGATGATTATCTCTCTAAGTCTTCTACCCTCATTGCCATTTACGTCGAGGCCTTCCTCTTCCATCAGTTCGTCAACATCGGGCAGATCGACTGTCCTTAAGTCAGGGTTGGCCACCGAGTTCTGGCCGCTGACGAGAACAAGATCTGTCTCCGGGACTGACGGAACTATGTCATGGTCTTCCCCACGGTCATCCTCAATTTCTAGAACCATGGGTTCCTCTTTGGGTACTTCGATGATCAAACTTATACTAGAACTGGCGTGGGTAGTTTTATGGACTTAGAGATTTTCATGTTATCCTCCGGTGTATCTATCTCCATCTATTGGGATACTTTTCTGGTCCTGACAACATGCTCCAAGAAGTCCTTGGCGGTCGCCCTCACGCATTCGATTCCAGCACGAGTAGGAAATTTGACTCGTTGGTGAGGAAGGGAGGCGACCAACCCAAGTTTCGCTTGACTTGGAATACCTAAGATTGCGTGGTAGTCACTAGTCAGATCCATAACCACGAAAGTGATTGTGGCCTTGGTTTCGAATGGATATTCGCCAACTTCCAGCAGCAGATCAATGGTTCCCTTGGCACTAACTTTGTGGTTGCCGGTTGGTGAATCCTTCAAGTCTACTATGGTATGGTTCCAGGATGCTATCTTTCAAGCCCATCATCTGGAAAGCGAAGTAATAAATAATGTCTAGAGAGGCCCACATGTCAATGAGGAGTTTCTCGGATTCACATTTGTCAATTCTTCCCTTTATCACCAAGGGTTGCTCAAGGGCTGCACGGCTTTCATCCAACTCGTTCGGGGAAAAACTGATGACCTCTTCTGCCTTGTGAACCCAGGCAGGGACATGGTAGACTTTGCTTAGTTCATGAATTTGGTCTCTCAGTTTTCTGGTGGAGATTGTCTCTTCTCTAATCACATGCAATTTGGCCCTAGGAGGCCTCTGCTTCATGTCATCGTCCTTATCATCATCTTCACTCTCATCCTCTTTCCATTTTTGCTTGACATCTTTCTTCATGACATAGAAATCGAGTTTGCCTTCGTCAATCCACCTTTGGCCATTCGTTTGAGGGCAATGCACTTTTCGGTGTTGTGACCATGGTCCTTGTGGAAATCACAGTATTTGGAAGGGTCACGAGGCAACTTTGGTTTATCATTAAGTGGACGAGGGGGTGGAAGGTTCACCAACTACATGATTTATGTGATAGGTTTGGTGAGAGGGGTGAATATTTCAGCCTTTTCAGAACCCCTTGTTCTATTCTTTTCCTTTGTATCCATTTCCATTGGAAGCATGGTGAGTTCCAGCTGCTTCCGTTTCTGTTTTATCAGACCTCTTCTTGCTCTTCTCCTCCTCCATGGCTATCGCATAAGCCACGTTGTATAAGTCAGACTTGGACTTTGGTTCTCTGGCAGAGAGTTCATAGATGAGCTATCTGAATCACAATCCTAAATTAAAACAGACAATTACTTCCCTGTCAGTGAGGCTTTCCTCCACTTGATCCGCCATGGCTCGGAATCTGTTGTAGTAGCTTAGTGTTGTCTCACTCTTTCCTTGCTCGATGTTGGCAAGGTCAGTCAACCTTTTCTTCCTTCTCCCTGCCGTGGAAAAGTGATCTAGGAACATCCTCCTCATGCTCCTCCAGCTGTCAATGCTTCCCTTTTTGAGCTCACGGAACCAGGTCAAGGCCGTTCCGGAGAAGTTACTTGCAAAAGCTTTACAGAGAACGTCGTCTTCTTTGGTGAGGAGGGCCATAGTAGATTCAAAACTCTGCACATGGTCCCGTGCGTCAGTGGTTCCCGCATATTTGTCAAGACTCGGGACCTTGAAGGCAGGGTTAGGTGGTACATCATTTATTTTCTGGGAGAAGGGACGAGTTGCACTAGTGTCATCTTCTTCATCGTCCTTCTTCCCTATCTCCATATCGTCAATTCTCTTTTTCAAGAGTAACAGCTCTCTAGCATCAATCCCATTTTCAGAGCTAAGATGGGAACTTCGGTGGGAACTGAGGTGGGACCTTTCTCTTGGGTGACCATTCACCCTACTGTGCTCCTCGTCATCACGGTGGTTCTCTCCTCATCTTGAGGGTGACTTGTCCTTCCTCGGCTCCATTTCTTGGTGGCCGAGGATCATTCTATACGGACGAGGACTCCTCGGCCTTGTATGATTTCTGGGACGAGGTGAGTTATGGCGAGGATGATTGATGCGCCGAGGAGAGTGGTTACGACGAGGAGGGGAGAAACGCCTAGCCTGACTGAGCCCTGCTCGCAAGTCGGCTGAGTTGACCTTCTGCTCCCTCGAATTCAAGTGGCTTCTCAGATCCACCACATTCCTCTCGTTTTCATGATTGTTCGATCGAGGATGAGGAGGAGCCTCTCAGAGGTTTTGCTTAGGTGGTACAGCAGGCTCACGGGGAGGGGGATCTTGGCCACGAGGAGGGCTCCTATGACTACCTCTCCTATCACCCTGAGTTTCCCTTCCACGAGAGTTTCCTGATCTCGAAGGCCTAATGAACTCGGCCATTGAATTCTCGGGATCCAATTGCAACAAAGCATTTTGAGTTTCATAGATTCGCTGCAAAGTCTCCATTTGCTGGTGCAAGAGTGTACGTTGGTCAATAGGCTGGGTGTTCTCAGCTCGTCCTGCATCAGCATTCCTCGTCGTTTGCTTGCTCGTTGCTTCGCCTTCCTCATGGACGACAATGAGGAGGGTTGTTAACAGCCACCTCGGTAGCTGGCTGAGACCGAGATCGGAGAGTCATGCCGAGGGAAGGTGGACCTTCAATTTGAGGTGGAGGATGAAGCACTCCGTCGGTGAGAGGGATGTCCTCGACGCTAGCTCGCTGCTTCTCGTTAGTAACACTTACTGTATTCACGTCTTCCATTGGGATTCAAGAATTGTGGTTCAAACAAAAGTTCTTAACAAAATCAAAAAGAATTTCTAACAGCCCCAATTTCCAAGGAAACAGGTTTTTCCAGAAACAAATTTTTCCCTCCGGCCAAATAAATAATTTTTCGGCCAAAATAACAATTTTCGGGCCGAAACAAACTTTCGCAAACACAGAAATTTCCAGGAGAACGTGATATGCAGGCGAAACTGAAATTTTAGTCCAAGCAAAGATCGGTTTTAACACGGAATAGCATTTTTTCGGGTCAAAATAAGAAATTTCCAGTTGAAAATACGGTTCAGGCGAACGGTATTCAGGCTTATTCAATGGGCGTTTGAATCGTTTCCTTGCAATGGAATCAAACTGATGCAGCCAAAAAGATCGAATCAGCCCAAATCCAGTGGTCGGTTGTACTCCGACGATTGAATAGCCTGAAATAGACGAACAAACACGTAAACTAAGTCGGGGCTTCTCCGGCGAAGGCCCTCCGACGTGAGAGTAAGTATTTGTTTAGAGAGAGAGAAATCAATTTGACAAAGTTTAGGGTCAAAGAGATAACGTACCAAATAATGTGAATTATGGCTTGTATTTATAGGCTTAGCAATGTAGAATCCATGTTGAATTGTATTGCTAAGAGATAAGATATGAATCCTAAGAGGATTATATCTGTTGAGGAGTCCTTGTTGGACCTGAATTTGTATAGGAGGTGGTTACAATCCTAATGAGATTATAACTGATGAATATCCTTATTTGAATAGGACTGTTCAAACTGCTGCCCGATAGCCGAGATGGCTCCTTCCTCGTCATACGTAACCTGGCCGGCTTACGATGAGCCGGGGAAGGAATAAGAGATAGCCGGAGAGCTAGTCATGAAGATTGGATCGCCGAGGAGGCCTCCTCGTCGTCAAGGGAGATCATCTCGGCCTTGGAGGGAGTTTTCCTCGGCACTTAAGTTGGGCCTTGTTCCTTTCTCCTGTATAGGCCTTGGTCGGCCTAGGGAATGCCAAGGTGATTAAATACGAGCCTCGTAGTTGAGACTTGTTGGATTATGTTTAGGGCCCAATCCACTTGGGCCTTGCCCGGACAAGCCCACGTTCGTATCTCGGTTTATACTGTTCAACCCTAAACCCTAAATTACAAGAACAGCTCATATAAACCTTGAAAAAAATGGAAATTTAGAGAAGGGAACGAAAACTTGCAGATCAATTTTGAAGAATCAAATGAATGCAATGGTTTTGAAAATAGGTTGGTCTCTTCCTTCCTTAGCTTTATTCGTCTCCTTCCTCTGCTCTCTTCTTCCCTCAGTTATTTTTTCTTTCCTTTTGTTCCGTTAAGCTGAACCTTAAGATGCTTATTTCGCTTGAACTCGTTAAATGGAATAGCGAGTCCCTTAATGATGTTAATTATTTTTAATTCCCGAAATAATTAGTGAAAAATCGAAGAAAACAAAACTCGATACTTGATGTAACGAGTTTCAGCGGTTAAAAATTGAACTCGACATATGAATTAGCGAGTTTCAAAAAAATGGATATTTTGGTAAATAGTTTGGAATGGTTGTTATTTTGGAATATACTCCTTCTGTCCCAGACTAAGAGTCCTACTTTCTCTTTTGATCCGTCCCAGACCAAGAGTCCCATTCCATAAATGGAAATATGTGAACAGTGTTTCGGACATTTATACCCTCATAATGTTTATATATTTACAAAAAAATCATTCATTATACCCTTATAATTTTAACATATTTACAAAAAAAAATACTCATTAACTTACTATTCCTCTCACTCATTCTCTCTCCTACAAAAAAAAATCATTCATTAACTTACTATTTCTCCCACTCATTCTCTCTCCTATTAAATATTTTTAACTTTTATATTCTCTCTCCTCTAATTTTCTACCCATTTTCAATTTTTTATTCATTTTTTTTTAAATTTTCTTAAAAATCGTGAAATACTCATCTATCTAGGACCCTTGATCTGGGACGGAGGAAGTATTTTTTTTAAAAGGGAATATTTTGAGAAAAAAATCCTTACTGCTCACTCCCTCCCTTTTTTTTTTCTCACTCCCTGCTTGCTGTCCATTTCAAATTGCAAAAATTGTCACTATTAATATCTTAACTAGCAGTACTCCCGTGCGATGCACGACAAAATCATGTTTTGTATTTAACAATTAAAATTTAATATATAAAAGATTATTTTTCTTCACTTATTTTCCTTGCAACATTTTCTCAATCAAAATATTTTTTTTTTTAAAATTATATTAAGAAATAATGACAATAAACTATACATAAAATATTCAATTTAAGATTTTTTTTCTTAAATAATTCCATTTTAAAATTATAAATCCCAAAGTAACTCAGATTTGAAACTATTTTTCAAAATGATCAACTTTTTAAAACTTTAGAAACTCGCACACCGTGTAGTGAGTTTAGTTAAATTAGGGTTTAGGGAATTGACTAATTAACTGTAATCAACATGTGACTGATTTAATGTCATTACCGATTTATATGCTCAAACATTATTATTTATGGGTTGCAACAATGATCGGCAATAATGTTTATCAATTGCAGTACATCGGCTGCAGTATGTAACAACTACACAACCATATCAGTTGCACTCCTATATCAGCTACGATATATGATTGCAACCGATATTAAAAAAGGTCATGTGGGCAACCGATGGAGACTTTCATAAAACTGGGCCCAATAAGAAAATATTTTTAAAATAGTCTTAAACTCTTACCGATATGTTTATAAAATAGGTAAAGTTAATATTGTGACCGATAAGAGTGAACCGGTTGAGGAGGAGTCAACCGTTAAAGATGTGATAATGCTCCTAGTTTGAATGCATCTGTTGAAGAGATAGCTCTTCAACATGTGACCGGTCAACCGTTAAAGATATTGAAATTATTTTAGAAAAAAAATCATTTTTCTATTGTTAGACCCACATCGGTAGACCCACAGTTGATCAGTTGAGGATAATTTTTCAGCCTCTCAGTTTGTTTGGGAAAGATTTAAGGCTGAGGGAGCAGGTTAAGGGTGAGTGGGAACGGTTGTAGTTGTAGATAGAGCAGATGGTATGGAAACTTTAGGATCTATCGATGCACTACTTGAAGCTTTTCTATTAATTATTAAAAATTAATTTTATTTTTTATAAATAAATTTTATGTGACTAATAAAATTAAAATTAATTTCATTATATTAAAATATATATTTTTAAACCCTTTATACTTTATAAATGGACTCAATATTAAATTTTTTGAATAAACTCTTAGAACTGATGACATATTTATAAGGAATCTATCAGTCAATGGCATACTTGTGATAATGCCCCAAGTCTCTAGGCTTTCAACTAACAAAAATGGAGCTATTCGGTTATGAAACTTTTCTGAAATCGATCAAGGACATCTTGCACTGTTGTTGGCCTTTAGCCGATGCTTTTTTGAGGAAGCCAAGGACTTATAATGTGCAAATCGGTCAACACAAAAACAAAAAGGTATAAATTGCTCATAAACAAAAACTTCAATTGGTAACGCAAATCGGTCAACCGGCTATAATTGTTCAATCGGTTTTACAATTCCAAACCGGCTAAACTATTTTTTTTATTAATACTTTATTTACTATGTTTCAAAAAAAAAATTTTAAAAAAATTAAATAAATTGTTTGATGTATCGAACTAAAATAAACTCAATAACCATATTACTCCTTCAAACTCATCATCCTATACCCCACCACTTTTATTTTATTTTATATTCTTTATTTTTATAATTAATAAATTATTATTATTATTATCATTATGATTTATAATTAAAAAAATAGTTCACACTTAATTAATTTTCATTAAAAAGATATTGAAAAATTAAAAGAAAAATTAACAACGGATAATTAAGAAATTTATATTTAAAAAGAGGATTTTTTTCTATGTCCAAATCAAATAAAAATAGTCTCTATTTATATAGGAAAAAAATTGGTGTAACCGGTTTCAACTGGTCAACCGGCTATAACTGCCGGTTAAACAAAAAAATTGTGAACCGGCTAAACAAAAAAAATTCTCAATCGGTCAACACAAAATGGTATAAATTGCTCTAAAACAAAAACTCCAATCTATCATAACAAATCGGTCAACCGGCTAATATTGTAATAATTAATTGGGATAAAGAAAGTAATGTTCATTTTTTTAGACAAAAAATATAGTATTATTTTTTTGGTTATTCATTTTGAGTCCAAAGTAATATTTATTTTTGAAATGAAGATTATAATTTTTTATAGAAGTATATTTTTTAAAATGTTTATTTGAGATGAAAAAAATAATATTTCTATTTAGTTTTCTTTATTAATAATTATTATTTTGTAATTTAAAGTGAGACGGAGTTTGTACATTTGGTTTGATTTGAAACGGTTGTGGCCTATTTTTGGATCGATTGTGGTGTGAAATTATATACAAGTATGACCGAGCTCAAATTACCAAAAGCAGGCCACATTACCAAGGATCGGTAATGTGGTGACCGATCTCATCACCCTCCATTTCTCCCCTTTCTTTTATTTACCATATTTTCTTGATTTCCCTTTAGTAATGGAGAAAACCAAACATAAAAAAGGTTTCTTCTCTCTCTCTCTCTCTCTCTCTCTCTCTCTCTCTCTCTCTCTCTCTCTCTCTCTCTCTCTCTCTCTCTCTCTCTTTCTTCTTTGTGGGTTTCCATCCAAGCTTCTTCTTGAATCTCATCCCAGTTTGGTTAAATTTATATTAATTTAAAGTGAGACAGAGTTTGTACCTTTGGTTTGGTTTGAATCGATTGTGGCCTATTTTTGGATCGATTGTAGTGTGAAATTATATAAAAGTATGACCGAGCTCAAATTTCCAAAAGCATGCCACATTACCAAGGATCGGTAATGTGGTGACCGGTCACCACATTATTTGTTAAAAACATAAAATTACTAAGGATCGATAAATCATTGAAATGGTGACTGGTCAAAAATAGCATGAACTTAACTGATCCTATTTTGATTTTCATTTTCAATGGTGACAACCTTTTTTGCCTACATTAAATGACTTCAATGATGTCATCCACTAATTATTGACCGGTCACCATGTCAATGATTTACCGATCCTTGTCACAACCAAATCTTGTGACGGTTAAACTCGCTACATGGTGTAGCCAGTTTTAACTTAAGAGAGTAATTACAAAAGTGCCACTCATATTTTGGCAAAAAAAATTGGCGCTTTAACTGTTCATTGGAAGACCTGGTATAGCGATGCACGGCAAAATCATGTTATTGTATTTAACAATTAAAATGTAATATATAAAAGATTATTTTTCTTCACTTGTTTTCCTTACAACATTTTCTCATTCAAAATATTTTTAAAAAAAAATTATATTAAGAAATAATGATAATAAACTAAACATGAAATATTCAATTTAAAGATCAATATTACAAAAAAATATTAAATAAAATTCAAATTTCAATAATTATGTATTACATTTATAAATTATGAAAAACATCCTTAAAAGACAAATTCAATATGGAGTCCATTTATAAAGGGTTTAAAAAGAAAATTTCTAAGTTTATTCAAAAATTTCAATATTGAGTCCATTTATAAAGGGCTTAAAAATATATATTTTAATATAATGAAATTAATTTTAATTTTATTAGGCACATAAAAATTATTCATAAAAAATGAAATTAATTTTTTAACAACTAATAGAAAAGCTTCAAACAGTAACCCAATCGATAAAGGCCAAATTTAATTTTATATATTAAATTTTAATTGTTAAATACAATAACATGATTTTGATGTGTAGTTTTTGATAAACAACAACAACTACAACTACAACAACCTGTCAGTCTATCATAAATACATCTCTCTTTACAATTTGGGTTCTTCTGTAATTATTCCAATTATAAGTGACCAAAATACAAAGAAGAAGGAAACTTGTCAAGACCTTTACCGATTGGGTTCTTCTGTAATTATTCCAATCATAAATACACCTCTCTCTACAATTTGGGTTCTTCCGTGCATGAGACAAAATATGAAATGAAAATCTCCTTTACCGATTTACCGATTTGGATCATGAATTTGGCCTTTACCGATTGGGTTACTGTTTATGCAATACTAATTAGGCCTTTACCGATTGGGTTACTGTTTATGCAATACTGGGACAAAATGAGACAAAATATGAAATGAAAATCTCCTTTACCGATTTGGATCAACAGATTGAATTTGGCCTTTACCGATTGGGTTACTGTTTTGCAATACTAATTTGGCCTTTACCGGTTGGGTTACTATTTATGCAATACTGGGACAAAAATGTAGTTTTGAAATTTGAAACTATTTTTCAAAATGACCCATTTTTTATAACTTGCTACACGGTATAGCGAGTTTAGTTTAATTATGTTTAAGTGTTTGAATTAATCAATTTAATTAACAAAGAAGAACTCGCTAATCCATGTAGCTAATTTAACTGGTCAGGATCGGTTGTGACAAAGATCGGTAAATCTAGGATCGGTAAATCATTGAAATGGTGACGGATCAATAATAAACTTGAAGTTAACTGATGATATTTTGGTTTCCATTTCCAATGGGGACAACTGATCCTATTTTGATTTACATTTCCAATGGTGACAACTGATCCTATTTTGGTTTCATTTCCTATTTTTGTTTCTATTTACCGATCCTTGACAACCTATTTTGATTTACCGATCATTTAATAATTATTAATAAAGAAAACTAAATATAAATTTATTTTTTGCTTATCTCAATGAATATTTTATAAAATAACATTACATTTTTTGGTGAGTAACTTATTATTGACCGGTCAACAAAAAATTAGTGCCTTAAATAACAAAGGCACTAACCGATCCATAAGTAAGGCATAACCGATCCAAATGAAGGCACTAACCTATCCAAATCATGGTATATATATGATACCAAGGCATGGAAGGGAATAAAATTAGTGCCTTAAAAAACAAAGCACTAACCGATCCAAAACTAAAACTAAGGCACAACCGACCCAAATGAAGGCACTAACCGATCCAAACCATGGTATATATACTTTCATTTATTTCTTTTTTTTCTATGTTTTTTATATAACATTTTGACATTTTGTAAAAAAAAAAACCACTAATAAAAAAATTCTAAAATATTATTTCCTAATCAATAAAAAATTAAAAAAAATTAAAAACCTAATTTTTTTTGGATCGGTCATCCACTTATTATTGACCGGTCACCATATCAATGATTTATCGATCCTTGATTTACCGATTCTTGTATCCGGTTAATTTCGCAACATGGTATCCCAAGTCACATGCTTTGGATGGGTCAACCAAGTCACATGCTTTGGATCGGTCAACCAATTTACTTGATTTGGATCGGTCAGGAGGCATGCTTTGAATCGGTCAACCAATTGAGTTGGTTTGCCAAAATTTTATATATATAGATTATATATAGAGATATATAGAGAGAGATAGCGATGTGGGATTAATTCCTTTTGTAACAAAACGTAAGGACATTTGTTGATTTAATCCCACATCGCTATCTCTCTCTATATATCTCTATACATTCTCTATATATATGAAAGGAATTAATGTCCTAATTCAAATTTGTCACAACTTAACAGAGTAATTACAAAAGTGCTACTCAAATTTTGACAAAATTTTTGACGCTTTGACTGTTCATTGGATGACTTGCTTTAATATATAGATAGATGCTGTAGTTGAAGGAGGCAAATTTTGTCTCAAAATATTTTTATTTTAGTTATTCCCTAAAAATCTTTATCAATGTTTATCAAATACTCCCTTCGTCTCCCTACAATTTTTTCAATTACTATTTGCACTAAAATTAAGAAAAAGTGTAGTTGAGTAGGTGTTGTGAGCATAAAAAGTGAGATATGAGAGAGAAAGTAGGATATAAAATAATAATTGAATTGTTGTTGTTAGTATAATATATGGGTCTTATTAATATAAAAGCAATAAAATATTCTCATTTTAAAAAATGTGTAGTTTGTAATAAAAAATCCAATAATAAAGAAATTGTGTAGTTTGTAGTGGAAAGTGGAGAGTATTCTCTTATTTATGGTTTGATATATTAAATGTACTCCCTCCGTTCCCGGAAAAGTGTCACCCTTTTAGGGGTGACACGCAAATTAAGAAAAAAAGTGGAAAGAAAAAATATTGTGAGTGTAATTTGAAAATAGGAGAGAGAATTAGTGGAGGAAATAGTGAATTTAAAAAGTGTTGTGAGTGTAATTTGAAAAGAGGAGAGAGAATTAGTGGAGGAAATAGTTAGTGGGAAATAGAATATTAATAAAACATTTCCTTTTTAGGAAATGTGACGCTTCAAACGGGATGCCATTTTGAATAAAAAGTGACGAAAATTCTGAGACGGAGGGAGTATTTCTTAATTTGTGTGAAATAGTCCAGGCAAGTATTTCGGGACAGAGAGTGTAGCACATCCTCTAGCCTCAGTATACGTTAAAAAAACAAATTTTTGGCCTTTATATAAGCAATACCATCAATTTTGATGCAAAATTTATTAAATGCGACTATATTTAATACGAGTACTCTTTTATCAAAACTACTCATAATTAATTGTTCATTTTTAAGGAAAAGTGCACATGTATTACACATTTAATGTCAAGTTATATTACTAGTATTTTTCGTACAATTTTGTTATAAAATCATGAAAATTAAATTGCTTCAAAAAATATATAAATGGGAATAAAATTTAAAAAATACTTCATATTCCGGCTGCATACTTTGTAATAAGGGTCACTTTCTTCGTCACATAATAAATATTCAAATTTAAACTTAATCAATTGATCGAGCCAAAATTATATTCGGGTCAATCTAGTCGTAATCAATGGATCGTGAACGGTATAAACCGAGATATGAACATGGGTTTGCTCAAGCTGGGCCTAATTGAATTGGGCCATGAATATTATCTAAATAACCAAGTATCAGGGCCGAGTAAGGTCTTTCTTGTATGACGAGGAACGTTTATCTCGGCCTTAGGTCAATATGCTCGGGCCGTCATGCCGCAAGTGACGAGGAAAGAAAAGTTCTTACCTCGGCATTTCATCACCATGACGAGGAAACAAAATCATTTACCCCGGCACATCTTCGTGTCGGCCAATCTCCAAATGACGAGGAAGCAGAATCATTTACCTCGGTCTATTCGCCAAAGTCGAGGTAGAACATTCATGTTCCTCGGCGTTCCGGCTAGCAGAATATACAGTCCTTATACAACAAGGATTACACATTCATGATTCAATCAGGATTGTAATCAACTACACCACTTCAAGTCAAACAAGGACTCTTTAACAGATATAATTCTCTTAGGATTACATCTTATTATCTCTTACAAGTTTACTTCAACATGGATTCTATCAATCCATCCCTATAAATACAAGCCCTACGGCTCATTATTTGGTACGTTACTTTTTACATTGGGAAAACTCTGTCCATTTGTTTTCTCATATACAAACCGTGAACTTACTCTCACGCCGGAGGGCCTTTAGCCGGATCCGCCCGGCTTAGTTTACGTGTTTTCTCTTATTTTCGAGCCTTGCAATCACCGGAGCAATCATCGCTTGGATTTGGGCTGATTTGACGATTTTGGCATCATCAATTGGTTCCATTGCCGGGAAATCGATTCAAACACCCTTTGTTTGGCACGGAAAACGCTCGCTAAAAGCCAATTTTCTTGCCCGAATCTTTCTCTCGTGAACGGAATTTTTGGATCGTTGAGACTCTGTTCTTGAAACACTTTGGATTTGCGAATTTCAAACCGGATATTGCCCAGATTCCGTTTGGAGGCGTTTTTTAGCGTTAAAATTCCATCCCAATTTTGGCTTGAATTTTTTGTGTTGGAAAAATTGCAATTGGCTGTTTGTTTTTGGTCAAATTTTGCCCTAATTTTGGCCAGAAACTTGGATCTATTGGAAATTGTGATTTTGGGATATTCGCTTAAATTGGTAATTTGTTGATTTATTTGCTATGGACGGACAATTTGCAAGTGTAACTGCTGAGGAGGATCAAACCCAAGTGAACGGGGCGAACACTGGAGCCGAGGAACTGCCTCCTCCTCCTCCTTTACCTCAGCCAGATGCCCTTCCTCCCCTCTCCATGACCCTTCGTTCCAAGGGTCAAGTGAATGCCGAGGGAGAAGGTGTTGAGCTTCCTCGTCCTACTCGTACCCGCGGAAAGCAAGTAGGAAGGAAGAAAACAAAGAATGCCGACGCCGGTCAAGCAGGAGGAAGTCAACCCATTGACCGACGCTCTTTGTTACATAGGCAAATGGAAACTTTACAAAGAATGTATGAAACACAGGCTGCTCTCTTGCAATTAGACCCAGAGCATTCCATGGCTGAATTTATTAGGCCATCTGTGGGCAACCCCCTCGAAAAGGGACATGATGAGCAACAACCTCCTCCCCTCAAGACCGGGGACCTACCAAGGCAAGCCCCCCGAGATTCTCCTCATCCTCGGCACAACAGTAAGCAGAGGGCTCCAGTGGTCGACTTGAGAAGCCACTTAACTCCTAGGGAAGAGGAAGCAAATTCCAGGGACCTAAGAACGAGACTCAGCTTGAACAGACGCCTATCCCCTGCTTGTCTTGTCATGGCACCTAGGCATCCCACGCCACCTCGATCTCGTCGACCAAATTCTCCTCGACCTCGTCGACCGGATTCTCCTCGTCCTCGGCATCGAGAATTTGCAAGACCGAGGACACCAGAGCCGTACAGAATGATACTTGGCGGTCAAGACCTGGAATTAAGGCGTGACAAAGCTCCTTCCAAACGGGACAGCCACCGACATGACGCGGAGCACAGTAGGGTGAATGATCGCCCCAAGGACAAATCCGTCAGAAGCTCCCAACGAAGCACCCGCTCAAGCAGTGACAAGGGAGTGGAAACCAAGCAATGGGAGCTGTTGAAGCAAAGACTGGATGACATGGAGAGGGGAAAGAAGTTTAATGACGATGATTATGACTGGGCAACACGTCCATTCTCTTTGAGGATAACTGCAGCTCCACCTAATCCCCACCTCAAGCTCCCTAATTTCGAAAAATACAATGGCACTACGGATGCAAAAGACCACGTGCAAAGTTTTGAACAAACTATGAATCTCCTCACCACCGCCGATGACTCGCTTCTGTAAAGCTTTCGCGAGCACCTTCTCCTAACACTTTGACTGGTTCCGTGAGCTTAAAAGAGGTAGCATCGATTCTTTGGAGAGGCATGAGGAGAATGTTCTTGGACCACTTTGCTATCGGGCCGGTAAGAGGAAGATAAGACGGGCCGACTTGGCCAACATTGAGCAGGAAAGGGAGAGACCACCTCGCCTATTATAATCGGTTCGAAAATGGCGGACCAGGTTGAAGAAAGCCTCACCGATAGGGAAGTTATTGTTTGTTTCAATTCCGCCTAAAATCTGGTCCCCTCGTTTATGAACTCTCACCAGTGGAACCTCAAACGAAGTCCGAGCTATACAAGGTAGCTTATGCCATTTCCATGGCCGAGGACAAAACAAAGAAGAGGAGAGCCGACAAGACAAACAGAGGCGACAGCAATCGCCGTAATAGTAATGGAAACGCAAGGGTGCCAAAGGGAAAAACAAAACAAGGAGTACCTGAGAAGCTTGAGTTCACTCCTCTTACTAAGCCCATCTCTCGAAATCATGCTGGTCAACCTTCCTCCACCTCAACCAATGACCGACAAGCCAAAATTCCTCGTAACATGAACAAATACCGTGATTTTCACAAAGACAACGGGCACACCACTGATGGCTGTTGGGCCCTCAAGAAAATAATCCAGAAATGGGTCGACGAAGGAAAGTTAGATCGTTATGTTATGAAAAAAGATAACAAGCGGAAGCGGAAGGAAGAGGAAAGTGAAGATGATGACAAAAGCGAGGATGAAGACCGCAGCCTCCTCGGGCCAAGTTGCATGTGATACGGAAGAGGTAACTTCTACCGTAAAACTAAGGGACCGATCCACGAGCTGAGCAAAGTGTACCATGTTCCTGCTTGGATCCATAAAGCGGAAGAGGTCATTAGTTTCTCTCCTAATGAGTTAGCTGGAAGCCGAGCAGCTCATGAACAACCCTTGGTGATAAAGGGCCGAATAGACAACGTTGAATCCGAAAGACTTCTTGTTGACACGGGGCCTCCCGTGACATCCTATATTAATCAGCCTTCCAACGGATGGGCTTGAAAGACACCATGTTGGAACCCTACCATGGAAGGCTAGAAGGATTCACCAATCACAAAGTTGGAGCCAAGGGAACCGGAGCTAGAACTTGAAGTCGGTGATCATCCCTTCCTAGCCAAAGCCACACAATTTTGTAGTCATGGATTTGACTCGTGATTACCATGCGATCATAGGCATTCCAAGTCAAGCCAAACTTGGGCTGGTGGCCTCACTTCCCCACCAACGAGTTAAATTCCCCACTCGGGCAGGGATTGGATGTGTGAGGGCCACCCCCAAGGACTTCTTGGAACATGTCGTGAAGAGCAGAAAGAAATCCAAAAGTGTGGAGATAGATACCCCGAGGAAAACATTAAGATCTCCAAGTCTCGTAAAACCACCGAAACTAGCTCCGTAATGAGCTATATTCGTGAAGTGCTTGCGGAGCAGGACGAACCTATGGTCCAAGAAATTGCAGATGACCAAGGCATAGTCCTATATGTACCTGTGGAAGATCCTATGGTCCAAGAAATTGCAGATGACCTAGGCATAGTTCAGCCCGTATCACAAGAAGACCCTGTTCTCTTCAACGGCCGTAACTCGGGGGCCAAACACGACCTAGGGAAGGTCAGTCTCCCAGATGTTGATAAACTTATGGAGGAGGAGGGCCTCAACGTGAATGACAATGAAGGGAGAAGAATTAGAGAGATCATTATCGAGTCTCTAGAATTCCGTGACGGTCCTGAAATGAAGCCTGTTGATGGAACCGGAAGAGGTAGTCATCAATCCCGACTATCCCGAACAAAAAATCAAGCTCGGGCGCCAATTATCTCCGAAGAGAAAGAAAAATCATCTCCCTCTTGAAAAGCGCCTCGACGTCTTTGCTTGGAGAGTCGAAGATATGAGGGGGATCAATGAAGAAGTAGCCCTCCACCGCCCGGAAGTTGATCCTTTGGCAAAGACTATCTCCGGACAAGGAGAAATTTTGCAAGGGACAAGGAGGAAGCTATAAAAGAAGAAGTGCGAAATTACTTAGTGCCGGAATAATTCGTGAAGTTAAGTACCCCGTTTGGTTGGCCAATGTAGTTATGGTGAAGAAGCAAAATGGGAAATGGCATATGTGCATAGACTTTCGATCTAAACAAAGCCGCCCCAAGGACACTATCCTCTTCCTAGAATTGACAAGTTGGTTGATTCCATTCTTGGACATCAAACTCTCAGCCTTCCTAGATGCCTATTCGTGCTATCATCGATAAAAATGGCGGAAGAGGACATTGAGAAGACGGCCTTCCAAACACCTGGGGTAATTGCGTTACATCATGATGCCTTTTGGGCTCAAGAACGCGGGTGCTACATACCAAACAATGGTGAATCGAGTTTTTGCAAGCCAAATAGGTCGCAACATGGAAGCTTATATTGATGACATGGTCATAAAGACCAAGGAAGGCAGTCACGTTCCCGACCTGCAAGAGACAATTCACAACCTCCGAGCTAATAACATGAAGCTAAATCCGAGCAAGTGCGTGTTTGGAGTAACAGCCGGAAAGTTCCTAGGCTTCATGGTATCTCAAAGGGGGATTGAAGCAAACCCCGAAAAAATCAAGGCGCTTGTTGACATGAAGGAACCTACCACCATCAAGGAGGTTCAAAGACTTAATGGAAGAATCGCAGCCCTTGGAAGATTCATCGCCAAATCCGCCGAAAAGTCACTGCCTTTCTTCAAGGTATTGAAGGGTACCAAGGGCTTCTCCTGGACTCCTGAATGCTCCGAAGCATTCCTCCGGTTGAAGGAGTACTTGGGTTCCCCTCCCTTGCTTAGTAGTCCGACTACCGGTGAGATGCTGTATGTCTTCCTAGCTGCCACTAATCATGCTGTCCCAGCTGTCCTAGTTCGAAACGATGAAGGAATTTAAAAGCCTGTCTACTATGTCTCTAAGGCACTGTCCGACGTGGAAAGCAGATACTTCAATGTGGAGAAGATAGCGTACGCACTAGTCATTGCATCGAGGAAACTACGTGCCTATTTTTCTGCACATCCTATCACCGTGTACACAAATGAACCGTTGAAGAAGATACTACATAAGTTGGACGGCTTAGGGCGTCTCCTTAACTGGTCCATCGCTCTCACTGAGTTTGATATCACTTACCAACTAAGGAAGACCCTCCTGGCACAGCCTTTGGTTGACTTCATGGTCGAGACTGCCTTTATGGGTGAGCATCTCCCCACCTCTAGGAAGCAAAACGCACCAGAGGATAAAGACTCTCCCATTGAACTCCCATCCAACCGCTGATCCTGTATACGGACGGATCAGCCACCAAGGAAAGAAGCGGAGCTGGAATTGTACTAGCAAGCCCGGAAGGAGAATATACTACGCAAGACGCCATCCGTTTCAAGTTCCCTGCCTCCAATAATCAAGCGGAATATGAAGCTCTAATATTTGGCATTGAATTAGCCTCCTTCTATGGAGCAACTAGGGTGGCGGCCTTCTGCGACTCCCAACTCGTTGTCAAACAAGTAAGGGGAGAGTATAATGCCCAAGACCCCACCCTTGCCAAGTATAGAGACCTGGTCCTAGATATGACGAAGAAGAT
Organism: Adenophora triphylla var. japonica; assembly: GCA_022495995.1. Classification (NCBI taxonomy): domain Eukaryota; kingdom Viridiplantae; phylum Streptophyta; class Magnoliopsida; order Asterales; family Campanulaceae; genus Adenophora; species Adenophora triphylla. The sequence continues at coordinate 771,230 of JAFEMH010000066.1, forward strand.
GGAATTTTTCGAGCTCAAACAAATTGGCAGGGAGGATAACCAAGTCGCAGACGTTCTTTCCAAACTGGCTACCATGGATGTGTCGAAGACCAGTCCATATGTGGTTTATGCCGAGGAACCTGCGTACGAAAGATTACAAGTCATGCTCTTAGATGGAGAAGATAGATGCTGGATCGATGACTACATTGAATACATTGAGAAGGAAAAACTACCAGAAGATGAAGCTCGAGCCAAGCTTATCAAAAAGAGGTCCCCAAGGTTCGTGGTGATGAATGGAGTCCTCTACCGAAGATCTTTCACAAAGCCCTTGCTAAGGTGTGTCTATCCCAAGGAAATTGAGAACCTCTTGGCAGAGGTACATGAAGGTGTTTGCGGCGGACACCCGGGGGCCAGAACCTTAGCTGACAAAATCATATCGCTAGGGTACTATTGGCCAAACCTGAGGGAAGACGCGCACGCCTATGTTCGAAAATGTGACAAGTGCCAAAGATTCTCTGACATTCCTAGACTACCGGCAATTGAGCAAACACTTGTAATACCTACGTGGCCGTTTGATATGTGGGGGATCGACATCATCGGACCCTTCCCTCCCGCCCGTGGTAATTGCAAGTACGTGATAGTAGCTGTTGATTACTTCTCCAAGTGGATAGAAGCCAAGGCATTAGCCAAGATAACGGAAGAGAACGCGATCAACTTTGTCCATGACAACATCTGGTGCAGATTCGGCCTTCCACATACAATTGTCTCTGATCATGGACTGCAATTCTCCACAGCATTCACTACAGAGTTGGGAAGAGTAAAAGTCCGCCATGCAAAATCTTCAGTTAGCAGACCACAAGGCAATGGCCAAGCAGAAGAAACAAACCGGTCCTAACCGCCCTTACCAAGAACCCCGAGGGACGCGAGGGTAGATGGTTGGACGAACTTCCCTAGCCTTATGGGGCTCGCACAACCACCCGGGGCCAACCGGGGAAACCCCATTCGCACTAACCTTCGGTTCCGAGGCTATGGCACCAGCGGAGATGGCCATCCCTACGGTGAGAAATTCCCATTACGATGAGCAAGTCAACAAGGTCAATAGGCTCCTAGACCTGGACCTGATAGATGAGAAACGACTAGCTGCACAGATGAGGATGGTGAATTACAAACAAAGGACCAAGGCGTATCACGATAAGAGGGTCATCAGAAGAGTATTCCAAGTAGGCGATTGGGTACTCAGAAAAATTGAAGCTACTGGTCGGAAGGCAGAACAGAACAAGCTCTCCCCAAATTGGGAAGGTCCTTATATCATCACTCAAGTCATTCGAGAAGGGACCTACAGATTGAAGACCAAGTGTGATGATGTGCCCGCCTAAAAAATTTATTTCCGAAAGGGTTTTGCTTTGAAATTTTTGTTTCTTTGAAAACCAATCGAAAAAGAACGGAGTCGCCACGCCATTTTTATTTTAAGGGCCAAAACTTTGAAAAATGCCCGAGATCATAAATTTGGGTTCGGAGGTCATGCTACACGCCGGGAAGGACGTTAGTGTGCACCCGGAATGCCTCGTAAAACGAGTCTTTCAAGCTGAAAATCATTTGTGTGTGTGTGTGTGTGTTTTGGCCAAAATAATTTGAAACTCAGAAAAGTAAAAATTGGGATATCTTTTTAAGACTTTAAACTGATCCCATGATTTTTTGGAAGATTTTTGGATTTATATTTGGTACTCAAAAGACCTTTTGAAGTTGAGAGTCACTTCTGCCAGAATGAAAAAGGCAGTGGACCTTTGATTTTGAAATGGATTCAAGGGTCTTAAAACTCCATAATATGGATAAACTCAGAGAATGAAAGTTGTTCCAGACACCTTAAATAAGATTTGTGCGAAGGAATTTTCCATTTTGGAGAAGATTTGAGGGGTCAAAACCTTCTGGAAATCTCAGATATGCAATCTAGATTTCCAGAAGCTGATGAACTAGCCTCTAAAAGAAAATTTGAAAAAAGAGAGTTTTACTCACCCAAAAAATAAAGTAAAAATATTTCTGGAAAGCTCTGGATGTTGGCTACAAAAAGTGTTTTGTAGTCAACACCAAATTCCAAGTTTATCTGTGTCCAAAAATTAAGACAATGGACTGGGATCTTGGAAAATTGCTACTGGACAGCAACTTCTCAAGAAAGAAAATATGATTTTAAGGGGGGTTTTGCATCCATGCTTGTCCCCATTTCCCTAGGTTTTGGTTAGTGATCACTTGACATTTTAGTGGTGAATCAACTATACCAAACCATCCTTGGGGTACATTAGGACTAAGCACTTCATTTGCTTGGGAAGGGGATTTTTATCCTTTGAAAATCAAGATTTGGTGCTTGAAAATGATTTTAGGGTTTTGAAAATGTGTTTTCTTTGCAAGAAAGTAAGAACACTTTGAAAATGATGTAGATCCTTGTAGAAGATCATCCATGGAGATGAACTTCCATGGTGATCTTCTTGGATCTTAAGACAAGAAGATGAATGAACTACATTTTGTAGTTTGAAGATGTTTGCATGGATGAGAGATTTAGGGTAAGAAGAGGGAGGTTATACCTATCTTCTTTGTGCTTTGTGTTTGAAGGCTTGAATGCAAGAGTGTTTGGGTTTGATTTGAGTGAGTGAAAGTTGGGAAGATTCAAGAGAAAAAGGTGACAATTCTTATAGAATTCTCACTGTTTTCTCGAGTATATTCGCCAAATACTGTGAATTATGCTCTTGTTCCTCTTCATTTTTGTGACTGGAGGGCTCAATTTATAGCCCTCTGAATTTTACAAAGATGTCCGCGCGAATGGGATCAGTCGCGTGCACTGTTCATTAAATGCTGCTTCAGGCTTTGGACACAAGGAATAATCTTTTTTAAAATTCAAATTAAACAGCCAGATTATGTTCCAGCCATTTCTATTTTTGGTTTTTGACCATTTCATTCACTTTTTTGATTCTTTTCCTTGGTTTATCCTTAAATAACAATGCCCATTTTGCCCTCACTTTGTTAGAAATGTTAGGAATTGTTAGAAATGTTATAACTTTCGTTAATTTTCTAACGAAAATTCTAACAAGCTCAAATTGGAGCACTTACACCAAGGAGGGGAAGGACCTCAAGCATCCCTGGCACTCCGACAACCTTAGAAAATATTATCACTAGTCTAGTTTATTTTATAGTAGATTAGTTTCTTATTTCCTGTCTTTTAGTTTTGATTAGTTGATAGGATTGCAGTTCGATGTAATCACATTTCAGTTTTATGAAAGCAGTCTCTTCCAGCATGCAAAGCAACTATCAACTCTTCATACAGACACCAGAAGATGAGGACTGTATCCCCGACTCTTCTATACAACACATCCTGTCAAGGGTCCACCTTGATTAAGGATACCAACAGCCAAGACCAAGGGTCCCCCTTGGCCTGATGGCTTACAACACATCCTGTCAAGGGTCCACCTTGATTAAGGATACCAACAGCCAAGACCAAGGGACCCCCTTAGCCTGATGGCTTACAACACATCCTGTCAAGGGTCCACCTTGATTAAGGATACCAACAGCCAAGACCAAGGGTCCTCCTTGGCCTGATGGCTTACAACACATCCTGTCAAGGGTCCACCTTGATTAAGGATACCAATGCCAAGACCAAGGGTCCCCTTGGCCTCGATGGCTTACAACACATCCTGTCAAGGGTCCACCTTGATTAAGGATACCAACAGCAAGACCAAGGGTCCTCCTCGCCCGATGGCTTACAACACATCCCGTCAAGGGTCCACCTTGATTAAGGATACCAACACCAAGACCAAGGGTCCCCCTCGCCTGATGGCTTACAACACATCCTGTCAAGGGTCCACCTTGATTAAGGATACCAACAGCCAAGACCAAGAGTCCCCCTTGGCCTGATGGCTTACAACACATCCTGTCAAGAGTCCACCTTGATTAAGGATACCAACAGCCAAGACCAAGGGTCCTCCTTGGCCTGATGGCTTACAGCACATCCTGTCTAGGGTCCACCTTGACTCAGGATTACAAACATAACAGCCAAGACCGAGGATTTTCCTCGGCCTGATGGCTTAACTAACGTCCTGCCAAGAGTCCACCTTGACTCAGGATTACAACACATTTAAAGCCAAGGAAACCTTCCTCGGCCTAAATAACTTAAGGGTATAGTTAAAGCCGAGAGTCCTTCCTCGGCCTAACCACTTGCCCAACAATTTGGGAGCAAGGAACCTTCCTTGGATCCCACCTTCTTAAGTCTAGCGCCTCTGCCTAGCATACAAAAATATGAGCAAGTTATTGAAATAACATGAATCATGACAAAAGGATTTTCATTGATGTTCAAAAAAGAATTACAAGTCCTATCATCTATTACAGAAAGTAAAGAAAAGAAAGCTATCCTAAGACTCGCCGCCCGTCATCAAAAGGCTTTTCGAGCGCCTTTACGTGATAGTGCCAGGGGAGGAAGGACCGCTTGTTCAGTAAGGGCATTAGTTTCCTCGGCCCCTCCTTCCATCTCGGCTTCCATGGCCTCAGGCTCTTCCTCATCCTGGATCGCCTCCACCAAGTATTTTATATTGCCGGGGACGACAGAGGCCGGCCTCCACACTTCCCCTGCAAGCTTGAGCATCCTTGGCGCCCATTATCTCCAAGTTGCTTTCGAAAAGGGGACCAAGTGGTGGAGAGCCCCGACTTCCTCGGCATATTGGTCCCTAAGAAATCACCGGGCAACCTTATTGATGTCCAAACCGGTGGAAGGATCAGCCAAGATGCTTCGGGCCAAATGAAGATAACCATCTTCAAACATGGTGGCCGTCCGCTCGTCCACGGCATCTTTGAAGGCCGAGCCGGCCATCATCAACTCCTCAAGGCCGAGCTCTCCTTGAACCGAGCAACGGCCTCTTCCTCCCTCGCCGGGAGGGTAGCTTCCAATCCTCGGCACTTGGCCTCGCCTTCATCGGCCTTGGTTTGAAGCTCGGCCTTATCGCCCTTTGCACAGCAAGCTCCTCTTCTTTAAGCCGGAGATGCTCCTCGGCCTTGGCCTTTACTTCCTCGGCCCTCTTCACTTCGGCCTCCACCTTAGCCTTGGCTGCCACGAGCTCAGCATCCTTGGCCTTTAGAAGCTTAGCCAAGGAAGCCTTGTCAGTATCACTCTTCGCTTGGGCGGCCTTGGCCTCATTCAGGCGCCTGGCCTTTTTCTTGGCCAAAACATTTTCATACGCCGTGACGGAAGCCAACTGAAAGAGAAATCAATATTAGAAATGTAAACAAGTCTCAATATCAATGACCAAGAAAAGGATAACACTTACCTCGGTGAGTAAGAGTCCTCTTGTGGCGAGCAAGGTATCTTCGTTGGGAGCCTCTCTAACAAGAGTCTCGTAGGCATCCTCATCCATAGCTCTCGAATGGGAGCTCGGCCCAATCTTACTAAGGGTCCCTCCCTAGCTAACGTAGGAAGTCCCTTAAGACGGGAACGTTGAGGGACATGCTCTTAGCCAGCTCGTCGGCCTCCTCAACGGTCTTGATATTTTGAATGGCTAAGGGAGGAGGAGCCTCAACATTGGGGGCCCCACTGACGCTTGCCCGTTTAGCTGCAGGCTCCTCGGCGCTAACACTTGGGTTCTCTTGGAGCCGGATCTCCTTTGGACGAGGTCGGTTTCCTCGGCTCCTACCTCCTCGGCATCAACATGGAGGCTATGCCCTCTACAGCTTGATGGGTTGGTTCGTTCCTCGGATGCCGCTTCCTCGGCATTCACCTCTCCATGTAATTTAAGGGGAAGAGGTTGGTCACCCCGAACATTGAGCACCGGGACACGGGCATTAGCTTCTTCTCTCCTTTCCACCAAAGCACTTCTTGCTCTGCTTCCTCTTCCTCTTTACTAGCTCTTGGGGACTTAGTCTCTCCATGGCTATAGCTTCTTCTTCCTCGGCGGTTAAATCTGCAAGGACAAGGAAGAAAGAATTAAGTACGAGCAGAGGCAACAAGCATACAAAAAGTACCAAGTAAAAAAGATAAACGTTTACATCCAACTATGTCGATTGCTTTCAAACACTGGTCCCGGGGACGTTCAGTCTTGCACGTAATGCAATCCTCATGAAATACCAGGCCGGGGTGAATTGTCCAGTCATTAAAGCGTCTCCCCCTCTTTACAGTGACAAGGGGAGATACCCCATCCTTCTTCCCCGGCATCAAACCCGCCTGAATATAATAATGGTCTGAGGATTCAACCACTGACCAATCAAGGACCCCCACCTCGGCAAATTCTTCTAGGCGTTTGATCAAGGCCTGGGTCCATTCATATTGTTGGACGGGAAAGGATGAAGTTGGACCCTTACAAGGAGATTGGAACTCCCATCCTTGGCGGCTCTCAACCCTTATAACATGGCTATCCCAGCCGGCAACTTTGCTAGACATAGGGAGGAGCAGCTTCGGTTTTTTGGATGCGCTCTTAATGACGAGGAGCCAACTCTCCTTGACAAATTGAACATTGTAGAAATATCGAAAAGCTCCCATGGCTCGTATCCTAAGCTACGGCAGAGGATAATGAAGCTGACAAGAACCCGGGTACCATTAGCTCCTAGCATGGCTGGCACCGCCCTCACATCATCCAAAAATTCACAGATGAAGGGATCCAAGGGAAGACGAAGTCCCTGTTGAAACTGTTTGAAGTAAAAATGGACAAAGTCTTGGTTATAATAAAAGTTGTCCTCTTCCTTCTTCGTCTTAAGCTCCATATGGCCCATATAAGTTAGCCTGTACTCAGCTTTGTTTACCCCGTATTTGGAGTACAGCTTTTCCAACATGGGATCCCCGGCTCTAGGGGTCCTCTCTTGTCTCTGTCCTAATCCTTGGCCTCCTCTTCCTCGGCCTCCTTTTCTTCGGGCCAGGCGGCCATCAGCTTGTGCTTCTTCCATGAAAGCGTCAACTATTTGAGTAGACGAGGAGGGTTCTCCTTCTCTTCCCGTCATATCTGCATAAAGACGAGGAGACAAAGTTAGTAACCTCGTCCATGGCTGATTTAGGACGGGGAAGGGAGATTCCCCTCCTCGTCATTTCATAAGGCCGAGGAGGGAGCCGTACCTCTCAGGTGCTCACGCATTTCGCGATCAGAGGCCGGGTAGAACAGTTCGATGTGCTCCATCATCTCAAATTTCTATCCTCAAAAACTATAATGTTGGGTGAACCAGACTCAATCCTATCTATTCTTGTGGAATCAGGGTATTGGAGGAATAGACGAGTTCGACCATAACCTCTCAACTGCTTGCTTACATCATCCAGGGTGAGCATCAACCATGGACCTCTCTCTCTACGATAGACCCTCAGATTGCCAGTATGATATCCATAACGGAATCGGGGAGAATGGTCCCAAGAACGAGCCATTTCTAAGGGGAATCAAAAATGAAAGGGGGAGTTCATTCAATATTCAAGAAAGTTCATATAAAATACAAAGAAAATCAAAGGTTTGAAGTTTTGAGAATTTATGAAGAAAAGCTTCATTCTTTAACAATGGTGGTTCGCCTGTTCTTGGCATATTCAAGATTCTTCCCAACAAACCCTAGGAAGCTGGAAATCAGAATCAAAATGCACAAAAGGGAAGAAATTTCATACCTGAGTTTGAAGAGATTGATGAAATCACAACAGGATGCTACTTCGCGGAAAAACGAGTTCGCCGGAAACTGGGAATGAAGAACCTGTGTCGCCGGAGAATTTTCTTGCTATTCTCTCTCAAATACTTGGGGTTCGTAAAGATTGAAATAACAAGGGTTTTAGTTTTTATACTCCCTTAATCGGGTCAAACCCATGGGTAAAGCTAAAACCCGGGTCTGGCGCCCCAAGAATTAAATGCGAAATGACGGTTTCGAGGCGTGACAAGACTGGGGGGCCCCAGAATGGCAACCGTCAGTTATATGAAGCGACGCCGAGGGCACGTGTCAAACCCGTTCGTATTCCATATGACGAGGACGAGGTGACTTTCTACTCGTCCTAATCCGAGCTAGAAAGTCGGGGGCCACTGAACGGTATAAACCGAGATATGAACATGGGTTTGCTCAAGCTGGGCCTAATTGAATTGGGCCATGAATATTATCTAAACAACCAAGTATCAAGGCCGAGTAAGGTCTTCCTTGTATGACGAGGAATGTTTATCTCGGCCTTAGGTCAATATGCTCGGGCCGTCATGCCGCAAGTGACGAGGAAAGAAAAGTTCTTACCTCGGCATTTCATCACCATGACGAGGAAACAAAATCATTTACCCCGGCACATCTTCGTGTCGGCCAATCTCCAAATGACGAGGAAGCAGAATCATTTACCTCGGTCTATTCGCCAAAGCCGAGGTAGAACATTCATGTTCCTCGGCGTTCCGGCTAGCAGAATATACAGTCCTTATACAACAAGGATTACACATTCATGATTCAATCAGGATTGTAATCAACTACACCACTTCAAGTCAAACAAGGACTCTTTAACATATATAATTCTCTTAGGATTACATCTTATTATCTCTTACAAGTTTACTTCAACATGGATTCTATCAATCCATCCCTATAAATACAAGCCCCATGGCTCATTATTTGGTACGTTACTTTTTACATTGGGAAAACTCTGTCCATTTGTTTTCTCATATACAAACCGTAAACTTACTCTCACGCCGGAGGGCCTTTAGCCGGATCCGCCCTGGCTTAGTTTACGTGTTTTCTCTTATTTTTAGGCCTTGCAATCACCGGAGCAATCATCGCTTGGATTTGGACTGATTTGACGATTTTGGCATCATCAGATCGGATATCTGAATTTGCCTCAAATAACTCTGAAATACATGAACAAACAATAAAACTAAGTCAGGGCTTCACCGACGATTGTCATCCGGCGTAAGAGTAAGTATGGATTTTAGAGAATAAGAAAATAATTAAGGAACAAAGAATAGATAATAGAATAAATCTGATTTTGGAGATATGAACTCATATATAGAAGGGATAGGTGAAGTAATTCTCAGTAATAGGAATAGGAATTGGAATTAGAGTTGGATTATGGAAGTAGATCTTGCCTAAAGATTAAAAACTTTAAAAGGCTGGAATCCTTATTTATTTGAGTAGGATTATTCGAGCACAACCCTGCTCGGCTTGAAGGGTCTTTTGCTCGGCATTAGGGCCCGAGCTGACTTTCACGGGATATGACTCGAGTAGGTACTTGAGTTATTACTTTCATCAATCAAAAAAAAAAAAAAATGAATTTTTTCAAGAAAATTTAGTTTAGAACGGAGGGAGTATATGTATTGGGTGATATAAGTTTATTACAAATGTGTGTGAGAGAAAATATTTGTTTTTAATATAATTCCTTTTAAAATAAAATTTGTGTGGTTATATATTAATATATACCTACCACATACCCATATTATACAATGGTATTATACAAGTATATAAAGTTGTATATGTACGTAGGGGAGGGGAGGGGAGTAGCTAGACTTAGATCAACAATAATAAACATAGCCATAATAAGGGGGAATGGAAATGAACTGGTTACCTAACCCTTTCAAGTCCTAACCCCTCTTGCTTCATAATAATAATAATAATAATTAAAAAAAAAAAAAACTACTAATATTGAAGTTGATACAACCAATACGAATATCGATGCTTAGGTACAATTTTTGGCGTTAAATATTTTATTATATAGATTAGTGTCTACATGATGGTTAATTATTTTGTTTAAAAATTAGGTAATGGGGTTTGACTTTGAGTTGGCTTGCTCAGCTCATGTGGATCTACAATACATGCATCCAGCCTGAAAAGTTTTTTTTCAATCAATATTCCAGGAAGGAAATAATAAGATGAAGTCAAATCTACACCATTATAATTATATAACCTAATTTTTTCTTCCATTGCTTTCTTTTGAGGTATATTTCTTTTATCTCAAAATAAATATTAAAAAAAAATATTGCTATACAAATTTTGATTTTTTATTTGACATTCAATTTAATTGGAAAGAGAGTGGAGTAAATCTTGTATTTTCTCCGTCCCAAAATAAACGTTTAATTATAGTTCTGAGAAAAAAAAATCATAAATTTGATATTTAAGCATGTTTAGTGATATAATTAATAATATAAGTATATAAAAACTTTTAATTCTACTTGCATTATTAGTATAAGTATGAATAAGAACTTATTGTTTGATGACTTTCCAAAAAATAATTTGGATTTTTAGAATTTTAAGAATTTTTTTTAGAAATTAGACAATCATTTGAGTTGATTTTATAAAAAACTAGTTTTTTTCTAAAATTAAGAAAAAATCATTTTCTGTCGTCGGCACTTAAATACATATAAATTGACTTTCCTCGCTCGCTTTCTTTTCTACGCCAACACCGGCACTATTTTACCCTGACTCTGACACTTTTTTTACACTGGCATTTAATCGTACATGCACTTGCACTCTTTTACACTACACTGACATTTTTTTACACTAACACTAGCACTTTGTATCCTAACGATTACACTCTTTTACACTGATATTTAATAATGCATTCAGTGATAATCTTTTACACTGATAATATTTTACACCAACACTAACACTTTTTTCCCCTGACACTGACACTCTTTTACACTGACACTTTTTTAGACGTGCGCTAAAACTTTTTTATACGTGCATTGACACTTTTTTAGACGTGCACCGACACTTTTTTTACACGTGCACTGACACTCGATAACACTAGTAATGACATACATTAACACTTAAACACATATTGTATACTCCCTCTGTCCCATAAGTCTTAAGAAAATTTTCCATTTTAGGGGTGGCACGCAAATTAAGAAAAAGTGTGGAAAAAAAAATGTTGTGAGTGTAATTTGAAAATAGGAGAGAGAATTAGTGGAGGAAATAGTGAATTTAAAAAGTGTTGTGAGTGTAGAGGAGAGAGAATTAATGGAGGGAATAGTGGATGGGTAATAGAATATTAATAAAATATTTCCTTTTTAGGAAAGGGTGACGCTTTAAACGGGACACCCTTTTGGGTAAAAAGTGACGCTTCGGATGGGACGGAGGGAGTATTGTATATACTAGTACACTCCCCTAGTACATTTTAGAATGTGTATGACGCATTTATACTTTCGCTGACTGTTAGAGTTAACATAAACTTTTTTGGGGAATGAGATATTAAATTCCTAATACACACAAACAAAATCCCTTACCACACCACTAAGAAAAAGAAACGAAGAGAGAGCCAACAATTTGCACAATCGAGATTTAAAATACTCCCTCCGTTCCACGTGAATGCAAACTTATTTTCATTTTGGTCCGTCCCACGTAAATGCAAATTACCCAAAATAGAAACAAATTTATTATTTTATATTCACCCTACCCCACCCACTCATTCTCTCTCTTCATTTTTCACCATACAATTTATTCAACCAACCTACTATTAACTCCACTCATTCTCTCTCTTCATTTCCTACCACACATTTTCATTATCTTAATAATATTTCTTAATTATTGTCTTAGAAAAAATGGTTCACAATGACGTGAGACGGAGGAAGTATATATATATATATATATATATATATATATATATATATATATATATATATATATATATATATATATATATAGAGAGAGAGAGAGAGAGAGAGAGAGAGAATAGAGATATGAGTAGATTTTTGAAGGTGGGAGGAGGGACTGTATGTCTCAAGTCTCAACTATCAACACTGAATTTCAAAGTCTATACGATTTGCAATAATAATAACAGGAGGCGAGGGGAGGGGAGGCGAGGCAAAAATTCGAAAAGGAAATGTTATGGCATTGCAAACTGACAAACCAACATTCTTCTTCAAATTAACTGGAAAAAATGTTGAGATTCACCTGTTGATTCTAATTAACTGGAGGAAGACTAAACTAAAAAAAAAAAACAATGACAAAATCCATCATATGCATTTGCAGGAATCCATCATGATAAACTGGACATACTTTGCAGCATAAATAAATATGCATCATTTCTACTGTAACAAAACAAACACACTGCTTTAATGTTCAAGCAGCTCAAAATGGTAGTAGTATAAAGGAACAAGACACCCACTTTATATGCAAAATTGATACATTCTCCTTTTCTTTTTCTCTTCCTTTTTGGCTATTTTAATATTCAATAAATAAAACCATTAACAACCACCAAACATAATGAGGTTATAAGGGTCCAAATGGCTCAGGTAGAGTTTCAAACCCGTTGTCAAACAAGGATCCTTGATCAGAGTTGTCATCGACACTGTGCAGCCACCTTGTGTTCTTCAGGTCCTCTTTGAGAAGGATTGCATCATACCTCGAGCTCTCGTAGATGTCCACATCTGTTAGTTTTGATGAAGTTATATATTTGTCTTCTATCCCTCCATTTCTTGGAGACACATTTATGTGAATTCCATACTCTGGAACGTGTCCGTTACTGCTGACGGAATAGTTTCCATCTACGGATGAAGCACGGCCTGGTTGGCTTTTGGAATTGGCAGCTCGAATGCTCTGAGGGAACAGGGTTGAGCCAGTAAGTGGCCGATTGCCTCCGTTTCTTATATCCTGTGCAGCAAGAGAGATTGCATTAGAGATTGATACTAACAAAATACCTTTGTATGAATAAAAACATCAAGGAATTGAACCCATGGCGGGATGTATTAAGACCGAAACTACATAATGACTGCAAAATGAAGGAGAGGGAGGAGAAATTATACCATATGTCTAATAGCCATATTCAGTGAGTTTTTTGAGATACTCCTTCCAAAGCCTGCACCGTTATCTGGAGTTGATGGTCTGGCAGCTTTCCTTTGTGACAACTCTGAAGCATGTGAAGTTTTTCGAGTCTCCAAAGTATCAACTGCATGTCCATTGGAAAGGGGACGACCCCTTCCTGGTGGTTCTATGAGCCTTCCCCTATTCACGATGGGAGATGACTGCCTTCTTGTGACGGTTGCGGGACTTGTACTCTCAACATTCCCTTTCATAGTGACGGCAGCACCTGGTCTGGATCTACCAGCAGAAGCCGGTCTGTCTGGCAAAGTTGTACGAAGGTTTGGTGGTGTGTCATGTGAGAAATCTGGGTGAACAATAGGCTGTGGTGGAGGTCGCACTCGTGGGCCCGGAGAGCTAGGACGGGATAATGAAGGTGCTGTGTTGCGCCCATTAGAGGCAGTACGTGCAATAGAGGCTGAAGATCCAGTTGATGGAGTGAGAGAAGGTGCCGAATTCCGACGTGTGGGAGTTGATACAGATCGAATGGGCGGGGAACTCAGATTTGCAGGAATCTGTGCCCTAGAACTTGGAGTTGAAGGCCTTGAAGTTTGGGATGGTCTGGGCTTTTCAAGGGAATTGCTAGTAGTGGGTGATGGACGGGTTCTAGAAGGGGTAGAGGATCGTGACGGGGTTGTACGGGTAGATGGGGTGGACGGCCTGACAGTCAAAGAGGAGCGGTTAGTGGGGGTTGATGGTCTTATGTATGAGGAGACCGAGGCAGAACTTGTATTCAGAATGTTGGTTTTGTTGGAGTAAGAACTATATTTGGTAGTAGAGATAGAAGAACGAGTCACTGAACTGCTTCTGGCTGGTCTCGAGGGATGGTTGCTCTCAGATTGTGACACGGAAAGCTGCAATTGAAAGATCTTGCCACTTAATCAAAAGATTCCATAACATACAAGTGTCATAAAAGAAATAAATATGGTCAAGAGATAGTAGAATATTTAAGAATGAACAACAAACTAGATTATTGGCAAATTCTAAAGGGCTAAACAAATGAAGGACAAAGGAAGAAAGTTAAGGTGGCAATGTGGCATGATAGCCTAACAGCTCATCACAGAAATATATTAGCAGAAAAGGCGCATAATAAGTTAAAAGGGCTAATGATCATTTATGGTAGCATACTATTCCAAAATTTACAATAATAGTAGCATTCTTTAAGCTATAGCAGTTTTTTTCATTTTTGTTCAATAAAAAATATATATGGCGTCAAAACAAAGGAATAGTATGATACATTAGTCAATCCACATCAGCAATTCTGCTATCTCTTTTTGACACCATCCATGTTTTTTACATAACTGAAAACAAGCATGAAAGTACGCAGCTATGTTTGTCAAACTAAAAGTACGCTAGTCTGATTGTTAAATTTGATATGGCACGCTACATAAATGGTCGTTTTTCCTAAGTTAAATTCAGAAATGACAAAACACTTAGCCGTGTGCCCAAGCCTAGATTCCACACCCCCGGGTAGCTCCAATCTATAACTCCTTTTCATCTTATTTCAATATCAAAGTCTCATAGGTACAAGCAAATGCACAGAAAGGAAGTGTAGCAGTGTGGTTCTACTACAAGGGCTTGGATACCCTTTGGGGCCAATTTCTAGCATCAACTTAATAACATGTGGTCATATGCACAAGGACTCACCCTCCCATCTGAAAGGCATGTACATGGAGATGACTACTGAATCTACAACAATTTATTACCAAATATCCCAGGTATTTGAGATTATACAGCCATAAACAGTTTTGGAGAAGTTCCGTTGCTCCTAAAACATTATTTTTTTTATTTTCTGCACCTACTTGATTCCAGTAGAGGCTGTGCTTGAATCTCATCTAAAACGTGCTATGCAGTACATAATATTTCCTTGTCAAATCTAAGTAACTTCCTCAAACTAACATCTTTAAATAGAACCAGTCAGTAGTAACCTTGAACAAACACCAACTTGGAGGCCACTTTTTCATCACCAGCCATTGAAGACTCTAGTCTAAGAAAATCAATAGAGCAGAACTTACATTGATATCAGTTAACTACTTTGATTTGAGTGCCTATTTTCTTCAATAAGTTGGGTGACAGAACAACTTTAATACAATCTATTCAGTTTTCCATCAGCATTAATGTCATAACAATTTCATCCTTTACCAAATCCTTTGTCAGCATGAACTGAAAGGATTCTCATGCTACCCTTTCAATAGAAAGAAATCAAAATGGGAAAATTAGTGGATACGTACTCCACGCTTCCGGGAACCAAAACGGAAGTGTAGAGAACACGGACTTCCTACATGAACTAACTGCAAAATATGCAATATCATGAATAAGGAAAGAGCTTCAGTACAATGCCCTGCGCCCTAATGATGCATGAGGCCCAGCACCAACACTTTTAACATCTCATTGCAAGAGGACACCTCCACAAGGAGAAAAGGAATTTAGTGATAAATTTGTCTAATAAGCAGACATGGCTAATTAGGAACTGAATCTAAAACAAATTCTTTTAAGTCTACATTATATATACGTAAAAACACACCTTTGATGTCTTTGTAGTAGATACTGATCTAGCCAAGGAACTACTTCTTGGTGCTGCTGGCGTTGGTTGAGATTCTTTGCCATCCGATGAAGGAAAAGTAGGAGTCCCAGGAGGAGTGAGGAGCCTGTTACCATAAATAAATAACTTAATGTTGGAAATCCAAACAGTAGATCAAAACCATTTTCAGAGAGGCCATAAGTTCAAAGTTGAAGTCGCTTTATTTAGCAGCCACTAACCGCACAATTGCATAAAACCAGAAATGTCAACTTTCCAACTTTAGAAAACAAACAACATTTAACATTGTCTAGTTCAGGTATAATGAACAACTTCAACACAAAAATGATGATACAAGATGCATTTGCAATTGATTCTTTCCTAGTTTCTCTAGAAGAATCAAGTTGAACAGCAAGTTAAACAAAGCTGGATGGGAATATAACTTTATTCAAGTATTTTACTTAACTAGCTAGGAACTATTGTGGGGGGGGGGGTGTCACCCGGGAATGAGCAATCCAACTACATTAGGACTCTTCTAGCAGAGAACTTAGACACTCTTTCTCCATACATTTGCAATGGCAGATGATTATTCCTATGTCTCCTGCAAGTATCATACATTCCAGCCCATTCTTGTACTAGATTGTGATTGTGATTATAAACAATGCCTTGAATTCTTCGGTTTAATGTCACTGGGAACAGAGGTAAACCATAACAATACTATTGAGGACCACATAGTACCAATTTACGCTCATCTGCAGATTATATTCGGGTTCCCTATCCTTCGTGCATTACATTATCAGGCCACATTACCGAAGAGAAGTACAAAAATTAGAGAAAATTCAAAATCATTGCTCTTGCATCTGCATGTCGCATCAGTTTTTAAATAGAAAATACTAGAAGTTTATGATATTGCGCAAGTGGCAAGTGAGCAGAGAATATTACTTGAGAATCTGGTGTATTATTCCCAATAAATTTCACATTACAGGGGATACTAAAGTAATGATGAGAGTGGAAACGGCATTTCAAATATAAGTCTATTTCCTATAACAATTTTGTTCTCAGCAAAACTGATACGCGGTATAAAAGATATAAATCTCAAAAAATAAGCATGAAATACTAACTCATTAAGTACAGATCTAAAGATACCGAAAACACGAAGTGAAATCTGCCGGTTTAGGATTATCACTGGCCAATCCTCAATAAGAGTTTATTATCATCCAGAGACCAATGATGTGTCGAGGAAATCGTTTGGGCTTGCAGATCAAACAGAAGACGAAAAAACAATTAATTTGTATAGAATCACCCATTAGTAACAGGTGAAGCTAGATCTGAAGTATAAACGGAATACTTGAAATTCAAGGAATGACCCAGAAGATGTTTGGGATATACCAATCATAGTCATGCTTTCCCCCTTGGGTAGAAGCCAATAGATCATCTAATCCATTCCTTGGTTTTGCTGATCCAACTGTTAGTATTCCCAATTTTGCTGATAGTAAACACAAAAACAACAATCAGTTTCAATCATTAACAAGCAATTATAAGAAAACAAATGGAGTAGTATAATTTTTTTTTATCCATAACAGGCTGTCAAAGCACTAATTGTAAAGCAAATAGTTGAAACGATGTCGTCTACAAACAAAGAAAAAGGCAGAAACGTCCATCGTTTTCAAAGCATTCATCACATTATCCAATCTATCTCCAAAAAGGAGATAGTGTTTACTCAAGTCCGACAACTAAAATAAAGCAAAGCAAAGCAAAGCAAAGCAAAGCAAAGCAAAGCAAATAATAATCTGGGATATGGTGTCCGATTGATAATAAGTAGAGAAAGAAAAGAAAAGAAAAATAAATAGAATGAAATTAAAGGTGATTTGAGGTAAAAGAATACCGTGGGATTGGTGGGAAGAAGCGACGGGGCGATTCCTGGAGAAGAGATCCATGTTGTCATCAGCATCATTGGAGGATGTGCCTGGACGGAGAGGTAGTCCATTCCGGAGTAGGTTCCGATTCATTTAGATGATGAAATGAAGCATCTGAGAAATGGAGGATGAGTGTGTGTGTGAGAGAGAGAGAGAGAGAATAGATCTGTTGTTGTAGTGAAGAAGATGAAATCTCGGAGAAGGAAGGAAGGAAGGAAGGAAGAATAATAGGGGACGGAGGAGGGAGGGAGACCGAGTGAGTTAAAAAAATAAAAATAAAAAATAAACTCTAACTAACTAACTATCGTCTCGGTGTCATCGCTTCTTCATCTTCTACTTGCCAGTACAGTAATTCTCTTAAACTGAATTATGTTTTCCTATCCTCAGGTCGGGTCCCATGTATTATTATTATTATTATTTGGATTTCTAACTGCGATGCGACATTGCTGCTGGATGGGATGGGATGGGATGCTCTTAAAACAAACATTAAAAATTGTACTCCCTCCATCTCAGTCATGTCACTTTTTACTCAAAATGGCGTTTCGTTTGAAGCGTCACCTTTCCTAAAAAGAAAATATTTTATTAATATTCTATTATCCTATCCACTATTCCCTCCACTAATTCTCTCTCCTCTATACTCACATCACTTTTTAAATTTACTATTTCATCCACTAATTCTCTCTCCTATTTTCAAATTACACTCACAATATTTTTTCTCCCCCCTTTTTTCCTTAATTTGCGTGTCATCCCTAAAAGGGTGAAACTCTTGGTGGGACGGAGGGAGTATGTAAAACATTTTAAAAATATCTACTTTATGCTAACTCCGTCCCACTTTATTAAGAGTTTTACTTTTTCTTTTATTCCATTCAAAATTAAGAATCCTATTTTATTTTATTCCCAAAATGGCAAATAATGAATAGTATTTTGAACATTTATACCCTCTTCTTTTCATAGAACTACAAATAAATCAATACTTACCATACTATTTTTTATCCACTTGAATCATAAACAGCGTTTTGGACAATTATACCCCAACCCACTTGCCATTGTTCACTCATTTCTCGTTTGATAGGTTGAAAGGATTATCATGTATGAATAGTCAGAAGACTATTACTCCAGTGATTAATTATACCACCCTTTTTTTGAGATAAATATGAAGGGGATAAGATGTGATAAAAGGCCTTATCCAGGTTGTTAGGATTATTACACCAGTTACATTTAATCTATCAAACATCAAGCTTATTGGACTAATAATCATATCCAATGCTAAAAAGGGCTACCAAACGACCCTTTAGTGTTTTCTTAATAAGCGTACAAACACTTGGTAGGACTCTTGATCCGGGACGGAGGAAGTATTACTTATTGAATCAAGTTTAAATGCACTATTAAATATTTTACATTGTATTTTAGTATAAAAATGCATTGTAGTGTCATATTTTTTGTATTGTCACGGAGCAAACTAAACACAAAAATCTCAGGATATGTTTGGATACCCCAATTTCATAGCTTGAAATTGGAATTGGGGCCTTCAAAATCGATTACATTGTTTGGAAACATAACTAAAATTTGGAATTGAAATTGTGTTGGAATTCTAAATCACTCAATTCCACAAAACTAATTCCATCTTAAATCCTAATAATTTAAATTCTAAATTTTGATCAATTATTAACAACTCACATTCTTTTTACCACCACCACAACAACTTTCAATCACCACCATTTGTGCCACCTCCCATCGTCGCCGGAAACCGCCGACCACCGCTGCAACCGCCGACCGCCACCGCCGGAAACCGCCCCACCGCCGGAAACCGCCCACTGCCGGTCGTCGCCGCCGAAAACTGCCCACCGCCGGTCGCCATCGCCGGCAACCGCCGTCGCCGCCTCCGGCCACTCTCCGCCACCACTGCCGCTTCCGAAAATCACCGCCACCAACTACCTCCGCCGGCTGCCACCTACCGCCGCCGTTAACCACTACCACTATATACTATTTATTTTAAAAAATATAAAACTTTTATATTTTTGTTGTTAGGTAGGTTTGAATCCTTGTTAATTATAATAACTAACAATCATATACCACTAGACCAAACTAGATATTTGACTTATTATTGAACTTTTATTTTATGTATAATGTATACTCCCTCCGTCTCGCTAGAAGTGTCACCCTTTTAGGGGTGGCACGCAAATTAAGGAAAAGTGTGGGAAGAAAAATTTGTTGTGAGTGTAATTTGAAAATAGAAGAGAAAATTAGTGGAAGAAGTAGTGAATTTAAAAAATGTTGTGAGTGTAGAGGAGAGAGAATTAGTGGAGGGAATAGTGAATGGGATAATAGAATATTAATAAAACATTTTCTTTTTAGGAAAGATGACTCTTCAAACGGGACGCCATTTTGGGTAAAAAGTGACACTTCTAGCGGAACGGAGGGAGTAATTACAATTGAATTTCACACATTATTCAAACAATGAAAATGTTATAATTTTGAAACTAAATTCTAAGTTATTTAAATTCTATAAATTTTAAATATTTATTGAATTCAAAATCAATGTATCTAAACGAACCCTCAGGAATTTTACCACATTGTTTTATTTATTGGATTCAAAATTAGGAACTACTAAATATTGGAATTTGTTACCTTTGCTATTTACTAGTATTTTATTAGAGAGTAGGTCTGCTGAGAAACGCGTTTCTCCATAAATTATGGAGAAACGTGTTTTTCCAAATGTTCTGGATATTATTTTGTAAGTTTCTGGATATCCAGAACCTTTGAAACTGATATCCAGAAACTTACAAAATGATATCCAGAAATTACAAAATGATATCCAGAAATTATAAAAATGATATCCAGAAACTTACAAAATGATATCCAGAAACTTACAAAATGATATCCAGAAACTTACAAAATGATATCCAGAAATTACAAAATGATATAATGATATCCAGAAACTTACAAAATGATATTCAGAAATTACAAAATGACATCCAGAAACTTACAAAATGATATCCAAAAACATTTAATAAATTTCTGGATATCCTTTCAAAAGGTTCTGGATATCCTTTCCAAAAGGTTCTGGATATCCAGAACCTAATCGACCCCAAAAGAATTACGGCTTCAATCGCAGGCTAAAACAAACAGAGGAAATCACAATCCAACCCACACAAACACAATCACAATCCAACGCAGCTCAATTCCCACAAACACAAAGCTAACCCATAAAAACACAATCACAATCCAAACTCTCCATTTCAAAAGGTTATGAATTGTCCGGGAGCTTCAAATTGTCGTCGTGGGAAAGGAGGTGATGACGGGAAAGATGGAAATTAGATGGTAAATGGGCTAGCGCGAACTGGTTTGGAGATCGGAGAAGACGATTTGGGTTTGGCGATGGTGAGGTCTCTGTTGATTTGGTGAATCGGTTTAGGGAGGGCGATTTAGGGCGATGGAGAAATGGTGAAGCAGTTTAGAGGGGGAGGACCGGTGTTTGGTGATGGATAATGGTGATGGAATTGATGGAGCAAAGAATGGCGATGATAGTGGTAATCGGTTTACGTATAGAGAGAGGTTAGAGAGAGAAAGTACTCATGCGGATGAGAGAGATAGGGAGTAGGTGTGTGTGTGTTTGGAGTATCTGAGAGAGAGAGAGGTGTTTTATTGTTTTCGGCCCGTAAAGTAAATTAGAGACTATCGACAGGAAAAAAACCCGTTTCTCCATAAATGATGGAGAAACACGTTTCTCCCTAGATTTTGTGTTTATTAGATCCCAAACTAGGAATGAGAATTTGTTGGTCTGTGCGGGAGCACTGTTTAGTTTGTGTCAAATAAATAACTTTGGTTGTGGGTTGAAGAAGAGAAAAAGTAGGATTTTAGGAAATGATTATAATGATTATAATGCAAGGTTATCAATTAACTTTAGCTTCTTTTTTTATATATATATTTTTATGAACAAAGAGGGAAATTATAATTTTATTCTAATTATGAAAAAATCCTTGTGAATGGTATGTATCGAGATACGAACCTAAGCTAGTTCGGGCAAGGTCCAAGTGGATTGGGCCCTAAACATAATTCTAACAAGTACGATATACGAGGAAGGGAATGGACTTATCTACCTTTCTCGAACCAAGCCTTCTCGTCATTTCCCTAGGTCGACCTAGACTTAGTAGACGAAATGACTAAGGCCCAAGACTAAATGCCGAGGGAGACCTCCCTCCAAGGTCGAGTTGAGCCCCCTTGACAACGAGGAGGGCTCATTTGTTGGGTTTTGGGGTTACAAACGTAGCGAAAAATTTAACATATATCACAAAATTCTAGCCATGAATCCGTTTAATACGAATATATTAAAACTTATGAAATAGATTTACATACCTCAATAGCGATTTTGTTGCTCGAAAACGAATCTAAGACTCAAACTTTGAATCGTTGACGAATCTTCGATTTTCTCCTTGTTTTTCTTCGTGATGAATTGATCTTCAAGCTTTAGGTGATAATGGAATTACCCTCTATCAGTAATCCACACGTGAATGAACCAAGATCTATATCTTGTTGGATTGCTAGATGATCCTCTATGTTGAAACTCTTTTCAACAATCAATGGCTGTTATGGAACGAATCTATGGAGTTTTTGATTTTTGATTCGTAATCAAAATAAATCAATTAGTGTTTCTCAAACCCTAATTTTCGTGTGTTTTGACCAAGAACAAAGGGTCTATTTATACTTTATAAATATTCCTAACTTTTAGGAAGAAATCCTAATTTTCCAAGTCAAAAACGGCCTTCCAGCACAGTCGGGACGAGTCGTCCCCTATTGCCAGCATCTTGATACACTCGTCCCCCTTATGGGGAATAGTTAGTGCATTTGGGAACGAGACGTTCCGTGACCCCATATTTCACATTTGAGCCATTTTTCAATTCGTTCTTTGTGTGTGACCCTTTAGGAATTATATTTTATATTGGTAGTAAGTTGAAACATCAACCTCACAAGAAACTAGTGATCTCTAGCAAGCCATTATGTCCACCCAATTAAATATACCATCAAAGCTTGATTCCTTGATAGATCAATGTCACAATCCCTTTGTCACACGATGTCATATTGAACATAAGTCATGGTCCACGTCAACTTGCATTGTTCAATGCTTTCTCGATTCCGAATATGTTGATAATCCAAGTCCATTTGATCTCTATCAAATCTCTTGAGTGTGGCCATACATTTCATCAACATCATTCATCGAGGGGCCCAAGCAAACATTTCTCTCTCGATTGAGAGGGACAAATCCCATCTTGACTTATCATTCTTCCCTACATGAATCCAATCGTGCCAACATAGCCCTTATTGCTATCCTATTAAAGATAGTGTTAGACTACATCAAACACAACGTTCATCATGTGGAAGATGATGATAATCTCAGGTACAAAGGATTCTAATGACACGATGAAAAGTGACTATTATATAGTCATTTATCATATTATTTCATAATCATTTCCTTAGTTTTAATATCATTTAGGTTGCATATTAGTTTATTTTAGGCTTCTTTTATCATATATCTTCGATTTTATGCTTTTGGTATACATTATGCTCTTAGACAGGTTTTAAAGTCAAATTATGATCAAATGGGAGTCTTGGAAATAATCAAGTGTCAAAGCCATGGAAGGGAAAGCCCAAAACAAGCAAAATAGGCTAAAATCCAGCCAGAGCGGCCGTGCAGCCAAAAGTGGAGCGGTCGTGCATATTGCCTTTTCCAGGCCAATTTTGGCCCCAAAACATGGAGTGGCCGAGTCTTGAAAAGAGGAGTGGCCGAGCAATCCTGGCCAGAGCGGCCGTGCGACCAAGAGTGGAGCGACCGTGCACCTCCACCAGTTCAAACCAAATGTTGGCGCCAAGACCGGAGCGGCCGTGCAACTCTCTTAGCTCGGCCGTGCAAATGGAGTCTGCAGAATTAAAAGACACTTTTTAAAGGCACCACCTTGAAGAGTCTCCTCCATATTTATAAATAGGCATTTGTAATCAGTCTAAACAATCAATCATATACTAGAGAATAGGATACCAAAGTTTAGAATACATTTTATATCATTAGTTCCAAAGATTATTGAAGATTCAAGTGTTCATTTGTTCTTGAAGTAATTTTGGAAGGAAGCAATAAATATCAAGAGTTATTTTCAGCCATCATCTCTTTACAATCATAAGTCCTTCTTCTCTTTATCTTTTATTTGCTTATGCTTGCTTGTTCATAATGGCTAGTGAGTAATCCCCCTAATTCTTGGGGTTGGAAACTCAAAACACCTCTTATTCATCATCCTTTATAAAAGTCTTATCTTCTATCTTCATCTAAACAATTTCTTTATATTAATCTCTAAATGACTTACATTTTGGAAACGTCCAACTTGTATGATTCAGCCAATCGAGAGAAGTACCTAGTGGAGAATCTCGATTGATGTAACCATATAAAGGAACTAGGTTTCATTGATCACGAGAGTAGTTCAATGGCCTAGGGATGTTCCTTGAATGGAAAGTACGTTGATTTGCGAACTTTAATGGATCCTTCCTAATTATGGGCCATCAAGAGATAGGGCATAATTAATGAAGGGTACAACACTACTTGCTTGATCGTGAGAAGTAGTGTAAGCCTAACGTACCATCCTTAATTTTTATGAAAATCTATACTTTCAAAGACATGACTATATGATGAATAATTGGTTAAATGATTTCCAATCCCGAGAATGCTTCATTTATAAGAGTTTTATTTAAGTATTTTTCTGCATATGTTCTATTCTTTTCCTAAATCAATCTTTATTTCTCCCAATCTCTTTTATTTTAGTAGTAAAAACAATTTCATTCCAAAGTAAACCTTGTTCTTGTGGGATCGACTCGTACTTGCACCCGTTTTATTACAATAGCCCGTGCGCTTGCGGATTTTAAATTAAACCGTTAGTTTTCGACCGAACAGGTTTTCGACGCCGTTGCCGGAGACAACTGTTTACTTTTTGTTTTTGTCTTTACTACATAATTTCGTTTTTATTTTGTTTTGTTTTAGTTTTCTTTTTTTACTTCCGATAATCTGTTACGTTTAATCTTCTTTTTGAGTGCTCTTATAGTGTACGAAACGGGCTCGGATCTTCTTTGACAACTTTGATCCGGAACTCGAACGAAGCTTTCACGAGAGATTAAGAAAACTCAAGGAGACGTTAAATAAGCATATGGCGGAAGGAGAGCCACAAACACCTGTTAGGACCCTATGGGACTTTGTAAATCCAAGTACCCCGGGAACTAGATCCCCCATTGTTGTGCCGAATGCCAACGCGGCCAACTTTGAGATTAAGCCGCAACTTTTGCATATGGTTATGAACAACCAATACAGCGGCACTGCTTTCGAAGATCCTCATCTCCACATCCAAACATTCTTGGAATACTATGACACCACTCGTATCCAGAATGCTACATCGGAAGCAATACGGATGCGCCTTTTTCCTTTCTCTCTTAAGGATAAGGCCAAGCAATGGTTGAACTCGGTCCCTCAAAACTCACTAACAACATGGGACCAAGTACAAGAAGCATTCCTTGGGCGTTTCTTCCCACTGAGCAAAACAACCCAAATTTGCACGAAGATCACTAACTTCTGTCAAACGGGAAGTGAGACTTTGTACGACGCATGGGAGCGGTTCAAGGAACTTCTCAGAATGTTCCCCCACCACGGGCTCGAAAAGTGATTAAATTATTCACACCTTCTACCACTACAAGAATACTGCCAAATAGCGACGAAAATTAGCGACGGACCAAATTCTGTCGCTATTAGCGACGGAATAGCGACGGAATAACGACGGAAGCAAAATAAAACGAAAAAAATAGCTACCGACGGATTAGCGACAGATTTTAGCGACGGATATGAATCTGTCGAAATAGTGGCGCCAAAAAAGCCCGCCCATTTTAGCGACGGAATAACGACGGATTACAAAATTTTTAACGACGGATTTTTTCTGTCACTATATAAATAAAAAATAAATAAATATTTTTTCTTTTTAAAATTAGCGACGGATTTAGCGACGAATTTTACAAAAATAAATTACCGACAGATATATTTTGTCGCTAAATAATAATAAAAAAAATATTTCTCTTTTTAAAATACCGACGGAATAGCGACGAATTTAGCGACGGAAATTGTTTTTTTTTTAAAAAAAAATTAACTTTTTTCATTTGTTTATTTTTTTCTAACTTTTTTATATAACTTTTTGAAAAAAACTTCAATACTAAAAAATGCCCAAAATATTTATTTATATTCATAAAAAAAACTATACAATTATAAATAAAAATTAATGAATTTTATCCGTCCCTAATTTCTTTATTATTATTTCATTTGTTTATTTTTTTCTAACCTTTTTTATATAACTTTTTGAAAAAAACTTCAATGCTAAAAAATGTCCAAAATATTTATTCATATTCATAAAAAATTAAAAAAACTATATATTTATAAATAAAAATTAAAGAATTTTACCCGTCCCTGATTTCTTTATTATACTTTCATTTGTTTATTTTTTTTTTCTAACTTTTTTTATATAACTTTTTGAAAAAAACTTCAATACTAAAAAATGTCCAAAATATTTATTTATATTCATAAAAAATAAAAAAAAACTATACATTTATAAATAAAAATTAAAGAATTTTACCCTATACCCTATATACCCTATACCCTATACTCTATACCCTATACCCTATACACTAAACCCTAAACCCTATACACTATACCCTATACCATATATACCCTATACCCTATATCCTATACACTATACCCTATACCCTATACCATATATACCCTATACCCTATATCCTATACACTATACCATATACCCTATACTATATACCCTATTACCTATATACTATACCCTATACCCTATATACTATACCCTATACCCTATACTCTATACCCTATACCCTAAATCCTAAACCCTAAACCCTATACCCTATACCCTATACCCTATACCCTATATACTATACCCTATACCCTATATACCTTATACCCTATACCCTATACCCTATACCATATACACTATACCCTATACCCTATACCCTATACACTATACCATATACACTATATATTATACCCTATACACTATACCCTATAAACTATACCCTATACACTATATACTATACCCTATACCCTATACCATATACCCTATACTCTATACCCTATACCCTATACCCTATACCCTATATACTATACCCTATACACTATACTCTATACCCTATACCCTAAACCCTAAACCCTGTACCCTATACCCTATACACTATACCCTATACCCTATATGCCCTATACCATATACTCTATATCCTATACCATATACTCTATACCCTATACCTTATACCCTATATAATATACCCTATATACTATACCCTATACTACATACCCTATACCATATACCGTATACCCTATACTCTATACCCTATACCCTATACCCTAAACCCTAAACCCTAAACCCTATACCTTATACCCTATACCCTATACCCTATATACCCTATAACCTATACCCTAAACCCTAAACCCTAAATCCTATACCCTATACCCTATATCCTATATACCCTCTATACCTAAACCCTATACCATATACCTTATACCCTAAACCATATATCATATACCCTATACCCTATACTCTATACCCTAAACCCTATACCCTATACCCTATATCCTATATCATATATCCTATACCCTATACCCTATACTATATACCCTAAACCCTATACCCTATATCCTATATACCCTATATCCTATACTCTACACCCTAAACCCTATACCCTAAACCCTAAACCCTATACCATATCCCTTTTTTCTTTTATTTAATATTATTTCTTTAAAAAATCTTAATTTTTTTACTAATTAATAATTTCATCCGGTCCAAAAAATATGCCAAAAATACGCTAGCTGGACGAAAACACTATGACCCGACGGATCCCAAAATCGAGGCCGACAAATGGCCCAAGCCACGGCCGATCACCAAGGCAAGGGCAAGGCCAACCAAGGATGAGACGGAGTTTGGATATTAAGAGGAGAGTGAGGGATAAAAACGTAAAAAAAAGTTAAAAAAAAAGAGGAAATCTTAAATATTTTTTTTATCAAGATCTTAAATTTTTTTTTATCTAATATTATTTATATTTTGAATTATTTCTATTTACTATCATTTCTTTAAAAAAAACTTAAATAATAGTTTTTTATATAATAATTAATGAGTATAATAATTAATATTATTATTTTTCTTTTATATTCACATGAAACACATATATTCACATAAATCACTAGTCAATCTAAATCTTAACCATTAAATACATCACAAACAATTAAATCCAATGGTCCAAATTTCATTTAACAAAGCACAACACATTTTTATTTGATTGGCTTACAAATGTTCACATGGATTGAGCCCCCAACACAATCTAAACCATTAACTCATATACATCCAATGATCCAAAATCATCCCAACAAAACCCTCACATTTTCTTTCTTCCTTCCTTATTTACTGTTGGTCCCAAAGGTGGCAACAAGGGTGAAAATACAGCTAGAGGGGGGGGTGAATAGCTGTTACAAATTTTTCACCCTCTTTAAAAAACTAAACCTCTACGCTTACAAAACCTCTTGCAGTGTATAAGAAACTGCAAGTAGAGTTGTAAAATGCACAGCGGAATATACTTAAAATAAATGCGGTTTTGAGGAGGCGGTTTTGCAAGGCGGTTTTAGTGCAATTTTCTGAGCAGTTGTAAAACTGAAAGTGTAGTTTGACAATGTTAACTCCAAACACAATTTCACAATAAAGGATAACTATATAAAGATCAAACAGAGAAAAAGATAATCAGTAAGCACAAGGAATAATAAATGCAGAAAGTAAGAACACAATATTTGGAGTGGTTCAATCGATAAACGATCTACGTCCACTACCAAGATGGTTAGTCTTGGATTTCTAAGAGAGATTTTATATTGAGTATTGAGAGATTACAAAGTACAATAAAATCTTTTCTATGAAGAACAAATCCTAGACTATAACCAGTGTATCTCAAATGAATAAACTATGTGTTTAAACAAGAGAGGTGTGTGTGTGTGTTCAAGATCAAGGCTCTTTAAATCTGAGAGATGTAGAGCTCAATGATTCTTGAATGTGTTAAGGCTTGATTTCTGGGCTGGGGAATATTTCTTGAAGTATGAAGATGAAGATTCAAAGGACTTAGAATTTCTGGACAGAGCTTCAACTTCTTATGAACTCAGCAATTTCTCAAGTTTCAAGAAATCTTCAAATGGTGAAGATTAGGGGTATTTATACCCAAGCATCAAGAAACTAGCCGTTGGATACAGCTGTTGTAAGGACAGTACTTGATGCAATCCCATTGGTCCACAGCAACCACTTTTGTCCTTTGGTACAGCTGCTGCAGATAAAGCTGATCAGGCTCCAGCTGCAAGCAATGAGGTTAGGACACCTGTCACCTTTTCAAGATCCTTGCAGATCTTCTCTGACATTGAATCACATGACAAGATATGGTGGTTGACATTTGATATTGCTGACGTGGATTCCAATGGTAAAAAGTGGTTCACTCCAGGTCTTCAATCATTGGATGCGGTTGGTGAGGAGCGGTTGATGAAGAGCGGTTTGTTACACCAGGAGGTTGCATTGATGCGGTTGCAAATGAACTGCACAAGTGCGGTTCATAAGCGGTTGCAATGCAGTTGATTCAGGGAGCAGAAACAAGGGAAATATACATGCGGTTGCATGTGCGGTTTTGAGAGGCGATTTTGATTCTTCTGAACTGCAACTCTCCAATCCAATAAGTCTTGTGCCAGTCTTCAAGCCTAAATTTAATCTATTCTATAAAATGGACTTAGCTAAAAAATTGAAGTCTAAGCTTCATTACATAGGGTCCTAAAGTCCTTAAAATAGACAGGAGGTTATGGTATCAATCAAATCTAATACAAAATAGGAGGGTTAAAACATGCATACCTGTGAATGTGTGCCCAAATTGGATTCACGCGAGTTTGAAGACATCCGGTTTAATTTGAAAAACGGAGTCGCCACGCCATTTTGATTTCCTCAAAACTTTGAAAAAAAGGATTTATGGGTTCGGAGGTTAAGTTACTCCTTGGGAAGAACGGATCGTCGTTCACCCAAGGTGCCTTGCCGTAGCAAGTCTCCCTAGATTCCGTTTATTTTGCTTGCTTGTGTGCTTTCTTGTGTGCATGTGTTTGAATGAAATGGGAGGGAATTTCCCAAGTTATCTTCCGAACGTACAAACCATTTATTGGTTGTCGCTCGGGATTTCTTGGATTTTATGTATTCGGAATTTTGATCCCGTCCTCATCTTGGACTTGTGATCATCGCATTTTTAACCTCGGGACTTGCGTGATCGAGAGAAGGACTCTCTTTTATGGCCCAAGAATGAGGTTCTTTAGGAAGGAATGTCCTTAGCCCATCAATCCTACACCTTAAGACGATCGAGCTTATATGAATGCTTCATGCTCGTCTTAAGTGATAATCGGAGATATAGGGTTCAAGGTTGTCCCTTTCTAAAGAGATTATGGAACCTTTAATGGAAGAAACGATGTAAAGATAGGATTGTTACACCGGTCCGTTCCAAGGTTGCTAATGGGGACATGGGGGAATGCATGTAAAAATGACATTTTTAGTGAAAAGATGACATTTTTGGGTTGCAAAGGATGCATTTGATTTAAAGAAGTGATCTTTATTGCAAAGGATGCATTTTGAATGTAAAGACATGATTTTTATGCAAAGGATGCATTTTTATGAAGAAATTAGCATTTAATATGCAAAGGATGCATAAAGATTGCATTTTTATGAGCAAATGATGCATAAAGATGACATTTTTGTGTAAAATTGGGATTTTTAGGTGCAAAGGATGCACCTTTGAGTATAAATATTACATTTTTAATGACAAATGATGCCTAATTCATGCAAAGGATGCAAAGGGGGAAAAGGGGGAATGATAAAGATATGATCTTTAATACTAACTACCAAGTCCCAAGCAAAGATAATAAAAATATATGAATGCAAGGAGCAATTTAATTCACATAGAGCAATTAGAATGCAAGGTTATGGAGTGAGAGGTTACCAATGGTGGCCTCTTCTTCTTTGGGTTGAACAAGGGTGGAAGGACCAACTTTTGGGATCTTCAAGGAGGAGGGAGGAGGCTTCTTGGCTTGCTTCTTCAACCCTTGGGATTCCCAGCAGTATTGAGGAGTATTCTTGAGTCTGAATGTGGAGTGTAGTGTATGTTTTTCGTATATAAAATGGGTAGAGGAGGGCTCTATTTATAGGCAGTCTGGAAATCGCCAATGAAGCCGTGCGGCCAGAGACCCTTGGCTAATGCAGCCGTGCGGCATTATCCCTTGTGACTCAGCATGTTTCTAGAATCATGCAAGGTGGCCATTCTAGAAGTTTTCCCAAATTAAGAAAAAAGTGTTTCTTAATTAGGAAGCTTTCCTTTCAGTCCCTATATGATTTGGAACAGTTCCGGAATTGTTCCGGAACTCCAGGAAAGTTCGGGGAGTTATCGGGAAATTTACCGGAATTGCCTGGGAAATTAACCGGAAGGCATGAGCCAGATTTGGGTACTTACAGAAGCCCCTCGGCAACGTCACTTGCAGGGCGAGTGGGGTTGTCGATAGAAAAGGATCCAATCTGGCGAGTGCCAAGACGGATTAGGTGACCAAGGTGGTCGAGTGGCTGAACCTCTGGAAGGCTACCTACGTATCCCGAGTGGGAATCAAGCCAGGTCGTAGTTCTGAAGAGATCCGCTGAGGAATAGAGAAGAGAAAACTGGTCTCTTGATGGGGAAATGGCAGAGAAAATGACCTAGGAGGTCAAATAATTGATCCTACTGGGGATATGCTAGAAGTGACCGATGTGGTCGGATGTCAAGACCTTTATGAGGGGCTATTTCATCACTGAGGAGCGACGAAGGAATAGGGTGACCAAAGTGGTCGGATGGCTGGACCTTTTATAAAAGGCTACCTACATATCTCGAAGGAATCAAGCCTTGATCGTAGTTCAAGCATCACTAGATAGGTTAGGAATGATGTCTAGGATCCTTGAGGGTTTTGACAATTAATGGAGGTTGTCACCTGATTGACAATTAATGGAGGTTGTCACCTGATTGACAATTAATGGAGGTTGTCACCTGATTGACAATTAATGGAGGTTGTCACATGAGGAAACTAGAGCTTACGTCACTATCGAGGAGATAGAGGTAGCTTAAGTTGGGAAACTTGAGCATACTTCACTATCGAGGAGATAGAGGTAGCTAAAGTTTGGAAAACTTGAGCATACTTCACTATCAAGGATAGAGGTAGCTAAAGTTTGAAGAACTTGAGCATACTTCACTATCGGTGATAGAGGTAGCTTAAGTTAGGAGAACTTGGGCGTACTTCACTATCTAGGATAGAGGTAGCTTAAGTTTGAAGAACTTAGCATACTTCACTATTCGGGATAGAGGTAGCTTAAGTTTGAAGAACTTGAGCATAGTTCACTATCTGGGATAGAGGTAGCTTAAGTTTGAAGAACTTGAGCAGACTTCACTATCTGGGATAGAGGTAGCTTAAGTTTGGAAAACTTGAGCATACTTCACTATCAAGGATAGAGGTAGCTAAAGTTTGAAGAACTTAGCATACTTCACTATTCGTGATAGAGGTAGCTTAAGTTTGAAGAACTTGAGCATACTTCACTATCGGTGATAGAGGTAGCTTAAGTTTAGAGTTCTGACAATTCGGAGGTTGTCACCTAGCGTCATTCCGTTATAACGGAAGTAACGGAGGTGACTGGGGAAGAAAGCTTATTTGCTTGGAAGATAAAGGATATCTTTTGAAAACGACGTTATCTTGGTTAAAAGATAACGGGAATTACATGCCCAAGTGGAAAGTCCAGATTATTTAAAACAGATTTGAACGGGCATTGGGCATTATTGCCACCCTTGAACTGCCAAGGAAGAGAGAGAAAGGAGAGAGTTTCTTCAAGAATCCCTCAATTTCCTTGCTTCTATTGATTGAGATGGATCCGGAGGGGAACCCAATGCCGAGGCAAGCTAGAAGGAACATCTCCGCGGCCGCGAGAAGGAGGAGGAAGGAGCTTGTTCGGACGGAGAGGAAGTATGACTTCCTTACGCCTCCATCGGAGCTCTATCCGGGGAGAAGGGAGCATAAATCAACAAACCCTCGATCGGTTGGGGTAAGCATTCTTAGTTTGCTCAATTTCGTCGATTTTGATTGGATTTTGATTGATTTAGGGCTTGACCCGAGCTTTAGGAATTTTTTCGAATTTTCCTAGGATTTTCGGATGATTTTGAAATCTTGATGATTAACCTATGAGGCTAAAAAGATAAACGAACATGCAAGTGCAAATTTTTTTTTGACAAAAATAATGAGAATGACTCACTTTTTTTTCGAAAATAAAGTAAGAGAAATAATTGTCTAAAATGTGACGAAGTTCTTGCATGTGCTAAAACTAGGTCAATTTTGGATCATAGATGAGAAAACAGGATTCTAGATGATGAAAAAGGATTCATGCATGCCATTTTTTTTTTGAAAAAATAATGCTTATGTGCAAATAATTTCTGAAAATTGTGATTTTGTGCTTTAGGAAAGCAATGTGCTTGACACGATGTGTTTCAAGTGATGAAAGACGTGTTTTCTATGCATAGGATGCTAGAAAAATTTTTGTGAATGATTTTCTTTTGAAAATATGTGCGCTTTTGACTATATGCATGCTTTTGAAATGAGATGAAGGACTGACACACTTCTTTGCTGTGCTTGTCTACAGGAGAACAAGTCTAGAGGGCCTTCGGAGATTGCTGTCAGGCTATGGGAGAGGATGCCCGATTTTGAGAAGAATGGGGCGAACCCTAAGCAGCTGGTGCGGGCTACCGGCTTGGATTTGTTCATTGAGGCCATCGGCAGAGGTATCCACATTACCTCGAAGAGCAAGGGCTTGGTCCAGGCCCTATCTGAGTTCTGGTGGGACACCACCCACAGCTTTCATCTTAGCTGGGGGGAGCTGACGGTGACTCCGGCCGATTTCACTGCTATTACGGGCTTACAGTTCACCGGGAGGCCTGTGACTTGGAGGGACCATATCACTGCCGAGGAGTTCAGGGCTTTGGTTGGATTTGAGCTGATTCCCAAGGGGCTTGGAATGGAGACGAGGAACGTCGAGGTGGCAGTCCAGAACTGCATACGGGACTTTGCCGCTAGTGAGGTGACTGCCCACCAGCTTGCTAGAGCTTTTGTGTGGTTGATGCTGTCGGTCACCATCTTTGCAAATTCTGGGACTCTGGCCATGACTTGCCTCCTCGACTCTTTGGAGGATGTTGACGGGATTGGGACGGTCTCGTGGGGCGAGGCCGGATTGGCGGAGCTGTACTTCTCTCTGGATATGTACAGCCGGAACAAGGCTGCTTCCATGGACTGCTTCTCTTTCGCCCTTGAGGTAGCATCACTTTCTTTTCTCTTTTACTTTTTCTGTCTTGAGACTTTTCATGAGAGAAAAATGACCTTTTTGATGTTTTGAACATGCAGGTCTGGTTTTGTGAGGTGATCAGGTTCTTTCCGTGGAACCAACAGAGTGATGTCACCATCTTTCCTGCTATGATCCGCTGGAGGGGAGATGCGAGAGATAAGTTCACCGGGAAGACCCGGATCACCTTTGACTACAAGATGGTGAGGCCAGTCATCAACAGGGATGGGCACGACGGAGTGGACTTCTACCCGTGGGGCAGGTATCCAGAGATTCTACTAGGAGAGGCCGTGGAGGCGACGAGGCAGAGGAGGTGGTTGACAGGGCTGACATGTGATGTCATCTATCTGGGGGACCGATTTTCCAGGCAGCATGGCCATGTCCCTCCATTGGACGCCATTACTCCCCAGGATCCTCCAGCACGGATGCTGCAGCCCAGGGATTGGCCGGCAGATGAGATAGCTAGATATCAGGCAGGCGTGGCCGCCGAGGAGTACTTTGACATGGATACCCCATATGCTGTGTTTGTGGAGCAGCGACTGAGGACGCCACAGAAGCTAGTGAAGCTGGCGGTCACTCAGGGATATGGGGAGGACGAGCCTTCTGATCCGCCGATCCCTCCTGCTCATCTTTCATATGTGGTCCACGGAGTACCCAGGAGGTTGAGGATACATGTCCCCGATGCTAGGGAGCCCCAGTATACCTTGCCGCCAGACAGCACTGTAAGTACACTTTAGGGTCTTTTCCCTTTTTTCAGATTTCTTTGCTTTTTTGCAATTCTGAGATTTTCTGAGACTTTCTTCTCTTTTTTTCTCAGGTTCCAGCTCGCACTTATGATAGGCTGGTCAGGCAGAACAGGGGCTGGAAGGACATGTGCCGGTCCCTTCTGAGGAAGCTGGCCTACACTTCAAAGGTGGCAACGGACGCACAGGAGCCCGGGCTCAAGAGAAGGCATGTCGGGGGCACATCGTCTACCTCATCGGCCTCGGAGTACTCTTCCAGTGCCATGCCTCGGGGATGGGGACCCAATGCTGACATCCTGGAGCAGCTGGCTGAGTACGGGCACGATAATGTCCACCTGTCTGATGTGAGCGACGCGGAGGATTTGATGAGGGAGGCTAGCGTTTATGAGCTGAGTAGCGATGAAGAAGAAGAATCGGAGGCCTAGGAGGTCTCTAGAATTGGCTTAGGAAGAAAACAAACAATGAACAAGTTTTTATGCACATTTTATTTGTTTTTTGCTTTATTTGGGCGCCAATGGGGCGAAAACAATGTAATACTGTTTTATTTGCTTTTCCTATTTATGCTTTATTAATTTGCATATTACTTGAGCCTCGGGGCGATTTTTTGCTTGGAATTGGGGCTGAAACTGGGCCAAAATGATATATAATGATGTATAAATGCTTGGATGATCTTTAAACATGTTTTTGTACAGGTTTTGGTTGAAAAAGTGGGGTGAAAACTCCCTTTGGGCAGTAACTTGGTTGCTGCAGATTTGTCATTTACATCAGGTAAATGAAGCCGTGCGGCATGGACCTGAGGGCAAATGAGGCCGTGTGGCTTACAGTTCTGTCTGGACTGGTTATTTTCAGAATAAAACCAAGGCTTGGCCATTTCATTTCATTTTCAACTTAGACTTGTCCCAACTGTTCCCAGAGCACATATTGGACCTAAAGACACCACCTTTGATCATTTTGCGATGGAGAAGCCCGTTAGATTGCAAAGGGGGAAAAGAGACCGCTTTCTGTCCGATCTTCAGTCTTGGGTGAGATACAACTTTCAATCTCACAAGGGGTTACTTGATTCTTCCTTCAAGATCAAGTCTTTATGGCATTTGAGGGATCTCCCGCCCGATTGGGACCTTTTGAGAGCAGCAGCAAAGTTTTGGGACGTCCGGAGACACGTTTACTGCTTTTCTTACAATGAGATTGTCCCAACGCATGAAGACTTCCGAGCCTTGATTGGGGGTCCAGAAATTGAGGCTATATCGATTCCGTTGATCGAAGACGTGCCGGTGGCGGCAAAGCTTGCATCTTTTCTGCAGATTTCTCTGGAAGAAGCTGAGGAGATGATGATAGCCCCGGATAGGATTGACCTTTCTGATATCCCGGGCAGGTTTGGGTCTCCGGCTATGGCTGCGACCACGGTGGCTATGGATGCCTTTATCCTCTGCGTATTTTCTTCTCTGTTTACCGCTGAGTCCGTGGGGATCTGTCATGGTGGTCTCTTAGACATGGTTAGAGATTGCAGGGCTGGGAAGGACATTGTCCCGTTGGTTTTAGGTGAGACCTTTCATGGCATTGACAGGATGGTAGAGGAGACCGTTTCATGAGGTCTGGGAGTCCGGCTGTACTGACTTTGTGGCTGCAGGAGAGGCTCGGGGCTTTGCCAGG
The DNA here is from genome assembly GCA_022495995.1 of Adenophora triphylla var. japonica. Classification (NCBI taxonomy): domain Eukaryota; kingdom Viridiplantae; phylum Streptophyta; class Magnoliopsida; order Asterales; family Campanulaceae; genus Adenophora; species Adenophora triphylla. The sequence continues at coordinate 807,252 of JAFEMH010000066.1, forward strand.
GGCTTTGCCGACTCAGTGCCCTTGGGTAATTTCTCGAAGAGGTGCACCTCGTTAGCAGGACCAGGGTAGCTGGGAGCTAATGATGGCTAGGTTATCTACTTCGGACATCCGCTGGTGGGTACCTCACTGGAGATTGCAGACCAGGAGGATATTTTAGGAGTCCTATATAGTGAGGGTTCCAGGGTTCTGCTGGTCATCCTTCTACATACCCTGCTTGGTATCCAGGCAGTTCGGGGCCTTACAGGAGCCATTGAGTGATTGGGATGGAGGTGGTGCCATTTGATATGAGAGATCCAAACAGCCTTCTCATTCTTCTCGAGGGCTTGGACTTACGCCGCTATTCCACCCAGGGGCTATCTTCAGGGGCAGGAAGAGTACCATCTTGACCACTGTCTACTTGGATTGGTACGAGAGGGAGATGGGAGCGACCCAGGTCATTTTGGGGGAGAGACGTCAGGCTTTATTGGGGGCTGACTGCGACTCAAGTAGGACTTTGAGGGAGACTGAGGCTAAGGCGAGTCGCCATAACCAGTCGGGTGACCTGATCAGAGACATGGAGGCTCGATACAAGAGATTGTCCGAGGTCGCTCCTTTGACTGAGGCTCAGAGGGAGGAAGTGCGGACTCGTGTTCGAGTTGAGAGGGCACTTATTGACACAGGTTTGATGGAGGCTTCACTGAGGATACCTGAGGTCGGGATGAGGGAGACCGACATTATAGAGAAGAAGAGAAAGAACACTCGACGGGGTCGAGGTAAAGGAAAGAAGACCAAAGAAGACTCGGCGAATGACGGCGACGGATCTTTTCTTAGGATTCCCTTATTGCCATTTTGCAAACACAGTAGTTTTATTAGGCATTTTATTGTATTTTAGATCTTTGTAGCAGGTTAGTAGAGTCAAGAGTAGACCGTGCTTGAACTCATCAAGAAGTTTTTAACTTGTAATGAACAAGAAATATTATCTTAGAAATTAATCAAGACACAATTTTATGGAAATTTCAAATGTCTTTATTGATTGAGGCCCGTTTTATGAAAACTGGAATGCCCTTTATTTTTTTTATTGTTTAGACCGAACCATATATGGCTGCATACGTTCCCCTTTTACAAGAAAGACTAAGGGGCTCAGGTCTTCGTAGTTCATTCTGGTGAACTCTTTTTCCTATATTTTTTTTATGTGCAGCCCTGTTTTTTGCCTAGACCGCCCTTTTTGGGTTTTCAGCCTAGCTGGGCATTACTCTTTTTGCATTAAGATTTTTTTTTTTTTTATGTGCAACCCTGTTTTTTGCCTAGACCGCCCTTTTTGAGTTTTCAGCCTAGCTGGGCATTACTCTTTTTGCACTAAGATTTTTTTTCTTTTTCTCTTTTTTTTTATTTCTTAGACATAGTACCTTCGGAGCTTATCACCGTTGACTGGGTGGACAAAGGGATTGCCGTCCAGGTCTGCAAGTTTCATGGCTCCTCCCGATAGTATCTTCTGCACCACATACGGGCCGATCCAAACGGGTTCCCATTTTCCCAGGGGGTTGTCTCTGGTAGGGGGCTTTACTTTCAGCACTAAGTCACCCTCTTGGATGTCTCTGGCCTTGACCTTTTTGTCAAATGCTCTGGCCATTCACCTCTGATAGGCTCGGGTGTGTTCCATGGCTCTAAGCCTTCTTTCGTCAAGCAGGGCCAACTCATCATGCCGGCTACGCAACCATTCTACTTCGTTGACACTGTTTTCCAGGAGGACCCTTAATGACGGGATTTCCAACTCTACTGGTAACACTGCTTCCATCCCGTAGGTTAGGGCAAAGGAGTTTCTCCTGTGGGCTGTTCGACAGACATTCGTAGCCCCATAGTGCCGGGTGCGGCTTTTCGGGCCAATCACGACCACGGGTGGCCATTTTCCGGATGATCCGTTCGAGCGTCTTATTAGCGGCTTCCACGACTCCATTAGTCGAGGTGCGTATGGGGACGACTTGTGGTGAGTGATCCTGAACTCTGACAGCAATCTTCCGCAGTCCCCTTCAAAGTGCGACCCATTATTAGAAATGATCTCATTGGGCACCCCATATCTACACATTATGTTTTCTTTGATAAACTGGGCCACCTTCTTGGAAGTGAGGACCTTGTAGGACTTGGCCTCTACCCACTTGGTGAAGTAGTCGACTGCCACTAATACGAATTCGTGCCCATTGCTTCCTGCCGGGGCTATCTTCCCTATCACGTCAATACCCCAAGTTGCAAACGGCCAAGGAGTCGTCATGCAGTACAGGTCATGAAGCGGGAGATGGTTGAGGTTGGCAAACCGCTGGCACTTGTCGCACGCTCGGACATGCTTTGAACACGATCTGTCTCCATGGAAATCCGGTAGTAACCCATTCGAGGATCACTTGCATCAGGGCTCTAGCATTCATATGAGGACCGCAGGGACCATTGTGGACTTCAGTCATCAACTCTTTGGCCCTTTCTTGAGTGACGCACAAGAGGAGTGGTCCTTGATACCGCTTCTTGTACAAGTTGCCTTCTAAAATGACAAAATGGGAGGCCAACCTTTTCAGGGCTTGCAAGCTCTTGGCCTTAACACCTTCTTTTGGTCTACCTTCTTCATCTTTGAAAGCTGACTCTCCATCTTTGAGGAACTGGTAAATTTGATTATACCACGGTTCCTTGATAGGCTCGGGTCCCAGGTCTACTTCACAACGAAAGGCTGGGGCTTCTCTTCTACCTACTACTGAAGGGTTTTATGGCTTTTCCCTCGGGAATCTCTACCAGTGAGGCTAAAGTAGCGAGGGCATCTGCGAATCTGTTCTTTTCCCATGGCAAGTAGTGGAAAGTCACTTCTACGAATCCGGTCAACTCCTCCATATGGGCATGATACCGGCGAAGATTAGGGTCCACAGTCTTCCATTTGTTGGAGACCTGGTTGATGATCGAGGCTGAGTCTCCATAAACTTCGAGCTCCTTGACATTCCTTTCTAAGGCAGCCTCTAAACCAGCAATGCAAGCTTCGTACTCGGCGACATTGTTCGTGGCAGGGAAGTTCAACTTGAGGGCTATGGGTGTATGCTCATCTTTCGGATCGACCAGTAGCATCCCTATGCCATTTCCTCTTTTGTTAGCAGCTCCATCAAAGAAAAGCTGCCATCGGTTTCGAGGCTCAACTACGAAGATCCCTTCATGCAGGAATTGGGGTTCGGGCCCTCTGTCCTCATTCTGGGGAAGTTCGCCAGGTGGTCTGACAATGCTTGACCCTTGATGGCCTTTCTAGTTACGTAACTGATGTCGTACTCTGCTAAGAAGAAAGACCACTTTGCTAGACGCATCGAGAGGGAAGGCTTATCGAAGATATACTTGATGGGGTCCATTTTTGAGACCAAGTTCACCGGATGGGCTTGCATATAATGCTTCAGCTTACCGACTACCCAGACCAGTCCTGCACAAGTCTTTTCACACGCTGAGTAATTGAGCTCACTTCCACTGCTGACTTTCGGTGACAAAGTAAATGGCGTTTTCTACGAGAGTCTTTTTCTCCTGAGCAAGCATAGCCCCAGCTGCCGTATCGGTGACGGTAAGATAGAGCGAGAAGAGGTTTACGTCTATGTGGGGGGCATAATCTTGGAGGATGTACTAAGTATGCCTTGATGCAGTCAAAGGCATCTGGCATTCCTCGGTCCACTCTGTATCTACATTCTTCTTCATGAGCTTGAAGATGGGCTCGCACATAGTGGTCAACCGATTGGCCGAAAGCGGCGATGTACTTGCGCAACTTCCCCATAAAGCTCTTGACTTACATGCAGGTTCGAGGTGGCCTCATGTCCATAATGGCTTTGATCTTTCGGGGTCAACTTCGATACCTCGCTCCGTGACCATATACCCAAGCACTTTTCCCCTTGTCACTCCGAAGGTGCATTTAGCGGGGTTTAGTCTCATGGAATGTTGTCTCGGCCTCTCAAAGAACTTTCGCGGAGTCAAAAAAGTGTTGTCCGTCCTCACCTTTGGAGTGGATTATCATGTCGTCTACGTAGACCTCAATCTCCTTGTGGATCATGTCATGGAAAAGCGCGGTCGTGCCCTTTGATAAGTAGCCCCGGCGTTCTTGAGCCCAAATGGCATTCTTGTATAGCGGTAAGTTCCCCACGGTGTGGTGAAGGCTGTCTTTTCTTGGTCTTCTTCGGCCATCTTGATGCAGGTTGTAGCCTACAAAGCCATCAACGAAGGATTTGACTTCGTAGTTAGCGAGTGGAATCCACCAGGATGTCTATGTTTGGCAAGGGTAATCATCTTTGGGGCTGGCCTTGTTCGGATCCGGAAATCTACACGGCGCACCTTCCCATTGGCCTTGGTGACGGTCACAATATTGGACAACCATGTCGGATATTCGATGACTACGATGAATCCTACCCGCGTAGCTTCTCAATTTCTTCTTTGACACTGTAGAGACCACTCGGCTTGATTTTCCTCAATTTACGCTGCGGCTTAGCATCGGTACTAGAGGGATCTGTGCTCTACTATCGAACTGTCTAGCCCGGCATATCCTTGTACGACCACGCAAAGACGTCCATGTATTCTACGAGCGAGATCAACCGATGTCCCGTTCAACCCCACGGAAGAAGTTTCCAATCTGTGTCTCTTTAGGTTCCTCGACGGTACCCGAGTTCACACTTGTCAAAACCTCCTCGGCGGCTTGGGCCCGGTTTTCCTCTTTTACGTAACTTTGCTTAAAGATTTCTTTAATGTATTGTTCATTTAGTGTGTTTGCATCTTGTTCAAATGATTCATTATTAATTGTTGTTAAGTTTTGAGTTAATTTATCATTTGTTAAGTTGGCAATAAGGGGATAATCAGAAAGATCTGTCATTTCATTCAAAGCAAAGGGAAAGATGACATCGATTACATATTGATAGTCCTCAGGCGTGAGGCGTGAGGCCTTCGGATGACTCAGAGGACTGGAATTCAAAGATTCTGACTCAGCGACTCTGGACCCTGCGACTCTGGACCCTACACTACTTATTGACTCGAGAGTGTTTGACAAGGGTTGGACCGGGATCTCACTCCTTCTGCTTTGTTGCCACAGGGAGTAGCGGTCTCGTCGGCGCTCTCATTTGGTTGTGCATCCTGTGGATCATCATTGTCTTTGTTGTCACCATTCCCATGAGGGATGTCCGGCGATACTGTTGCAATCTCCTTTCCGAATCGACTATATCCATACGTATCTTCGGGTTAGTGGGACCGGTTGTACTTTCGGCATCGAGAGGCAACTTTCTTCATCCCAAAAGTCTTACGGCTTGTTCACTCTTCTTTCCACCTTTTCCCAAACGGGGTTGGGGTGATCTTCGGGAGTAGTAAGAGCCATTACAAACACATTATGCTCATCATGGGTGATGAAGGGTTCGAAGAGACTTTCATTAACATAGCTTGTTTCACTTCAAACTCGCAGTCTTCATAAGTGAGCCTTTCTTACGTAATCTTGACCATGGTCCTTTGGTTCGATATCATAAAAGAGAGGTCGAGCTCTGACAACATTAACGAAATCAGTTCCGACTATGGGCCCAAACTGTCCTTCCATGGCGGCGGCATTAATCAAATCTTTCCACTTTCCTTGTAATTCAGCATAAGGAACATTGAATTTCAGGATGTCTATGATCTCCGGATTGACTGCATTTGTTTCCCCGAACTCGATCATGTTGACCTGATTGTTAGTAGGAAGAGGGTTCTTGACCACATTGGGACCCGAGGCGGCTCCAGCTTGCCTTCTTCAATCAGGCGAGAGATCAGGAACTTCAGATAGGTGCAATCATTGGTGTTATGCCCATGATATTTGTGAAAATGGCAATGCTTGGTTTCGTCCATCCTGACACTGGGGTTTTTGGGTTTCCAATTTTCCAAGGTCTGATGAGTCCTTCAGCTACCAAACCGTCAAAGACCTTCTCTATTGGCATTCCGAAATCTTCTGCGGTATAGAAACGAGGCCTTGGCTTTGCAGCGACTTGGCTTGAATTTTGCCCGACCCTCTCATTCTGAATATAATTGACAGCGCCAACCGTTTCTTTTCCTTTTGTAGTGACAGCTGTGGCATTTGGCGGTGCTTTGTAGCGGTGGGAATTAGGTGCTCTGTGGTTTGGGGGCCATGTTGACGGCATTCTCAAACTTGGTACCGGCATTTACCATTGCCCGAAGGTCAGGATAGTAGTAATTGCCAATTTGGACCCTTAGTTGGGGCTTCAAGCAAGATTGGAAGATCTCCATCTGTTCCTCTTCGTTCAGCGGGGTCATCATTTCACTAAGCTTCCAATTCCATCTCCTGTAGAATTCACTCATTTGGCTCATTTGGGCGCCGTAGAGTGACTTGCGTGTCATTCTGCTGGTTTCCCAATTCAAGTTGGCCTTATACTTCTCCGGGAATGCTTCCTTAATCTGGTCCCCGGTGGCTCGGGCCTCCGGTTTTACATGCGGGAACCATCTAAGAGTGAACCCTTTAATGATAGTGAAAATGGTCGGCCATTTCTTGATGTGTACAATCCTTAGCTCTCATGGCAAGAAGGTAGCTTTCAATGTGAGTTCGGGGACAATCGGTGCCGTTGAACTTTTCAATCTACGGCATTCGGAATTTTGGAGGAAGAGGGACAATTTTCTTTGGGATCGGTGATGCGGTATCTTTGCCTTTTTGGTGTTCGGTTCTCGAACTTCTCTTGCATGGACTTAACTTGTTCCATCAACCAAGTCATGTTGGGGTCGGGGGACGGTTTCGATTACGAAGCGAGCTTGTCGGATTTGGGTGGCGGGGCATGGGTGGCACGGATGGTAGGCTGGTACCGTGGCTTGGGGATCTTTGGAAGGGAAGTAGGTGTAAACTTGGCACAGTCCTGTGTTTCCTTGAGGCGGCCGGAGGCATAGGAATTAGTCTCGTAGTTGCAGAAGTAGGAAAAAGGAGCCTCGTGGGATCCTGCTGGCAAGGTTGGGGGTGGAAGATCTGCTGTGGAAGGGCATAGATTGAAAAGGTCACTTGGTTGATTCTGAGGCCTTGAAGTTGTCTGGGACGGCCCATATTGGGGAGAGGGAGCGAATCCCATAGGGTAGTGCAGAGGCTGCGTTGCGGGGATGGCTGTGGCGTTTGTTCTCTGTTGGTAGGGAACAAAGCTGGGTCTTATCTGAGGAGGAGAGGGTGTCGGGACCACGATGGCTTGGGATCTTGGAAAAGGCGAAAATGGACAGTCTTTGGCAAAGGATCATATGGGGATGGAGGAGGGCATTGGTTATAGGCTAGGGGAAATTTGAGATTGTTACTTCTGGAGTTTCATCTTCTACCATAACCAAGGAACCGTTGGGCTCTACCACTATCTGGACCCCATGGCGGCAAAGCGCATCAATGAGCATGGCCTGCTGTTCCTCATGGGCCTTACGACTGTTTTCCAAGGCTAAGGCTAGCTCTTCTTCCCTAGTCATCTGGTTACCCAAACCGATGCTTGTTCTCTGTCGAATCGGACATTCGACTCTGGGTGACCAAGCGAGGATTACGGCGAACTGTCTAAGAATTACTGCGCTAACAAGTCGGCGACCCGGTGTTCTCACCCACTTCTTTCTCGGCTGCGGGGAAAGGGATAGGAGAGGTTTAGACTCGGGGTAGGTGTTTAGGTGAAGGCTCAAGCAATATGCAAATTAGGAATCTTCCGGTTTACTTAAAACAATGTCTTTTATTAATTTCTATTTGGTTGGAAAAGGGGATTTGCCCTTCTTTTCGCAACTACTCTAGATCCTGGATCAGTGGGTTCCGTCACTACGTCTATAAGCCCCTCGTATTCCACCTGTATTTTGACCTCCCAGGGTGGACAGCCCCGGGCGAGGGTCCTATAGGGCACGCGGATCCCACCGGCCGAGAGAAAAGAACGCTCCTAACGGGTCTAGCGGGTCATAGGAACTTTTAACGCACGAGCGATGCGAATTATAGTCAAGGCAATACCGGGAAAGTCTCGTCTTTCAGCCTTGATAGAATTTCGGCAGAATTTCGCTTGCGCGATTGACGTTTCGACTTTTCGGTAATGTCCGAGAAGATAATAGGCATGGGTCGGGCGGTAAAAACCGGATGAAACAGTGTCACATTGAACTTCGCTGCATACGCCGGGCGTGAGTCAGAATCGAAGTCAATGCCGGGTCAAGATCTTGCCAATTTTTCCTTGTCGGAATTTTGGCAGAGCTTCGCTTGAACGAAAGATCTTTGGACTTTTCTTGGCAAAGACTCGGTCTTGACTCTTACGCGTTCCGTGCAGGTCAAGGTCAAAGTCAATGTCAGAGTCAAGGTTCTACCAATTTTTCCTTGTCGGAATTTTGGCAGAGTTTCGCTTGAGCGAGAGACCTTGACTTCCGTTATGAGTTAAGGCTTGACCTTTACGGGGATATGCAACTGGGCTATATGACACGGACTAGACCAAAAACCAACCAAAAAAGTCATGATTTTTTGAAACGTGTGACACGGACTGTGCATTGGTCGACACTGGCTGCCATGGGGAGTTTGGGGTGATTCCGTGTGCGCCCGGGAGCATCGTAAGGCTGTCCGTGACTGCAGCTGAACAACCACCCCGGGTTTAAAGGGACGTGCGTGCAAAGTGTACAGGATATATAAGGTGCGTGTAGTGTGCGGTCTCCTAAAAATGTTCCTTTTTGAGTAAAAACGAGAGATTTTCATAAATGTGTTTTAAAGGAATGATTTTGGGACGGGGAGAATACAGCTTGATTAAGCACGTAAATTTTAAGGAGCCCGATCGGTCTTGGAACCGAATAGCCCCAAGCCTGCCAAGGCGCCAGTTAACCACAATTTTCCTGGTGGAATCGCCCGAGGCCGTCGGTCGTAATCCGAGGAGGATTGAGCCGTACGGCTGCATGGATCAATTTTCCAGGTTCCACTCCTTTGCTATTTTTTTTCGGGTTGTTTCCCGTTCAAAGTATGCACAGATCCCAAGATGCAAATGATGCAATGCAAGGCAAAGAAAGCAAGCAAAATAAACGGAATCCGCGATGGGAGTCTAACCCACTCAAAGGGAAAAGCTTTCTTTTATATATTTTTTTTCGAAAAGTGATACCGGTACGTGGGATTGTTAAACCAGCGTTTATCCCAAGCCCCAGGTTAGGGAGCGATACAGGAAGGTTAAGTGGTTTCCACCTATATACCAGGTATCGTTTATTTAAAAAGGAAAGCTTTTCTCCTTTGGGATGTCCCCAGCGGAGTCGCCAAACTGTGAATGTGTGCCCAAATTGGATTCACGCGAGTTTGAAGACATCCGGTTTAATTTGAAAAACGGAGTCGCCACGCCATTTTGATTTTCTCAAAACTTTGAAAAAAAGGATTTATGGGTTCGGAGGTTAAGTTACCCCTTGGGAAGAACGGATCGTCGTTCACCCAAGGTGCCTTGCCGTAGCAAGTCTCCCTAGATTCCGTTTATTTTGCTTGCTTGTGTGCTTTCTTGTGTGCATGTGTTTGAATGAAAGGGGAGGGAATGTCCCAAGTTATCTTCCGGACGTACAAACCATTTATTGGTTGTCGCTCGGGATTTCTTGGATTTTATGTATTCGGGATTTTGATCCCGTCCTCATCTTGAACTTGTGATCATCGCATTTTTAACCTCGGGACTTGCGTGATCGAGAGAAGGACTATCTTTTATGGCCCAAGAATGAGGTTCTTTAGGAAGGAATGTCCTTAGCCCATCAATCCTACACCTTAAGACGATCGAGCTTATATGAATGCTTCATGCTCGTCTTAAGTGATAATCGGAGATATAGGGTTCAAGGTTGTCCCTTTCTAAAGAGATTATGGAACCTTTAATGGAAGAAACGATGTAAAGATAGGATCTTTACACCGGTCCGTTCCAAGGTTGCTAATGGGGACATGGGGGAATGCATGTAAAAATGACATTTTTAGTGAAAAGATGACATTTTTGGGTTGCAAAGGATGCATTTGATTTAAAGAAGTGATCTTTATTGCAAAGGATGCATTTTGAATGTAAAGACATGATTTTTATGCAAAGGATGCATTTTTATGAAGAAATTAGCATTTAATATGCAAAGGATGCATAAAGATTGCATTTTTATGAGCAAATGATGCATAAAGATGACATTTTTTGTGTAAAAAGGGGATTTTTAGGTGCAAAGGATGCACCTTTGAGTATAAAGATTACATTTTTAATGACAAATGATGCCTAATTCATGCAAAGGATGCAAAGGGGGAAAAGGGGGAATGATAAAGATATGATCTTTAATACTAACTACCAAGTCCCAAGCAAAGATAATAACAATATATGAATGCAAGGAGCAATTTAATTCACATAGAGCAATTAGAATGCAAGGTTATGGAGTGAGAGGTTACCAATGGTGGCCTCTTCTTCGTTGGGTTGAACAAGGGTGGAAGGAACAACTTTTGGGATCTTCAAGGAGGAGGGAGGAGGCTTCTTGGCTTGCTTCTTCAACCCTTGGGATTCCCAGCAGTATTGAGGAGTATTCTTGAGTCTGAATATGGAGTGTAGTGTATTTTTTTCGTATATAAAATGGGTAGAGGAGGGCTCTATTTATAGGAAGTCTAGAAATCGCCAATGAAGCCGTGCGGCCAGAGACCCTTGGCTAATGCAGCCGTGCGGCATTATCCCTTGTGACTCAGCATATTTCTAGAATCATGCAAGGTGGCCATTCTAGAAGTTTTCCCAAATTAAGAAAAACGTGTTTCTTAATTAGGAAGCTTTCCTTTCAGTCCCTATATGATTTGGAACAGTTCCGGAATTGTTCCGGAACTCCAGGAAAGTCCGGGGAGTTATCGGGAAATTTACCGGAATTGTCGGGGAAATTAATCGGAAGGCATGAGCCAGATTTGGGTACTTACAATACCCAACAATCTCCCCCTATTTGATTGATGCCATTACCTACTATAACTAAAGCAAACATTGTACTTGGTAAGAACATGTCCATAAGAATTAACATGGTAATTCATGTCCCAAGTCAATGCACACACTTAGCTTTAAGCTATAGATTTCTATACTTTTGAAAGATTGAAAAACTTACAATTTGAAGAGTATAGAAATGCATTCAGTGCACTTAAAGAAATGTGAGTTTAAGTTCAAGTGCAGTTTAAACTAAATGTTTAAACATCAATTCAAAAGAGTGATTTTTAAGTTGAAAAATATTTGAATGAGGTTTAAAACCTTAAGCGGTTTCATTGTTCTACAAATAAGCAGTTTGATATGAACAAGGTTTTGGAACCATGATGCAATTTCCATTAATTCCTAAGATGATTATAAGTACAGGAATGAAGGAAAATTACAAGGTTACAAAAAAAACAAAACAAGGTAAGTTGGACAAAGAGAATACAAGGAGAGTGCGGTCCAACTTACACAAGCGGTTCAAAAAGGAAAAGCGATTTACTGCTGGGGCGGCTTGTTAACTTCATGATCAGCTCCACTTGGCCCAGCTCTTGATTGGTCAGGGGCAAACGCTTTCCTCAATCTTCTAACTTCCTCTGCGGTTCTGGTGAGAGTAGCTTCAAGCTTCTTTAAGGCATTGACAGAATGAACAGATGTAGAATTGGTAGCACCAACCGCTTTGGTATTTTCCACAAGATTTTCCTTGATAATGTCAAGCTTTACATTGACAGAGGAATAGATAGAGTTGAAAATGGTGTGGAGTTCCTCTTGAACTAAAGCAGTTTGAGCTTGAATTGCTTGTTCCATTGGCTCAAGATCCACAGATACCTTCAGGGAGGTTTTGAGTTCATTAACAGTTGAGCCTAGTCTGGAGTTGAATCCTTCCCTGAGGTTGTCCAAGCAGTCATTGAACTCATCTTGGATCTGGTTCAGCTTGGCCTTCACTGTATCTGACACAGTATCCAGATTCACCTTTGAATCCACCTTGAAAAGATCAATTTGTTCCAAGACTTCTTCACGTAGAGAATCCAGAGCGGTATGGACAACCTGAGATAATTGCGGTCTGGATTGAAGAAAGTCAAGGAATTTGGTGCTCAGATTACCCAAATCTTTATCAAGGGAGGCACATAATTTTTCTCCAAGAGCATCCAAGGATTTCTTCATCTCCTCAATAGATGCCTTGTCTTCTAAGGCTTTGACCAAACCAGCTTCAAGGGATTTCTGAAAGGCTTCAGAAGCAGTTTTGATCATGGAAGCGGTTTGATCAGGAGGAGCGGTTGAGGAGGAGGATGGAATTGCTGTAGATCTCTCCCCCTTAATGGCATCAAGCAAAGAAGCTTTAAGGGTTGCCAACTCAAGGGAGTGAGAATCCACCTTGGCTTGTAAAGCGCGGTTGGATGCAAGGAGGGATTCATTTGAGGCGGTTAAAGAGATGACATGGCCTTGGTTTATGACCAGTTGGCCTTGAATCAGATTGAGGGTTTGGAGAATTTGAGAGTACTCAGAAGGAGGGGCGGTTGAGGGTGAGGCGATTGGAAATATGGGAGGCGGTTGGGTTTGGTTGGTTTCAGGCGCGGTTTGGGTTTGGGGAGGTATATTTGGAGGAGGTGAGTTCTGCCTAATGGGTTAGTTGTGAGGAGTTGGGGATTTTGAAGGGGTGTTAGATTTAGAGCGGTTAGGTGTAGGGGAATGGGAGCGGTTTTTTTTAGGGGAATTGCTTGGGGTTGGATCATCTCTAACAGATTTGGAGGTGGCATGTCCGAGAGGGCTTGGGCCGCCATTGTTGATAGGCGAGATTGAGTAGGGGTTTGGTTGGAATGTTGTGAGTTTATGGAATGGGAATGTTGGGGTGAGTTATATTGGGATTGAGAAGATAGGGGTGATAGTGATTTTCTGGGGGAAGGTGAAGGGGAATTTTGAGGAGGTGATTGAGGAGGGGAATTTCTGGGAGGTGAAGGAGAGGGTGAGGGTTGGACATGTTGGTCTTTTATGAGGGATTTCTTTTTGGCTACCATCTTCCTTCTCTTAGGTTTCTCCCCCTGAATTGGAGCGGTTTTGATAGGGGAAGGAGTTATGGATTTGGATTTTGAAGGGGATCTGGCTGGGGATTGGGTAGGTGATTGGACAGGAGAGGTTTGATGGGTTGGAGGCGGTCTCTCTTCTTGAAGCGGTTCTTGTTGAGAAGCGGTTGGGTCAACAGTCTTTCCTTTGGCTTGATAATTCTCAGCTTGTTCCTTAGCCAATCTATCAATTCTGTCTTGAAGAACCTTCATCTGTTCTTCCACAGTCAAACCAGCCATCTCATCCCTAGCCTTCTTGGCCCTAGCTACCAAGTTGGGAATACTTGGGTCTTCCTCTTCTTCATCCTCTTCATCCACCAAGTTCATGGTTTCAGATGGCATCTTCTGCTTCTTCTTACTAGGACCAACTCCATCATCAGCAGTAGGCGGTTTGGTTGCTGGAGCGGTCTTTATCTTCTTTGGTGGCAGTTCTGCTCTGGCTTGGGGCTTCCTGGACCGCTTGGCTCCTTTAGATTGAGGAGCAGTTGTAGGATCTCTGAGCTCATAAGGTTCCTTCAAGGGATAGGTATCTGCATCATACAAAGATTTGTATAATGCATCTCCATTTGCATACCTGAAGGTGTGGCAAGCAAGCAATCCAAGGGAATCATTTGAGCAGTCCACCATAAGTTCTGGATTCTTGGTGACCATATCATCTAGATGCTCATAGTCCATCAATAGAGCGGTTATGATCCTGCAGAATGGTCTCCACCTCTGATCTTCACCTTTGACCTTGGACTGATAGGTCTCAATGCTATCCTTTATTTCCATGTAGAGGATTTTGGGCCAATGCAGTTGAATCTCCATAAATATAGCAGAACTATACATCCATTGTTGGGATGTAAAGTTGTTGTGGTTTCCTGTCTTTCCACAAATAGTTCTCCCAACCAGATGACCAATGTGGCTCATCAGCTCACCAAAATTCTTTATGGGGATCTTCTTGTACTTCTTAGCCAAGGTGTCTACTTTGGCGGTTTGGAAGGCAGCATTGTCCTGAATAACTTTATCAACCTCTAAGGGAGCACCACCAACAACAAATCTGAAAAGTCTTCTTACGTCAATGTAATCAACTGATAGCTTCATGCCTTCAACAACTGCTGTCAGGCAGGCGACTCTTTGACCTTGATCCAGAACTCTTGATCTTTTCTTTGCGGTTGCAAAGAACTGGTCCACAAAAGAAGGCACTATGAAATCTTGCTTCTTGGTGAAAAGCGGTAGGATGCCAGAAACTCTCAGCTTCCTCAGCAACTCCCTTCCAAGAGCATCAATTTTGAGCTCTTCCTCATTTACTTCCCAACCTAGTAGGAAGGTAGTTGGATCCTACAAAATAAAATTTCAAGTGTTAGATCCATTTGTGTATTCATAGTTCACATGCGGTTTGAGCACCAAGTGGTTAAGCAATGGTGCGGTTTGAGAATTTCAAACCCCAAGTGAGCTATGAATACACAATGATAATGAGGAATTTTGAGAACAAGTATTACGTAAGTACGTGGCATTGTAATCTAATTTTATCCCACACTGCAAGCGGTGCTTAGAGAGGAAATTTATGGTGTCAAGCCTATATACTTAGTAAAATCTCAAAAATTAGGAATGGAACTAAAACAGCATGCAGTTTCAAAAGATATTGAAAATGCAGTTTAGAACATGCGGTTTTAGCAAGAAAGGGAGGAGCGGTTTGAAACTGAAAACCTTAAGCGGTTGCATACAAGCGGTTCCAAACCGAGGAAATCCAAAAAAGTTGAAAATGTTGAAAATTTTTCTAAGTGTTGGAAAACATTTTTCAAAATCAAGGCATCCAAAACATATGAATATTCAAGAAAAACTCATGGGTTTTATGAAGAACACGAAGAACAGTTCATGAACACCAAGAACAGAGATTCATGAAACTTAACTAAAATAAGCAAATAGCATATCAAAATGATCACATTGAGAAGGGGAATAATAATATATCATTAAAATTTCATCTTTTTCCTAGAATCATTCATAATCATCAAAAATCAGAAATGGGTTTTCGAAGTTCATATTCTGAAAATCACAAAATCAGTGTACATAACATGGATAGATCATGAAATAAGATACATAAATAGAATCCATGTGCAAAACCGATCAAAACCCAACAAACATCAACTAAAATGATCAAGAAATAAGATCAGAATCATCAAAAACCAAATCATGGCATACGAACAGTCTAAGCAAGTTTATCCATGGCGGATTACGAAAGGAAAGAATTAGGGTTAGAGATTGAATACCATTTCCGAACGAGGTTTCTTTGCCCTAGCAACAGTTGAGGCCCTTTGTCTTTTTGATGTTGTTGCCATTTCAGTTAAAGGTTTTAAAAATGGAGGTTTTTGAAGGTTTTAGAAAGAGAAAGTGAGTTGGTAGACAGAGAGAGGACGGTTGTAGAGAGTTGACAGTAAAAGGTTTTAGGTTTTCACCAACTTAGGTATATATAGGGTGAAGGGAGCAGGCAGTTGGTTCAGAAGGTATGATTGAAATATACCAACTGTTGCACCCTTTCACCTCCTGCACATCTCTCTATGACGGCTGACATGAAGGAAATTAATGCTCATGTCCCCTTAGCAATAAATGCTTTTAATTTTGAAATAAACGAGGGAAAACATTTGCAAAAATACCCTTATGTCAAAAATAATGACAAAAAACAATAAATAAAAGAATTTGATCAATTTTTTTTTTAAGAAATAAGGATGAGACATAAATGGACAGAATTTACTCTTTGTTGAAACGCGGTTTGGATCCAAGCGGTCTGACTGCATCAAGCGGTTGGATGCAGGCGGTTGGACCTTTTGCGGTTTTGGTACAGGCGGTTTCAACACAAGCGGTCTCAATCCTTAAGAGTTTCAATCCTAAACTCAACAAACAAGTTAGCCAATAAAAAGTATGGAATTTACTTAAGTTCAAGCATACCCATTTCTCCTCTAAGGAATGAAAACCTCTTGGAGTCAAGAGCCTTAGTGAGGATATCAGCAATCTGGTTGTCTGTCCCCACGTACTCTAAATGGATATTCCTCTTCTCCACATGGTCTTTGAGGAAATGATACTTGATATCAATATGCTTGGTCTTGGAATGCATGACAGGGTTGTTGGAGACTGAAATTGTTGAAGTGTTGTCACACATGATAGGGCAATTTCCTTCATGGATTCCATAGTCCACCAACTGCTGCTTCATCCAAAGGATTTGACAGCAACAACTACCAGCAGCAATGTACTCAGCCTCTGTGGTTGACACTGAAACTGATGCTTGCTACTTGCTGGCCCAAGCAACTAGTCTATTCCTGAGGAAATGACAAGTACCACTAGTGCTTTTCCTGTCAATAGTACAAGCTGCATAATCTGCATCTGAATAACCTACAAGATCGAAGTTCGAATCTTTGGAATACCAAAGTCCAAGGTTAGTGGTTCCAGATAAATAGCGGATTGCACGCGGGGTCTTAGCCTGATGGTTAGAGTTCATGGCTTCCAACCTGGAGGTCATGGGTTCGATTCCCCTACCAGTGGTTAGAGGGAATGACATTGCCCTCCCTAGCATAGCTAGGCGCCTCTGTGAAGTGCATCAAGGGGGGAGCGGTGAAATGTGTTGATCCCCTTAAAAAGAAAAAAAAAAAAAAAAGAAAAAGGAAGAGAAAAAAAAAAAAAAGATAAATAGCGGATTATACGCTTGACTGCAATTAGATGTGCTTCTCTAGGATCTGCTTGGTGTGATGTACCCGATTTTTTTTGTGATCAAACGGAGTCGCCACGCCATTTTTGTTTTGAGGGCCAAAACTTTGAAAAATGCCCGGAATCAAGAGATTCGAGTTCGGAGGTCACGTTACGCTTCGGGAAGGACGTTAGTGTGCACCCGGCGCGCCTCGCAAAACGAGTCTTCCAAACATTTGAAATCCTTTGTTGGGTGTGTGTGTGTGTGTGTTTTGACCAAAATGAGTTGAAACTGAGAAAAACAAAAATGGGGAACTCTTTATAAGACTTTGAACAATCCCCAAGATTTTTGGTATGATTTTTGGATTGAGTCTTGGCACTCAAAAGATTTTTGGATTTGAAAAGCAATTCTGCCAGAATGAAAGAAGGCAGTTGACCCTTGACTTTGAAATGGACTTAAAGGCTTCAAAACCTCAGAATCTGGGGAAAGTCCGAGAATAAAAGTTGCTTAAAACACCATAAATAGGGTTTCTGAAAGGGAAATTTACATTTTTGAAGTAATTTGAGGGGTCAAAACCTTCTGGAAATCTCAGATGTGAAATCTGGATTTCCAGAAGCTGATGAACTGGCCTCTAAAAGAAAAATTGAAAAAAGGATTTTTACTCACTCAAAAAATAAAATAAAAATATGTCTGGAAAGCTCTGGATGTTGGCTACAAAAAGTATTTTGTAGTAAACACCCAATTCCAAGTTTTACTGGGTCCAAAAAATAGGAAAATGGACTGAGGTCTCAGAACAATGCTACTGGACAGCAAGATGTTCTTGAGGGAAAATGTGATTTTTGGGGGATTTGCATCTATGTTCACCCCATTTTCATCCCTAGACTTGATACCACTACTTTTTGTTAAGTGGTTATCATATTCAAGTCATCCTTGGGGAATTTATGGGGTTTAAACATGTCCTTTGCAAAGGGAAAGGGGATATTTTGTAAAGATGAATTTAAAGAGAAAAAACAACTAAAGATTTAAAATGTGGACCATTTGAGATGGTCATTCATGAAGATGAACTTCAAGATGACCATCTTGGGTCAAAACTTAAGTGAAACTAGACATCAAGTAGATCCAAGTAAGAAGAACAAGATGATCAAGAAGTTAAAAGAGGATTTTAGGGTTTTGAGAAGGAGGGCTTTACCAATGGTGACACCCTATCTTCCTAGGCTTGGAATTTGACTTGAGGAGTATCAAGATTTGGTGTTTGACTTGAGGAGTATCAAGGTTTGGTGTTTGGATTTGTGTTTGGAGTGAGATTGGGAAATATTCAAGAGAAAATGGTGGCAATCTAGGGATTCCCACTGTTTTCTCTCTATATTTCGCCAGAGTTTCGTTGCTGTGATCAAAATTGTGTTGTGTAAACTGAGAGAGGAGGGTTTAATTTATAGCCCTCTGTGAGAGGCAATCCTATCCGCGCGGAGGGGTTCGTAGGCGTGCACTGTTCATCTGCTACAGTGCTGGCTTTTGGACAGGAAGAATATATTTTTTTTAAAATTCAAACTGAAGCTGTTTTTCAACTTACCAATTCGGGTTTTTTCCATTTCTTTTGCTTTTTAGGATTCCTTTCTTGGTTTAACTTTAAATGGCAATGCCCATTTTACCCTTGCTTTGTTAGAAAGGTTAGGGTTTGTTAGAAATGTTAAAACTTTCGTTAATTTTCTAACGAAAATACTAACGGCTCAAATTGGAGCACTTACAGTAGCCCCTCGGCGACGGTGCTTTCGAAGGAAGCGGGGTCGTCGATAAGAGTAAGGCTCCATTTTTGACGGGATGATCAGGTGATCGAGTGGCTGGACCTAGCGATAGGCTACCTACGTATCCCTAGTGGGAATCAAGCCGGCCGTAGTTCGGGTCTTTGACCCTGGGATGATGGCGTTTTAGGTTCCTCGAACCTTGATAAGTTCTGCAGTCGTTTGCAGAAAGAAACTCTGCTGGGGGTAAGAGATGACCATCTTGGTCTGGTGGCTATCCGCTCTGCTGGGGATAGGAAATGACCATTTTCGGTCTGATGGCTGAACCTAATGATAGGCTACCTACGTATCCTTAAGAGGAATCAAGCCAGTCGTAGTTCGGGTCTTTGACCCTGGAATGATTATTTTAGGGAAATCGCCCTAAGGTTTGACTA
Source organism: Adenophora triphylla var. japonica (assembly GCA_022495995.1). Taxonomy (NCBI): domain Eukaryota; kingdom Viridiplantae; phylum Streptophyta; class Magnoliopsida; order Asterales; family Campanulaceae; genus Adenophora; species Adenophora triphylla. The sequence goes on from JAFEMH010000066.1 coordinate 826,023, forward strand.
TTTTTGGGAAGTCGCCCTATGGTTTGACTATTTTTGGGAAGTCGCCCTAGGATCTGACTGTTTTTGGGAAGTCACCCTATGATCTGACTATTTTTGGGAAGTCGCCCTATGACTATTTTTGGGAAGTCACCCTATGGTTTGACTATTTTCGGGAAGTCGCCCTATGATATGACTATTTTTGGGAAGTCGCCCTATGATCTGACTATTTTTGGGAAGTCGCCCTATGATCTGACTATTTTTGGGAAGTCACCTTATGGTTTGACTATTTTCGGGAAGTCGCCCTATGATCTGACTATTTTTGGGAAGTCTCCCTATGATCTGACTGATTTTGGGAAGTCTCCCTATGGTTTGACTATTTTTGGGAAGTCACCCTATGATCTGACTATTTTTGGGAAGTCGCCCTATGATTTGACTATTTTTGGGAAGTCGCCCTAAGATCTGACTATTTTTGGAAAGTCGCCCTATGATCTGACTGGTTTTGGGAAGTCACCCTACGATCTGACTATTTTTGGGAAGTCGCCCTATGATCTGACTGTTTTTGGGAAGTCACCCTATGATCTGACTATTTTTGGGAAGTCGCCCTATGGTTTGACTGTTTTTGGGAAGTCACCCTATGATCTGACTATTTTTGGGAAGTCGCCCTATGATTTGACTATTTTTGGGAAGTCGCCCTAAGATCTGACTATTTTTGGGAAGTCGCCCTATGATCTGACTGTTTTTGGGAAGTCACCCTATGATCTGACTATTTTTGGGAAGTCGCCCTATGATCTGACTGTTTTTGGGAAGTCACCCTATGATCTGACTATTTTTGGGAAGTCGCCCTATGATCTGACTGTTTTTGGGAAGTCACCCTATGGTTTGACTATTTTCGGGAAGTCGCCTTATTATCTGACTATTTTTGGAAAGTCACCCTATGGTTTGACTATTTTCGGGAAGTCGCCCTATGATCTGACTATTTTTGGGAAGTCACCCTATGGTTTGACTATTTTCGGGAAGTCACCCTATGGTTTGACTATTTTGGGGAAGTCGCCCTAAGATTTGACTATTTTGGGGAAGTCGCCCTATGACTTGACTATTTTGGGGAAGTCGCCCTATGACTTGACTATTTTGGGGAAGTCGCCCTATGATTTTGGTTTGTCGAATTAGGGGATGATTGTGCTTTATCGCTTTCCTAGTGTTGTGTCTGATAGCGTTTTATGTGTCTCAAACCTTAATGATGGCGTCTTAGGTGCCTCGAACCTTCATGATGGCGTCTTAGGTGCCTCGAACCTTGGAGATGGCGTCTTAGGTGCCTCGAACCTTGATTTGAAATGATTTCCCTTTGATGGTTTGGGATAGATGGTCTATTGGTGGACTTCATTTGAAGGGATCGGTCTTATGTTTGCGGAAATGGATGATAATGGGAAAAGAAACGGGATTCCGTTAACTTCGCCGGGGATTTGGTTAGCCTTTGTTGGAGTTTAGTTCGGGAGTATGAACCTAAATGGGGACTTAGTTCAGAGTAATATTCTAAGTCGAGGTTTAGTTCAGGGGTATGAACCTAAATGGGGACTTAGTTCAGGAGTATGATTCTAAGTCGAGGTTTAGTTCAGGAGTATGAACCTAAATGGGGACTTAGTTCAGGAGTATGATTCTAAGTCGAGGTTTTAGTGCCTGAGGGAGACTATTTGAAGGTGTTCTCGCTGGGGAAGATTCGGGCTTACGAGAACTATCGGGGAAAAGGGTGACCGTATTGGTCAAGCGGCTGGACCTATGGTAGGCTACCTACGTATCCTTAAGAGGAATCAAGCCAGTCGTAGTTCGAAAATTGCTGGGGATGGTCTTTGATGGTTTGACGGTATTTGGGAGTCACCCGAGGTTTGACTGTTTTTTTGGGAAGTCGCCCTAAGATTTGATGATAATGTTCTTTTAGAAAAGTAGTTGACTAAGATATGCTTTCATACCTGTGCTGTGCTTACCTGTAGCTGCCGGAAGGACTGAGGCTACGGCTGATGTTGATGAAGAGTTGTTGGGTTGCCGTTCGTGGGACGGTTTCTGCTGACGATTTGCTGTCTTTGGAGGCATTTTGACCTGAAGGAGGAGTTTGGTTGAGTCTGCATCTTGCTGGTGATCGTTAACCTTGTAGAAGTTGTTGAGCTTGTCTTCACATTGGGACTTCTTGTTTTTGAGAACTTGGTGTCTCTGACCGCATTGTATTTGAGAACTTGGCGTCCCTGACCGATTTGTATTTGAGAACTTGGCGTCTCTGACTGATTTGCATTTTGAGAACTTGGCGTCTCTGACCGATTTGCATTTTGAGAACTTGGCGTCCTTGACCGATTTGTATTGGAGAACTTGGCGTCCCTGACCGATTTGTATTTGAGAACTTGGCGTCTCTGACCGATTTGTATTTGAGAACTTGGCGTCTCTGACCGTACTGTATTTGAGAACTTGGTATCTTTGACCGATTTGCATTTTGAGAACTTGGCGTCTCTGACCGATTTGTATTGGAGAACTTGGCGTCCCTGGCCGATTTGTATTTAAGAACTTGGCATCTCTGATCGATTTGCATTTTGAGAACTTGGCGTCTCTGACCGTACTGTATTTGAGAACTTGGTATCTTCGACCGATTTGCATTTTGAGAACTTGGCGTCTCTGACCGATTTGTATTTGAGAACTTGGCGTCTCTGACCGATTTGTATTTGAGAACTTGGCGTCTCTGACCGTACTGTATTTGAGAACTTGGTATCTTTGACCGATTTGCATTTTGAGAACTTGGCGTCCTTGACCGATTTGTAGACACTGGAGGCGGTCTTCATATGTTTGTGGATGTTGGGGGCTGTTTTCATCCATTTGTGGACATTTGAGGTCGTCTTTGGTGAAGATCATCCTTGCCGAAAAGAGGGATTTGATTTCACGTTTGAATTCCTGCATTTGTTAGTGAAGAGGAAGATGCATATATGGCACTCATGATGGCGGATGCATGCATAGAACCAAAAATGATTATGAGATGATGCATTTACTTGCTTTCGAAGATGCACTTGGCCTAAGCTTTTGGCAGGGAAATTATGATTTATGATCTTCAATCACTTAGGATTGTTCCTATTGACTCAAGTTTTGTGCATGCTACATGAGCCCTTGGGAGATTTTTGTGGGGATGCATGGTGATGTATGTGTCTGGAGACTGTTTGGGACAGATTTTGAGCAAGTGGGGGGTGAGCGCCCTCGATCGCGATTAAAACAGCGGCTGTTGATGAGGTTTTGTTAATAGTATCACATGGACCTCAATTTTGATGAGATTGGATTCGGATCCCGGGTCTTGATTGGAATTTTCCCTCTCAATCTTGGTCATTTGAAGCTGATGCTGACAGGCTCTAAGGCACGTTGATATGAGTGAAGCTTCTTTCCTTTGGGTGAGCTGTGACTTCGGCCGAAACCTTGTTCGGAGAATGTTTTGATGAAATTGCTAATGCAGGGAGAAACCCAAATCTTAAGTTCCAATGCTACGGGAAGCTGCTATGTACCAAGTTCTGAGGCTGAAAACCTAGTTGTTGATGTGACTAGACCTTTCTTGTGACATGATAAAATTCAGGTCCAAAGGACCAGCTTGACAAAGCCCCCGGATCCTGAGTAGGCAAAGTCTAGATTTTGAAGAAGCGACTTGGCGAAGCTATCTCGTAGTGAAGAACCCAATGTGGACCCAAAGATGACTATAGAAGCCCCAGCTTGAAGAGCTGATACAGGAGAACCTGGGAGAACCGCTTGGCAAGCCCCAGCGTGAAGAAATTCAGAGCGGTCTTATTGCGCATGTAGTCATTATGTGGCCGAGGAGGCACCCATCTTTTCAAATCTTAGTCAACCGCCACCGGACAAGACTCAGAAACGTTTACGTGCAGGGGCACATCTTTCAAAAAATGGGAATGAACCCCGATTTTGTGTATACATACTCGCTTTAGGTTTGACTCTTTTGAGAGAGTATAAGCATCACAAGGTGTGGAAAAGTGTATGGAAGCCCCTGCTGACAGAAAGACAGTGTTTGGCTCTATTTCCCTATGATGGAGAGAGAGAAGACTTGTCGAGACACTTGAAAACTTGTTTTATTCATGATGATCACAAGGCTGCTTAAAACCCTTTGTTAATGTTCGGGTTATTCAATCCCTAAATCTGATATGAACAAATATTTTGATTAATCACAAGGAGAAAGCCAACTGATATCAAGCTCGGAAAGTGTATAGGGACGATCCTGGATGAGACCGGATTTTTTTTTTGAGATTTGTTTGTGATTTCGACCGGACCATTTCTGGTTGCCTACGTTCCCTCCATTATGAAGAGCTCAGGTCGCCGTAGTTCGGGTATATCCCGAATGAAGAGAGAATGAGTGTGAAAATTCAAGACTTTGAGGTCTTTAGGGGAATTTGAGGATTGGAGATTTGAATAACATATCCCCTTAGAGTGTCCATGAAAGACACGGATGCGAAGCCCCAGTGGGACATCCACGGCAAGTGTTTGTGGAGTAGAAATGAATTATGCTCACATGAAATGTCGAATGAATCAAATTTGAATTTGCACAATCTTTGATTGATGATTTCGAATCAAGATGAATTAGATTCCAATTTAAGCAAGCAATGAAGCATTAATTTGATTTAGATCTTAAAGATTTTACGATGAAATTGCTATCCGATAGGAATTGCAGCTGGGTTTCCGGGCTTCGATCGGCCATCGGGTAATTTTGGAAGTTATGACCTCTTAAAGTGAGAGGTCGGCTGGGCCTTTTGCTGACTGAACCTCTAAAAATGAGAGGTTGGCTTGCAGGGATGTGTTTGGGAAATCTACGGCGGGGAAGATTGATTGCCTCTAAGAATGAGAGGTCAAATTTTGACTTTGGCCAAAGGCGAGGGTAATGGGAGTATCCTCTAAAATCGAGAGGATGGCTTGGGATTGATTTAAGGTAATGGTGAGAGGAAATCCAAGCTATCGACAACTTTTTGCGATCTTGCGAGAATTCAGGCTCCTTTTTGATCATTGGAGAGCTTCTTGAGAAGTCGGGGATTTTTACTGAATTGTGAGGATCGACAATCCTTCTTTTTTTTTTTTTTTGAAGCTTTTTTTTTATATATATATTTTTTTTTTGCTTGAGCTCCTTTTTTTTTGACTTGGAAAGCTTCCTGAGGAGTTGAGGACTATCTTTGTCCTTCCTTCATAGCTTGAGATATTTTGCGCATCGCCGACTCTCGAAGTTAACTTCTTGGGCTTGCTTGGACTTCTCTCAGTAAGGAGCAAAAATAATGGCTAAACCGGGTTTCAAAACACGCCGATCTTGAAATGAAAGGGTAGTGTTTAGTGAGGGTGAGGTAATGGCTTTCCTATGGGTGAAAGGTTTCAACCGCAATCCCTACTGGATGACCTAAACGAGATTAAGTCTTCGTTGCTTGCTTAAGCTTTAAATGAGAAAAGATCCATGCAAATTCATCGAGCAACGAGAGGATGATGATGAAAGGGATGTGAGCATATGAGATGCAAGATGGGGAGTTGGTAAGCCCCAATTTGGGAAAGATATCAATTGATTTTCTCACTCCGATTAATTTAAATATTAATCATTTCAAAGAGTTAGTGGTTGAGCAAAGACAAGTGATCATCTAGGATAAAACCATGTCAATTAAGTGTAACGTGGGTGTGCAAGTGATGTCTCGAGTCTAGCAAGAAAAGAAGAAAGACTTATATATATATAAATTTTAAATGATAGTTAAGCTATCTTTCCACAACATTCGAGGTGGACAAAACCGACAAGTGTCCAAGATGGACTTAGGTGAAAGAAAAATACTAGAACCTACGAAGGTTGACTAAAAGACTATTTTAGAGATAGGTAGCCCCTAGTCTAGCCGCTCTTTGTTGTTGGACCATGCATCTATTCTTCGACGCCGGAGACGGAGCTATCGCAGTCTTCCCATCCGGACTTCTTTGTCGCCTTCTTCCTCAATCCAACCATTTTCCTTGCCTCGTGATGACCGGTTCATCGACCTCGCAAAGGGACGAGTCAAACTCCATTATCCCCACAAGTCTTGGATCACCAAACTCAATCATGTTGACATTCGGGTTGTTGTTTCTAGGGAATGGGTTACTGATAGTATTGGGCCCTTCAGCACCTCTAACCTCCCTTGTTCAATCAAACTTTGGATTGCCTTTTTCAGGGGACGCAATCATCCGTCAGTGCCCATGGTATCGATGAAAGGCACAATGCTTGGAGGTATCCAAAGGAGCATTGGGGTTTCTAGGCTGATAATTTTCCAAAGGCCGGAGCAAACCTTCTCTCACCAAACCTCTGAAGATATCACTCAAAGGCATCCCAAAGTTTCTCAAGTCTTGGAGCCGGGATCTGGATGCATCAGTTTCTTGGGAACAAAGGAAGTGGCATTGTTACAGCCCCGTCCCGCATAGCTAATCACTTCTTTACCTTTTGGTTGGGCAGAGCCGTGTTGGAGGTGGAAGAAACCCGTATCTCGTAAGGTGCAGCAGCCGGCCGCCGATTGTAAGCCTTTTCGAACTTAGCCCCGGAATTAACCATTGCACGCAAGTCGCCGTAGGGAAGTGACCGAGGGAAGCTCTCAAATGCGGCTTCAAACATGACCGAAAGATGTCTAACCGCTCTTCGTCGAGGGAGGAATGGCCATTTCACCGAGCTTTAAGTTCCACCTTTTATAGAAATCCCCAATATTCTCATCGTGGCGCCGCACCGTTGTCCGCAGTCAACTCTATTTGTTTCCCATTCCAAGTTGGCTTTATACTTATCTCGTGAAAGTACCGGTAATCTGTTCCCAAGTAGCCCTAGCTTCAGGATGCAATCGGAAAAACCATTTCAAAGCCCCCGACTTCAAAGAGAGATCAAGTAGTCGCCCAACCGCCGGTTTGTGCATCCCTTAGCTTTCATTGCCAAAGTGTAGGTGTCCAAGTGAGTTTTAGGGCACGCACTTCCATCAAACAGCTTCGAGATTGGGCATCACGAACTTGTGAGGCAGGGGTACAATTGAGTCGGGATCCGTAGGCCGAAGAGCAAGTTGTTCCTTTTGACGGTCAATTCAGCGATCCGCGCTTTCATTTCCTTGTGTTGCTCCATAAACCAAGCCAATTGGGGATCCAAAGGTGGAGCGGGAATGCCCGAGCCGATATTTGAGCTAGGAAGAGGACTAGCCAGCTGGGTGGTGCATTGGTGGAAGGAATACCATATCCCTGAGCATAGGTGAAAACCCGTCCTTGGCCCAAATTACCCTGGGAGTGTAGGTAGGAGCTTGGGCAAAGGGATAGAACCCAGCCGACTTGCCGTTGGCTTCCAATCGGCAGAGAAGACGGAGGCAGATCTCGAGGTAGCCGATGGCTTGGATTTCCTGAGTGAGGCCCATAAGTAGGCTTAAGTGCGGGCCGCCGTCCCCGGTTGTTGAATTGCATGGCCGGTTGTGGCGAGGATGCATAACCGAGAGGATACTGTGGTCCCGGTGATTCTCGATGAAACCGGGATGGGGGCTTGGCAACCCATTGAACCCCGAGTGAGAAATGGGTTCATGGAAGCCGTGTGAGGAGCAACCGAGCTAGCATCATTCTCGAGGAGGGGCTCCCGACCGTTGCCCCGAACCAAACCGTGGTGGCATTCCAAACCGTTGCCGCGAAAGTCCGGATTGATTGGTCCCAAACCGAGGCGGGATCCCAATTTGCCGTGGCATTCCGGGGTATCCCCAACCATGGGAAGGCATTTCGCATCGACTTTGTCCCCACCGAGGCATTGCGAACCGGCTCGTCCCGTCAGCCGCGTGGATCCAAAGTGGTCTCAGCTGGGGAGCCACCGACCCGAAGATCGAGGAGCATGGGCTCGTGGTAGTACCGTGGGAGGCCGGTGGTGGCATCCTCGGGAGTAGTCGGGTTGACCAAGAGCGGGATTGAGGTCTTCCTCATCTTCCACAATGAAGGTGCCATCCGGGTTGAGACCGGCGGCCAATCCATGGCTTTTGATAGCCTCCATAAGTCCTGTTCACCGTGCTTCGTCGCACTCTCATCCTGCTCGTTCCTAACCGATTCCATTGCGGTTTGAGGAGTCCCAAGAGGCTGAGTGACGTTGTCCCCATCATTACCACCGATGCATACATTCTCAAACCCGAGTCGGAATAAACGGCGAAGCCGACGATGCGCTTGACTCTTCCCAACCGATCAAACGGTGACCCTGTTCGAAACCAACCTTTGTGAGGAGTCATGGGGAAAAGGCACGAGGGTTCGATGTCTGGGAATTGAAGGAGGGTAGGTGTTTGGGCTTTGGGCTCATGCAACATGCAGTTATTTGTTCACGTTTACTTAAAACATGTTTTGTTAACCTAATCGGTTGGAAAAGATTGCTCTTCTTTTTCGCAAACTACTCGATCCCGGATCGTGGGCCCCGTCACTACGTCTATAAGCCCCTCGTATTCCACCCGTATTTCGACCTCCCAGGTGGACAGCCCCGCGAGGGTCCTATAGGGCAAGCGGGTCCCACCGACCGAAAAGAAAACGATCCTAAAAGTCTCAAGTGTAATCGAGTCTTAACGAGCATTCGATGTAAATTACGGACAAAGCCGACGTCAAAGTCAAGATCATGTCCGAGAGCTCGACGAAAAGTCGGCATGATTTGACCGATAAATGTCCACAATTGATCTTGACTTGTCGTCGCTAAGCCGTAATTAGGCATGGAATAATCATTAATCCTTGATGACTCAATGTCAATGCCGGGAGTCGGTGTATAATTTGTGCCGCCGTAGCCGAAGTCAAGGCGCCGGTCAATATCTTGGTCAAAGTCTCGCGGCGGAAAACCGGCGTAACTTCGACCGATTAGGGTCCCCGAAAGATATTGAGTCGGTATGCCGACAAAGGCTTGAAAGGAAAGGTCTATACACGTACAGGCATGACACGTACCAAACTAAAAACCAACCGGGTCTCGGACAAAGTGTGTCACTGACAAGTGCATGGTCGACACGAGGCTCCATGGGATGCTGGGTAGTCCCGTGCTTGCACCGAGAGGCGTAATAAGACCAAACGGGCCGCGACAAGGATTTCCCTGTTAGGGACGTAGTGTGCGTAATGTCACGTGCGCGTAGTGTGCAAGCGCCTATCTTCTTTTCTCGAGTAAAATAGAAATTTTTCATGTGTCTTAAAAATATGATGCATGATTTTTTTTTTTTTTTTTTTTGAAAATTTTTTTTTTTTTTGAATTTTTTTTTGAATTTTTTTTTGAAATTTAATGAACACATAAGCACATAAGCACAAGAATTCCGACGCTAGGGACATGATTCCGAATAAAATTTTGAATTTTTCCGAGGCGACCAAAATAACACGAAAATGTGCAAAAATCAACACACACAACAAATAATTTTTTAAATGCCGGGACGGAAGCTTGACCCTCAAAAGCTTTTCCTTTTTTTTTGAAAACAATGATACCGGTACGTGGGATTGTTAAACCACAATTTATCCCCGACTCGTGTTAGGAGGCGATAACGGGAAGTTTAATGGTTTCCACCAATATACCAAATATCATTTTTTTTTTTTAGAAAAAGCTTATAAATCATTCCCCAGCGGAGTCGCCACTGTGATGTACCCGATTTTTGAAATCAAACGGAGTCGCCACGCCATTTTTGTTTTAAGGGCCAAAACTTTGAAAAATGCCCGGAATCAAGAGATTCGAGTTCGGAGGTCACGTTACACGCCGGGAAGGACGTTAGTGTGCACCCGGAATGCCTCGTAAAACGAGTCTTCCAAACATTTAAAACCATTTGTTTGTGTGTGTGTGTGTGTGTTACTTTGGTCAAAATATGTTGAAACTGAGGAAAGTAAAAATTGGGAATCCTTTATTAGACTTAGAACAGATCCCATGATTTTTGGTGTGATTTTTGGGTTGAGTTTTGGTACTCAAAAGATTTTTGGAAGTTGGAAACCATTTCTGCCAGAATGAAAAAGGCAGTGGACACTTGATTTTGAAATGGACTTTAGGGTTTGAAAACTCCAGAATCTGGGAAAAGTCCGAGAATTAAAAAAGTTCAAAACACCTTAAATAAGGTTTCTGTAAAAGAAATTTTCATTTTGGAGATGATTTGAGGACCTAAAACCTTCTGGAAATCTCAGATATGAAATCTGGACTTCCAGAGACTGATGAACTGACCTTTAAAAGAAAATTTGAAGAAAGGAGTTTTACTCACGAAAAAAATAAAAAAAAAATATTTCTGGAAAGATATGGATGTTGGCTACAAAAAGTATTTTGTAGTCAACACCAAATTCCAAGTTTATGTATGTCCAAAAAATAGGAAAATGGACTGAGGTCTCAGAACAATGCTACTGGACAGCAAGATGTTCTTGAGGGAAAATGTGATTTTTGGGGGAGTTGCATCTATGTTCACCCCATTTTCATCCCTAGACTTGATTCCACTACTTTTTGTTAAGTGGTTATCATATTCAAGTCATCATTGGGGAATTTTATGGGGTTTAAACATGTCCTTTGCAAAGGGAAAGGGGATATTTCGTAGAGATGAAATTAAAGAGACAAATCAACTAGAGATTTAAAATGTGGACCATTTGAGATGGTCATTCATGAAGATGAACTTCAAGATGACCATCTTAGGTCAAGATTTAAGTTAAATTAGACATAAAGCAAATCAAAATAAGAAGAACAAGATGAACAAGAGGTTAAAAGGGAATTTTAGGGTTTAGAGAAGGAGGGCTTTACCAATGGTGACACCCTATCTTCCTAGGCTTGGAATTTGACTTGAGGAGTATCAATATTTGGTGTTTGACTTGAGGAGTATCAAGATTTGGTGTTTTGGAGTTGTGTTTGGGTGGATTCAAGGCTTGAATGTGTTTAGGGTTTGATGATAGAGTTGATCAAAGAGAAAACAAGTAGATAACACTTAAGTCCTCTATGTTTTCTCCCTAATCTTCCTCTTGAGTAGTGTTTTAAGCTTGAGCTTGGTGTGTTTAAGAGTGATATGAGAATGGTTGAAGTGAAATTGGGAAAGGTTCAAGAGAAAATGGTGGCAATCTAAGGATTCCCACTGTTTTCTCTCTATTTTTCGCCAAAATGCAGCTTCTGTGTGTAAAATGTGTTGTGTAAACTGAGAGAGGAGGGTTCAATTTATAGGACACTGTGAGTGTCAATCAGATCCGCGCGGAGGGGTTCGGTAGCGTGCACTGTTCATCTGCTACAGTGCTGGCTTTTGGACAGGAGGAATATTTTCAGAAAAATTCCAGCAGTTTGTTTTTCAACTTGCCCAATTCGGATTTTTTCAATTTCTTTTGCTTTTTGAGATTCTTTTCTTGGTTTAACTTTAAATGGCAATGCCCACTTTACCCTTACTTTGTTAGAAAGGTTAGGAATTGTTAGAAATGTTAGTAATGTTATAACTTTCGTTAATTTTCTAACGAAAAAGCTACCAACTCAAATTGGAGCACTTACAGGCGTGCATGCCACAGCTCCCTCATCAACATCAATCAAAAATCAATGAGAAAAGACTAAAATACCCATGGTATACAGTCTCAGTCCGGCCGGGCTCATTTGAAGACAATCCAGAATTGCCAGCAAGTCCCTCCAATTTCCAAAATTTCACAAAACCCCCTGGTTTTCAACCTCAGTCCGTCCGGACTCATGCTGAAATTTCACCTATAAATACAGAGGCTAACAAAGCCATTAACAACAACAAAAATTACTCCCTTTCACCTAAAAGCCACGACCTAAACTGGTTCTCATCCCTCCTGAGCCTCGTTTTACCTCGTTTTACGTGAAAACTTCGTATTTCGATCAAATACAACCCCAGCCACTTCGAAACACCGTTCCAAACACATTTCATATCCCGTATACGCCCACCGAGCCAAAGGAGCCGACCCTAGCCATAGGTAGCTCCCTCTCTCTCTAAACTCTCGTTCTGTCTCGGTTTACGCGCCAGTCGCTACAACCGTTTCGGAAGACGTTGTTGAAATGTAGACGTCTCTGTCTAATGGGGTCCGATACGTTTTAGCCCCGGATCGTTTGATCCGTCGATCGTCATTTACTTTCATGTCATTTACAAATTCCGGACCGTTTGATCCGTCGAACGCCATTTACATTTACGCAACTTTACAATTTCGAGCCGTTTGGCTCGCGATCGTACTTTACAATTCCGAATCGTTTGATTCCGTCGATACCGCATTTTAAATACTGTCATTTACAAGTCCAAGCCGTTTGGATCGTGATAGTATTTAATTATCAAAGTCCGAGTCGCAACCCGATTTGTTGATCGCATATCATTTAATACGTTTTTCCCGTAAAATTGTTAACAATGTAATGCCCGGTTCAAAACCAGAGTTCGACATTCAAACTCTCTTTCAAAATGCGCAAAATGACGTTTGGCATCCAAACGCTCATCTTCAAACTTAAAAGCCGACTTTTGATATTCAAAATCATTTAATACGTTTTTCCCGTAAAATCGTTAACAATGACATGCCCGGTTCAAAACTGGAGTTCGACATTCGAACTCTCTTTCAAAATGCGCGAAATGACGTTTTGCATCCAAACGCTCATCTTCAAACTTAAAAGCCGACTTTTGACATTCAAAATCATTTAATACGTTTTTTCCGTAAAATCGTTAACAATGACATACCCGGTTCAAAATCGGAGTTCGACATTCGAACTCTCTTTCAAAATGCGCGAAAAGACGTTTGGCATCCAAACGCTCATATTCAAACTCAAAATTCGACGTTTGACATTCAAATGCTCTTTTCTTAAAAGTTAACATTTGACACTTAAGACAAACAGTTAAAATCAGCATTCGCGCCACTTTTCCTAAAAACTTGCAAAATCGACGTTTGTCATTCAAACGCTCGCCTTTTCAAAAGGAATCACCTAATCAACGTTTGATATTCAAACCAAGATTAAGCTTGTCATTCAAGCCCCCATTTCAAAATGCAAACACACACACACACGCACACGTTTTCGAGAAAGGTAGAAAGACTCGTCATACGAGGCGTTTCGGGTGATCTCAATATACTCTTCCCGAAACGTAACGTGACCTCCGAACCTAACAATCTCTGGTACTAAAAAAACTTTTTCCTCATATTTGCTACCAATAAAAATGACTCCCCATTTTCAAAGCCTTTTCCTATGTTTTTGCTACCAATAAAAACGACACAATTTTCAACCAATAGCCGTTTCTCAACGTTTGGGCTCAAAATATAAAAACCGCGTGGCGACTCCTCTCCTTCCCGAAAGCGAGGTCTCAGACACCAACCCTCCACGAAAGACAACCTCCTTCGCTTCCACGCGAATCCGGATAATTTCACTACTCTAGTATGGTATTTGTTTCCTAATCAAATTAGGAAACTGTCTGTCAAACCGCCTTAGGCTCATCTTGTCGCGCGACAAGACGAGTCCTTTAGACAAGTTCTGTCGCGCGATAACTTGTGCCACATCAGAACTTCTCAATTTTCTTCCTTTGGTTTAACCAATTCATTCTAGTTGTGTGTGACCCAATAGGATTATATTATGTTGGCAATGAGCTCGATCATATCGACCCTCATAAAACATAAGCGGACTCTAGCAAGCCATTATGTCTACCCAAATAAAATAATGTAAGAGTCCACGTTTCCAATGGTACACTTCCATTTCTCCCTTTGTCTCACGATGTTATATTGAACACAAGTCATGGTCCACGTCAACTTATATTTGTTCAATGCTTTCTCGATCTTGAGTGTAATGATAATCCAATCGCATTGGGGTATGACCATACAATTTCATCATTATCACTCATCGAGGGGCCCAAGCAAAACATCTCTCTTTTGAGGGATAAATTCCATCTTGACTTATCATCCTTCCCATCATGAATCCGATCATGCCAAAGATAGCCTTTATAAATATCGTGTTAAGATATCGTTTGACTAAAATCAAACATGACTTTCATCATACGTAAGGTCATGATAATCTCAGGTCTAGGGACTAAATGAAGTGACCATATGAGATTTAATTATGACATTTGACCATGACATAAATCTCATACGGGTCAAGTCCAGTCACTTGTTCTCTAACAAGTACCCATAAATTTAATGTGCATCTCCATGCATATAATCATCATATGATTATCCATTAACATTTATGCTAATTATTCACTTAATAATTAGGGATGGAGATTATTACAAATAAATATGTAAAACATATAATAATCAAATAATAAACTTTTCATATAATAATAAATAATGTCAATACATAAGTCTATCAACTATAGGCCTAGGGCATAACACTAACAGTCTCCCACTTGCACTAGGCCCAATCTCCCATGTATCGAATACCCATGGACCTAACATGACCATCATGCTTAGCTTGCGGGAGAGCCTTAGTTAATGGGTCTACCACGTTGTCATCAGTGTCTACTCTTCATATCTTTACGTCTCCCCTTTCGCATATCTCTCGGATAATGTGGAAACATCGAAGTATGTGTTTGGATCTCTGATGTGACCTTGGTTTCTTTGCTTGTGCAATGGCACCATTATTATCACAATAAAGTTCAATAGGGTCTTTGATGCTTGGAACGACTTCCAAATCACTAATGAACTTTTTGATCCAAATAGCTTCCTTAGCTGCATCGGATGCCGCTATGTACTCAGCTTCGATTGTAGAATTAGCGACAGTACTTTGCTTGGAACTTTTCCAACTAACAGTGCCTCCATTCAGCGTAAACAAAAATCCTGTCTGCGATCTTAAATCATCTTTGTCGGTTTGGAAGCTAGCATCTGTGTAGCCTTTTACTACAAGATCTTCTTCCATTCCTCCAAAGACCAAGAATACATCATTAGTTCTTTGTAAGTACTTGAGGATATTCTTGACTGCTATCCAATGTGGTTCGTCGGGATCCGATTGGTACCTACTCGTCATGCTTAGAGCACACGAGACATCAGGTCTAGTACATAACATAGCATACATGATAGACCCAATTGTCGAAGCATATGGAATACCATTCATTCTCTTTCGCTCATCATTAGTCTTAGGAATTTGAGTCTTGCTAAGAGATATACCATGCAACATTGGCAAGTTTCCTCTTTTAGAATTTTTCATTTGAAATCTTCTAAGAACCTTGTCAATGTAAGTACTTTGACTTAAACCAATCATCCTTTTAGATCTATCTCTATAGATCTTGATAACAAGGATATATGCAGCTTCGCCCATATCTTTCATTGAAAAGCACCTTCCCAACCAAGACTTGACAGTCTGTAGTGCAGGAATGTCATTTCCAATGAGTAAGATATCGTCGACATACATACTAGAAATAGTGCTACGCTCCAACTAATTTTCTTGTATACACAAGGTTCATCTTCGTTCTTGATAAAGCCAAACTCTTTAATTGCTTCATCAAAACGTAGATTCCAACTCCTAGAAGCTTGCTTCAATCCATAAATGGATCTTTTGCAACTTACATACCTTGTTAGAATTTTCTGGACTAACAAAACCTTCAGGTTGTATCATGTATACATCCTCAAGTAACTTCCCATTTAGGAAAGCTGTCTTGACATCCATTTGTCATATCTCATAGTCATAATATGCGGCTATGGCAATTAAAATTCTAATAGACTTAAGCATAGCTACAGGCGAAAAGGTTTCATCATAGTCGATGCCATGAATCTACCTATATCCCTTAGCTACAAGCCTAGCCTTATAGGTGTGCACCTTCCCATCCATGTTGGTTTCAACATCAAGGATATAAAGGCCATTGAATGAAATAGCAGTACAATAATGCATATCACTCTTGTAAATGGAAAACTTCTTATCACATATAAGAAAATTAAAACCTTCATTATCCAAACATGAAATTGAAATAATATTCTTACTTAAAGCTGAAACGTAATAACAATTGTTCAAAACAAGTATTAGACCACTAGGTAAAGTAACTTCATAAGTTCCTACGGCTAATGCATCAACTCTTGCTCCATTCCCCACACGTAGGTCCACTTCACCATATTTAAGCATCCTTCTGTTCTTTAGACCCTGCACATTTAAACAAATGTGAGATCCACATCCGGTATCCAATACCCAAGAACTAGAAGTAGATAGGAATATATCTATAACAAAGATACCTAAAGTCGAAGTAACACCTTTGCTCTTCTTCAGTGCTTCCTTGTATTTTAAGCAGTTTCTCCTCCAATGTCCAATCTCATTGCAATGAAAGCAGACTGCATCCTCTTGGGACTTGGGCTTAGCCTCTTTGGGTTTGGCACCCTCTTTGGGTTTGGCAACATTTGCCTTAGGATTAGCAACTTTTGCCTTTCCCTTTCCCTTACCCTTGAAACCCTTCCTCTTGTTAACCATTAACACTTGATCGGTTTTCTTCTTGACAATATTGGTTTCCGCAGTGTTCAACATTTGAACTAACTCGGAAAGGTTCTTATTCATGCCCCCCATGTTATAGTTCATTATGAAATTACTAAAACCTTCGGGCAATGAATTCAATATCATGTCAATAGCCAACTCTTGGCTAATTGGAAAACCAAGCCTTTCATGATGCTTGATGTGGCCCTTCATCTTTATAGCATGGGGACCAACAGCTTGTCCTTCACTCATATTACATGAGGTTAGGGCTTTAACTGTGTTATACCTTTCTTGCCTTGCTTGAACTTGAAACATTTCCATCAGTCGATTGTTTAGATCAACTGTCCCCAAGTGCTCAAGATCCATCTGAAGGCTCTTGCACATGGCGGAGAGCATGAGGCAAACAACATCAGTAGCATCACGCTTATGCTTCAGATATTGATTCTTCACTGCCCTAGTAGCATTGGCAGCAGGTTCAGGTGGAATAGGTTCCTCGAGAATGTACAACTTTTCCTCTTGCCTAAGAACAATTCTCATGCTACGGATCCAATCCATATAGTTTGTACCATTCTCTTCCAACTTTTCCTTCTCAAGGACAGATCGCAGTGACAAATGATTATTGTTTGATGCCATTTATTCTACAAAAAGATATACATAAAATATGAACACATATGAGTAAACATATTATATGAGAAGTATAATGCATTTACATGAAAATAAATGCTCCCACTAAATTATACACCTTCCAATGCAAATAAGCATAATATACATTTAATGGGCTAAGATCCAACTTTAATTTAATTTCAAGTTTGCTATGGCAAACCGCTCAAAACTAAATTAATTAGGTAGAAACATCAATCATATCACATATATGACTCTTAAATCTTTTATAAGATTTATTCATGACATCATATGTCTAAGCTTATTTTAATCTCATCTTATGCCTTGGGTCCAAAACCATTTTGATAACCCAATTAAGTTCATTCACTTTAAACGTATAGGAACCACCATTTCCTCATCTTGCTCACAAACGAATAGAATCAAAGTACCTTGCTATGGCAAGCCCACCCAAAACTATCCGAGTGGTCTCAAGTGTTTTAATCATGAATTGGCATAAAGAACTTAAGAGTTAAATGAAGGTTCTTTAAAGAAGATTATAAGCATATCAGCAAAGATAATCATAATCGCGCACCAGGTAAGTTCCCAGGAAGATAGGTGAACCACAAGGACTACTTAAGTACCAAATATCTCCTTCGACAGAACTCTCCTAGACATGCACAATCAGAAATCGGCTCTGATTTGCAACATAATCAATACTTTGTGTAAACAATCAGTTTCCTTTAAATTTTGCGTAAAATGACTTGTTTCTCATAAACAATCAGAAAACCAAAATTTTAATGTTTTAATTTAAACATTCAGGAAATTACAATACAATGTTTCAACTAAACATCTAACAAAGTTCTTAACACATAAGAACACATAATTCATGCATCGCAACAATTAATAAAATCATATTTTAATTAACTAAGCATGCATAAACAATGAATTAATCTAGCATAGCCCTATAAACTTAATTTCCAGAAATTTATAGCATCCGGATTAAGACATAAACATACCAGATTGTAAACATATTCACAGATTAGCAGGATTATGCAACAAACTGATTCTGCCCAGATTGAGCAAGTTTTGTCGCGTGACAGAAGCAAGCTTTGTTGCGTGACACAAGCATGTTCTGTCGCGTGACACAGACAACCTTTGTCGCGTGACACAAGGTTACCAGATTTGCAGATTTGCAGATTCAATCAATTCTTAATCACAGAGCAATTAAATCATATAAACAACTTTTAACATATTTAATTCAATATGAATAGAACATGATTTAGGCATATTATTTCAAAAATAATCAAACTATCGCATACAAAACATGCAAAAACCATATAAACAATTTATATCAATTTTTCTTAGCATGTTAATTCAAACTTAATCATACGAACGGGGCTCTGATACCACTGTTGGGCTTTATGGGTCCATGCACAGCGGAATCAAACATCTAATAACACAAACCCAAGAGCCCTAGGATCTGGTCTATACAATTAACATGAATTCCTATGAAATAGAAATAACCAACCTTGATCGCTTTCCGTTCTTGAGCTATCGAACAATGTATTGATGTGATTTTGAATCACAAACTTCAAACTCTAGGCCTTGATCGTCATACGAGCGAAGACCCTCTAATAGTATCCACACCTTTTAATGAACCAAGAACAATTCTTGATGATTGCTAGATCTTAAACCTTTGAAGAATATTGAGAAACTTTTGTGATTATCTTTTCAAAAATTCGTCTAGCTTTAGGGTTTTACAGACATCATATTTATACTACTCTAGTATGGTATTTGTTTCCTAATCAAATTAGGAAACTGTCTGTCAAACCGCCTTAGGCTCATCCTGTCGTGCGACCAGACGAGTCCTTTGAACAAGTTCTGTCACGCGATGACTTGTGCCACATAAGAACTTCTCAATTTTCTTCATTTGGTTTAACCAATTCATTCTAGTTGTGTGTGACCCAATAGGATTATTTTATGTTGGCAATGAGCTCGATCATATCGACCCTCATAAAACATAAGCGGACTCTAGCAAGCCATTATGTCTACACAATCACATTGGGGTATGGCCATACACTTTCATCATTATCACTCATCGAGGGGCCCAAGCAAAACAACTCTCTTTTGAGGGACAAATTTCATCTTGACTTATCATCCTTCCCATCATGAATCCGATCATGCCAAAGATAGCCTTTATAAATATCGTGTTAAGATATCATTTGACTAAAATCAAAATGACTTTTATCATACGTAAGGTCATGATAATCTCAGGTCTAGGGACTAAATGAAGTGACCATATGAGATTTAATTATGACATTTGACCATGACATAAATCTCATACGGGTCAAGTCCAGTCACTTGTTCTCTAACAAGTACCCATAAATTTAATGTGCATCTCCATGCATATAATCATCATATGATTATCCATTAACATTTATGCTAATTATTCACTTAATAATTAGGGACGAAGATTATTACAAATAAATTTACAAAACATATAATAATCAAATAATAAACTTTTCATATAATAATAAATAATGTCAACACATAAGTCTATCAATTATAGGTCTAGGGCATAACACAAACAGTTCATTTCTTAAATACAGCTGAGGTCTGATCAGTCTTATTTGCATCTTCTGAACAAAGGGACAAAAATGGATTTGTGGACCAATCAGAATGCACCAGTACAGTACTTGCTACAGCTGTTCCCAATGGCTACTTTCTTGGTGCTTGGGTATAAATACCCCTATTCTTCAACATTTGAAGATTGCTTGAGAAATTGAAACTACAGTGAGTTCATAAGAAGATTGAAGCTTTTCCTAGAAATATTCAACCCTTTGAATCTTCATCTTCTTCCTTCAAGAAAATATTTCTAGCCCAGAAATCAAGCCTTTAACACCCAAGATTTCTTGAGCTCTATATCATACAGATTCAAAGAGCATTGATTCTTGTTTATCACACACACACACCTCACTTGATTAATCACATAGATTAATTAATTTGAGATACACTGGTTATAGTCTAGGATTTGATCTTCATAGAATAGATTTTAGATCTTAGTATTGATTCTTGTACTTTATAATCTCTCTCATACTCTAATATAAAATCTAGCATTAGAAAATCCAAGACTAACCATCTTGGTAGTGGATGTAGATCATTTACTATTGAACCACTCCAAATATTGTGTTCATACTTTTCTGCATTTTTATTTACTGATTATTTTGTCCTTATCTGTTTGATCTTAATATAGGTTATCCATTGTTGTGAATTGTGTTTCTGGTTAATCTTGTCAAAACCTTACTTTACTGTTTGTGAAAACCGCACTACAAATGGCACCTCTAAACTACACTCATAAACTCAGATATTCCGATGTGCATTTTGCAATACTACTTGCGGTTTTAATACACTGCAAGCGGTTTTGTAAGCAAGAGGTTAAGTTTTCAAAAAGAGGGCGAAAAATTTATAACAGCTATTCACCCCCTCTAGCTGTTTTTCACCCTTGTTGCCACCTTTGGGACCAACAACATATATCCCGTATAGGTCAGTTTCCGAGCTAACACTATAAGTCAAGATTGGGTCAACATATGATTCTGCCGAGCTTGCTTTCGCAAGTGACCTTGATTTTTAGGTTTTGACTCAGAAAATGGCCGACATGGGACATGTATCAAGGTTTTATGACACGGACTGGGTTAAAAACCAACCGAGTTTTGGACAAAGTATGACCAAAACGTGCAGGGTTGACACTGGCGAGGATGGGAAGTTTGGAATGTTCCCATGCGCGCAAGAAAGGCATAGGAACACCAATCGAAATGCGACTGAGACCATCCCGAATTTGGGGTTGTAGTGTGCAAGTGTACAGGATAAGAGTGCGCGTAGTGTGCGATAACTAAAATTCTTTTTCTGAGTAAAACATGAGTTTTTGCAGAATGTGTTTTAAAAGGTATGTACACAGATGATGCATTTTATTTCTTTTCTTAATTTTGAATAAGCAAGACAAAAAAGTAAAACACACACACACACACACATAAACACAATAGTCAAAGAAAAGGTAAAACGAAAGTTTGATCCTCATCATGTTTTAAAAATCCTTTTAGAAGTTTTTAAAACAAGTACTCATCCCCAGCAGAGTCGCCACTGAAATTACCCGATCCGGAAAAAGTTGTTTCATACCTTTTTGTTGTGTGATGAGATTTTTGAGTTCGGAGGTCAGGTTACGCCTCGGAAGAGAATTTTGAGCTCACCTGACGCGCCTCATATACATGAGTCTTTCTAAACATTTCTTTGAAAATTGTGTATATGTGTGTTTGTGTGTTTTTAAGAAATAATATGCATTTGAAAATAACTAATGTCTACATCGTAAACGATGTGTTTAAACATAAATATTTAAATAACTCGAAAATAAAAATAGTTATTTAGGTTTCGGAAGGAGATCTCGCCGATGTTGGTTTGTTTCTATCTTCCTCGGGAGAATATGGTTGATTTGTGGTGGTTTACAGAGGAGAGAAATTCTGCACTCACTCGGGCAGAACCTCCCCTAATTAACTCTCGTTTTACATTTGCTAAACTCACGGATTTTTACCATTTTTGAGTCATTTTTGGTTGTTTGGAGTTTGGTGAGTGAGTGTGGATCAATGGGGGACGAATAAGGTTTATGTGACGTCGGGAGGTCGATCGGGATGGACCGGGATTGCCTCGGGATGCCATGGGATGGCTCAGGAGGCCTCGGAATGGCTTGGAAAGGCTGGAAAAGGCTGGAGGAAGGATTGGAGGAGGATAGGAGGGGTTTTGGTGTGTTTATTTGAGGCTGCAGAGGGCTGTATTTATAGGCCCAGATTCTGGACAAACAGGTCCGCACGGATCACACAAGCATGTCAGATTTGTCATCATTTTCTTGACTTTTGTGTCGTTGGCGTGTTGACAAGGAAGTCCACATGAGTAAGCATTCTTGCATATAGGTCCGCACGGCTTAAGGGAGTAATCTGACATTTTTTTTTACTTTTGTGCCATTCTTGCAGGGCCCTTCTGATGTCTTTTTATGCCTGGAAAGTCCCTCTTTTGGTTTGCTTTGATCAGTTTGGTCTTTGGGAAGTTACGGGTCTTCATAATCGCGGGGAGGTGAACCTTTAGTGTTTTTCGTATGCTCGGATGGAGAGCGGTCCGGATTGGGGTACTTACACAACTGCCTGAGGACAAAACATGTGCTAGGCTTATCAAGAAGAAGTCAGTAAGGTTCACATTATTGAACGAGATCCTCTACAGAAGATCATTCACAAATCCCTTACTGAGATGTGTCTTCCCCGAAGAAACAATCTCTTGGCAGAAGTCCACGAAGGCATCTATGGCGGTAACCCGGGGCCAGAACCTTGGCAGACAAAATCATCATGCTAGGTTATTACTGGCCAAACCTGAGAGATGACGCACAAGCCTACGTAAAAAAATGTGACAAATGCCAGAGATACACTGACATTCCTAGGCTCCCATCAGTGGAGCAGACTCTCATAGTGCCTACTTGGCCATTTGACATGTGGGGAATCGACTTCATCGGACCCTTCCCCCTCGCCCGAGGCAATTGCAAGTACGTGATCGTGGTAGTCGATTGCTTCTCCAAATGGATAGAAGCAAAACCTTAGCCAGAATAACTGAGGAGAACGTAATCAACTTTGTCCACGACTTCATCTGGTGTCGCTTCGGGGTTCCACACACTATCATCTCAGACCACGGTCTTCAGTTTTCCATGGCTTTTACAGCATAACTGAACAGACTAGATGTCAGACATATCAAATCATCAGTGAGCAGCCATTAATGCAATGGACAAGCGGAAGCAGCCAACAAGTTGGTGTTAATAGCCCTAACCAAGAACCTAGAAGGAAGTGATGGTAGATGGTTGGATGAACTTCCCTTAGCCTTGTGGGCAGTTCGCACAACTACCTGGGGGCTAACCGGGGAAACCCCATTTGCATTGACCTTCGGATCTGAGGCTATGGCACCAGCTGAGATGGCTATCCCTACAACAAGAAACTCAAACTACGATGAACAAGTCAACAAGGTCAATAGGCTGCTAGACCTAGACCTAGTAGATGAGAAAAGACTAGCTGCTCAGATGAGGATGGGGAACTAGAAGCAAAGAACCAAAGCCTACCATGACAAAAGGGTCAACAGAAGAGTATTCCAAGTCGGAGACTGGGTACTTAGAAAGATTGAAGCTACTGGCAGAAAGGCAGAACATAACAAGCTCTCCCCAAATTGGGAAGACCCCTACATCATCACTCAAGTTATCAGAGAAGGGACCTACAGGATGAAGACCCCAGATGGGCAAGAGCTAAAACATCCCTGACATTCTGATCATCTACGAAAATACTATCACTAGTTTCAAGTTAGTTTTTGTGTAATAGATTAGTCTTTGTTAGTCTTTTCCTTTATTTTCATGTAAAATAAGCTTGCAGTTTGATGTAATCAGTTTCAATCAATAGAAATTCAGTTTTCATCAGCAAGGCAAATGACTAGCAAGACAAGCACAGAAAGATGAGAAGCCTACTCCTCAGAATATATAAATTATGTCGATTGATACTCCTCGATATAATCTTAAAATTGTCCAAAGTCTTATTCTGAATGACTTCCTCGGCATAAGGGAATAAAATTCTCATAAAACTACCTAAGTAATGTCGAATGACCTTTCTCGGCATGAAAAAATAGTCCAATACTACCATGACAAAACGACCTCCTCGGCATGGAAGGACAAGTTCCCAAAAAATTATCTAAGACTTATGCCGAATGACCTTCCTCGACATAAAGAGATAAATTCCTATAAATTGTCTAAGACTTATGACCTAATGGCCCTCCTCGGCATGAAGAGACAAGTTCCCAAAAAATTATCTAAGACTTATGTTGAACGACCCTCCTCGACATGAAAAGATAAATTCAAAAAATATACCTAAGACTTATCTCGAACGACCATCCTCTACATAAAGAGGTTAACTCCCAAAGACAAAGACCAATCGACCTTCCTCAGTACTAAGGGACAAGTTCCTACAAATTCATCCAAGTGTCAAGCCGAATGAGCTTCCTCGGCGTAATGAATAAATTTACAATCCATCTAAGTGATAGGACCGAATGAGCTTCCTCGGTTTGAAAAGAATTAATAAAATGTCGAGCAACCCTTCCTCGACTTGGATACTTAGACAAATGTTCATCATTCAATCATTCAATATACAAACAAACATTCAACATTCAACTAAAACAGTTCGAAATGGATGCAGAAAATTAATATACAAGACTAGCATTGAAGAAAATGCATTACATTAATAAAAATGTTGAAGTACAGGGAGGTCTATTCAAATATTACATCAACATAATAAAGCAAAAAGACCCATAAGCTTGATCGTCTCCCCTGAATAAATCATCCTGCTCGGCGGTGGCATCAGGGATGATGACTTGATCAGCTTGGGCATCCTCGATTTGCCATTCCTTGGAATCCTCATCCTTATCAGAAGCTTCCTCGTCTTGAATTTTCTCTTTCAAAGCATTAATGTTCTGAGGATCAACTGGAGGGGGAACCCATGCTTCTCGACCTTCCCTAGCATCTTGGTCAGCCATTACCCTAGGGGCATTCTCAGAAAATGGCACTAGAGAATGACCAGATCGGGTCAAGTGGTCATAAGCATTTGACAGACAAGACTTGCAAGTAAGCCTACGTCGGCCTTTAGAGTTGGGTCCACCAAGGCCCTTCTATCTAAATGGAGATAGCTGTCGGAGTACATGGTGGCCGTCTTGTCGGCCAGAGCTTGTTTAAAGGCTGGGCTGACCTTATACTGGGAGATAATCTCAGCAATTTGAGAAGGCAAGCTGGCCTCCAAAATTTTATACCGGGCGTCAGCTTCCTCGTCATTTCTCCCCAGCTCGATTCGGAGCCTTTTTATCTCAGCCTGCCCGGCCTTGCGGGATTCTTCGGCTTTAGCCTGCGCATCCTTGGCCGCTTTCTCAGCCTTCTCTACCTCTACCTTGACCGCCTTCTGCTCGTCAACCTCCACTCTCAGTGATTTCAGAAGCTCCACGGCTTTGGCCAGATTGGCCTTGTTCTTCTCGATCTGCCGATCAAGCTTCTGTTCAAGTTTATCAACAGCTTTGCTCCTGATGGCCTCATAGGCAGTAACGGTGGCAAGCTACACAAAGAAACAAAATTTGTCAGTACATCAAAAAAAACTACAAGTATAATAAAACCGAGAAGGGAAAATGAAATGATGAGAATGTTTACCTCACTGAGAGGAAGGTCTTTCCTGTTGGTCAGGTGCTCCCTACTCGGCTTCGTGTCGATGAAGTGGTCGAGCAAGTCCTCGTCCATAGCTCGGTAAATAACAGGATGACCTAGCCTGAGCTTTGGGCCCTTCCTGGCCAACACGTCAAGACCCTTAATGGTAGGGTAGATAGTCAACTCCTGAGCCACCTGCTCGGCATCAGCATACGTTTTCACGTGCCGAGCAGCACTTCCTCGGAGGAAGAATCAGCAGCAACCCTTTTCGAGGAGGGCTCCTCTTGATGTGCTTCAGTCCTTGGCCTTTTTTCACTAGGAGTTCTTTGGGTGGCCTCTAGCTCCTCGGTCTCAGTCAGACCGACCTGCCTTAGGGCTTCCTCGGCTACAGGGACTATGGCCTGGGAGCTTTATCCCTCCTCAAAATGGGCCTCTTGCCCCTCATTTACTTCTTCGATGGAGGCACCAGCGCCTCCCACCTGCTTCAGAGGCAAAGCAACAGCCTCCATGGTGTATAAAATGGCTTGACTGGCAACATCGTCATCACGTCTTTTGTTCTTAGCCGAGGACCTGGAGGTCCTCCTGTTCAACTTCATCAGAGCTTGGGGATCTAGTATTTCCTCCTCCATTTTCTTAATCTGCTCCTCAGTTAAATCTGCAAAAGACGAGGGAGACAAGTTAGTAAAATGACGACGAGAGATAAAATGATAAATAGAATTGCACAAGTATGGAAAAATGATAAGGAAGGAAGATTACAGCCGACTACGCCTTCCTTGGCAAGACATCTATCATCATAAAGTTTGCAGATGTCACATTCATCATGTAAAACGTAACCGGGGTGCACCCTCCAGTCTGGAAATCTATTTCCTCTAACGATGGGGACGAGGGGCACCAAACCATCCAAAGGCCCTGGCATAATGCCGGCCTGCACATAATACCTCTGGTCGGTCTCCAAAGTTGACCAACAAAGATTGCCTACCTGGGCAAATTGTTTCAACCTATCTATCAGGCGATTGCTCCATTCAGGCCTCCATACTTGTTCCGGCACTTTAGGAAATTTCGAGGGAGCAGCAAACTCCTAGCCTTATCGGCTTTCCACTCTAATGACGTGGTTATTCCATCCAGACACCTTGCAAGACATAGGGTAGATAAGCTTTAGTTGATTAGGATCACTCCTCACCAAAATCACCCTAGTGTCAGCTCCTTATAACTTACTGTGAAAATGTGATAGAAGGCTGACTGGCAAGGTTCAAAGCCTAAACTACGACAAAGCACTATGAAGCCGGTGAGGAACCTCACGGTATTGGAACCTATCATTGCATGGATCGCCTGCATATCCTCAAGAAACTCACAGATAAATGGGTCGAGGGGAAGACGCAGGCCGAGCTGGAACTGTTTGTAGAAAAAGTGGACATAATTGAGACTGTATAAAAAGTCATCCAAGGGTTTCTCATTAAGAACATGTGCACCGGGGCACTAGCGGATCTACCTTATAGTGAGAGGGGTCACTTGACCCCCCTCCTTTATCCAGTTTTTCCACTTTAGCCTTTTAATATTTTTGTGAATAACTTCTATTTACTTCAATTGACCCCCTCAAAAAATTTAATATGACCCCCTCAAAATATGCATTTATGTTTTATGTTCCCTCCGTCTCAAAATAAATATTTATTTTCTAGAAAATTTGTTCTAAATAAATGTCTATTTTAAAAAAAAAAACCTACATATTTTTACCATTTTTTTCATATTTCATTATATAAATTACAAAACTAAAAGTTTAAAAAGTGAAAAACAAGAATATTTATACATCTTTGTCATTAAATTTTATAAAAGCTTCACATTTTTAGAATGTCTCTTAGTTAGATTTTATTATATAGTTACAAAACTAGATTTGATTATTAATAATAATTATAATTATTATTATCATTATTATTATTATTATTATTATTTTTGTTGTTGTTGTTGTTGTTTGAACTTAGACTAAGAAAAAATCGGTTATACATGCAATATTAAATTTTAGGTTTTCAGTAGTGTGATTTTAATTTTTTTCGTAGCCTTAAAATTTGATCCCCCTCACTTAAATTCCTAGATCCGCCACTGCACCGGGGAGATATGTAAGATGGTATTCATCCCTCGACACTCCATACTTAGAGTGCAGCTCCTCAATCATAGGCTCCCCAATTCTAGTTGGCCTAAGGGTATAAGTTCTACCTCGGTTGGACCTACCACGGCCTCTCCCTCGGTTGCCAGCCTGAGCTCCCTCGACAAATACATCTACGATCCTACCAGAAGACGAGGGACCAATTGGACGAGCAGTACTATTTCCTTTTCCCGTCATAGCTGCATAAACAAAAAGAACAAGGATCAGATTTTGGCTAACTCATGTAAAGACGAGGATGAGAAAGCATCCCTCCCCGTCCAATTATGCAAATGTCCAGGAGGGATTCTTACCCAGCAGGGGATGCTCCAAATGGTCAGACTTCAGATAGTAAAGATTGATGTGATCAAGGATCTCAGTCCAACCATGGAACATCATAACATTGGGGGAATCTACTCTAAGTCGGTCAATCCTAAACCGACTAGGGTAGCGCACGTCGGCCCTAGGAGATTGGTACCTTGCCAATATCTCCCCAACTCCCCCATGTTGGGTTTCGAGGGTCCATGCGCAGCGGAATAATGCAAATTAACTCGAAAAACCCGAAGCCCTAGGATCCGTTCTAGATGATTAATTAAGAAGAATGATTTAGAAATACCAACCTGAAATTACCCGGATCCGAGCAGGCCTCGCGGCCCCGGCATCTGGCATTTCCCCGCTTTGCAGCGTTTTCAGGTTGGAGGTGTCTCGCCGTTTGTTTTCGCATTTGTAGAGTCGCCACGCCGTTTTTATTAAGCCCAAAACATTGAAAAGGGCACGCTTAAAGATAATTTTAAACTGTTTTTTGTGTGATGAGATTTTGAGTTCGGAGGTCACATGACTCCCCGAGAAGAGAATATTAGAATATTAGAGCTCACCCGAGTAGCCTCGTAAAACGAGTCTTTCAGATACCCCTAATATCCTTTAAATGTTGTGTGTGTGTGTGTGTGCTTTTAAAAATGCATGCTGTATCGGATGTCTACATTGTATGCTATGTATGAAAATGTATTGAAATAGTATAGGAAGGAAGCCTTACCAATGTTGGTTCGTGTCCGTCTTCCGCCGGGGAATGGTGTTTGAGGTCGGAGTAGCGTTCCTGCACGGATCGGATTGCTTCGGAAGATGCCGGTTGTCCGCGGACGAGTTTCGGCGTGAGTTGAGGTTGCGAGGCTGCGTTCGGGCAGGTTCGGCGTGCGTGGGGATCGTCGGGATCACTCGCGCAGGTTCTGCGTGCGTTGTGGTGGCGGAGTCACTCGGGCGTAGTTTCGGCGTGGTTTGGGATCGCTCGGTTTGACTCGGAAAGAGCCGGGACACCGTGGAAAGACTGTGCAAGGCCTCGGAGTACCACGAGGGGCCTCGAGTACCTCGAGAGTGCCTCGGGCAGCGCGGGAGCGTCTCGGGAGCGCTCGGGGAGGCTTCAAGCACCACAAGGGAGCTCGGAAGGCCTCGGAAGGATCCGAAAGGGGCCGGGAGTGCCTCGAGAGGACTTAGAGGGGAGCCAGAAGGCTAAGGGAGGAAGAGAGAAGAGGGAGGTCTCCGAGACTACGTTGATGAGTCTGCGGTGTTTCCCGTGTGTTTGAAAGGGGGTGATCCAGATTGGGGTACTTACAGAAGCCCCTCGACGACGTCACTTATGAAAGAAGTGGGGTCGCCGATAAGATAAGGGTCCTAATATGGATCGCGTCTTTGGGAGAGGTGGTGACCGTGAGGGTCAATGTGAGGACGTGGTGGTGTCCTTTTGTGTGACCGTTTAGGTCAATAGGCCGGACCCCGTGATAGGATTCCTACGTATCTCAGCGGGAATCAAGCCCGGTCGTAGTTCGGTGTGGGGTGTGTGTTTTGTGAATGCGGGCGTGGTGGTGCCCCGAAGTGTCGTGTGACCGCCGAGGTCCGCGGTAAGGACGTGGTGGTGTCCTGGGTGACCGTATAGGTCGATGGGGAGGACGTGGTGGTGTCCTAGGTGACCGTATAGGTCGATGGCCGGACCCCGTGGATAGGATTCCTACGTATCCTCGGCGGGAATCAAGCCTCGGTCGTAGTTCGGAGGTCGTGAATTTGTGAGTGCGGGCGGTGGTGCCCTCAAGTGTTGTGTGACCGCCGAGGTCCGCGGTGGGTGACGGCGGTGTCCCGAGATGCGGATGACCGCCGAGGTCAATTGGTGGGAGGACGTGGTGGTGTCCTGGGATGGAAATTTTACGATTCCTAATCGGGTGGTTTAAGGCCTTCCGGGCCGGTGATAGTGATGTGGGAGGTTTATACGGTCTTCCGGACCGAGTGATTTAAAGCCTTCCGGGCTGGGGATTGTAGTTTGGCTGATTTATACAGTCTCCCGGACTGAGTGGTTTAAAGCCTTCCGGGCTGGAGGTAGTAGTTTGGCTAATTGATACAGTCTCCCGGACTGAGTGGTTAAAAGCCTTCCGGGCTGGAGGTAGAGTGAGGACTTGAATCGTCTTCTGATTGCGGTTGGTGCCACGCTGGAGGACTTTGAATCGTCTTCTGGTTGCGGTTGGTGCCACGCTGGAGGACTTTGAATCGTCTTACGGTTCAGCGGCAGCCACGCCGAGGACTTTGAATCGTCTTCTCGGGTCGCGGTTGGTGCCACGCCGAGGACTTTGAATCGTCATCGGGCGGCTGTGTGCCAGCCGGAGGACTTTGAATCGTCTCTCCTGTCAGCTGGTGCCACGCCGAGGACTTTGAATCGTCATCCGCGCGGCGGCTGGTGCCACGCCGGAGGACTTTGAATCGTCATCTCGCGGCGGTTGGTGCCACGCTGAGGACTTTCAATCGTCATCCGGCGGCGGTTGGTGCCACGCCGAGGACTTTGAATCGTCATCCGGCGGCGCTGGTGCCACCGGGAGGACTTTGAATCGTCATCGACGGCGGTTGATGTGATGCGCGAGGACTTTGAATCGCCTTCTAGCCGCAGCTTGATGTAATGCGCGAGGACTTTGAATCGTCTTCTAGCCGCAGTTTGATGTAATGCGCGAGGACTTTGAATCGTCTTCTAGCCGCAGCTTGATGTAATGCGCGAGGACTTTGAATCGTCTTCTAGCCGTTAGCTGTGGAGGCGTGGCTGCTCTGTGCTTCGAGAGGCGTAGATGCCTTTGTGTTTTTGCATGTTGAGTAGAAGGTTGGACTTACGATGATCACGGTGCCGCGCCGTTGCCGTTGAAGTAGGCGAGGACGACTGACCATGATAGCTTCCCCATTTGGCATTTTGGAGGCGCTTCGTGCCTTGGGACTTGTACTCTGAGGTGTTGGCTCCTTCTTGTGCTTGTTTTGCCGTTGAGTGGGCAAGGATGATGGCCGGTGTCAGGGATATGCAAACATGTATGACTTCCCTTTCGACTTGTTGGGGAGGAGCTCGGGCTTACTTTGATGGCCGGTGCTTGCGTTGCCGTTGAAGCGGGCGAAGTTCGGGCTTACATCCGACCGCCTGCTTGAATTGTCGGGATGCGTGACCTTGTAGGGGCCCTTTCTCGTTGGGAAGATGACTTCGGACCTCTTTTGAGGGGCCGGTCGAGTTGTCGTTGAGCGCGCTGGAGGCGTCTTGTGCCTTGATATTCGTGGCCGGGAGGTGTTGGCTCCTTCTTGAATTGCCGCTGAGCGGGCGTCGCTGAATTGCCGTTGAGTGTTTGGAGGTGTCTCGTGCCTTGGGATTCGTGGCCGAGGTGTTGGCTCCTTCTTGAATTGCCGCTGAGAGCGGCGGTGGTTGAATTGCCGTTGGAGCGGGCGAGGATCGGTCTTATGCCGACGGCCGGGATTGAGTTGCCGCTGAAGTGGCGAGGACCGGTCTTACGCCGACGGCCGCGGTTGAATTGCCGTTGAGCGGGCGAGGACCGGTCTTACGCCGACGGCCCGGTTGATTTGCCGTTGAAGTGGGCGAGGTCCTGGTCTTACGCTTGACGGCCGGTGGTTGATTTGAAGGGTTAGTGGACCATTCGCACTTGGATTTGCCGGAAAAGGCCTTAGGACCCAGGGGCAAAGATTATAAGGGCAGAAAGTAATTTGGCCGTCCCCTTGCAAAGAGGTCCGTACGGACCAACTCAAGTTGCAAAGAGGTCCGTACGACCATCTTGGTTTTTTACAGCTCCTGTGTTTTGACCGGGTTAAATAACCGAGGCCCCCTTCATTTCTTCTTCTTCCGGTCGTGAACCGAGAGAGAAAGAGAGAAAACTCCATTTTTGTCCAAAATCTTCCATTTTTCTTAGCTTGAATTGCTTGCAATGGCGGAGGGATCTCGAAGGAGTCGTCGTCAACGCAGTCAAGAGGTGGTCGAGCAACGGATGGAGCTTCAAAGGAATTGGATTTCGTTCGTTCCATCTTCGA
This sequence comes from Adenophora triphylla var. japonica, assembly GCA_022495995.1. Taxonomy (NCBI): domain Eukaryota; kingdom Viridiplantae; phylum Streptophyta; class Magnoliopsida; order Asterales; family Campanulaceae; genus Adenophora; species Adenophora triphylla. The sequence continues at coordinate 857,637 of JAFEMH010000066.1, forward strand.
AGAACCCGGATGTTTTGTATCCGAATCCGGAGGTGCACAATCGTCGCTCCATGAACGTCGGGGAGGTAAGAAATCTGTTCCGTTTTGATTCCCTGCTCGAATTTTTTGAATGCTAGAACTAGGTTTTAGTTTTTCGCATTTTTTGAATTTTTTGTTATTATTTTATGCCTTTTTGTGAAATTCTTGATGAATTGTTGAAAATGGACATGTAAAAATTGTGGGTATGTGTATTTTGTGCAGAAATGTGTAGATTAGCTCTTATTTGTGAAAATAAAGTGTCTATCTAGTGAAAAGCATGCTTTGGTGTTTTGTACCGTATGCTATTTATGTATGTACATTATGAGAAAAATTATCGTGTAGTGATAATTTTTGTGAAAAAATGTGACATGTGCCGTGTTTTGTGACGGGTTATATGTGAAAGTGTGTGTCGTGTAGGGACGGATTTTTTTTTTTTGTGTTATGCATATGTGTCGTGCCGTGTGTGCCATGTTTTTGGGTGACGGACTTTGTGGGGAAAATATGTGCAATATGTGCCATGTTTTTGTGACGGGTTATATGTGCCTTTGCCGTGTTGGGACGGATTTTGTTTTTTTTTTTTTTGTTAAAATGTGTCGTGTAGGGTTTAATCCCCCTTTTTTTTCTTTTGAGAAAATGTGTACAAAGCTGTGTGCCGTGTTTTTGTGACTGATCGCATGGGAAAAATTATATGCATGATATATGTGAAAATTATGTGCATTATAGGTGCCGTTTTTTATGACGGGTTACATGGAAAAATTATATGTATAATGTATGTGAAAATTATGTGCAATATGTGCCGTGTTTTGTGACGGGTTATATGTGCCTTTATATTAAGTACCTGTGATTGACGTACCTTTCTTTGTGTTTACCTCGCAGGATGCGGGGCTTATGGCCGGGAAGGCCAAGAGGATGAAGACTCGGGGATCGCTCGAGGCCGTTGTTGAGCTATGGCGGGATGCCCGATATTTCCGTGGACGGTAGGCCGAGTCCCCTGAGGCCGGTTTATGCTTCGGCCCGGGTGTGTTCGTTGAGAACCCGGCTGGAGTTTCGACACGAGGAAGAACAAGAGCGTCTTCCGGGTCTATCTCGAGTATTGGTGGATACCACCCACACCTTCCACCCGAGCCGGGGCGAGGTGACGGTGACGCCACCGATTTTGCCGCTATTACCGGCTCTCCTTCAAAGGAGGGCTCCTGGAGGTGCGGAGAGACATGATCTCCGATGATGTGCCGACCGAGCCGGCCGGGCTTTGAGCCTCGTCCTCGCAGGGCCTGGGCATGTCAGTATAGTGACGTGGAGCCGAAGATTACGGCCGTATTGGGGCCTACATCCGGGTACCGGCCAGTGACGCGGAGCAGCTGGGCGCGCTCCTTCGTGGTATGCACCGTCCGAGACTTTGTTCTCGAACCACGCGACCGCAGCCTCCCTTTGCTCGTTGGAGAGCTTCGACTGATTCGGGATAGTGGTCTCGCGACATTGCTTGGGGCGAGGCAGCTTGGCCGAGCTCTACTTCTCCTTGGACCGGTTTAGCCGGGGGGCGCCTGTTGGCCTGTTTTGACTTCGCTGAGGTATGAGTTTATTGTCGTTTTTGATTTAGCAACTTGTCTTTTCTCCGTTGTCTTTTGCACCGAGCCTTCTCTCGTTTTTGTCACAGTGTGGTTTTATGAGGTTTTCCAAGGCTTCCCGTGGGATAGAGATCCGGGGGTCAGTTGCCGCGTACCCCGCTATGCTAGGCCGGGCTCGTACGGCGAGGAAGAGGAGGACCACGGGGAAGCTCACCATCGCCTACTGGGATGTGCAGTGAGCCGCCTGGAGAGGGATAGCCCTGAGGGGTTCGTCTTGTTCCCGTGGGCTCCTGTGATGAGGGGGATGAGTTTGAGGGGGCTCCCGAGGCGACAGCCGCGGCGAAGATGCCGCGGGGCTTGACTTGTGATGTCATGTATCCTGGAGAGCGGGTCTTCCGGGCAAAGATGGCCCCGGTGTGCTTCCCGTGGCTCCGAGGGACCCTCCCTTTGGGATGCTTGATTCCCGAGACATGGACGTGCTCGATTTCGAGAGGTACCTCGCGGTGCCTGGCGCCGAGGAGTTCATCTTATATGGAGAGGAGTACGGGGCCTTCGTGAGGAGGAAGCCGAGGACGCCGCAGTAACCGGCGAGGGAGAGAGAGGCCGGCCCGCAGCTCCCCTGCAGGTTCCGATGCCGGGACCGGATTTCACGTACGTCCGCGGGGACGGATCGAGGAGGAGGGTGTCTCTGCACTGCTCCTGAGCAGCTCCCGCCGCATACAGAGCTGGACCCCGATAGATCGGTGAGTGTGCTTACTCTTTTCCATCTTGGCATCTTTTCCGTATTTTTCTCTTTTTGTTGTTGAGTATAACCGTATTGCCGAGCGTTTCCTTGGTCGCTTGTCGTGCAGTCCCGGGAGAGCCTATGATATGTCGACTCGCCGTTACGTGGCGACGAGGTCGTTTGCGAAGAAGATGGCTTCGAAGATATCTTGCCGGCCTTCGCGACGCGTGCCGGCGTACGAGCCTATGCCTTCGAGGCACTCAGAGACGTTCCTCCGCCTAGAGCCGAGCCTGAGCCGCAGCAGGAGGGACCTTTGAGGGGGCGGCATAGCATGGATGCCGGACATCTTCTGAGCCGCAGTGGCCTTCGAGGGAGCAGCCCTTTATCAGCTCATGCCTCCGCACGGCGCACGTGGTGAGGGTTCCTCGTGAGCCTTCCTTCTTTGATCCTTTCGCCGGATTTGATCCTTTCCGAGTACTTTTCGTGGGAGCCTCGTGCGGGTGCTCTGTGCATTCCGACGACGAGGATGTGACGGCGAGTTCGCCGGGATGCCCGACTTCTCTTCGGAGGACCTTGGCGAGGATGATGATGCCGAGGAGTCTCGATTAGTATTCATTTGCTTTCCCTCTTTTCATATCCCCCTTTTTTTGTTTAGCAACAGACATTTATTGGTACCTGTAATAAAACACATGTATTTGCATGGCAAACAGCATTTTATTTTAAGATGTAATGTCATTTTTGTGATTCCCGGGATTTGTCCTAGAAATTGTTGCTATTATTATTTTTTATTTTTGTACATGCCACGTGAGCTGAGAGTGTGTTTGTGGGTAGTGTTTGTTTGCCGGGAATGGCTTTGGCCGTTGTTTGGGCGCTTTGGAGCAAGGTTTTGCCGAGGACAGTGGCTTTTGTACCGTTTGTCGGGAAATGGGTTCTGTTTGCAAGGAGGTCCGTACGGACATACTTAGCATGCAAAGAGGTCCGTACGGACCAACCTTGCTTTTGGGAAGGACATAAATGCTTTCCAAATGTCCGGGTTCTTCCTCATCTCCCCATTTGCAGCCATTTTCGAGCTTTCTTCCCCATTTTCTCTAGGAACCTCCATTTTTGCCATGGATTCTTCGTACGTCCCTAGAATTTTGCCGAGGCTTTCGCAGGAGAGGCAAGCACACTTCCTTGAGCAGTTGAAAACGTGGATGCGGCGCCGTATGAGGCATCGTAGACGGGCTTTCGAGGTAAGGTTTCGTCTTTGCTCGGCTTGGTCTTTTAAGGAGTTGGTTCCCGATTGGGATTTGTTGCGGGCCGCCGCGAAGTTCTGGGATGTTAGGAGGCACGTGTAATCTGTTTCTCCTACAATGAAATGGTGCCCACTTTGAGGATTTTCGGGCTTTGATTGGAGGACCGGAGGTGGAGGCCATCTCGCTTCCTTTGATTGGTGGTCCGCGTGAGCGTGAAGCTTGCAGACTTTCTTCGTACTTCGTTGGAAGAAGTGCAGGGGCATGATCCTTGATTCGGGTCATATCGACATTTCCGAGCTGCCGGAGCGGTTCATGGTTGATGATGAGAGTGACGTCTCTTGGGATGTATTTGCCTTGTGCGTGATGGCGACGCTTTTCCGGTCGCCTCGCATTTGTGATGGCGCTTTGCTAGATGTGGTAGGGCACCGCAGAGCCGGAGAGGATATTGTCCCGTTGGTGCCGGGGGAGACTCTTCATGGTATCGACCGTCCGGCGACCGGGGATCGTTTTATGAGAGGGGGAAGCCCCGCTTTGCTCACCTTGTGGCCGCGAGAGAGACTTCAGCCATGCCCGAGGCTCCGACGTCGTTTAGCCCGTGGTCATTTGCTCGCCGACCTCTTGTGTTGGATATGGATCACCCGCCCGGGAGAGATGGATGGCACAGCTTGGTACGCATCGATCCGCCGGTGGGTTCCGCACCGGAGGATTGAGACCAGGAGGATCTTGCAGAAGGGTCCTACGTTGTCGAGTTCCAGGTTTGTCTTGGTCCTCCTTCTATATTCCGTCGCTTGTTTCCGGCAGTTTGGGATGAAGCAGAGCCTTTGTTACCGGGATGACCTTGCTACCGCGGAGGTAGTTCCTCTTTGTATGGCGCCTTCCAGTGCCTTCTTGTATTTTCCGAGGGTATGGAAGTATTCCGCTTTCCCTCCCGCGGTACTCCTTAGACGTCTGGGAGCGTTGTATTGACGACTCGCATCCGGCCCGGTATGAGCAACGTGTTGGGGCGTCCCAAGTGGTCTTGGAGAGCGTGCGTGTAGCGATTCTCGGGACCCGCTGCCGTAGTAGCTATTGCCTTAGGAGTTCAAGCCCTGGTCCGACCCTTTGATGTGACGGGAGACACTTTGTTTGACTACGAGACTAGAGTTGACCGACCGACAGGAGAGGTCCTCTTTGCTGCACTCGCAGGGAGGAGATCCGAGCCGAAGCACGGCGAATGAAGCCCCGAGAGCTACCGGATTGTTTGACTCTACGGGGAGGACCCCGCATCTCTGACCGAGAGACGCAGAGTTGGTTCACGTGGAAGCGAAAGAAGACTCGCCGGGGACGAGGGAAGAAAGGAAAGAATGGCGAGGGGACAAGCGCAGATGGCGCGGAATGACCTCCTAGGTATCCATTCATTGCATTGCAAACACATTATTAGTTAAATGTATTAAGCTGTCTTTTAGCATGTTGTGAACTTGAGAGTAGACCGTGCTTGAACTCATCAAGAAATGTTGTAACCGTTAGTGATTTGTGATTTACTTTTAAAGCTTTGTCGAGACGCAAGATCTCTTGTTTGCCTTTGCTTCGTTGTGCACTTTGTCGGCGTCCATCTTTGACTTTTCTCGTTGCATTCGCGGACCGAAGCCTGGGCCCCGACGGCAATCCCCTTTGCCGAGGCTTTCAGGCTTGGCCGAGAGGTTGAATGCTCCCCGACAAGTCGTTTTGACGGTCTTTTTCGTAGCTTCCTTGCCTCTTGTTGGCGCTGGCTCTTGACCTCTTTTTCGCAGCCTTCGCTTGAGCTTCTTTTATTTGTTTTTTTTTTTTTGTGAGCCCTTGCTCGAGCTCTCTTTTTTTTTTTATTATTTTTTTTTGTGAGCCCTTGCTCGAGCTCTTTTTTTTTTTTTTTTTTTTTGAAGCGCGTGAGGGCGAAGACAAGCCCCCGGCTTGGAAGCGTATACGAGTCGGGCTGCTTGATGCCGAGTGACCCTCGGATGTCCTTTGATGTTGCCGCCGTCGTTTGACTTGGTCAAGGTGACCGCTGGGCGTGTTCTTGAAAAGTGCGTAGCTTGATGGAGGTCTTGATTGACATTCAAACTTTTGACTTTTTTGTGTATTTTTAGACCGGACCAATTAAGGTTGCCTACGTTCCCTGACTAGAGGGCTCAGTCTCGCGTAGTTCGACACTACATGGAGTGCCAAGAGATGCACAAATGTTCTTCTTCGTGCGAAGTATCTCGCGAAGTTTGCTTCCGTTGACCGGATTCATGAAGGGATTGCCGTCTAGGTCCTGTCGGCTTCATGGCGCCTCCGGAGAAGATCTTTTGAACCACGAAAGGGCCGATCCATGTGGGTTCCCATTTTCCCAAAGGGTTGGTTCGAGCGGGAGGCTTTTCTTTGAGTACAAGGTCACCTTCCCCGATGTCTCTGGATTTGACTTTCTTGTCGAAAGCTCTAGCCATCCCGCTTTGATAGGCTCCGGACGTGTTCCATGGCCTTTAGTCGTCGCTCGTCTAGCGAGCCAATTCGTCATGTCGGCTTCGGAGCCATTCGACTTCGTTGATGTCATTTTCCAAAGAAGACTGGAGTGAGGGAATTTCTAGCTCGATGGGAAGGACTGCTTCCATCCCGTATGTCGTGGCAAATGGGGTTTCTCCCGTGGTCGTTTCCGACCGATGTGCGGTAGCCCCAAAGTGCAAGGTGCAGCTTCTGGCCAATCTCGTCCTCGGGTGGTCATTTTTCGGATGATCCGTTCGAGGGTTTTGTTTGCCGCTTCCACGGCGCCGTTTGTTTGTGGCCGGTAGGGAGAAGATTTGTGACGTGTGATCTTGAATTCAGCCAAAGCTAGCCTGTCGAATTCCCTTCGAAGTGTGAGCCGTTGTCCGATATGACCTCATTTGGGATGCCGTATCGGCAGATGATGTTTTCCTTGAGGAAATGCGCGACCTTCTTGGAGGTGAGTACCTTGTAGGACTTGGCTTCGACCCATTTGGTGAAGTAGTCGATGGCTACTAAGATGAACTCGTGACCGTTGCTGCCCGGCGGAGCGATTTTCCCGATGATGTCAATTCCCAAGTGGCAAAGGGCCAAGGTGTAGTCATGCAAGAGAGATCGTGGGGCGGTAGATGATTGAGGTTGGAGAACCGTTGGCACTTGTCGCAGCCTTCTGACAAAGTGGATGCAATCCGCTCCATGGAGATCCAAGAGTAGCCCATCCCGAGAATGATTTGCATCGTGGCTCACGTTCATGTGGGGACCGCAAGCCCCATTGTGGACTTCGTTCATGAACTTGTCTTGCTTCTTCTTGGCCGACGCAGCCGTAGGAGTGGCCCGTGGTAGCGTTTCTTGTATAGCATGTCCCCGAGGATGACGAAGTGAGAGGCAAGGCGTTTTAGGGCCATGATGCTCTTGGTTTTGACCCCTTCGTGTGTGGGTCTTCCTTGTTCATGAAGGTGGTTTCCGCTCTTGAGGTATTGGAAGATCTGGTTTGTGCCGGAAATGGCGTCGGACTTGCGTCTCTTTCGCTCTTCAAAGAATCTTGCAAATCGTTGTGATTAAAACCTTCTCGGCACTGGGCCCGGTTTTTCTCGTTTGACAACATGCTTAAATGTTTGCTTGATGCATTTATTTAATTAATGTGGTTGCCTTTTGTATAGATGAATTGTTATTAACTTGTTTTGATTAGTTAATAGCATCATTTGTTAAAGATGCAATGAAATGATTTTTTAGGAAGGTCGGACCTTTATTGAAAGCGTGAAGACCGTACATTGTTGATCAAAGATTCACAATCGTCGGGCGTAAAGCCGTCAAAAGACTCAAAAGATGTGAATAGACAGACAACAAGACTCGAAGCTAGACTATAGGCGACGAGGGATTGGACCAGCTTCATTACTCTCGGATGGCCGTAGCTCTAGAGGGAGCGGTGCCGGGTTCAGTGGCCAATCTTCCTCGTACGAGTCCCGGAAAGTAGCTTGCATGCGGTTCGATTTCAAACCGTATCGCGGAGGTTTTTGGCTGCTCCCCGATGATGTCCCTCCATTAGTGTTGCCACCACCCTGGGGGTTTTTGATGATAGAAGTCGCCGAGGGCTACTTCTAGGAGGGCGAAGCATTCGCCGATCTCGGAGTGGATTCTTGCCGATGTTGATCACTTTCATAGAATCCGCCTTTATCCTGGGATCTTTGCTTGGACGACGTTTACAATGTCTCGATTCGAGCGGGCATGCTATATCTCCTTCCCCGATTAAGCCTCGAGGAGGTTGCGCCACCGTTCGTCTGTGCCTGACACCTAATGTTGAATTGAACTAAGCCGTGATGGCCGTCCCCGTAAGATCCGAGAGTGTCGGCTAGAGGGTTGTCTTGTACCGGGGATCGGTGATGAGCCGCTTGCAAGAGGGTTTTCGGCGAAGTAAGGGTCTACTCCTCGATCAATCTCCATTAGTGGCATCCATCTCTTGATCCTCTCTCAAGCATTCTTCACGCCGCATATATCGTAGTTGTCATCCCGACCCATGAGTTCTTCAATTTCCACTGTCATGGCTTAGAGCGTGGATGTAAGGATCCACTTCGTAGCGGGACAGGGTAGGAGAATCATCCGGAGAAGAGTATTCGGTCATGTCGGGACCTTCTTCCGGGTCATAGCTTGCCGGCCAAGCACTTGCCATTGCACCGCTTCCGCGGATCACTTCGATCGCTCCGTTGGCATTGATGAATTTCACGCATTGGTGAAGAGTAGATGATACCGCTTTCATCCGATGTATCCAAGGCCGTCCCAACAAAGCAGAGAAGGTTGGTTTGATTTCCACGACTTGGAACTCTACCGACTCCAGCTTGTACGTCGAATTGGATCCTCAAATTGATGACTCCTACGATTGGTCGTGCAAAGGAATCGTAGGCTCGGATTACCCGAGGTGAAGGCCTTATCGTAGAACGGTCGATGCGGAGTCGTTTCAATGTGCTTAAAGCGATGATGTTGATCGCGGAGCCGTTATCAATCAAGACGTTCGGGAGGAAGAACATCTCTATTTTTATGAGGATGAGGAGGGCTTCGTTGTGCCGATTCTCACATATTGGCAAGTCATCGTCTCGTGAAGGCTAAACCGCTTCCCGTGCTACCGTTGACTCCGCCCCTTCGGGGAACGTTCGATCCATCCATTTGTATGCCTCTGGGCCGGGGCAAAGATCGTAGGGAGACAGCTGCCCTTGGGCGTTCTTGTCGGAATTCCCTGTCACGAGATCTCTTGACTCGGTTTCACGCTCCTGGGCCGTAGCGGGACAAAGATGCCGACGGTTTCGGAAATTGCAGGGTCCGCTCTCGCTTGGAGTTTCACAAAGGCTATTGAGTTTACCCCGTCGTTCCTGGGGAATGGATTTCCGATGGTATTGGGACCACGAGGGCGTTCCAATTTTCCCTCCTCAATGAGCCCCCGACCACCCGCTGAGCACGAAGCAATTGTCGGTGGTGTGGCCGGTAGTTGTGGAAGGCGCAAAGGCTTGCTCATATCCATGTTGGGCTTGAGAGTCTTCGGTTGGAAATTCTCGAGTGGTTTGAGAAGATTTCGCTTCACCAAAGCTTCAAATACTTGACCCAAGGGCATTTCCAGTTATCTAAATGCCGGAACCGTGGGAAGCGAGGGGGTTGTTATTCTTTGGGGCCGCTTTGATCGCGGTTTACTTGAGCTCCGTTCCGAATGTAGTGCACTGTTCCTACGCTTCCTTTCCTTTGGTCGGGCAGGAGTTGAAGTTGCCAGGTTTGTTCGATAGCGGTAAGATGAGGCAGGGGTTGCCGTTGCCTTTGAAGACTCGTAGTCTTTTCAAACTTTGTCCCGGCGTTGACCATGGCACGGAGATCCGGATAGAAATGGTGGCCGATCAAGGTCCTCAAAGATGGCTTGAGGCAGAATGGAAGATGTCCATCTCGCTCTTCTTTGGAAAGTGGATCCATTATCTCGCTTAGCTTCCAGCCCATCTTTTGTAGAATTCGCCCACCGGTTCGTCATCCTTTGTTCGGTGGCTTGCGTGTCATGGCGGTTTGTTTCCCATTCAAGATTGGCGCGGTACTTCTCCAGAAGATTTCACCGATCCGATCCCACGTGGAGCGGTTTTCGCCTTCACATCGAGGAACCACCTTAGTGCCGTGGATTTGAGGGAATGCCGAAAATGATCTCGCCATCTCGTTGAGGGGTTGCCCCTTTGGCTCTCATACCCGTGACGTAGGTGTCGATGTGGGTTTTTGGGCATTCTGCTCCGTCAAACTTTTCCATTTCCGCATCCCGAACTTTGGAGGGAGAGGGACCACTTTGTTCGGATCGGCAGGGCGTGAGGGAGTCCTTCCGAGAACTAGCTAGCTTGCCTTGCATGTCTTTCATTTGTTCAATCACCCAAGCCATGTGGGGATCATCTGAGGTGGGTTACCGTTTTCGTGGACGGAAACCGAAGATGGAGGTGGATTGGTCACGGGATCGCCATTCGGGAGTCTTGGGAGGTAGTTGAGTGTATACCAACCCATACCCCGGGTGTTGAAGTTGAGGGCGTGATTGCCAGGTCCGCTAAGGGTTGTGTTTGGGAACCTGGGAAACGATTCGTTAGCCCCAATCGCGTACTAGCAGTGGCAAACTTGAGATGTCGGGATATCCGCCGGATGCCCGTCCCCGGTAAGAATGGGGACTTTTGATTGTGGTTGCGAGGCTCGTATAGAGGCAAAGGATTGAATCCCGGGGATACCGAGATGCATTGGGATCTCAAGCGGAGCAGCACGTATGTGTGCCGTTGGTACCGAGCTTGATGTGCGTGAGCCGGAAACCGACCGTGCCGAGGCGGGCATGCCTGAGCCGCTGACCGACGCCCGAGGGGAGCTTTGAGCGAGAGCCGCTTTGCGTTGCCGGGATCTCGTAGCTTGGCGGAGGCGGGACCCGCCGATAGCTTTGAGAAACCTGGGAGCCGTATATCTTCGTCTTCTATGAGAACAAAGGTTCCATCGGGCTCGGGAACCGCAACTGTTCCTCGAAGACGCAAGGTGTCGACGATCCAGCTTGCCGTTCCTCTTGGCGCTTCTTGATGGTTTCGAAGGCTCGCAGCACCTCCTCCATTGTCCTGGAGGTTCCTTAGTGGCGGGGTTCCGTTTCCCTCACCGTTATCCGTTGATCCCGTCATGGGGAGTATCGGACGGTGCGGACCGTTGAACCGGAAGGGCTATCGGACCTTGTGACCTCGATACCGAAAAGGCGGCTTCCAGTATTCTCAACCACTCTCGGTTCGCCGAGGGGGTGACGGGCAAGGTTTAGACACAGGAATGGCCTAACGGGATAAAAGGGGAAAGCTCACGTGGCATGCGGTTTCCGTTTCTTTTATTTTTGATTTTTTTGTTGTTTTAATTTACTTAAAACATGTTTTCTCGTAATCCTAGGTAGGTTGGAAAAGATTGCTCTTCTTTTTCGCAACTATGCTAGATCCCGGGTCAGCCGGAGACCATCTCGTGCGGCTATAAGCCCCTCGTTTTGCACCCGTATTTCGACATCCCAGGTGGACAGCCTGTGCGAGGGTCCTATAGTGCAAGCGGTTTCCACCGGCCTAAAAGAAAAATCGAACCTAAGGACCGAGCCTCGTCATGTTCGTTTTGATGCGTTAGCCATGTGAATAGTGAACCGAGCCGCCACCGAGTCAAGATCGTGTCAAGAGTTCGGCATGACCTTCTCTTGCCTTGCTTGCGCAAGGGATCTCGTGACGTTAGGCGTTGGTCGGGTCATATCGTCATGGCCGACGTATCAAAGGCGTGATGACATGGTGTCATGCGAGCATGGATGTATATCCGGACGGAACATCGTCGGGTGTAGCTTCGGAAATCAAGATCGTGTCAAGATTTTAGCATGACCTTTCATCGCTTTGCTTGCGCAAGGGATCTTGAGTTCCGAGCCTTGACTCGTAAAATGGCCGGCATGGTATATGTATCCAGGCCGTATGACACGGACCGGGTAAAACCAACCGAGTCCGGACAGAGTGTGACTCAAGACTCAAACGTGTGGTTGACGCTTGGCTAGGATGGGATGTTTGGAATGATCCCGTGCGCGTCCAAGAGGCCTAGGAAGACCTAACGGATCGCAACCGAGACCACTCCGGCCGAGGGTTGTAGTGTGCAGTGTATCCGAGGCAAAGTGCGCGTAGTGTGCGGTGTAACCGAGGCAAAGCAGTGAGTAGAGTGCGGTGTAACCGAGGCAAGAAAGGCGCGTAGTGTGCGGTCTCTAAAATTCTTTTTCCGAGTAAAACAGAGTTTTTGAAGAATTTTAAATGTATGCAATGTATGTATATTGATGCATTTTTTTGTATTTTTATTTTTTTGTAAAATAAAAACGAAGCACGTGCACACACACACAATGCTTAAAGGAAGGGGTAAAATGAAAGTTTGACCCTCATCATCGTTTTAAAATCTTTTGTTTTGTTTAAAAGTTTTTAAAACAAAATGTCCCCAATGAGTCGCCAACCGAAATTACCCGGATCCGAGAAAGGCAACGCTCGCGCCCGGCATCCGGCATCTTTCGCGTTGGAGCGACGTGTCTCGCCGTTTGTTTTTTTGTAGAGTCGCCACGCCGTTTTTATTAAGCCCAAAACATTGAAAAGGGCATCGCTTAAAGATAATTTTAAACCGTTTTTGTGTGATGAGATTTTGAGTTCGGAGGTCGATGACTCCCCGGAAGAGAATATTAGAATATTAGAGCTCACTCCGAGTAGCCTCGTAAACGAGTCTTTCTGATACCCCTAATATCCTTTAAATGTCAGGTGTGTGTGTGTGTGCTTTTAAAAATGCATGTCAGATCGGATGTCTACATTGTATGCTATGTATGGAAATGTATTGAAATAGTATAGGAAGGAAGCCTTACCAATGTTGGTTCGTGTCCTGCCTTCCGCCGGGGAATGGTGTTTGAGGTCGGAGTAGCGCTCCGCACGGATCGAGATTGCTTCGGGAGATGCCGGTTGTCCGCGGACGTAGTTTCGGCGTGAGTTGAGGTTGTAGGCCTGCGTTCGGGCAGGTTCGGCGTGCGTGGGGATCGCCGGGATCACTCGGGCAGGTTCGGCGTGCGTTGTGGTGGCGTGGAGTCACTCGCGTAGTTTCGGCGTGATTTGGGATCGTCGGTTTGACTTGGAAAGAGCCGGACACCGTGGAAAGACTGTGCAAGGCCTCGGAGTACCACGAGGGGCCTCGTAGTACCTCGAGAGTGCCTCGGGGCAGCGCGGGAGCCGTCTCGGGAGCGCTCGGGAGGCTTCTGAGCACCACAAGGGAGCTCTAAGGCCTCTAAGGATCCGAAAGGGGCCGGGAGTGCCTCGAGAGGACTTAGAGGGGAGCCGAAGGCTAAGGGAGGAAGAGAGAAGAGGGAGGTGTGTGAAAATGAGGAGGGGAGCCCTCTATTTATAGTAAAAATTTCGGAGCAAAGAGGTCCGTACGGACCTTCTTGGTTATCCAGATTTTGGATTTCCTCGATTTGAGGGAATCCGCAATGATGGTGAATATTCTCGAATGATGATGTCCCCCATGCAAGAAGGTCCGTACGGACCAACTCAAGATGCAAAGAGGTCCGTACGGACCAACTCGCAGGGGTAATCATTTCTTCCGGATTTGAGGGAATATTGTGGACTTTAAGGGGATTTAGTAATCATTGAAACAAAGAGGTCCGTACGGACCTTAATTGCTTTTCTGATTTCCTGAAAATTCCCAAAAGGTCCTTTTGTCCCTTTTTATCCCAGGAAGGCTCCTCCCTTGGTTTGGTTGGGGGTTTGAGAGGGTTTTGAGAGGGTTTTGAGAGGGTTTTGAGTGCCAGAGGTCTCCGAGACTGCGTTGATGAGTCTGCGGTGTTTCCCGTGTGTGTGAAAGGGGGTGATCCAGATTGGGGTACTTACAAAAAGGTGGAGAACCAAACTAACTGAAATCGTTGATAGGCCCAGCCTAGACGAACAAATCCACATCCTCATACAATGCCTTAGGGAGGAGTATCAAGACAAGCTAGCCGGAAATTAGTTTCCTAGCTTCGCTGAACTTCACAAGTCGGGCATACGGTTAGATGACCTCATCAAACAGAAAAGGGAAGCCAAGAAAGAAAGTGGATTCCGTTACAACAAGAGCTCATCTTCCTCTTCCAACCCAAAGGACACCTCTGTCAATGCTATTGTCTTCAATCATCCCGGAAATGGTAAGTACTCTGCGGTACCTCCACCACAAAAGAAGAAGAAGGATAGACATTATGACAAGCTTGAAGGAATCACCCAAGAAGAACTCTTCGAAGTGCTTGTCAAGAACGGGAAAATCAAACCAAGAGAAGGTGGACCTCGAAAGAAAGATCTTCCTGCCAACCATGCTCATCATCTCTTCTGCAAGTACCACAACTTCACCGGCCACGACACCAACTCCTGCTTCCACTTGAAAGACGTCATCCAAGATTTGTTTGATGACAAAGAAATAGGGTTACCTAATGTTGTTACTAATCCTTTGCCAAACAATGAGGTCAATCTGATAGAGATAGAAAGTAGCTTCGAGGACCCTACTCGTCTAGCCACAATTGTGGACGAGAGCCCTCTTGAATTTAATAAATCTTTTTTCTGTTATATGATGTCTTGGGAGGAAATCTTAGAACAAAAGGGAAACGGATCTAAAACAGTCAATCTTCTCACACGATCCGGTCGTATGATCATCAACAAAGATCTGAGGGACAAAAATCCTCCTAAACAAGTCAAAGCCTTACCGCCGAGTGAACTGGAAGACCCTCTCTTAAGAAGACACAAGCAAACATCTCAGTTTGGGATCTCATAGGAGCATCTCACAAGCACCGTGAGATGTTGAAAAAGGCATTGGCTCAAATGACCATTTCCTCATAAGCAACACCCGAAGAGCTCACTCAAATGATCGGTCAAGTACAATTTGGCAACGTCATCACTTTCACTGACTTGGACCTCCCATCCTATGGGAACAACCATTATGAAGCCCTCTACATAACTGCTAAGGTGAATAGGTACCGAATGCCACGCATTTTGGTTGACAATGGTTCTGCAATCAATGTCCTCCCAAAGAAAGCCTTACCATCCTTAGGCCTCACTCATAAAGACCTTAAGCCATCCAGGCATACTGTGAGGGGATACGACTGTACCGCTAGAACCGCTTTGGGATCAGTTGTGATACCTGTAGAAATGGGGCAAGTCACAATGAGCATCGAATTTCAAGTCATCGACATTTCGGCATCCTTCAACTTGCTGCTTGGTCGCCCTTGGCTACACGACATAGGGGGTGTGCCCTCCTCCCTGCACCAATGTATCAAGTTCAGACACAACAATACGATAGTCACCATACACGGAGAGATGGTTACTGCTAGCCCTATCCTCGAAGTACAACATAGCACTTCTGATTTCCTATTCAGCGGCTTTGAGATCGAGAAAGAAAGCACTGTGAATGTCATAAAAACTTACAACGAAAACGATTACTCCATGGCACTTTGGTTTTCTGGAAACCTTCCTGTTTGGAGAATGATGCAAGAAAAAGGATACTTCCCTGGCTTGGGGCTTGGAAAGCACTTACAAGGGATAACGGAACCACCACCGGTTCCCCCACCTCATACAAAGTATGGCCTGGGCTACATCACTTCCATCCACGATGGAGATGACGAAGAAGAGTGGGACTTCACTCAAATCAAGTGGGAAAGAACCGCATACAAAGGCCACAAAGACCCAAAGGCCAATAATTACAACCTCGAGCCATATCGAAAGACACTCAATGGCTACTTCATTCGGGAAGGGGAAAGTATTCCCTACTTTATCTTTTCAGAACCATGGACTGATGATAAAGGAAAACGCCAACCGGGCTTTGAAATCTTCAGAGACTGCGATGCTTCTCCAGATGAAACAGAACCAGTCTCACTAATCCCTAATGATTTGTGGGGCACAAAGGCAGAAATGACAAGCGAATGGGACTTTGTGTTGGGAGAAGACATGCTGCGACAGTTCTAAGACTCGTGCACTGTTAGAAGACAAAGCATCCATGCAATCTCCAAGGGGGACGCTCCAACTATTTATTACACAAGACTAATACAGAAATGTGATGAGCCAATTCTAAACTGGCACGTCACCGAAGGACTAGTTGTTGATGAAGACTTCATGATCAAAGAGCTTGGTTGCACTCCCCATCCCCGCAGGAAGATAGGCCCTGTAACTTTCACATTAGAAGCAGGCTCCACCTCTGATGAACTCACTCAAGAGGAAATCAAGGCGGTGGCTGAACATGTATTCCCTTACTTCCTTAATGAAAACTTTGATCTTTCCGAGTACCCTGAGATTGCTAATATCGTGAATGATGAATTAACTAATAATCAATATAACGAACACGTTAATAATGAATTATACGATGAGATAGATCAAGAAAACGAACAAATCTTAAAAGAATTAGCTAAGCAAGTAGGTCATTGTGAAAAGAATGGCCCTGTTGACGACGAGGAAATGCAAACGGTTAATCTTAGGACAATGGAAGACCCCAGAGAAACAAAGATCGGTAGCTTCTTCAAGGGGGAAGACAGAGAAACCTTGACGCAGCTCCTCAGAGAATATGTCGACATCTTTGCTTGGTCCTACAAAGATATGCAGGTTGAATCGATCGGTTGTAGAACACAAGATACCGCCGCTACCCAACGCCAAGCCGCCAAACGAAACTACGCAGAATCAAGCCGGAATGGTCAATGCAAGTAAAAGAGGAAATCATGAAGCTCTTGAACGTAGGGTTTATCAAAGTGATCGAGTATTCGGAATGGCTAGCAAACACGGTACAAGTAGCCAAGTCGAATGGGAAAATACGAGTCTGTGTTGATTTCAGAGACTTGAATAAGGCATCCCCTAAAGATGACTTCCCGCTACCGAACATAGACATGTTGGTTGACGCCACAGCCGCATATGAAGTCCGCTCATTTGTCGATGGCTTCGCAGGGTATAACCAAATCCTTATGGCAGAGGAGGACCAGCACAAAACAGCCTTCACCACACCTTGGGGAACGTTCTGCTACACGGTCATGCCGTTTGGTCTCAAGAACGCAGGGGCTACTTACCAAAGGGCAGTCACGACACTATTCCACGACATGATCCACAAAGAAATAGAGGTATACGTGGATGACATGATTGTTCACTCAAAAGGGACGGATGGTCAACACTTCAGAGATCTCAGAAAATTCTTCAATCGACTGAGACATCACAAGATGAGACTCAACTCCGCCAAATGCTCATTCGGAGTGGTCAAAGGGAAAGTCTTATGGTACATGGTCACAGAGCATGGAATAGAAGCAGACCCGGCCAAGATAAAAGCCATCATAGATATGCCTCTACCCAAAACACAGAAAGAAGTGAAGGGATTCACGGGCAGACTCCAGTATATCAGTCGATTCATCAATCAACTGGCTACAATGTGCGATCCTATCTTCAAGCTACTTAAGAAAAATGCACCTCAAGAGTGGACCGAAAAATGTCAAGAAGCATTCGAGGAAGTTAAGCATTACTTAACTTCCCCACCCATCCTGGTTCCACCACACAAGGAGAAGCCCTTGAAACTGTACCTCACAGTTACTGACATTGCGCTAGGGGCTATGCTCGCTCAAGAACAGCCTGCCTCACACACAGAGAATGCCATCTATTTCATCAGTCGCAAATTCCAAGGCAGCGAAATCAACTACTCTCCACTCGACAAATCCTGCGCTGCTCTTGTTTGGGTTTCACAAAGGCTAAAGCACTATATGGAAGCCTTCCCGGTTCGTCTCATTGTAAGAATGGATCCGTTGAAATACATCCTAGACAAATCAAATTTGTCTTCAAGATTGGCCAAATGGTAATTCATGCTCGCGGGGTATGATATCACTTACGTCACTCAGAAATCCGTCAGGGGGAATGTATTCGCAGATCAGTTGGCCGAATTTCCTTGTGACGAAGTGAAGGGGGAAGACCCGCGATTCCCTGATGAGGACATCATGAGTATAGAAGAAGAAAATAAGTGGCAATTATTTTTCGATGGCGCAGCCAACAAGAGAGGGTTCGGCATCGGAATGTTGTTGGTAGACCCTAACGACATCTATACTCCACTGGCAGTATGTCTCGACTTTGACGCCACCAACAACACCGTAGAATACGAAGCTTGCATAGCGGGGCTTGAGGCAGCCCTAGAACGCAACGTGACTGAACTTGAGGTATTTGGGGATTCCCAATTAATCATCAATCAGACATTGAAGAAGTGGAGGGTCCAAGATCCAACCCTTCAAAGCTACTGTGCCCACCTCCAAGAGTTGGCGCAACAATTTCAAGATGTCTCATTCCACTACCTCCCTAGAGACAAAAATCGGTTTGCTGATGCATTGGACACGCTCGCTTCCTTGGTTGAAATTCCTAAAGGGAAGGCAGTCAAACCTTTCAAAATAACACGGCGTGCAACTCCTGCCTACTGCGCCGTTATAAATCTCCATGACTGCAAAGACAAATGGTTATCCGAATGTGCCATTGTTGAGAACTCTGAAGAGAAACCTTGGTACCATGGCATTTGGCATTTCATCCTAGATGGAACCATCCCACCTGAGATAGACCAGAAGACTCAGATCGCCCTTAAGAGGTTGGCCGCTAATTACGTCATCATTGCTGGCCGTCTATTCAAGAAACATTCCCAAGGAAACCTCCTTTGTGCCACCGAGGAAGAGGCCCGAGAAATAATGGACCATGTCCATCAAGGCATATGTGGAACCCACATGAGTGGAAACATGCTTGCCAAAAAGATCATTAGACAAGGATACTTTTGGCTAACCATGGAAGCCGACTGTACCAGAATGGTCAAGAAATGCCATAAGTGTCAGATACATGCCAACCTTCAGCATGTACCGCCTTCCTTGTTGTACCCTATGACTTCTCCTTGGCCGTTTTTGATATGGGGGATAGACGTGATTGGAAAAGTCACACCCGTAGCAGCTAACGGACACTGCTTCGTCCTAGTAGCCATCGACTATTTCACTAAATGGGTCGAGGCCGCCTCTTACAAAGTTTTGAATGCCAGAAAGGTCGCAAAATTCATCAAGCACAACATCATATGCCGATATGGGGTTCCGCAAGAGATGATATCCGATAATGGGTCGAACTTCGAGAAAGAAACCGATCGCCTCCTAACTGAGTATAAAATCACAAGGCACAAGTCATCTCCTTACAGGCCTCAAACGAACGGAGCAGTTGAAGCCGCGAACAAGACAATCGAGACCATCATCATAAAAATGGCAGTCACTGGAAAAGACTGGCCTGACAAGTTACCTTTCATGCTGTGGGGATACCGTACTTCAGTCCGAACAGCTACAGGAGAGACTCCCTATGCCCTCACATTCGGAATGGAAGTTGTCTTGCCGATAGAATTGGAAATATCATCACTTAGGGTTCTCCTAGAGAACCAAGTGAACGAGGTCGACTGGCTAGAAAGAAGATACGAGGAGTTAGCCCTGCTAGATGAAAGAAGACTAAAGGCAGCCGAGCACACTCAAGCTTACCAAAGAAGAATGGCAAGAGCTTTCTGTTGGTCCCAAAGGTGGCAACAAGGGTGAAAATACAGCTAGAGGGGGGGTGAATAGCTGTTACAAATTTTTCGCCCTCTTTTAAAAACTAAACCTCTTGCTTACAAAATCTCTTGCAGTTGATAATAGACTGCAAGTGAAGATGTAAAATGCACAGCGGAATTATAGAGTGTAAAGCGGTTTGATAGAGGCAGTTTGTAAAGCGGTTTGGTATTGCGGTTTGGAAAGTGCAGTTTTACAAACACGTGTATTTTTGACAATGTTAACTCCAAACACTATTTCACAATAATGGATAACTAAAATAAGATCAAACAGAGACAAAGATAAATGATTAGTAATCATAAGAAATATAAATGCAGAAATATAAGAACTCGTGATTTGGAGTGGTTCAATCGATAAACGATCTACGTCCACTACCAAGATGGTTAGTCTTGGATTTTCAAGAGTGATTTTACTATGAGTATGAGAGATTACAAGTTACAAAGATCAATACTCAAATCTAAAATCTATTCTATGAAGATCAAATCTAAGACTATAACCAGTGTATCTCAAGTGATTAATCTATGTGATTAAACAAGTGAGGTGTGTGTGTGAGAACAAGATCAAGGCTCTTTAAATCTATGAGATGTAGAGCACAATGATTCTTGAATGTGTTAAGGCTTGATTTCTGGGCTGGGAAATATTTCTTGAAGGTAGATGATGACGATTCAAAGGGTTAAATAATTTCTGGGCAGAGCTTCAGCTTCTATGAACACAGCACTTTCAAATTTCTCAAGCAATCTTCAAATGGTGAAGATTAGGGGTATTTATACCCAAGCACTAATGAACTAGCCATTGGACACAGCTGTTGCAAGGACAGTACTTGATGCTTTCCCATTGGTCCACAATATCCACTTTTGTCCTATGGTACAGTGTTCTGCGAGATAAAGCGATCGGGCTCCAAAGCAAGCAATGAGGTTAGAACACCTGTCACCTTTTCAAGATCCTTACAGATCTTCTCTGACATTGAATCACGTGACAAGATATAGTGGTTGACTTTTGATATTTCTGACGTGGATTCCAATGGTAAAAAGTGGTTCACTTCAAGTCTTCCATCATTGGATGCGGTTGGTGTGATGCGGTTGATGAAGTGCGGTTTGCTACACCAGGAGGTTGCACAGAGCGGTTGCAGATGAACTGCAAAGGTGCGGTTCATAAGCGGTTGCACTGCAGTTGGTTAAAGGAGCAGAATCAAAGGAATCATACATGCGGTTGCATGAGCGGTTCTGAGGGGCGGTTTGATACTGCTGAACTGTAACTCTCCAATCCAATGAGTCTTGTGCCAGTCTTCAAGCCTAATTTTAACCTATTCTATAAAATGGACTTAGCTAAAAAAAATTGAAGTCTAAGCTTCATTACATAGGGTCCTAAAGTCCTTAAAATAGACAGGAAGTTATGGTATCAATCAAATCTAATACAAAATAGGAGGGTTAAAACATGCATACCCAACAATCTCCCCCTATTTGATTGATGTCATTACCTACTATAACTAAAGCAAACATTGTACTTGGTAAAAACATGTCCATAAGAATTAACATGGTAAATCATGTCCCAAGTCAATGCACACACTTAGCTTAAGCTATAGATTTCTATACTATCTGAAAGATAAACATTTACAATATGGAAAGTATAGAAATGCATTCAGTGCACTTAAAAATATGAGTTAAAGTTCAAAGTGCGGTTTAAACTGAATGTTTAACCTTCATTTCAAAAATATGAATTTAAGTTAGAAAATATTTGAATGAGGTTATAGACCATATGCGGTTTCATTGTTCTACAAACAAGCAGTTTGATATGAACAAAGTTTTGGAACCATGATGCAATTTCCATTAATTCCTAAAGTGATTACAGTTACAGGAATGAAAGAAAATTGCAGGGTTACAAAAACAAAAAGTTGGACAAAGGAAATACATGAAGTGCGGTCCAACAAAACAAAAAGGAGTTCAGCAAAAAGGAAAAGAATTACAGAGAAGAGCGGTCCTAATGCTGACGCGGTTGGTGATGATGCTGATGCGGTTGCTGATGGCGCGGTTGATCACGACGCTGGTCTACTTCTTGATTTGGCACTTGCGGTCCAGAAGGTCTGAAGGCCGAGCTTTCTCCTCTGATAGTTCTCCTAAGAGCTCTGACATCTTCAAATTGTCTTCCAAGAGTGGTCTCAACTGCTCTAAGTGCGGTCACGGATTGAGCAGCGGTTGAGCCTACAGCATCAACTGATCTGGTGTTGGCAGCAACACTTTCATTGATCTCAGTTGTGAAGGATTCAATGCAAGCTTTGAGAGAGTTGTAAAAAGTGAAGATTTCATTCTGAATGGCTTCGGTTTGATTGGAGAGAGCATCTTTCAAGGGATCCAGATCAACCGAAACGTTCAGAGAGGATCTCAAATCCTTGATGGAGTTGTCAAGCTTGAGATTGAATCCAGCCTTGAGGTTCTCAAATCTAAAGGAAATGTCATCATCAAAAGATTTAATTTGCTCCTTAAGTCTGTCTCCCATAATGTTAAGATCAACATTTATTCTATCTTTTAGGGAGTCCAGCTCAAAAAGAATCTTCAACTCCAGGTCATTAAGAGCGGTTTGAGAAGGAGCGGCTGAGGTTGAGGCTTGTTGCGGTTGGTTTTCTTGAAGGGTTTTCTTGAAGGGTTTTCATGAAAGATACCAGAGCAGAGTTGGTGGAAGAGACAAACTCATTAGAAAGGTTAGAGAGCATCTCTTGAAGTTGGGTCTTTGAAACAGCATCACCCATGGCTCTAAGCACTCCTCTGGCTAAGTCTTCTTTAAAGCCTTAAAAACACTCTGTAGCTGCGGTTTTGACAGCTTCGGATGCAGGTTGTTGAGGCGGTTTGAAATGTGGAAACTCTCTCCCCCTTAATGGCATAAATCAATTGGGCTTTCATGATTGCCAGTTCAGTGGTTTGAGAGTCCACCTTGGAAAGAAGAGTGCGGTTGGAGGCTTCAAGGGATGAATTGGAGGCAACTAGGGCAATGTTGGATTCAGTTAGTTTAAGCATATGCCCTTTGTTTACAACCAACTGTGATTGAATAAGTTAGAGGGTTGACAGAATTTGGAGGTAGTCAGAAGGGGCAGTTGGAATGGATGGAATTTGGGTAACTGAGGGAGGCGGTTGAGATTGAGTTGGAGGGGCGGTTTGAGGTAATGGATTTAGAAGGGTTTGGAATATATGGCTGGCTGGGATAGTGTATGGTGAAGCAGTTGAGGGAGGAATGGGTTATGTTTGGGGTAAAGAAATTTGTGCGGTTGAAATTGGTGCGGTTGGAGGAGGTGGAATGTTAGAAGTAGGGATTCCAGAAGTAACAGGGTTGGAATTAGAGGAGGAGCTAGTAGTGTGAACTTCAACAGAAGGGGATTTCTGTTGAAGAGGGGAATTCTCAGGGATAGGAGAATTTGGAGGAGGTGGAGTATGAACGCGGTTTGGAGAAGGGGTTCGGTGTTGTTGGGGAGAATTTTCAGGAGGAGGAGGAGGTGGTGTATTAACGCGGTCAGGAGAAGGAGTTGGATCGCAGTTTAGGTTAGAAATGGAGACGGCTGGAGTGTGATGAGAGTAAGGAGGTGACTGAGCGCGGTTGGAATGAGGAGGGGAATTTGAGCGGTTGGAACGTTGAGGTGAGGGAGTTGGGGTTCTGTTTTGGCTAGAGGAAGAATGGGATTTGGTAGATGAATGGGATGGGGAATGGGAAGAGGAATGGGATGAACGTGGAGAAGGAGTAGGTTGTTTGGCTACTCGGTGCAGAAACCGTTTGGGTCCTTTGGTTGGGGTCTTTTTCTGGGCCAATTGTTTAAGTCTTTTTGGCTTCTCCCCCTGAGCGATTGCTGCTCTTTGCGGTTGAGGAGGAGAAGGCGGTCTAGGTGAAGGGGATTTGGCTGGGGAGGAATGATGAGAGTGAACAGGGGATTGAGAGGGAGTTTGGTTAAGAGGTTGGGTTTGGGGCGGTTGAGAAGGAGGAGGTTGGGGAATGGGTTCCTTGGTTTTTCCTTTAGATGCACCCTTCTCAGCTCTTTCTCTCTCTATCCTTTCAATCTCTGCCTTGTAGAAGGCGGTCAGATCTTCATCAGTCATCTTGGCCAAAGTTTCCTTAGTTTGCTTGGCCTTCTTAGCTCTAGCAACCAAAGGAGGGATGGTTGCATCTTCTTCTTCTTCTTCTTCTTCTTCTTCTTCTTCTGCAATCTCATCCAGAAGATTGAACTTCTCTTTTCCTTTCTTACTTGGACCAGCTCCAGGAGCACCACGCGGTTTAGCAGGTACGGTTCTAGTTTTCTTGGGGAGCGGTTCTTCAATAGTTTTTCTTTTCCTTGATACCTTCTTTAAAGCCTTACCCAATGCTGTCACTGCGGTTGCATGGGTCATTTCCACAAAATGTTCCTTGGGTTGAAAGGTATCAGCATCATAGAGGGCTCTGTAGTCATCATTGCCAAATGAAAACCTGAAGTTATGGCAAACCTTGAGTCCAAAAGTTTCTTCAATACCCCAGTGAAAACAGATGTCAGGAGTAGTAGTTCTCATGTCTTCCAAATGCTGGTAGTTGGCAAAGATGGCGGTTAGCAATCTACCAAAAGGTCTCCATCTGGTATGCACATCCTTAGTCTTCAATTGATAAGCATCAATGTTGCTGGCAAGCTCTCTCATCAAAATCTTGGGCCAATGGAGCTTCATGCCATTGTAGATGGCACAGCAATATTGTCACTGATGAGAGGTGAAGTTGTTGTGGTTCCCTGTCTTTCCACACACAGACTTCCCAACTAAATAGCAAAGATGGCTCATCAGCTCTCCAAAATCTCTCCTTGGCTTTTTCTTGTGGTAACCAGAGAGTGAATCAAGGGTCCCAATGAGGGTTGAGCAGGTGGCATCCTGGACTTCTTGGGAAACTTCAACTGGAGCACCAGAAATGTGAAAATCATAAGTGCTTCTGATGTCCAGGTAATCAATGGACACCTTGAATCCTTCAACAACTCCCACCAAACAAGGGATCTTCTTCCCATCTGATAGCACTCTTTCCCCACGCACTGCGGTTGCATAGAACTGGTCAATGAACAGAGGGATGGTATAGGTCTGCTGTTTGTTGAAGAGGGGAAGGATTCCAGAGGCTGCATCTTCCTGATCATCACCCTTCCAAGAGCATCAGATTTCAGCTCTGGTTCATTGATCTCCCATCCTGGTAAAAAGTATTTGGTATTCTACAAAGAAAATACTCAAGTTAGAACAATTTAATAAAATCACAGTTTAGAAGCGGTTTGGTGCACACATGCGGTTGGCAATAGTGCGGTTTTGGAAATGATAATTTCCAAACCTCAAGGAAACTGTGAATACAGGTAGGAAATCAAATAGGAAAATCACATAAGCATATTTTACTTAGTACGTGGCATTGTAATCCAAAGTTATCCCACACTGCAAGCGGTGCTTAGAGTGGAAGTTTTTGGTTTCCAGCCTATATACTTAGTAATACTAAAGTATTTTTCTAGCATGCGGTTTCAAAAGATATATATAGATGTGGTTTTGAAAACATGGCATGCGGTTCTTAGCGAGCGGTTGAATGACCATGAAACACATGCGGTTTGAAACACAAGGATAGGCAGTTACAAGTGCGGTTTCAAAGTAGCATGCGGTTTACAATGAAGCGGTTCAAACATGCAAATCAAAATCCAAAATTTCCAAAAATTTTCTAAGTTAGGAAAAACAAGATTGAAAGTTAGGTCAAACCAAAACATAAGAAATTTCTGAAAATGATGATGAACAGTCACATGAGTGCATGAAGAACACGAAGAACACCAAGAACAGAGATTTGATGAAAGTTAACCAAAATGAACAAATAATATGTCAAAATGATCACATTGAGTGGTAGATCAATAATATAACAATAAAAATATCTACTTTACTCCGAATCACCCAGAAAATGCATAAACACAGAAGTGGGTTTCGAAACTTAAAAAGTCTTAAGTTTAAAATCAGTGCCCAAATCAAGTGTTGATCATGAAATAAAGTTTATAACCTAAATCCATGCATGAATCCGCACAAAACCCAACAAATTTCATTCAAAATGATCAAGAAATGAAGTCACAATAAGCAAAAATCAGTTTAAGGGTTCGAAACCTTCAAAGAGTTCATCAATGGCAGATTAAAACAAATAAACATGTATGATTGCAGAAAAGTAATAAGATTAGAGTTCAGAAGTCATACCATGTCAAGGATTGGTTGTTTGGGTGCCATTGATTTGAAGAAAGTTAAACCTTTTAAGACAGTTTTGAGAATAAGTTTGGTGAAAGACTGACAATAAGGTACGGTGCCAGAGAAGACAGTTTGGAAAGTTTGAAAAGGAGGGTATGTCTTCTATTTATAGGCAAATGACTGGGCTTGGGCAGCTGAAGGGACAGTTTAAATTTCCCATAGAGTGAATCATTACAAAGGTTACACCCTTTCAGCTTCAACACATCAACCAATGACAGCTGACATGAACCCCATTTAATGCCCATGTTCCCCAATAAATGTATTCAAAATTTAAAATTTCGTGGGAAAACATTTGCAAATAAACCCTTTAAGAAAAAAATAAGGACTGAAAAATAAATAAAAGGAATTTGAACAGTTTTTTTTTAATGAATAAATAATCATAAGCAATAAATTAGAAATTACTCCAAGTTGAAACGCGGTTGAGATATCCAAGCGGTTGAGCTGCAGCACTCGGTTGGAATGAAGCGGTTGGCTGCAGGGCGGTTGGACTATATGCGGTTTGGTACACGCGGTTCAATAAGGGTGAGGTTTGTATCCTCCATAGGAATTTCAACCTATACTCAACACACAAGTTAGCAAATAAAAAGTATGGAATTATTTAAGTTCAAGCATACCCATTTCTCCTCTAAGAAATGAAAATCTCTTGGAGTCTAGAGCCTTGGTGAGGATGTCAGCAATCTGGTTGTCTGTCCCCACGTACTCTAAATGGATATTCCTCTTCTCCACATGGTCTTTGAGGAAATGATACTTGATATCAATATGCTTGGTCTTGGAATGCATGACAGGGTTGTTGGAGACTAAAATTGTTGAAGTGTTGTCGCACATGATTGGGCAATTTCCTTCTTTAATTCCATAGTCCACCAATTGCTGCTTCATCAAGAGGATTTGGAGAACAACTACCGGACAATGTACTCGGCCTCTGTGGTTGACACTGAAAGCGATGCTTGCTTCTTGCTGGCCCAAGCAACTAGTCTATTCCCGAGGAAATGACAAGTACCACTAGTGCTTTTCCTGTCAATAGTACAAGCTGCATAATCTGCATCTGAATAACCTACAAGATCGAAGTTCGAATCTTTGGAATACCAAAGTCCAAGGTTAGTGGTTCCAGATAAATAGCGGATTATATGCTTGACTGCAATAAGATGTGATTCTCTAGGATCTGCTTGATAGCGTGCACATGCACAGACACTAAACATGATATCGGGCCTACTAGCAGTTAAATAAAGTAATGAGCCGATCATACCTCGATATAAAGTTTGATCAATTTTTTTACCTTTGAGATCTTTATCTTATTGCCGGTGGCCATTGGAGTATCATATGCTTTAGCATTTTCTAATCCAAACTTCTTTATTAGCTCCTTGGTGTATTTGGCTTGGCTGAGAAAAATACCTTCTTCGCATTGCTTGATTTGAAGCCCGAGGAAGAATGTTAATTCTCCCATCATGCTCATCTCAAACTTGCTTTTCATTAGTAGAACCAAAAATGATATCATCAACATATATTTGAACAAGTAAAGTATGATCATTGTATTTGGCAATAAAAAGAGTTGTATCAATTTTACCGCGTTTAAATCCTTTTTCTAGTAAAAATTTAGAAAGAGTCTCATACCATGCCCTTGGAGCTTGCTTAAGTCCATACAAAGCTTTCTAGAGTTTGTAGACATGATTAGGAAATTTGGAGTCTTCAAATCCAGGCGGTTGGGCAACATATACGGTCTCTTGCAGTTCACCGTTGAAGAAAGCACTCTTCACGTCCATTTGATATAACTTGAAACGCTTGAAAGAGGCGTAGGCTAAGAAGATCCTAATAGCTTCCAATCTTGCAACTGGAGAAAAGGTTTCATCATAATCAATTCCTTCTTCTTGCCTATATCCTTGGGCTACCAACCTTGCTTTATTCCTAGTGATGCTTCCATTCTCATCCATCTTATTCCTAAACACCCACTTAGTTCCTATCACTCCTTGATCCTGAGGTCTAGGTACTAAAGTCCAGACCTTGCATCTTTCAAACTGGTTGAGTTCTTCTTGCATAGCAACGACCCAACTGGAATCTTGGAGTGCTTCATCAATCTTCTTGGGTTCAATTTGAGATATCAAGGAAGTATGCTCGTCATAGTTCGATCTCCTTGTTTGAACACCGGAAAACAGATCACCAATCACATTAGAGAGAGGGTGACTGCTGACTTCATGAACCTCCAGGGGTAAGTCTGGTTGGACTGAGGTTTGCTAAAATCTTCAATTGGAACGTCGTTAGATCCTTCAGCGAAGTCGTGGAATGTAAGTTGACGAAGAGGTTCTATAAGTTGGATAGGGGAATTCTCAACTTCTTCTTCTCTAGGAGTTGCATCTGGAGTAGGAACTTCAGGTGCGGTTTCAAATCTGCGGCTTGAGGGAATTTCAGTTGAGGGTGCTGGATTTTGCGGTTGAGGTTCAGGTACGGTTTGAGAGGGTTCACCTGTTTCATTATGCTCAACAAAATCATCAGCAACATTTGGAGCCAGATGTGGCTCAAGGAGAGAATGCTCATCGAAAGTAACATGGACAGACTCAACTATTTTTAAACTAGTTTTATTGAAAACATGAAAAGCTTTTGAATGTTTAGCATACCCAACAAAAATACCTTCGTCGGCCTTGGCTCCGAATTTACCTCTATTTTCTCTTCCGTTGTAGAGGACAAAACATTTGCAGCCAAAGATCTTGAAGAATGCAATGTTGGGGGTTCTTCCTCGCCAAAGCTCATAGGGAGTCTTGTTATAGGTTTTGTTGATGAGGGAGCGGTTACAGTGAAGCATCTTTGTGTTGATTGCTTCGGCCCGAAATGCGAGGCAGCTTCGCTTCAGATATTATTGTCTTTCCAGCCTCAATCAACGTCTTATTCTTCCTTTCCACAACCCCATTTTGTTGTGGAACACCAGCAGTTGAGAAATTGTGATCAATTCCATGGTCATCACAATATTAAGCAACACCATTGTTCTTAAATTCTGTTCCATTATCTGACCGAACACTAACGATGTCGTCTTCTTTTTGAGTTTGGTGTTGTCTAAAAAGTGCGGTGAGAATATCATAGCAATCATATTTGGAAATCATCATCTCAACCCACGTATATCTTGAATAATCATCCACCACCACTAAGGTATATCTACTTCCTCCAAAGCTGGCAGTGGTTATGAGTCCAAACAAATCTATGTGAAGCAGTTGTAAGCATCTTGAAGTTGATGGAGCGGTCTTACTGGTGAAAGACGACGCGGACTGCTTACCAAGTTGACATGCACTGCATTTCTCTGAATGATGGTCAACCACTTTAGGTAAACCACAAACGAGGTTTTCCCTACCAATCTTTGCAAGATACTTGAAGTTCAAGTGGCTCAACCTCTTGTGCCAAAGCCAACTATTTTCGCTCACATTTTTAGCTACAAAACAAAGATTAGTAATACTACATGCAGAATTAAGATCAATAATGTAAATATTACTCTTACGAATCCCTGTGAGTAGGGTGACGCCGGAAATGCTATCTTTGATAAAGCAATTTGATGACGTGAAGTTGCAAAGCATTCCTTTGTCGCAGAATTGAGAAATTGAAAGGAGGTTGTGCTTGAGTCCTTCAACAAGAGAAACCTTCTCAATAGTTAGGTTTCCTCTCCTTATAACACCATATCTAATGGTCTTACCTTTGTTGTTGTCACCAAAGGTTACAGACGGACCACTTGCTTCAATGACATCTTCTAGTAATGATCTATCTCTAGTCATATATCTTGAGTAGCCACTGTCAAGATACCATTCATTTTCCTTGGAGTGACCAGCCATTAAGCAGAGGACCTGAAATGTAAACATTAAGAATGAGGTCCACCTTTATTCCTTGGGTCCTGAAGTTAGCAACCCTTCACGACCCACACCTGTTTGACAGAAGGAGGTTTACTCTTCCTGGCATTGGATGTGAACCGCAAAAGGCATTCTGCAGCCTTGTGACCTAAACCATCACACACAAAGCATTTATAAAAGCTATAAGCATCATGAGGTTTTACTAACTCCTTACTCTTCTTAGGAGTTGCATGCGGTTTGGGAAGGGCGGTTGCAGCTTTGACAAAGGGAACTGGCTTTGGTTTGACCACGTATTTTCTAGGAACGTTATTCCTGCTTTTGAAGGCAGGAGGAGCGGTCGAAGAAGAGGCGCGGTCAGCCTTGGAGTTGCCAGTACCACCTTTTCCACCAGAAGCGGTTGGAGCAGGGATACGACCAATTCCATAAGCCATTTCCTCTGAAGCTATACTCTCAGAATCCTTTGGCTTCATCTGAGAGTTCTTTCCATATTGCTTCCCTTTTGGGTAGACATAATTAATTTGTTGTCCTTTACCCTTGCCATTAGCATGCTTCCCCTTAGGAATTTCTTTAGTTAGTTTCAAAATTTTCTCATCCTTTTCACTGCAGGATGCACACTTCTCTTCTTGAGATCCAAATCCTATACCCTCGGTAACTCCTTTGGGTAATTGGGTATCTATGATTTGTTACGCATAAGATTTTGACTTGAGCCACCCATCAATAATTTTTGACGATCGTTGAGTTGGGTGACCAGGTCATCATTCCGAAGTTGAAGTGCAGCAACCTTAGTTTCAAGGATGCGGTTTTGATCAGCAAGAGGAGTCATCTTTTTGATTTGGTCCTTAAGATTTGAAATTTCGGACCTCATCACTGTTTTCTCCATCTTGTACAGATTAAGTTCATCATGAGCTAAGCTTAAGGCTTTCTTAAGATTAGAGAATTGATGGATCACCATTTCAGCTTCCTTAAACATCCTTTCGTGTTCCGAGGGAGAAACTTCTTCCACCACCTTTTTCAAAACTTTCTTATTTGGAATTGCTTTTGAAGGTGGAGCATTTTTAGAAGAGAGAATGGGACGTGAATACGAACAATTTCCTATCTTAATGCTAGGAGTAAGTTTGACATTGTCATCCAACTTAAAATTTGGATGTTTTGTAGAAATCTCTTCTTCCTCCATATCTTGCAACTCGACTGACTCAGAATCTGATTCATCGGAAGCATCTGCAACTAAGCAGAGATTAACCTCTTTAGTTTCTTCGTCACTTCCATCATCAGAATCTGTTTCAATCCAAGTTGCTAATTCCTTGGAATTCTCTTCCTCCTCAGCAACCATTCCCTTGCGACGAGAAAATTTCGCAGGAGAGGTTTTGTTTTTCAAGTATTCGTATTTGGGCTGTGGACGCTCAGATGCAAAGTGACCAGGTTTTCTACAATTGTAGCAAACTAGATCACTCTTTTTCTTTGTATCTCCAGCTTTAGAAAATGTTGCAGGAGGTTTTCTTTTTGAAAAAGTTTTTGTAAAAGGTTTTGAGGATTTTCTAAACTTTTGAAACCTTTTTGCAAACATGGCAAAATCATCATCATCCATCTCGATGAGTGATGAGGTTGATATGGAAGGATCTGCAGTTTGATTGGATGTAGATGGTTTCTCCTCTTGTTCCACTACGGACATAGAAAGCGATTTGGTTTTCCCTTCAATCTCTTCAATATGATTTAATTTAAGCTCATAGACTCTAAGGTTTGCATACAAGTTACTTAACAATAGAGTATTCAAAACTTTTGAGTCTTCTAGAGAGGTAGCCTTATTTACCCATCTAGAACCTAAAGCAGCGAGGAAAGTCATATTGATTTCCTTATCGGTTAAAGTTTTGCCAAGAGATCTACAAGCATTAACTACCTCAACATAGCGATCATAGGCTTGACGCAATGTTTCATTGGGTTTTCTGTTGAAGTTGTTGTAGGATCTTTCAACAGCATATAATTTGCTTTCCTTGCATTCGTCATCACCTTCGAGGTAGCTCTCTATGGTATCCCACATACGCTGCGGTTTTGAGGTACTTCACTTTACGAAGAGTTGAAAGCTGGAAGGGTTCTGAAATGATGTGCCTTGCCTTGCTGTCCAAGGCAGCTAATATTTTCTCTTCATCCGACCACTCATCTTTAGGCTTTTTGACCTCTGGAGTTTCTGTATTGGTGGTTGCATCAGTGTTGTCCTTCATGGGAACAAATGGGTCATTGATTACACACTCCACCAGCATCTCATCAATTGTTTCCAAATGAATGAGCATTCTGCACTTCCAGATGTCGAAGTGGTCTTCGTCCAAGATTGGAATGTGTGAATAGTTAACGGTAGTCATTGTCTTTGTATTTGCCATATTGAATCGGCACACAATTTGTTAAGCTTGAAAAACAGTGGTTTTAAAATGTGTTAGCTACGATACCACTTGTTGGTCCCAAAGGTGGCAACAAGGGTGAAAATACGACTAGAGGGGGGTGAATAGGCATTTACAAATTTTGCCCACTTTTAAAAACTAAACCTCTTGCTTACAAAATCTCTTGCGGTTGATAATAGGCTATGCAAGTGAAGATGTAAAATGCACGGCGGAATTATAGAGTGTAAAGCGGTTTGATAGGCGGTTTGTAAGCGGTTTGGTATTGCGGTTTGGAAAGTGCAGTTTTACAAACACGTGTATTTTTGACAATGTTAACTCCAAACACTATTTCACAATAATGGATAACTAAAATAAGATCAAACATAGACAAAGATAAATAATTAGTAATCACAAGAAATATAAATGCAGAAATATAAGAACTCGTGATTTGGAGTGGTTCAATCGATAAACGATCTACGTCCACTACCAAGATGGTTAGTCTTGGATTTTCAAGAGTGATTTTACTATGAGTATGAGAGATTACAAGTTACAAAGATCAATACTCAAATCTAAAATCTATTCTATGAAGATCAAATCCTAAGACTATAACCAGTGTATCTCAAGTGATTAATCTATGTGATTAAACAAGTGAGGTGTGTGTGTGAGAACAAGATCAAGGCTCTTTAAATCTATGAGATGTAGAGTACAATGATTCTTGAATTTGTTAAGGCTTGATTTCTAGGCTGGGAAATATTTCTTGAAGGTAGAAGATGAAGATTCAAAGGGTTGAATAATTTCTGGGCAGAGCTTCAGCTTCTATGAACACAGCACTTTCAAATTTCTCAAGCAATCTTCAAATGGTGAAGATTAGGGGTATTTATACCCAAGCACTAATGAACTAGCCATTGGACACAGCTGTTGCAAGGACAGTACTTGATGCTTTCCCATTGGTCCACAATATCCACTTTTGTCCTTTGGTACAGCTGCTGCAGATAAAGCTGATCAGGCTCCAGCTGCAAGCAATGAGGTTAGGACACCTGTCATCTTTTCAAGATCCTTGCAGATCTTCTCTGACATTGAATCACGTGACAAGATATAGTGGTTGACTTTTGATATTGCTGACGTTGATTCCAATGGTAAAAAGTGGTTCACTTCAAGTCTTCAATCATTGGATGCGGTTGGTGTGATGCGGTTGATGAAGTGCGGTTTGCTACACCAGGAGGTTGCACAGAGCGGTTTCAGATGAACTGCAAAGGTGCGGTTCATAAGCGGTTGCACTGCAGTTGGTTAAAGGAGCAGAATCAAAGGAATCATACATGCGGTTGCATGTGCGGTTCTGAGGGGCAGTTTGATACTGCTGAACTGCAACTCTCCATTTCAATGAGTCTTGTGCCAGTCTTCAAGCCTAATTTTAACCTATTCTATAAAATGGACTTAGTTAAAAAAATTGAAGTCTAAGCTTCATTACATAGGGTCCTAAAGTCCTTAAAATAGACAGGAGGTTATGGTATCAATCAAATCTAATACAAAATAGGAGGGTTAAAACATGCATACCCAACACTTTCAACAAAAAGGTCAAGACAAGGAACATCAGAGTAGGCGACCTGGTTCTCCGTGAGCATCGTCCTGGACCTTTCAACCCGCTAGGCAAGTGGGGACCAAGATGGATAGGGCCCTACATCATAAAGAAAATATTCTCTGGGGGAGCCCTTCAGCTAGTGGACCTAGACGGAGATCAACTACCGAAGCCGGTCAACATGGACAAGCTCAAGAAATACTTCGCATGACTTGGCCTCCTAAAAAGAAATCGCTCGCTAGGTTGAAAATCCCGAAAAGGACGGCCTAGGAAAAAATTAGAGCTTGCACAAGAAAAGAAGCCCGCTAGATTGAAAACCCAAAAAGGCAGTCTAGGCAAAAGAAAGGGTGTGCATAAAAAAAAAAAAAAAAGAGGGGACCTTGTCTCGCGCGAGATTACCCCTCGGCATGAAGCCGTATTTTGTCCTTTTTCTCTCAAAAATGAACTACATTAGACCTGAGCCTCTTATTTAATTGCTGTAAAAGAGGAACGTAGGCAGCCTTCGGGTTCGGTCTAATCATATAAATAAATCTACTTTTGTCCTTGTATTAATCGAATGCATTTTATTAACGGCAAAAGGGAATCCTAACCACAACGACTAATTTGCTAAGCTAAGAACCTTGAAAAAAAATACTAATAAAGCAAAAACTATTGATCTATCAAAGCAATATCTTGGTACTCCTTAAGATCTAGCCTTTCATTGACTTGGTAGGCCGACGGACATGATCACCACCGTCTTCGCGATCCTTCTTGCGCTTTGAGCCTCTCAAAGCAGAGCATCCCTCAAGACGATCAAAGACAGACTCCGAAAGCCTCTTGAAGACATTGGGCCTATCTAAAGCTTTCGTCTTTCCAGGCATCCCTTTGCCTCGCCTCTCGTACCAATCCCCATCAAGAAAATCCTGAGTTGGATCGGTTCGTACATTAGCAGGGTCAAACTGAGCCTCGCTCCTTCGTAAAATACTGCTAGCTACAAAAGGATCCCCTAGCAGTAAAAGCCGCAGATCATCAATCTTCTCCGCACTAGGGTGACCGGTATGAAGGAACCAATCCAAATACTTGTCAGACAAGAAGATGCTCGCATTAAAAGTCCGAAGGTTCGACCAGCGGTCCCGACTAGTTCCTTCCGCCCATGCCTGAGCTAGCGCATGCGCAAACTCTACACCAATATAAGACACTTCACGAGAGGCCCCCTCGAAAAGATAAGTGTCCTGCTGCTGACCAAACTAACGGAGCACCCGCTTGGGAAAATAAAAGGAGGAATCTCGCAAACCCGGAAGAATAACCCTGTCAAAACCCTTGGTATTGGCAACATACTTGTTCAACCTCCAATAAGGTGGACACCAAAGAATGTCAGCAGTTTTAGTCTTCGCAATCAACTCAGCCCATTCATCCGCTGAAAGATCCTTGATCAATAACTTTCGCGTATGATATGTGAACGGGGAATATTCCAATGGGGGGCCTACCAGCTTGAGATGCTCCCTAAGCCAAATAGTCAACAGAAGAGGACTCCCTTGAGTCATGGCACCGGTCCTATGCAGCTCATCAAGACCATGCAGGGTTTCACCCAAGATTAGCGGAATGAGGTTCCTAGAACGTTTTCTAGCCTGCAGAACAATTTCCACCAATTGGGAGTCAACCAAGCCGTCCCTGCATGTAAACAGAACATCTCTGAAAAGAGAAAGGGCCAGAAAGTTTCGCTTGTAAACATGAAAGGCATCATCATCTGAGTCTCCGCTTAATCGCTCTGGAAAAGAAGAGCAATCAACCGATTTGCGGTGAACCAACTCATAGCAAGTATCAAGGGGGATCCCTAGCAATTCATTCAAAGCCTCTGAATGATTCCTATGGTACTTAGGAACAGCAATCTCACCAGTTAAAGGCATATCCAAGATAATGGCAAATTCCTCCACAGTAGGCACCATCTCATTCAAAGAAAAATTGAAAAGATGGACCGAGGGATCCCAAAATCGAGCAGCACCCTGCAACAGATTCCAATTCGGTTGGAGGTTCTTCAAAGTGAAAAGGATTCTGAATCCGAATTCTGCTATGAACCTATTGCGAGATCGGTTGCGAAACGACCTCACAAAATCTCTTGATGCTTGCTTGAAGGCTTCAATCGCATCAGGCGACAAAGAAAAATCATCGACAATCATG
Organism: Adenophora triphylla var. japonica; assembly: GCA_022495995.1. Lineage (NCBI taxonomy): Eukaryota > Viridiplantae > Streptophyta > Magnoliopsida > Asterales > Campanulaceae > Adenophora > Adenophora triphylla. The sequence continues at coordinate 892,903 of JAFEMH010000066.1, forward strand.
GACGTTGGGGGAATCTCCTTGGAAGCCATGGATCGTAGGGTTGGAGAAGAAGACAAGAGTTTCGCCCTAACAGAATATCTCTAGAGTTTGAAAGGTTAGGATGTGTTATCTGGCCGGACTACAGGGTGTTTTTATAAGGAAAACTGACAAAATCCCGTTTGAAGAAGGAAGAGGATTCTGCCTGGAGTAGCATGTCTCGTGCGAGACACCTTGTCCCGCGCGAGATATCTCTACGGCAAGACAGCAACAGCTCTGCACAAACAGCAATCTAGCCCCGACTTGACGAAGCAAGTCTCAAAAAATTTGCGCATACAGTTCATAACATGCAGTGCAACACCAAATTCAAGCTCAAAATTGTGGCCTAGATGGCCATTCCATTTCCAAACACGGAAAGTCGAGAAAGTTAATAAACTAACTAAGTTAAACCAAGGATTAGGGATTAAGAAAAACATGTTTTTGTGCTACCTACTTATTTCTAACATGTACCAAAGAAAAAAGAAAAATTGTCTGGGCCCACACGGCCAATATGTACAGATCATCAGAAGTCAGATAAAGAGAAAAGGAGGGGATCACGCCATCAAGTCGCTCGAGCCGCCAGCACCTCCGCCATCACCTCCACGGGGGCTACCATCCCTCCTCGACCTCTTGGCTCCGCAAGTAGGGGTCACCGTCGAGGCCACTGTCGAGGCCGCCAAAGAAGCCTTCTAGAACAGCCTCTCAGACAGGTCCGACACCAAGGCCATAAGTCCCGCCATCTTGGTCGCTCCACGGTTGTAATCGGCCGCGGACAGAGTGACCTGACAACAAAAGAAAAGAAATGCTCAGATGAAGTCGGACATATACACTTATATGGACGAATACCAGAAATAATATAAACAGAAACATACCGAGGAGACATCCGGCGGAAGGCGGTAACTCTCGGGAATGTGATCCAGAGTCGGGATGTGGCCCATCATCGGCATGCTCCCCATCATGTAAGTATAGCTCAGAGGACCGAAGTCTGGGGCGAAAGGCAGAGAACCAGCATGCTGGGAGGAGGTACTAGGGGCTGATGAACCAGAGGTAGAGGCAGAGGCGGAGCCACGAGCATGCGATCGCCTAGCACCCACCAGAAGGGGACCCATCAAGCGAGGCAGGAACTCCGCGTAAGAGGCCCTGGGGATAACACAAGTCGTCGCCACATCACCCACCATAAGACCTACATAATCATCATCTGGAATGGAGTAGGTGGGGTACATCGCCCTTGGCGGATTCGCCGGCACCCTGTATGATAGTCTACCTCGGCCATGCTGTGGGAAGACCCGCTCACCAAGATACATAGTATCCCCCTCCAAAGATGCCAGCATCCTCTGCATCCCAGTGGCATCCCAAGCACGATGCACCTCCCGCTCCAACAGGGTCCATGGATAAAGGCCTAGCCTCTCATACTCGAAAGTGTCCAGCATGGTCCTCGCCTCTGCCACTGTCAGGGTCCACTCCTGATCCTCATCCTCATCAACGCTCCGATTGGGGTGGCTCCACCTCCTGATATCCGGGAACAAAGGCGTCCGGCTCTCCAACTCAAACTTGTACAGCCCAAGGACAGTATAGCCCCATATCTGCACAAGAAAATAGAACGAGTTTAGTAGGGAACACAGACAAAGTATACAGATAAAGGGCAGAAACAAAGTCAAGAGCATACCTCCCAGGCATAAGAATACCCCGACAGAGTATCCTTAGTATGCCTACACGCCTCGTCCATGGCGTGATAGCAGAAGGCCAGCCCCGCTGAGCCCCAATCATATCCACTCACCTCATCCAGATTCACCAACAAACCCAACAGAGAAAGACGAGCCGTAGAAGAGTGGTTCACAAAGATGGTCTCAGAAAGAATATACCAGAGGGCACCCCTCACCAATTGATCAGTGACTGCATTCGGCTTAAGAGCATAATCCTCAATCTGACGCCGGAGAGGTGTCAGCTCAGCAGCGAATCCCTTAACCTTGTTAGGGACAAAACCAATCAACTGCCTCCACACAGTAGGGCTCGCAGGCTTATAACCCGAAGTCTTCGGCAGGGGATCGCCAATAAACTCTAGCCCCGTGATAGCAAGGAAGTCCGTCGGAGTCATAGTTACTTCCCCGAAGCGCAAATGAACGGTGTGGGTAGTATCCCACCACCTCTCCCTGATCGCCTGAAGAACTTGGGGAGTCCGCCTCATCCCCTGAAGGTTATCAACAAAAGTTAAAAGCCCCGTTTGGGCCACCCTATCTCGAACACCATCAAGATCCTTGATCTTGTCCCACACAACTCTAGCCAGTTTCGGGCTCCCTCGACAATTCTTCGTCGGCCTATATGACTGCAAAACAGAGGAAAAGCAAAAAAAAGGCAACATTAGAAATCATTCCATGTCAGAAAATCAGTGAAATAGAAGAAAGTTTTCATTGAGGCATTTCATCGAACGCTTGGCGTGCGTACAAGAAAAGCTTGCCCAAGGATGCCATTAATGATCCGAATCAACCTCTCCTACAATCCATGATATGTAGGAGGCTCATACGCACACAATGCAACAACAATCATCCAACAAAATGCACAAAATCAGAGCATGCAAGAAGGAACCTAGTTCTAGACAAAAACAAGAAAAAATAGCCATTGATGGAATTTGAATTCAAGGAAAAGTGGGTTCAAGCTCAATGCAATACAAGAATCAAGAGTTGAGGGAGAAGCTCTTACCAAACCTCCCCGAACAGCGGTGGAAATGTGCGCGTGCCTATCGAAGGTGAGGTCATCGCGGGGATAATCCTTCCCTAGTAAATAACTCCCCAAAATGGGATTCCTTTGTTCTTGAGCCATTAATTGTGGAGGGAGAGAGGATTGAGAATTGATTGGGAGGAGAATCACCAAGCAATCCACGAAAAAATTGCAGAGAAAATGACCTTGGCTTGAGCTAGGGAGGGAAATTTGAAAAGGATGTTTTCAAATTAAAAGAGGAGCTGCTGTTTTATATTGCCTCGACAGTACAAGTCTCGCACGATATACCTTATCTCGCGCGAGATATGCCTTCTGGAATTTGACAAAATTGTCCTCGATAATAAGCGTCTACGCAATGTCAAAATTCAAAATTTTGACACATTTACCCTTGGAAATGATAAACTAGCAAGGAAACGTGGAAAAATCGGCACCGCAAGTCACGAAACGAGACAAATGTGACATACGCACGATCGCTCGATACGGCAACAGTCGCCCGTAAACCAACTGATCTAAAAATCAACTCAAGTCCGCATGATTCAGAGCCCAGAAAGGTGAATCATCAAAAGAAAAGCCCGGTCCAACGCCCAGACAGGTGGATCGTCATCAGAAAAGCTCGGTCCAATGCCCAGACAGGTGGATCGTCGTCAAATCAAAAAAAAAAAACAGCCTGGTCCGACGCCCAGACAGGTGGATCGTCATCAGAAAAGCTCGGTCCAACACATAGATAGGTGGATCGTCATCATAAAAGCACGATCCAATGCCCAAACAGGTGGATCATCGAACCAAAAGCCCGATTCAATGCCCAAACAGGTGAATCGTCATCCTCAACAACAAAAAGCCTGATTCGGAGCCCAGAAAGGTGAATTGTCACAAAATCGACAGGACTCAAAGGACCGGATAGGTAAGCCTTTGTTTTCTAACAAATTTCCCCGCAGGTTCGGAGCCCAGACAGGCGAATCTTCAGACAGACAGGTATATTCAGAATTGGGTCTTGATTTGATTCCTCAGTATGAATTTATCTTTCAAAACAAAATCTCCTCGATTTTCAAAATAATTTTCAAAATACCTAAAGCAGCCTTTTCGTGTTTTGGAGTCGAACTACGTCATGGTCTGATTCTCCGGTAGAGATACGTAGGAAGCCGTGTGGCCCGACCATCCCGATGTTCAGAATGATGTCTTTTCTATCGTCGACATGACTTCTTTCATAAGTCTTGTCGCCGAGGGGCTCTGTAGACACCCCATTCTGAACACATCGGATCAAATTTATACCACTCTAAGTCTCGCTTTGAGTCAAGAAGTAGAAATCCACCATTTCGTCATGTTTCGTTAAGTTTTGACTAACCACCATTAGTTTAGGACTAAACTGCATACGAGATAGCGAGGAAAGGACGAGAATTGTCCACAGGAACAATATCTCGCCGCGGAATGGCGTGTCTCGCGCGAGATATCGTCCCTCTGCATCATGCAGAAGACAGTTTTCTCGTCGATTTCAACCTCTTTTCGAGATAAAACTTCATCCATCCGGCCAACCAATAGAGTTTGGAGTCTGGAACCATCTTGAAGTGTTTGATCTCATCTTCAACACTTCCCCAACCCCTATAAATACTTGGTGACTTCCAAGGTTCAAAGGACCATGAAAAATTCCATAATTCACACACATTTTGTTGGTTTCTCTCCCTGAAAGATTCCTACAAAATCACTCTTAAATCACCTCAAAGTTTGTTTGTCAACCTTGTTGATAAACAAACATCAAGATCCGAGTCAAGGACTGAGGTGAAGCTCTGTCCGTATCGAGATTCGATTCTAAACTTGAGTCGAAACTCTGCCCAAATCACCTCACGCAAGGTAACCCCTAAATCCCTTTCTAATTGATTATTAGAGTGTTATAAGTCCATAGAATCTAGGATCGGCCTAGAGCCTCTCCAAGACATGGAGACGGTCTCGAAGCAATCGATCCTACATTCCGTTTAACCCCGTTAAATGGACCTTTTATTTGTATTATTTAAAATCTTCTTCTTCTTTTTGAAAACCTCTCTTTTCTTTAGCAAGACCGATCTCCGGATTGGGTGGAATGGATGCTCCTTGACCTACCCATTCCATAACCTAAGCCCCGAACCCAAATCTCTTTCAAAATGGTTTTTCTATGTTTTCCAAACGAATAATATAGGTGGCGACTCAAAAGATAAAATTCACGCAAATGGCTTATTTACCGCATCCATAACCTCTTGAGAGACCTCTAGAGGAGCACCAGATACGTTGAATCCATAGGTGCTTCTGATATTCAGGTAGTCAATAGCGACTTCAAATCCTTCAACTACTCCAATCAAGCAGTTGACCTTCTTTCCATCAAACAGCTTCCTTTCCCCAGGCTTAGCGATTGCATAGAACTGGTCAACAAACAAAGGAATTGTGTAAGACTGCTTCTTGTTGAAAAGTGGTAGAATTTCAGAAGCATCCATCTTCATTATCATTTCTCTTCCAAGAGCATCTGACTTCAGCTCTGGCTCATTGATTTCCCATCCTGGAAGAAAATATTGAGAATCCTACAAAGGAAAACACTCAAGTTAGATCCATTATTTTGATTCACAGTTTACAAGAGGTTTGAGCACCTATGCGGTTGGCAAATAGTGCGGTTTTGAAAAATGAGAATTTTCAAACCCCAAGGAAACTGTGAATACAAGGCAGGGAAACAAATAAGAAAATACAAAAGTATGTATACTAGTACGTGGCATTGTAATCCAAAGTTATCCCACACATGCAAGCAGTATTTTGGAGGGGAAGGTTATGGTGTCCAACCCATATACTAAGTAAAACTTAAGTAAATTCTAGCATGCGGTTGCAAAGTATAGACAAGCGGTTTTCAACATGCGGTTTACAGTCAACAAGAGCATGCGGTTGAAACACAAATTATAAGCGATTGCAAACACGCGGTTTCAAACACTGAGCATGCGATTGAAAGTGAAGCGGTTCAGATGCAAGCAACAGATCCAAAATTTTCAGAAAATTTTCTAAGTATGAAAAACAAGATTAAAAATCAAGTCAAACCAAAACATGAAGCATTTCTATAGAAGGAGATGAACAGTCTCATGAATGCATGAAGAACACGAAGAACATCAAGAATAGAGATTTCATGAAAGTTAACCGAAATCAACAAATGATATGTCAAAATGATCACATTGAGCAGTAGATTAGTAATATTACAATAAAAGTTCAATCTTTGCTCAGAATCATCACGAAAAAGCAAAAAATAAGAAATGGGTTTTCAAAAATGAAAAACCTAAAAGTTCAAAATCAGTACCCAAAACAGCTATTGATCATGAAATAAAGTTCATAATCAGAATCACAAGCATAATCCGAACATAACCCAACAATTTACATTCAAAATGATCAAGAAATGAAGTAGATATGAACAAAAATTAGTTAAAGGTGTTCGAAACCTTCAAGGTTCAACAATGGCAGTTCAAACAAGTATGATTTGCAGAAAGTGAAGGAGATTAAGGTTGGAAATCATACCATGTCGAAGAAGGGCTTCTTTGGTGCCATTGATGATTTGAAAAATTAAAGATTTATGAAGGTTTTAAGAGGAGAGAGAGAATGAGTTTGGTAGAAAGGTACGATTTGCAGAGGATATGATAGGTAAATAGTTGAAATTGTAGTATGACTAAGATATTTATAGGGAATGATCAGAGAGAAGGTAAGTGAAGAGACTGTTCCACTATCCCTATTCAGTTAATCATTACCACAGTTGCACCTTTTCATCTTCTTCACCAAACCCTATGATGGCTGACATGAAGATCATTTAATGCTAATGTTCCCTTTGCATTGAATGCATTTAAATTTTAAAATTTCATGGGAAAACATTTGCAAATAAACCCTTATGTCAAAAATGAGGACTGAAAAATAAATAAGAAAAACATACCTGGTCCACGTGTCAAACAAAAAAAATGAATTTTTTTTAACAGAAAGTTATTTAAGTTGAAACACGGTTGAGATCCAAGCGGTCAATGCTGCAGCAAGCGGTTTAGAAATGTGCGGTTGGCTGCAAGCGGTTGACTGCATGCGGTTTGATACACGCGGTTTCAACAGGGCGAGGTTTGAATCCTCAACAGGAATTTCAACCTATACTCAACACTCAAGTTAGCAAATAAAAAGAATGGAATCATTTAAGTTCAAGCATACCCATTTCTCCTCTGAGGAAAGAAAACCTCTTGGAGTCCAGACTTTGGTGAGGATATCAGCAATCTGGTTGTCTATCCCCATATACTCTAAATGGATATTCCTCTTCTTCACATGATCTTTGAGGAAATGATACTTGATATCTATATGCTTGGTCTTGGAATGCATGACAGGTTGTTGGAGATTGAAATTGTTGAAGTGTTGTCACACATGATAGGGCAATTTCCTTCTTCAATTCCATAGTCCACCAACTGCTGCTTCATCCAAAGGATTTGACAGCAACAACTTCCAGCAGCAATATACTCAGCCTCTGTGGTTGACACTGAAACTGAAGCTTGCTTCTTGCTGGCCCAAGCAACTAGTCTATTCCCGAGGAAATGACAAGTCCCACTAGTGCTTTTCCTGTCAATTGTACAAGCTGCATAATCAGCATCTGAATAACCTACGAGATCGAAGTTCGAATCTTTAGAATACCAAAGTCCAAGGTTAGTGGTTCCAGATAAATAGCGGATTATACGCTTAACTGCAATCAAGTGTGCTTCTCTAGGATCCGCTTGATAGCGTGCACATACACAGACACTAAACATAATATCGGGCCTACTAGCAGTTAAATAAAGTAATGAGCCGATCATACCTCGTTATAAGGTTTGATCAACCTTCTTACCTTTTAGATCTTTATCTAGCTTATTGCCGGTGGCCATAGGAGTATCATATGCTTTTACATTTTCTAATCCAAACTTTTTTATCAACTCCTTGGTGTATTTGGCTTGGCTGAGGAAAATACCTTCTTCGCATTGCTTGATTTGAAGCTCGAGGAAGAATGTTAACTCTCCCATCATGCTCATCTCAAACTTGCTTTTCATTAGCTTTTCGAAACGCTTGCAAAGTAACTCATTAGTAGAACCAAAAATAATATCATCGACATATATTTGAACAAGTAAAGTATGCTCATTATATTTGGCAATAAAAAGAGTTGTATCAATTTTACCGCGTTTAAATCCTTTTTCTAGTAAAAATTTAGAAAGAGTCCCATACCATGCCCTTGGAGCTTGCTTAAGTCCATACAAAGCTTTCTGGAGTTTGTAGACATGATTGGGAAATTTGGAGTCTTCAAATACAGGCGGTTGGGCAACATACACGGTCTCTTGCAGTTCACCATTGAGGAAAGCACTCTTCACGTCCATTTGATATAACTTGAAATGCTTGAAAGAGGCGTAGACTAAGAAGATTCTGATAGCTTCCAATCTTGCAACTGGAGCAAAGGTTTCATCATAATCGATTCCTTCTTCTTGCATATATCCTTGTGCAACCAACCTTGCTTTATTCCTTGTGATGCTTTCATTCTCATCCATCTTATTCCTAAACACCCACTTAGTTCCTATTACTCCTTGATTCTGAGGTCTAGGCACCAATGTCCAGACCTTGCATCTTTCAAACTGGTTGAGTTCTTCTTGCATAGCAATGACCCAACTAGAATCTTGGAGTGCTTTATCAATCTTCTTGGGTTCAACTTGAGATAACAAAGAAGTATGCTCATCATAGTTCGATCTCCTTGTTTGAACGCCGGAAAACAGATCACCAATCACATTAGAAAGAGGGTAACTGCTGACTTCACGAACCTCTGGGGGTAAGTCTGGTTGGACTGAGGTTTGCTGAAGATCTTCAATTGGAACATCGTTATATCCTTCAGCGAAGTCATGGAAGGTAAGTTGACAAAGAGGTTCAATAAGCTGGATGGGGGAATTCTCAACATTTTCTTCCCTTGGATTTTCATATGGAGTAGGAACTTCAGGTGCGGTTTTAAAGGTGCGGTTTGAGGGAATATCAGTTAAGGGTGCTGGATTTTGCGATTGAGGCTCAGGTGCGGTTCTAGATGGATCACCTGTTTCATTATACTCAGCAAAATCATCAGCAACATTTGGAGTCAAATGTGGCTCAAGGAGAGAATGTTCATCAAAAGTAACATGGACAGACTCAACTATCTTTAAACTAGTTTTATTAAAAACACGAAAAGCTTTTAAATATTTAGCATACCCAACAAAAATACCTTCATCGGCCTTGGCTCTGAATTTACCTCTATTTTCTCTTCCGTTGTAGAGGATAAAGCATTTGTATCCAAATATCTTGAAGAATGCAATGTTGGGGGTTCTTCCTCTCCATAGCTTATATGGAGTCTTGTTATAGGTTTTGTTGATGAGGGAGCGGTTTTGAGTGAAGCATGTTGTGTTGATTGCTTCAGCCCAGAAATACTGAGGCAGCTTCTTTTCAGATATCATCGTCTTTCAGGCCTCAATCAATGCCCTGTTCTTCCTTTCCACAACCCCATTTTGTTGTGAAACACCAGCTGCGGAGAAATTGTGATCAATCCCATGGTCATCACAATACTGACCAACACCGTTGTTCTTAAATTCTATTCCATTATCTAATCGAACACTAACGATGTGGTCTTCTTTTTGAGTTTGGAGCTATCTAAAGAGGGAGGTTAAGATGTCATAGCAATCGTTCTTAGAAATCATCATCTCAACCCAAGTATATCTTGAATAATCATCCACCACCACTAAAGTATATCTACTTCCTCTAATGCTCGCAGTGGTAACGGGTCCAAACAAATCTATGTGAAGCAGTTATAAGCATCTTGAAGTTGATGGAGCGGTCTTGCTGGTGAAAGACGACGCGGATTGCTTACCAAGTTGACATGCACTGCATTTCTCAGGATGGTGGTCAATCACTTTGGGTAAACCACGAACGAGGTTTTCCCTTCCAAGCTTTGCTAGATACTTGAAGTTCAAGTGGCTTAACCTCTTGTGCCATAGCCAACTATTCTCGCTCACATTTTTAGCTACAAAACAGAGACTAGTAATACTACATGCAGAATCTAGATCAATAATGTAAATATTACTCTTACGAATCCCTGTGAGTAGGGTGACTCCGAAAATGCTATCTTTGATAAAGCAATTTGATGACGTGAAGTTGCAAAGCATTCCTTTGTCACAGAATTGAGAAATTCAAAAGGAGGTTGTGCTTGAGTCCTTCAACTAGAGAAACCTTCTCAATGGTTAGGTTTCCTCTCCTTATTACACCATACCCAATGGTCTTGCCTTTGTTTTTGTCACCAAAGGTTACAGACGGACCACTTGCTTCAATGACATCTTCAAGTAATGATCTATCTTCAATCATATGTCTTGAGCAGCCACTATCAAGATACCATTCATTATCCTTGGAGTGACCAGCCATTAAGCAGAGGACCTGAAATGTAAACATTAAGAACGAGGTCCCCCTTTATTCCTTGGGTCCTGAAGTTAGCAACCTTTGACGACCCAAACCTGTTTGACAAAAGGAGGTTTACTCTTCCTGGCATTGGGTGTGAACCGCAAAAGGCATTCTGCAGCCTTGTGACCTAAACCATCACATATAGAGCATTTATGAAAGCTACAAGCATCATGAGGTTTTACTAACTCCTTACTTTTCTTAGGAGTTGCATGCGGTTTGGGAGCAGTGGTTTCAGCCTTGACAAAGGTAACTGGCTTTGGTTTGACCGTGGGTTTTCTAGGAACGCTCTTCTTGCTTTTGAAGCAGGAGGAGCGGTCGAAGAAGAAGGGCGGTCAGCCTTGCAGTTGCCAGCACCACCTATTCCACCAGAAGCGGTTGGAGTAGAGATGCGGCCAACTCCATAAGCCATTTCCTCTACATCTTCACTCTCAGAATCCTTTCCTTTCATCTGAGAGTTTTTCCCATATTGTTTCTTTGGGTAGACAAAATTGAAATTATGTTGTCCATTACCCTTAGAATCAGCACGCTTCCCCTTAGGAATTTCTTTAGTTAGTTTCAAAATTTCCTCATCCTTTTCACAACAGGATGCACACTTCTCCTCTTCACCAGATCCAAATCCCAGACCTTCTTTAATTCCACTAGTCATCTGGGAGTCTATAATTTGATCCATGGTGGATTTTGACTTGAGCCACCCATCAATAATCTTTTGGAGATCGTTGATTTGGGTAACCAGGTCATCATTTCTAAGTTGAAGTGCAGCAACCTTAGTTTCAAGGATGCGGTTTTGGTCAGCAAGAGGGGTCATACTTTTGATTTGGTCCTTAAGATTTGAAATTTCAGACCTCATCACAGTTTTCTCCGTCTTGTACTGAGAAATTTCATCATGAGCTAATCCTAAAGCTTTCTTTACATTAGAGAATTTTTGGATCATCATTTCTGCTTCCTTGAACATCCTTTCATGTTCCACAGGAAAAACCTCTTCCACCACCTTTTTCAAAATTTTCTTCTTTGGAATTACTTTTGAAGGTGGAGCATTTGTAGGAGGAAAAATAGGACGTGAATACGAACAATTTCCTATCTTAATGCTAGGAGTAAGTTTGACATCACCATCCAATTTAAAATTTGGAATTTTTGTAGAAACCTCTTCATTCTCCATATCTAGCGACTCGATTGACTCAGTATCTGACTCATCGAAAGCATCTGCAACTAAGCAGAGATTAACCTCTTCGGTTTCTTCATCACTTCCATCATCAGAGTCTGTTTCAATCCAAGTTGCTAATTCCTTGGAATTCTCTTCCTCCTCAGCAACCATTCCCTTGCGACGAGAAAAATTCGCAGGAGAGGTTTTCTTTTTCATGTATTCATATTTAGGCTGTGGACACTCAGATGCAAAGTGACCAGGTTTTCTACAGCTATAGCAAACTAGATCACTCTTTTTCTTTGTATCTGCAGCCTTAGAAAATGTTGCAGGAGGTTTGCCTTTAGAAAATGTTTTTGTGAAAGGTTTTGAGGATTTTCTAAATTTTTTAAATCATTTCACAAACATGGCAAAATCATCATCATCCATCTCGATGAGTGATGAGGTTGATATGGAAGAATCAGCGCTTTGATTGGGTGTGATTGGTTTCTCGTCATGTTCCACGACGGACATGGAAAGCGATTTGGTTTTCCCTTCAATCTCTTCAATGTGATTTAATTTAATCTCATAGACTCTAAGATTGGAATACAAGTTACTTAACGACCAAGTACCCAAAACTTTGGAGTCTTCTAGAGAGGTGGCTTTATTTACCCATCTAGAACCTAAAGCAGCTAGGAAAGTCATATTGATTTCATTATCAGTTAAAATTTTGCCAAGAGATTTACAAGCATTAACTACCTCAACATAGCGGTCGTAGGTTTGACGCAAGGTGTCGTTGGAATTTCAGTTGAAGTTGTTGTAGGATCTTTCAATGGCATATAATTTGTTCTCCTTGCATTCGTCATCACCTTTGAGGTAGCTCTCTATGGCATCCCACATCTGCTTTGCGGTTTTGAGATACATCACCTTTTGAAGGGTTGAAACGGGAAGGGTTCCAGAAATAATATTCCTTGCCTTGCTGTCCAAGGCAGCTAATCTTTTCTCTTCATCTGACGACTCGCCTTTTGGCTTTTTGACTTCTGGATTTTCTGCACTGGTGGCTGCATCTGTATTGGCCTTCATGGGAACGAACATGCCATTGATTACGCATTCCACCAGCATCTCATCAATAGTTTCCAAATGAATAAGCATTCGGCATTTCCAGATGTCGAAGTGGTCTTCGTCCAAAACAGGAATGTGTGAATAGTTAACAGTTGTCATTGTCTTTAAGTTTTCCATATCGAATCGGCACACAAGCTGCTAAGATTGAAAAACAGTGGTTTTATAAATGTGTTCGCTCTGATACCACTTGTTGGTCCCAAAGGAGGCAACAAGGGTGAAAAACAGCTAGAGGGGGGGTGAATAGCTGTTACAAATTTTTTGCCCTCTTTTAAAACTAAACCTCTAAGCTTACAAAACCGCTTGCAGTTGATAATAAACTTCAAGTAGAGATGTAAAATGCACAGCAGAATATTTGAGTTACAAAGCAGTTTTGAGGTGCGGTTTGTAAAGCGATTTTATAATGCGGTCTTAGTAAGTGCGGTTTACAAACAAAGTGAGGTTTTGACAATGTTAACTCCAAACAAAATTCTTAATAATGGATAACTATAAATAAGATCAAACAGAGATAAAGATAAATAATTAGTAAGCACAAGAAATAATAAATGCAGTAAAGTAAGAACACAATATTTGGAGTGGTTCAATCGTTTAAACGATCTACGTCCACTACCAAGATGGTTAGTCTTGGATTTTCTAAGAGTTAGATTTTATATTGAGTATGAGAGAGATTACAAGTTACAAAGTATTCAAACTCAGATCTAAAATCTATTCTATGAAGATCCAATCCTAGACTATAACCAGTGTATCTCAAATGATTAATCTATGTGATTAAACAAGTGAGGTGTGTGTGTGTTTACAAGATCAAGGCTCTTTAAATCTTTGAGATGGAGAGCACAATGATTCTTGATGTGTATAAGGCTTGATTTCTGGGCTGGGATATATTTCTTGAAGTAGAAGATGAAGATTCAAAGGACTAAGAATTTCTGGACAAAGCTTCATCTTCTATGAACACAGCACTTTTCAATTTTCTCAAGCAATCTTCAAATGGTGAAGATTGGGGGTATTTATACCTAAGTACCAAGGAACTAGCCATTGGACACAGCTGTATCAAGTATTGTACTGGTGCTTTCCCATTGGTCCACTGATAACCACTTTTGTCCTTTGGTACAGCAGTTGCAGGTAAAGCTGATCAGGCTCCAGCTGCAATCAAGGTAGTTAGGACACATGTCACCTTTTCAATATCCTTGCAGATCTTCTATGACATTGAATCACGTGACAAGATTTGGTGGTTGACTTTTGTTATTGCTGACGTGAATTCCAATGGTCAAATGTGGTTCACTTCAAGTCTTCAATTATTGGATGCGGTCCTGGTGAGCATGCGGTTTAGATAGGTGCGGTTGTACCAGGTGAGGTTGTATAGTACGGTTGAGATATTAGAACTGCACACGTGCGGTTCACATATGCGGTTGCACTGCAGTTGTTCAAAGGAGATAGTTTCAACAAATGAATTCCACAAGGCGGTTCAGCACGAGCGGTTTGCTTGAGTGCGGTTTGAAACTTTTAAACTGCAATCCTCAAATCCAATGAGTCTTGTGCCAGTCTTCAAGCCTAATTTTAACCTATTCTATAAAATGGACTTAGCTAAAAATTGAAGTCTAAGCTTCATTACATAGGGTCCTAAAGTCCTTAAAATAGACAAGAGGTTATGGTATCAATCAAATCTAAACTAAAAATAGGAGGGTTAAAATATGCATGCCCAACACTGGGCATCAGTGACTGAAGACTATGTTGAACAATGGTGAGGCTGGCGCCTGGATGATGGTGAGGCGTGCGCTTGGCATCAGTAACTGAAGTAGTATTCTCAACAGGCCCCCGTAAGATGGACGACCGGAAGGAAAGTCCAATCTTGGACATGAGTTCTTGATGGCGCAGACGAGCAAGAGGTTTAGTTAGATCATCCGCGAGTTGGTCATTACCTGAGATGTGGGACACACGTAACTGATGAGCTTGGACTTGTTCCCGAACAAAATGGTAATCAAGGGCAAGATGTTTCATTCTTGAGTGAAATTTAGGGTTTGCTGCAACATGCTCCCATGTTTTCATAATAAATAACTGGAATAGAGGTAGTCACAACCTGAATCTCACGCAATAGGTTTTGAATCCATAAGATTTCTGCAGTGACTGCAGCAACAACCCTGTACTCGGCTTCAGTGGAAGATCTAGCGAGTGTTTTCTGCTTCCGAGAGCTCCACGACAGCATATTAGTCCCAAGATAAACTAAGTAACCTGTTGTTGATACATACGTGTCCTTATCCCCTGCCCAATTAGCATCAGTAAATGAATGAAGTGTAGAAGGAGAGTTGGAACGAAGAAGTAACCCATGATAACTAGTACTAACCAAGTAACAAAGCACCGTTTTAAGAGCACTCCAATGGATATATGTCGGTTGTTGCATAAACTGTGATAATCGATTAACCACGAACGAGACATCAACCCGAGTGAGAGAGAGATATTGAAGTGTGCCCATAATAGATCGGTACTCACTAGGATTCAGTAAAGGTGTCCCATTGCCAACTGAGAGTGTCACGCCTGGTGTCATTGGAGTCGGTATAGGATTAGCATCCATCATCTTGGTTCGAGACAGTAGATCTTGAATATACTTGTGTTGGCTAAGGAAGAGTCCATTGGGATAGGGAATGACCTCTATGCCAAGAAAGTATGACAGATCCCCAAGATCATTCAGAGAGAACCGAGAAGAGAAGGTGGTGATGAAGTCACGTAGAAAAGATGAGTTGGAGCCTGTGATTATAATGTCATCCACGTAAACAAGTAAAATGATAGTACCCAAAGAATGACGGAGAGTAAACAAGAAAGCATCTGACACACTATTCTTGAAGCCAATAGATAGCAGATAATTCTTAAGCTCATTATACCAGGCTCGGGGGGCTTGTTTGAGACCATAAAGGGCTTGGCATAACTTGCAAACATGAGATGGATGAGCTGCACTAACAAAACCAGGAGGTTGAACCATAAAGACTTCCTCATTAAGTTAACCTTGGAGAAAAGCATTGTTAATGTCAACCTGACGAAGGGGCCAATTATTTATAATCGCCAAGGAGAGAACTGTACGGATTGTGGCAGGTTTAACAACCGGACTAAATGTGGGCACCCCAACCCGGAACCTAACACGTGTCCCGAGTCGGAGAGTCCAAACTAATAAAGACCACCTGTAATTTTTGAAAACTTTTGACTTAACTTGAAAAGAAACTAACTTTAACCTTAACATTCAAATACTAACTCGGGTCATCTCCACTTTGAGGAAAAGGGGTAAAACATGAACTAACTTCAAACCACTTAGTTACAACATTACAAAAGTTCCCAAAGTTAGGTTAAAACAAAGTTTCAATATATACAAACTCCACCAAGGAGCTAAACAAAAAGACAAATACCACTCTACACTAAGACATATACATACCCCACAACCCAAAATACAAGTACAAACTCCGCACCGTCCTCACTGGCCGGGTCCTCCTGTCTCAGTTTGATCTAAAACATTAAAGGGAGAAGGGTGAGAATAAATCTCAATAAGTTATTATGAATGCACAATATGCCAAGTAAGATGCAACACATACAAGGTGCATACAACACATTGGAAAAGCCGTAAACACATTACATTACCTTGGTTTACCTTTTCTTGTCTGACCAATAAGTCGAACAACATCGGGAGATAAAACTCCTCTCATTTGTGAACTGCTTGAGCATATTCACATCTTATAAGACCCGTTTTTCAGGGAACCATATAAGATACTAGCAACTCTGTAAGGATTTTGGCTCAATACAGATGTATAACCCCAATCTGTGGCCACAGACGGGGACAGTCACATGTATAACGTAATTCGATCACATTAGGTCACACTTTCCATAATTGATCGTATTTCGTTATACCCCTAAACATCAGCTGATTAACACAAGTTCAAGCACATAATAGTTACTTGAAATGAAATCCACCAAAGGGATAAGAATATATAACATGGTAAAGCATACTCATGTTCAATCAATACCATAGTGCAACAATACATTTCACACACTATGTATATAACAATCAATGCATATGAACTCAAGTAAGGGTGCAAGGTATCATAAACCAACCCTACATGAACAATATGCAATAATATATAACCTCTATAAAGGTCCAAGTTCCATTTACCAAGTTGGATTCACTTTGGTTAAGTAATGAATCAAGGTTGTCAAGCATTTTCCGAACAATATTTAAAGTACTTCCACTATTCCATTTTAACCAAGTAAGACACCATTGTGTAGCTAAAGTGCTCTACTTTAATCTAAGTTAAAGATGGTTCACTTTGGTTCTAGGTTGAATAGGTTTCTAGGCCTTGGAAAGTGGTTCAGAGACTGCAGGGAAGGGCACGACTCGTGCCCCAAGGCACGACTCGTGCCCCTTATAACCCCCATCAGATACACTCGTCCCTATGAGGCATGACTTAGGCCAAATTCCAAGGGACG
Organism: Adenophora triphylla var. japonica; assembly: GCA_022495995.1. Taxonomy (NCBI): domain Eukaryota; kingdom Viridiplantae; phylum Streptophyta; class Magnoliopsida; order Asterales; family Campanulaceae; genus Adenophora; species Adenophora triphylla. Next base: position 909,776 of record JAFEMH010000066.1, read on the forward strand.
ACTCGTGCCCGACTCGTGCCACAGAGCACGAGTCGTGCCCTCTATACAGAATTCAGAACAGAATTGCAACAACATCAGCAACTACACCAAATTGACATGTACCAAGTTTTACTCTCTTTTAAGTTGATACAATTCAGTACCAAACATCAATAATACCAACCCAAAACATTCCATACTCTATCCACTTCAATCCAACACCAACCAACACCATTTTAATATCATACTTTATGTTACTTTGCCATGCAACTAGAGGTATCAAGGAATTAACACCATAATATAACTACTAACCCATTTTCTTGCTATTTTAACAACCACCCTATACCCATTTCATTTCCACCTTTCCAAAACCATTCTTACCAAGTAAAAGTGTTCCAAAAACATCAAATTTTCCTTAAATCATCTCAATAACAACAACAATAATAAGATGAACACTTTTTAAAACAAAATCATAATAACTTACTTAAATGGTGAAAAATGGAATAATTAATTGATCGGCTCTAAACGATCCCCTCGCCGCCACGAACAAGAATCCACAAACCGTTTTGAAAACGAAGAAGAAACGAAGAGTGTAGAATTTATATAAGAGAGGTTAGGGTTTGGTCTTTCTCCATGGAAATGCTTTTAGAAGAAGAAGGAAAATACTGAGGAGGTAAGAATGATTTTCTTTTGGTTAAATTCAAAGGATAAATATCACATATTACCTTAAAGCTCCTTTAAAACCAAAGGAATAAAACTTACAACTTTAACTATTCCATTTTGCAACTAAGCACCTCAACCTAATAAAATCATTTTATTAAAAAATTCTCATTATTATTATTTCACTAGAACATTTCCCTTTTATTCCTTTTAGACCCTAAAGCATTAGATTTAATTCATTTTCACCCTAAATTCACATAAGTTAGTTAATGACCAACCTAACTTCACATAATCCATCCAAGCATAGAGATAAGCACATAAAGCCAACTAATAGCATAAAATGCACAAAATGAAATATTACCACCCGAACCCCACATGCTCAACGTGTGATAAAATAGTGCCTAATTTTAGGGTCATGACACTCACTCCCCCTTAAAGAAAATTCGCCTTGAATTTTTGGTAGACTTACTTGTACTCTCAAACAAAGAAGGATACTTCTCCCTCATCTCCGACTCTAACTCCCACGTAGCCTCTTCAATGGTATGGTTTCTCCATAAGACCTTCACTACCGGAATGCTTTTAGTTCTCAACTCTTTCACTTGGAATTCTAATACTCTCAATGGCTCCTCATCATAAGACATATCCGCTTGGATCTCTTCGGGAGGTGAACTCAAAATGTGAGAAGGATCCTGGCAATACTTCTTCAACATCGACACATGGAAAACGTCATGAAGCAAAGAGAAGGATGGAGGCAACGCCAAGCGGTAAGCTAGTTCCCCAATCTTCTCTATAATCTCAAATGGTCCCACGAACCTTGGAGCTAGTTTCCCCTTATTCCCAAACCTTTTGATCCCGTTCCTCGGAGAAATCTTCAAGAAAACCAAGTCACCAACTTGGAAAGATAAGTCTCGTATTCGGTTGTCGGCGTAGCTCTTCTGCCTACTCTGAGCCGTCTTCAAACGATCTCGGATGACTTTAATCTTTTCCGTCGAATCTCTAACCAAATCCGGACCCCAAATCTTTGCTTCACCCACTTCATCCCAACACATAGGCGATCTATACCTTCTACCATACAACGCTTCATAAGGAGCCATCTCAATACTAGATTGGTAACTGTTGTTGTAGCCGAACTCAACCAACGTTAGATGATCTTCCCAAGACAACTAAAAATCCATCACACAAGCTCTAAGCATATCCTCAAGTATCTGAATAGTTCGTTCCGTCTGCCCATCTGTCTAAGGATGAAACATCGTGCTGAAACATAACTTGGACCCCAAAGCTTCATGTAATGCTCTCAAAAATCTCGAAGTGAATCTCGGGTCTCTATCAGAAACGATGCTAACAGGAACTCCGTGAAGTCTAACAATCTCCTTCATATATAACTAAGCTAACCTCTCCATCGAAAATTTAGTTGACATGGGAAGAAAGTGAGCTGATTTCGTCAATCTATCCACGATAACCCATATAGCATCCATCTTATTCGCGGTAAGAGGCAAGCCTGTTACAAAATCCATTGAAATCCCTTCCCATTTCCACTCCGGAATGTCTAATGGTTGAAGTAGCCCCACTGGTCTTTGATGCTCGGCCTTTACTTGTTGACATGTTAAACACTTAGATACGAAATCCGCTATCTCTCTCTTCATCCCATTCCACCAATATCCCTGTTTCAAATCTTGGTACATCTTCGTGCTACCCGAATGAATGGAGAACTTAGACTTATGACCATCCTCTAGCACACGTCTCTTGATCTCCGGTGATGAAGGAACACAAATCCGGCCTTGAAAAGTGAGAAGTCCATCTCTATTCAACGTAAAATCCCCGGCTTTACCATCTTGAACTTGTCCCAATATTTTCTTCAATTTCGGATCAATTGGTTGAGCTTCCATCAAATCTCCATACAAAGTTGGAACGGCTCGAACATTCACAAAAATCAACTCATGTCTTGAATCTCGGGAACTCAAAGTCGCAACAACATTGGCTTTCCCCGGATGATATGAAATCACGCAATCAAAGTCTTTCAAGAACTCTAACCATCTTCGTTGTCGATTATTCAGCTCCTTTTGGGTAAATAGATACTTCAAGCTCTTATGGTCCGTGAAGATCTCAAATCTTGCCCCGTAAAGATAGTGCTTCCACTTGTGCAATGCAAAAATAATCGCAGCCAATTCCATATCATGCGTAGGATAATTGTGTTCAGCTGGTGACAACTTCTGAGAAGCATAAGCAATCACTTTCCCACCTTGCATCAACACATATCCTAAGCCCTCCTTCAAGGCGTCACTTAAAATGATAAAGTTCTCGCAACCATCTGGAAGGGTAAGAACGGGAGCTGATGTCAACCTTTTCTTCAACTCTTCAAAACTAGCTTCACACTTGGAATCCCATACAAAAGATACATCTTTCCGAGTCAATCGAGTTAACAGAGTTGCAATGCGATAAAACCCTTCAATGAACCTTCTGTAATACCCCGCTAACCCAAGAAAGCTACGAACTTCTGTCACAGTTGAAGGCTGCTTCCAATTGACAACAGCTTCAATCTTGGAAGGATCAACAGATATTCTCAAACTAGACACCACATGCCCCAAGAAAGATATCTGCTCGAGCCAAAACTCACACTTACTAAACTTGGCAAACAAATGTTTTTCACAAAGAATAGATAACACAATCCTTAAATGAGTCTCATGCTCCTCCCGGGACTTAGAATACACAAGAATGTCATCAATGAAAACCACGACAAAGGTATCAAGGTACAGCTTAAAGATACGGTTCATCATATCCATAAATACGGCCGGAGCATCAGTCAACCCAAAAGGCATAACCACGAACTCATAATGACCATATCTCATCCTGAAAGCTGTTTTGGAAATGTCGTCAGGTCTGATCTTCAACTGATGGTATCCACTTCTCAAATCAAGCTTTGAGTAAATAACGGAACCTTGAAGCTGATCAAACAAGTCATCAATGTGCGGAAGAGGATATTTGTTCTTGATGGTTGCTTGGTTCAATAGACGGTAGTCGATACATAATCTCAAGGTACCATCTTTCTTGCGGACAAACAAAATCGGAGCTCCCCATGGTGACACACTGGGACGGATAAACCCCCGGTCTAACAACTCTTGCAACTGAGTCTTTAACTCCTTCAATTCAGCCGGAGCCATTCTATAAGGCGCTTTAGAAATAGGTGTGGTACCGGACACTAGATCAATGCAAAACTCGACCTCCCTATCAGGAGGCATAGAGTACTCGGTGGAAAATACATCACCAAACTCCCTAACAACAGGGACATCAACTAACTCGGGGGATTTCTTACTTGAATCTACCACATAAGCCAAATACCCCGCACACCCCTTAGAAAGCAATTTCCTAGCCTTTAAAGCAGAAATGACATGAATACCAAACATAGACTTGTCGGCATCAAACACAAAAGTAGGCATATCAGGTATATCAAATGAGACCTTCTTCCTACGACAATCAACCATGGCATGGTAATGACTCAACCAATCCATACCAAGAATAACATCAAAATCCCGGATTTGTAACTCTACTAAATCCGCTGATAATACATGCCCACAAATAACCACATCACATCCATTATATACCAAAGAAGAAGTGAGGCACTCTCCCATAGGAGTCGACACCTCAAGCACATAAGGCATAAAATCAGGTAGTTTATGCAATGCAAATGCAAAATAAGATGCAACAAATGAATGGGAAGACCCGGGATCTATTAGGATGCGGGCCTTAACTCCTGAGACAGGAACAATACCTCTAATGACTGCATTAGGATCAACCTCTCCTCTTCCTAAGGCAAACACTCGCCCCTGAACTTTATCCTTAGGCTTTCCTTCATTGTCTCTTTTGATTCCTCCTCTCGGTCCACCTTGTCCACTACCGGATGCTTGCCCTCGAAGCTTGGGACAATTCTTCCTGAAATGGCCATCTCCTCCACATTATAAACACTTTCCAAGCTTGCTCCAACACCTCTCCTCTGAGTGACTCGGCTTCTTGCAAAAACCACAAACATTCCCAAATTGTCTTAGAGGAGTACGAGCTACTGAAGTCACCACAATTCTGCCTCTTGCTACACCCGGATTTGAAAACCTTGGTTGTCCTCTACCTTGTCCCGAACCTTGTCCTTGGAACCGCTGCTTGCTTCCACTTCCACCTTCCGACTTGCCCTTATGCTCCTCTATGTCGTTCTCGGTTCACCGCCGCTTGGAAGTCCGTGAAGTCATGTGTCAGTAACTATTTCCTAAATTCCAGCCTTAGTCCCTTCACAAACCGGTATACCCGTCTCTCCTCTTCCGACACCAAATGGGGACAATAACGAGCTAGCTCCGTAAACTTAGCCGAGTACTGTGCCACTGTCATTGTTCCTTGCTCTAGTCTAAGAAACTCCACCTCCTTTCTGTCTCTCGTTACCATTGGAATGAAATGGTCTCGGAACTTACGGGTGAAGTTATCCCATGTCTGTGGTGTATGATCTCGGTCCCAACTGTCTTTGACTATATGCCACCAATGCTCCGCCGCTCCCTCCAACTTGAAAATGGCGCACCTTACCTTTTCATCATCCGGGCTCTCCATTGCCGCGAAGATCTTGTTCATTGCCTCGAGCCATCTCTCAGCCTTCACCGGATCCGGATCACCATTGAAACTCGGGGGTGCCATCTTTACAAACTTTTCAAGTCCATGCCCTTGCCTCCCTTCCGGTTGTTGTTGAGCTCTACCTTGGTTGGCCATATTCTGTAAAAAGACCCTAAACATGTCCATCATCTCAGCATTCAGATTACCATTTCCTCCTTCATTACCAACATTACCCTGTGCTCGATGCTGATCATCCTCATTCCCGGCCATTGTAACAAACACCTGCATCAAACACTCGGCGTCAGTTATCACACACTCCCCCTTAAACTAGACATCTACCCTTGACCTCTAGACGAGGCTCTGATACCAACAGTGGGTACCCCAACCCGAAACCTAACACGTGTCCCGAGTCGGAGAGTCCAAACTAATAAAGACCACCTGTAATTTTTGAAAACTTTTAACTTAACTTGAAAAGAAACTAACTTTAACCTTAACATTCAAATACTAACTCGGGTCATCTCAACTTGGAGGAAAAGGGGTAAAACATGAACTAACTTCAAACCACTTAGTTACAACATTACAAAAGTTCCCAAAGTTAGGTTTAAACAAAGTTGCAATATATACAAACTCCACCAAGGAGCTAAACCAAAAGACAAATACCACTCTACACTAAGACATATACATACCCCACAACCCAAAATACAAGTACAAACTCCGCACCGTCCTCACTGGCCGGGTCCTCCTGTCTCGGTTCGATCTAAAACATTAAAGGGAGAAGGGTGAGAATAAATCTCAATAAGTTATTATGAATGCACAATATGCCAAGTAAGATGAAACACATACAAGGTGCATATAACACATTGGAAAAGCCGTAAACACATTACATTACCTTGGTTTACCTTTTCCCGTCTGACCAATAAATCGTACAACATCAGGAGATAAAACTCCTCTCATTTGTGAACTACTTGAGCATATTCACATCTTATAAGACCCGTTTTTCAGGGAACCATATAAGATACTAGCAGCTCTGTAAGGATTTTGGCTCAATACAGATGCTATAACCCCAATCTGTGGCCATAGACGGGGACAGTCACATGTATAACATAATCCGATCACATTAGGTCACACTTTCCATAATTGATCGTATTCCGTTATACCCCTAAACATCAGCTGATTAACACAAGTTCAAGCACATAATAGTTACTTGAAATGAAATCCACCAAAGGGATAAGAATATATAACATGGTAAAGCATACTCATGTTCAATTAATACCATAGTGCAACAATACAATTCACACACTATGTATATAACAATCAATGCATATGAACTCAAGTAAGGGTGCAAGGTATCATAAACCAACCCTACATGAACAATATGCAATAATATATAACTTCTATAAAGGTCCAAGTTCCATTTACCAAGTTGGATTCACTTTGGTTAAGTAACAAATCAAGGTTGTCAAGCATTTTCTGAACAATATTTAAAGTACTTCCACTATTCCATTTTAACCAAGTAAGACACCATTGTGTAGCTAAAGTGCTCTACTTTAATCTAAGTTAAAGATAGTTCACTTTGGTTCTAGGTTGAATAGGTTTCTAGGCCTTGGAAAGTGGTTCAGACACTGCAGGGAAGGGCACGACTCGTGCCCCAGGGCATGACCCGTGCCCCTTATAACCCCCACCAAATACACTCGTCCCTACTAGGCACGACTTAGTCCAAATTCCAGGGGATGACTCGTGCCCCAGAGCATGAGTCGTGACCTCTGTTCAGAATTCAGAACAGAATTGCAACAACATCAGCAACTACACCAAATTGACATGTACCAAGTTTTACTCTGTTTTAAGTTGATACAATTCAGTACCAAACATCAATAATACCAACCCAAACCATTCCATACTCTATCCACTTCAATCCAACACCAACCAACACCATTTTAATACCATACTTTATGTTACTTTGCCATGCAACTAGAGGTATCAAGGAATTAACACCATAATATAACTACTAACCCATTTTCTTGCTATTTTAATAACCACCCTATACCCATTTCAATTCCACTTTTCCAAAACCATTCTTACCAAGTAAAAGTGTTCCAAAAACATCAAATTTTCCTTAATCATCTCAATAACAACAACAATCATATGATGAACACTTTTTAAAAAGAAAATCATAATAACTTACTTAAATGGTGAAAAATAGAATAATTAATTGACCGGCTCTAAACGATCCCCTCGCCGCCACGAACAAGAATCCACAAACCGTTTTGAAAACGAAGAAGGAACGAAGAGTGTAGAATTTATATAAGAGAGGTTAGGGTTTGGTCTTTCTCCATGGAAATGCTTTTAGAAGAAGAAGGAAAATACTGAGGAGGTAAGAATGATTTTCTTTTGGTTAAATTCAAAGGATAAATATCACATATTACCTTAAAGCTCCTTTAAAACCTAAGGAATAAAACTTACAACTTTAACTATTCCATTTTGTAACTAAGCACCTCAACCTAATAAAATCATTTTATTAAAAAATTCTCATTATTATTATTTCACTAGAACATTTCCCTTTTATTCCTTTTAGACCCTAAAGCATTAGATTTAATTCATTTTCACCTTAAATTCACATAAGTTAGTTAATGACCAACCTAACTTCACATAATCCATCCAAGCATAGAGATAAGCACATAAAGCCAACTAATAGCATAAAATACACAAAATGAAATATTACTACCCGAACCTTACATGCTCAACGTGTGATAAAATAGTGCCTAATTTTAGGGTCGTGACACTAAAAGTCTCAAAATAGTCTATGCCAGGGCATTGATGAAAACCCTTAGTAACTAGATGAGCTTTGTGGTTATCAATTGTGCCATCTGACTTATTAATATTGTGGTCCTATTTATACAAAATAGAAGTAAGTAAATATGGACATAACAAGGATTCTAATAATACAAGAATCCTACATAGATTAGGATCCTACATAAACTAGGAAACGGGAAGAAGATCACAGCAGCAGCGGCATATCATTGAGGCGACCGCCTGGGCATAGTTGAGGCATGCGCCTCCAAGATAGTAACTGAAGACTATGTTGAACAATGGTGAGGCTGGCGCCTGGATGATGGTGAGGCATCCGCCTGGGCATCAGTGACTGAAGACTATGTTGAACAATGGTGAGGCTGGCGCCTGGATGATAGTGAGGAGTGCGCCTGGGCATCAGTAACTGAAGTAGTATTCTCAACAGTATTCATGGTAATTTGGTTATTGCTTGCCTGTGGATTCTTTGGGTAATCCAATATCTCTGAACTTCTCAAATTTATGGCCAGAAAAGAAACAATTATTTATCTTTGTTTTGGACAAATTTTGACAAGTAAATTCGTCCTTGATGAATTTCGGGCACAAATGGAATATAATTCTCAAACCAAGATGGACACAAAGATGTAACGAGAAAAACCTTTGAACAATCGTTCTCCTAAAAAAACCTCGGGAGGCTTTAGGAAAAGCCTACCTTAACCAAAAATGGAGTTTTATTAAGCTTAGTAGTTTTTTAGTACAAAGTGCAGTGAGAGCGTAGAGTATAGTGTAACGTGTATACAGGTGCTTTTCTAAAGACTTATTTATATACAAATGATATAACCGAAACAATATAAATGCTATCTCGTCTATCTCGCCTAGAATCACGCTGCTTGTTGATGATGGGCAACCGTTACTCCTTTGTGGAAATCATGGCCATTATACTGACGTTGACAAGGTCTTCAAGAAGTCATGATAGGGTTATCTTGTTTGTACGTGACTTGTTTCTTGAAAAATAGGAAATATACAAACAATTCAAGGAGTTAGCTCAAGATGTAATTCAAGATGTTACCTCAAGTTGGATGATCAAGATGGATGCTCAATGTGTAAAACATGCTGAGTGAATTTTTTTACCCTAAACAATTGCCCCCAAAATATTTGGGTTTCCAAGTGGGATGCGGAAAGTCAAATGTTTTGCCATGTGTGTCTTCCCATCTTCTAAGGAGTTGTTGACATAATAGGTTTATGACGGTTGAAAGGAAGTTGTGGAGTTATAGTAAGCTTAGAAGTCTATAACTGCTCTTCTCTCGGACGCCTCTGGCATGGCTTTAATTGCAGCAACAAATCTCTTCGAATCCCTTCCAAGTCGGGTGTTCCCCTATATTATAGTAAGTCTTTCCTTTTCATACCAATATTATTCCTGGAAGGTGCGGTCTTCATCAGTTTTTACCCTAATCCAGAGCGCAAGTTCATCCGTATTTTTCTTCTAAAAATTTCCTCAGTAAGTATTTCTTATCACTTTTTCCGGAGAATTCATTCGTATTCTTCATTCGTGCTAACATATTCATCTTTTCAGTGACTCAATTCGTCTTCACAGTGAGCGATATTATGGCCATGTATAAGAATAAGAAGAAGGTAGAAGGGAGTCTGCCTCTAATACAGAAATTGGAGGCGGATACTCAAGCGGTTATGAAGAGAAAGAGGGGCAAACAAGCTGCAGATGCAAAAACACCAAGTGAAGAGGTTTTAAAGAACTAGGTAATATGTCACTTTGATAGGGTTTTGAATATCTTTTCACATTTTTGATCAAATGCTGCTTCCTTGTGTGACAGGCTGAAACGGTTGCCAGGATGATGGTTGAGGAAATCAAGTTGTGGAAAGAAAAGGCTGATACTTTACACATGGTTAGGATAGAATATGAAGAAGATCTAAAGTCAACTTTCAAGATGCTGAGAGAGAGGAAAGAAGAAATTAAGGCTAAGGATGAGGAGATTTCAAGATGGTAGTCAGACATGCAAATGCTGGTAGGAGACATGCGAAGGAGATGGAGATGCTTTGCGATGACATGATGAATGAAGCTGTGAAATCAGTCTTTGAGGCAAGAATCGAAATGATTAAGGAGTATCAGGCTAGGGAAGATATACACTGGAATTTGGAGGAAGAAGACGCAGCTTTACAAAGGATTATTAGTGAAAAAGCGAGCGAGGTAACCTCCAAGGCTCGAGATGTGGAGAGAATTGAGCAAGCTGGAGATGCTCAAGACAGTAACACAGAATGAGAATTTTTAGAAGGATGGAATGTTCTCTTTTTTCAAAAACACTTAATTGGGTGAGGGTGTGTCCTCATAAATATTTTGGCTTTGTGATAGACTCATAAGAGTCGGTACATTGGTTTTTGGAGATGTTGAGTTGGTTCAACATCTCAAATTCGTGGAGCGCTTTGCCACTTTCTTTAGTTTGTTGATGTTTTCAAGTATTACGTTATTTTTACTTTATAAGAGCTCTCTCTTATTTAAGTTCGTTGGTAACATGTAAATGTTACAACCACATGACCTTAGATAACATGTTAATGTTATAACAGTTTGAAAAAGATAACATGCAACGATGTTATAACCAAGTTGTAAAGATAACATGCAACGATGTTATAACCAAGTTGTAAGGATAACATGCAATGATGTTATAACCAATTGATCTTTTGGTGACATGTATAATGTCACAAACCTTAGTTTCACAACTTGATTTAAATACGAAAGACGTGATTCATATAGCAAGATGAATGAGTTCTTCCCTTTTTAAATCAAGTGTGCAAATCGTGCACCCAGGCGATAATGCTATCGTAGTTTTTACATGTATATTGTATATGGCTTTTGCGTTCGAATAGATTGTGTACCTTGTATCATCAAGAAAAGTTTAATAAACTTTAACTTACATGTAGTAATGCTTAAGATGTATGGCGTTCCAGCTTCTAGGTATTCTGACGCCATTTGGGGTAGATAACCAATATGCTCCTTTTCCGGCTTCAGCGTCAATGAGGTAAGGGCCTTCCCATTTCGGAGACAATTTTTCTGCATTCAATTCCCTAGTATTTTGGAACACCTTCCTCAACACCATGTCTCCAGCTTGAAAATGCCTTATCCTCACATTTATGTTGTACGATCTGGCTATCCTTTGCTGATAGGCTGCCATTCTAATCTTGGTTATGTCTCTAAGTTCATCTACGGTATCCAAATCTTGGGCCAAGAGGTAATTATTGTCGTCTTGAGTTAATAGTCCATATCTTGCGGTTGGGATTGTTACCTCTATGGGAAGTACAACTTCAGTGCCAAATACCAACGAGTAAGGAGTTTACCCAGTGGCGTTCTTAGACGTCGTTTTGTCAGCCCATAATACGAGTTGTAACTCATCAGCCCATCTTCCTCTTTTTTGGTCTAGACGTTTCTTCAGATTGTTGATGATCAACTTATTGCTTGACTCAGCTTGACCATTGGCTTGAGGATGCACAGGCGTTGAAGTTATCAGTTTGATTCCCCATCTCGAACATAAATCTCTAGTCTTATTGATGATAAATTGGGAACCATTGTCACAAATGATCTCCGAAGGGACGCCAAATCTACTCAAGATATTTTTCTTCAAGAACAAAATGACCTCCTTGTCTCTCACTTGTACGTATGCTTCTGCCTCAATCCATTTAAAAAGTAGTCTATCATGGCTAACATGAATACTCTTCCTCCATAAGCTTTTGGCAATTTCCCAACTATATCCATGCCCCACTGCATGAATAGCCAAGATGAAAGTACAGGATGTAGGGGCTCCGCGGGCTGGTGTAGGATGGTGCTATGTCTCTGGCATGCGTCACACTTTAAGGCATAGTCCATTGCGTATTGCCTCATCATCGGCCAATAATATCCTATCTTGAGTGCTTTGGAGGATAACAATTTGCCCCCCGAATGGTTCCTACATTCGCCAGCATGTAGATCCCTTAAAACCTCATTGACTTCACTTGGCTCCAAACACCTCATGTATAAACTTGTTGCATATTTTCTAACAAGATGTTATCGATTAAAATGAATCTAGATACCTTCATCCTGAATGATCTTTAGTTCTTGATGTCTGGTGGGATGGTTCCATCTTGCAAGTATTTAATGATCGGTTGGATCCAAGTTGGTTCTGCATCTTGGCTTGGAGGAGAAGTGTTTGATTGATTTAAGGCCACACATTCTTCGGTTTGTTCAATGGCTGGATACCTTACGTAGATGATCGGAATGTTTGTATTCATCATAGCTCCGCACGTTGATCCCATATTAGCCAAAGCGTCATCTTTAGCATTTTCTTCGCGAGGTACCTGTTCTAAAGAAAAACTAACAAAACGGGTTGCCAGAGCTTTAATGTGTTGGAGATAGAGTGTCATTCTGGCATTCTTAGCCACATAAGACCCGTTAAAATGATTAACTAATAATAAGGAATCAGTAAAAACGTTAATATGAGTGATACTTATGCTAAGAGCGGTAGATAAACCCATGATGAGGGCTTCGTATTCAGCTTCATTGTTTGTCACCCTGAATTTGCAGGAAACGGCCTGAGGGATTAATTCGACTTGAGGCGATTTTAGCAGAATGCCCAACCCTGCTCCTCTTGAGTTGGATGCCCCATCTGTGAACAAAGTCCAATACATAGGAGAATTATTACCTTCATGATGTTGTACCTCTTGTTCCACCTCAGGTTGCAACGTAGCACTGGAATCAGCTACAAAGTCTGAAAGCGCTTGTGACTTGATTGCACTTCTTGGTTCATAGGAGATTTCATAAGTGCTTAGCTTGACTGACCATTTTGCCATCCTCCCTGACATTTCGGGGGTTCTCATGACGGTCCTAATAGGATAGTTAGTTTTCACAATAACATGATGGGTTTCAAAGTAATGACGTAACTTAGTAGATGTAGTAATTAAAGCAAGAATAAGTTTTTCTAGATGGGAGTACCTAGTTTTCGCATCTAAAAGAGATTTACTTACATAATACACGGGATATTGATCACCTTGATTCTCTTTAACCAAGACGATACTTACAGCGCTTTCTGATACGACTAGGTATAGGTATAGAAGTTCACCAGGTTCCGGTTTGGCTAAAAGAGGTGCGGACGTGAGATATTTTTTGAGGTTTAGGAAAGCTTCTTCATGCTTCTCGGTCCATTGAAACAACTTATTTTTCCTTAAGACGTCATAAAACAGTTTACACTTTTCTGAGGACTTGGAAATGAACCGATTCAAGGCTGCTACCCGTCCTGTCATTCTCTGTACGTCTTTGATTGTTTTAGGGAACTGTAGGTTAAGAATAGCTTTGATTTTCTCTGGGCTGGCTTCAATTCCTCTCTTAGTAACCATGTAGCCCAGAAACTTCCCGGTTCTAACTCCAAAGTTACACTTTGAAGGGTTCAGCTTCATGTTGAATGCTTCCAGGATGTCAAACGATTCCGCAAGGTATTGCACATGGTCTTCTATATTTTTGGATTTCACTACCATATCATCTATGTATACCTCCATCGTCTTGCCGATTTGGTCCTTGAACATATTGATCACCAGTCTTTGATAAGTTGCACCTGCATTTTTTTAGTCCGAATGGCATGGCAATATAACAATATATACCTTCGGGGGTTATGAAGGCATTATCTTCCTGGTCTGAGGGCTCCATTTGGATTTGCTGATAGCCCGAAGAAGCATCCATGAAAGTCAATACGTCATGACCAGCTGTTTCATCTACTAGAGAATCAATGTGTGGCAACGGGAATGGGTCTTTGGGGCAGGCTCTGTTTAAGTCAGTGAAATCTACGCATACATGCCATTTCTCGTTTTTCTTCTCTACAAACACCATGTTAGCGAGCCACCTAAGGTATTGTACCTCTCTGATCATCTTAGATTTTAGTAGCCTCTCCACTTCCTCTTTGATGATTTGATTCCGTTCTTGAGCAAATTTTCTCCTCTTTTGATGGACTGGCTTGATAGTAGGGTCGATATTCAACTTGTGAGTTATGATGCTCTTGTCTATTCCAGTCATATCCTCATGTTTCCAAGTGAAACATAGCCTCCTACTCTTAAAAAAGTCGATTAACACTTTCTCAATTTCAGGAGGTAAATCAACTCCGACTAAGACGTTAGCTTCAAGGTTGGAGGCGTCTACATAAATCTTTCTTACGTCATATTTGGCACCCTCTAAGACATCCCTAACGCCCTTCTTTAATTGCTATGATGTCCGGGAAGTAGAACACGCTTTCATATCCGTCTTGCAATATTTTTAGCAGCTTGCTGATCGCCTCTTACTCTGATCACACCCCAAGGCGTCGACATTTTGATACACTGATGGCAGTGTTCTAAAAGACCCCGCCTAAGGGCGCCTAGGCCCCGCCTAGGCGCTAGGCCCCTCTGCAATGCCTAGTTCTAAGCCCCTCCTAAGTCTCGACTAATCCCTACTAATCCCGACTAGTTCCCGCCTAGGCGCTAGGCCCGGCTCCGCCGCTTAGCATCCGCCTAGCGCTTTTTAGAACCTTGACTGATGGTATGTTGATGGAACTGCCTTCATGCTATGGATCCAAGGTTTCCCCAAGATGACGTTATACGCTGACGGACAATCAATTACATAAAACTTTTCCATAGAGTTCAGTCATTCGACATAAACTGGCAGTCTGATTTCACCAATTGTTTGCTTCGTTTCCCCACTGAATCCTACTAAAACGGATGAGTTTTTCACAACTTCCATTAGTGGGATTGGCATTTTTGCTAAGGTACCCCTCATGATCAAGTTGACTGAGCTCCCGTTGTCGATCAGAATATGCTTCACTTTGCAGTTGGCAATTTGCAAAGTAATTACCAACCCGTCATGATGAGGATCCTGGATGTTTTCTTTATCACCTTGATAAAAAATGATCTGCTGGCCCGGGGATGTATCTGGACGTCATGTTGGTAGCCCTGACTTATCTTCTTTGAAATATTTGGCATGACGCTTTGTTACGGAATACGTAGTGCCACAGATGTCTGAACCGCCTGTGATGAAGTTGATCACTTTGGTTGCAGGAGGAGGCGAAGGTGGAGTTTTGGCTATGTCTTCTTTCGCCTCATTACGTCCCTTTCTTTTTCCAAGCAGATCCTTAAGAAGCCCTTTTAAAAGTAGGTGACTGATCTCTTTCCTCAAGGCGATGCAATTATCGGTAGTGTAGCCAAAATCTTCGTGGTAAGCATACCACTTAGATTTGTCCTTCCAAGGTGAAGGTCTGTCAGCTGCTTTTGGCTATCTTGCATTGCTACCCAAGTTGTCCATTGCATAGAGGAGTCCTAAAACATCAACAGAAAAGCAATAGTCACTAATATTTGGATAAGTTGCATCATCTTCATCATCATCTTCCTCTACAATATTAATTTTAGGAGAGTCAGTTTTAGAGTAGGGTTTCCCCCTATTGGATCATTGATGAGTGGAGTCCGCCTTTCTGTCAGGATAATCATATGTAGGTGCCTTCTTTGACGCCTTGCCATGAACCATCTCGTCCTCTTCCAACCTGATGAATCGAACAGATCTCGTTCTAATTTCTTCTAAACTCTTAGACGGGTACATGACCAAGTCTTGGTAGAATGGTGATTCTCTTTTCAGGCCCATCCTGAAGGCTTCTGTTGCCGTTGACACATCAATATGAGGAATGCTCATGACTTCCTTGTTGAACCTGAACACGTAATCTTTTAGAGTTCATCAGGCTGTTGTACCACCCTGTAAAGGCTACTCGTTAGTTTTCAAACACACGATTACAAGAGAATTGATTAAGAAACATGTTTAGTAATTGAGAATAAGAAGAGATAGAATTCATAGGCTGATTAGTCATCCACATCAAGGCGGGACCGAATAGAGTTGACCCAAAGCCTCTGCATAAACAAACATCCTTAAGATGGTGGGGAATGCTAATGATGTCCATATTTTCTTAGTACAAGGCTATATGTTCTGCAGGGTCCGTCGTGCCATCATATTGTTTCATTGGAGGTACTTGAAATATTTTAGGGATCTCCACCCCAGCTATGGCAGGAACAAAACGTGAATCATGATGGCTGGTTGGAGATGCTTGGTTGAAGGGTAAGTTGACTCCGGGAACTTTCATGAGAATATCCTTGATCTATTGTACTTCTCTTGCGAGGGTGTTATCTGCAACAGGGTTAGTGGCAACAAATTGATTTAAGGAGTACCAAACATATTAAAAATCCTTGTTTGCCCTAGAGGAGGTGGGGTCGCAAAGGTGAAGCAGGTTGATAGCGGAACTAGGTTGGATGTAACAGTGGTGCTTTCAGTTTGAATAGTGCTAGCCATTGAGATATTGACTTGATCGTTCCTCGCACTTGATTCTACACCCGAGAAAAGGGTCCTAGGTTGTAGAGGCGAAACCTCAGGCATGCTGACTGCTGGATCGCTACGTCTTGGGGTCGATATGTCATGTTGCATCCTGTTGATTGTATTAAATATCATTTGATTGGTATATTGTTGCACGTCTATCTGATTCTTCAATTGTTGCGTCATGGTTGTCATGCTGCTTATTATTTCCAACGAGATTTCGGGCAACGTCATGGATGAAGATCCTCCAGAGTTGAGGGGTTGGCTTTGAGGCGTCCCGACACTGAAGCCAATAGTGGGAGGGATACCAGAAGCCATAGATAAGCTTGACGTGTTGGTTCTTGCCCCAGTCGTGATAATGGGCGTAGACATTGCAGAAGTAGGATTGCTCATCTTGATTGGAATCTAGAAAACCAAAGTTCCTGCGGACGGCGCCAAATTGTTTTGGACAAATTTCGACAAGTAAATTTGTCCTTGATGAATTTCGGGCACAAATGGAATATAATTCTCAAATCAAGATGGACACAAAGATGCAACGAGGAAAACCTTTGAACAATCGTTCGCCGGAAAAAACCTCGGGAGGCTTTAGGAAAAGCCTACCTTAACCAAAAATGGAGTTTTATTAAGCTTAGTAGTTTTTTAGTACAAAGTGCAGTGAGAGCGTAGAGTATAGTGTAACGTGTATACAGGTGCTTTTCTAAAGACTTATTTATATACAAATGATATAACCGAAACAATATAAATACTATCCCTTCTATCTCTCCTAGAATCACGCTTCTTGTTGATGATGGGCAACCGTTACTCCTTTGTGGAAATCACGGCCGTTATGCTGGCGTTGACAAGGTCTTCAAGAATTCATGATAGAGTTATCTTGTTTGTACGTGACTTGTTTCCTAAAAAATAGGAAATATACAACAAACAATTCAAGGTGTTAGCTCAAGATGTAATTCAAGACGTTACCTCAAGATGGATGATCGAGACGGATGCTCAAGGTGTAAAACATGCTGAGTGAATTTTTTCACCCTAAACAAGCTTAGTGTTTCCAAACAAGCATGTAACTAATGAAAGCATAGAGAGCCATTTAAAAAGCAATAAAAAATGCAGATAATTTACACATTGTGGAACAGCTAGTTGAAACTACTTAGGCCAATCTATGAAATAACCTCCAAGTACAATATTGTTAAGATGACAAAAAGGCAATTTTTTTTTGCAATTGGGTTAGGAAGGAGGGAGTATATATTTTGTTTTCACATCATGAATGCGTTATATGTTCCATCCCACTTGCTTTTCGCATTAGTGAGTGTGTATTATGCTCCATCACCTAGTCACATGACTTGGCAAGTGAATTTTGAGCATCCACTTGCCCAATGTATAGAAACAATGCACCAGCACATGATAGTCCTCTATGCCAAAACATGATCAAATAAAAAACTAAATTAAACTAAAAACAACAAATAAAAAAAGTAGCAAATTATAGAAAAACATATCTATATAGGTCACTATCCTCACCCCAAACTTAAACATGCATTTCCCCTAGTGCATACAATGGACACGTAAATGAGGGTAAATGGAACGCCCCTAATGGAGATCAATTCTCCATGTCATCGATAGGAGGCAGAGGATACTGAGGCCATGGTAGAAGGTTGAACTCTTTACATCTGAAGGTCGAAAAAAGTCAACCTATCATGTCATACAACCGCTCATTTTGCTGAAAATAACTCCTTTATTGGCTAGAACACTACCCATTCGCTCTTCCCGGCTACATCACCACACTCCCTATCCCTTACACATAATCCTTCGGCTCATTCTCACATGAGATTGGGCATCTGTTAATTGCTCGAACCTTCCCAAAGTCCTGCCACAAATAAAACGATGAATCGCCTTAGAATTGTGATTTATATTCCATTCCTTTATGCACATTGCCCCTATGATTTCTTTATTCGGCTCCTCTAATCCAAGCACTTGAATTACTTTCTCCCTGTCATACTCATTACATCTCAAGAAAGTCATCTACAACCTCAGGAATATTAACAAATAAAATTCTTTCACACTGAAATAAATCGTCTTTCTTCTCACACATACGAAATGCAACCAATTTCATGAACAAAAGCATTTGCATAATACTCTCTAACTATCACTTCAAATGCATTCCGAGGTAGCTTTGTAGCCCTTGACCACCCTCTCTCACTTGAGAAAATCAGTCCAAAGCTACCAAAATCGTTTCCCCTCTCTTGAATAGGCCTACTCTTATTTTCAAAATAAATTTGAGCCATCTCAGAAAAGAAACCTTGAATATTTGGCAAACTTATTTTGTTGGCCCTTCATTCCACTCTTTCTCTTTTCACGGGCGTCAAGCATATTTGTAGAGTCACTGTTGAGAGTCAACACCGACTCTAGATTTATCTAGAATATTCTAGAGCTTTCTAGAATGTTCTACCGACTCTAGATTTATCTAGAATATTTTAGAGCTTTTTAGAATGTTCTACTAACCCCTCTTTTAGAAGATAGAAGAAGGCTCCAGATGAAGAAGAAATGAGAAGCTTCCATACTTGAGAGAGGAGCCCAAATGGGATGGACGTTTCTGAAGAGTTGGGGGTGATTCCTTAAGTAACTTAGGATGAGTATAAATAGGGAATTGACTTCCCCAAATTCTGTACTCGTGAGTTAGAGTCCAGAGAATAAGAACTGAGTGTAAGGCTCCTAGTGTGAGCTACAATCTAGTGAGTTGAGTATATTAGTGTGTGCAAGAAAGCACTTGTACTTTGTCCATTGTAAGTAATTGTGTAGTAATAATAATAATAGTGTTTATTATTATTACTTGTCGTTCATCAATTCGGGTACGGAAATTCAACAAGTGGTATCAGAGCGGTACGACCCGGGATCGCGGGAACCGAGGTTGAGGCGTTGTTCGGGATCATTGCAGGTGCACACTAGGAGACTGTGAAGCTCGTGGTGGGAGACCAGGCTTACTTGGTGATGTGTACGGAGGCAGTACCAAGTCACGATGGTAGATCTGGCAAGCGCATTTGGTGGAGTCAGGAGACTCAACAATGGCAATTATAAGTATTGGCGAACGTGTATGCAGTCGTACTTACAAGGACAAGAGTTATGAAATGTCGTGGGTGGTAGTGAGACCACGCCACCGAAAAAGGAGGACACTCAAGCATTCCGAAAATGGGAAGCGAAAGCCGAGAAGGCTATGTACGCGCTAAAGATTAGCGTCGAGGACAAACTCTTGGAGCATGTCGAGGATGCACAAACTCCAAAAGAGATATGGGATACATATGCGGCGTTATTTTCAAGGACTAATGAGGCTCGTCTCCAGATGCTAGAGAATGAGCTAATGTCGACTACATAGCAAAATCAAACAGTAAGTCAATATTTTCATAAAGTTAAATCTATGTCATGAGATCTCGAAGTTAGATCTAGACTCAAAGATTAACGAGCAAAGAATGAAAAGGATAATCATCCATGGGCTGAGACCCGAGTTTAAGGGGTTGGTGTAAGTACCCCAATCTGGATCACCCCCTTTCAAGCACACGGGAAACACCGCAGACTCATCAACGCAGTCTCGACGACCTCTGGCACTCAAAACCCTCTCAAAACCCCCAGCCAAACCAAGGGAGGAGCCTTCCTGGGATAAAAAGGGACAAAAAGGACCTTTTGGGAATTTTCAGGAAATTGGAAAAGCATACATGGTCCGTACGGACCTCTTTGCTTTAATAATTACTGAATCCTCTTAAAGTCCACAATATTCCCTCAAATCCCGGGGAAAATGATTACCCTCCTGCAGAGTTGGTCCGTACGGACCTCTTTGCATGTCAAGTTGGTCCGTACGGACCTTATTGCACAGGGGACATCATAATTGCAGAATATTCACCATCATCACAGATTCCCTCAAATCGAGGAAAACCAAAATTTTGGATTACCAGGGAGGTCCGTACGGACCTTCTTGCACCAAATCTGGCACTATAAATAGAGGGCTCCCCCTCCTCATTTTCGCACACCTCCCACTTCTCTCTTCCTCCCTAGGCCTTCTGGCTTCCCCTCTAAGTCCTCTCGAGGCACTCCCGGCCCCTTTCGGATCCTTCCGAGGCCTTCCGAGCTCCCTTGTGGTGCTCCGAAGCCTCTCCGAGCGCTCCCGCGATTCTCCCGCGCTGCCCCGAGGCACTCTCGAGGTACTCTGAGGCCCCTCGTGGTACTCCGAGGCCTTGCCTGGTCTTTCCACGGTGTCCCGGCTCTTTCCGAGTCAAACCGGCGATCCCAACGCACGCCGAACCTCTGCCCAAGTAATCCCTGCGATCCCAACGCACGCCGAACCTCTGCCCACACGCAGCCTGCAACATCAACTCACGCCGAAACTCTGTCCGCAGACAACCGGTCCCTCCCGAAGCAATCCCGATTCGTACCGGAACGCTACTCCGACCTCAAACACTATTCCTCAGCGGAAGACAGACACGAACCAACATTGGTAAGGCTTCCTTCCATTACTATTTCAATACATTTCAATACGTAGTGTACAATGTAGACATCCGACACAGCATGCATTTTTAAAAAGCACACACACACACACAACATTTTAAAGTATATTAGGGGTATCCGAAAGACTCGTTTTACGAGGCGACTCGGGTGAGCTCTATTATTCTAATATTCTCTTCCCGAGGAGTCATCTGACCTCCGAACTCAAAATCTCATCACACAAAAACAGTTTATTATTATTTTTAAACTGATGCCCTTTTTCAATGTTTTGGGCTTAATAATAAAAACGGCGTGGCGACTCTACAAATGCGAAAACAAACGGCGAGACACCTCCAACCGGAAAAACCGCTGCAAAGCGGGGGGAAATGCCAGATGCCGGGGCGCGATCGCGCTGCCTCTCGGATCCGGGTAATTTCAGTTGGCGACTCCGCTGGGGAAATTTTGTTTTAAAAAACTTTTAAACAAAACAAAAGATTTTTAAAACGATGATGAGGGTCAAACTTTCATTTTACCCCTTCCTTTAAACTGTTGTGTGTGTGTGCACGTGCTTCATTTTTATTTTACAAAAAAAATAAAAATACAAAAAAATGCATCAATATACATCTGTGCATACATTTAAAATTCTTCAAAAACTTCTGTTTTACTCAGAAAAAGAATTTTAGAGACCGCACACTACTCGCACTGCTGCCTCGGTTACACCGCACACTACGCACACCGGCCGCTTGCTACACCGCACACTACGCGCACCGCCTCGGATACACCGCACACTACAACCCTCAACCCCGAGTGGTCTCGGTTGCGATCCGTTTGGTCTTCCTAGGCCTCTTGGACGCGCACGGGATCATTCCAAACATCCCATCCTAGCCAAGCGTCAACCCCGCACGTTTGAGTCTTGAGTCACACTCGTCCGCACTCGGGTTGTTTTTACCCGGTCCCGTGTCATACAGCTGGATACATATACCATGCCGGCCATTTTTCGAGTCAAGGCTCGGAACTCAAGATCCCTTGCGCAAGCAAAGCGATGAAAGGTCATGCTAAAATCTTGACCTCGATCTTGATTTCCGGCTACACCTGCACGATGTTCCGTCCCGGATATACATCCATGCTCACATGACACCATGTCATCACGCCTTTGATACGTCGCCCATGACAATATGACCCACCTAACGCCTAACGTCACGCATCCCTTGCGCAAGCAAGGTAAAGAGAGGTCATGCCGAACTCTTGACTGATCTTGACTCAGCCGCCGGCTCGGTTCACTATTCACATGGCTAACGCATCAAAATGAACATGACAGGCCTCGGTCCTTAGGTTCAATTTTTCTTTTAGGCCGGTGGAAACCGCTTGCCCTATAGGACCCTCGCCCGGGCCGTCCACCCCGGGATGTCGAAATACAGTGCAAAACGAGGGGCTTATAGCCGCACGTATGGTCTCCATCGACCAGATCTAGCATAGTTGCGAAAAAGAAGAGCAATATTTTCCAACCTACCTAGGATTCTGAGAAAACACTGTTTTAAGTAAATTAAAACAACAAAAAAAATCATAAATAAAAAGCGGAAACCGCATGTCACATGAGCTTTCCCCCTTTTATCCAAAAGGCCTTCCCATGTCTAAACCTTGCCCGTTACCCCCTCCAGCGAACCAAGAGTGGTTGAGAATACCCGGGAGCCGCCTTTTCAGTATCGAGGTCACAAGGTCCGATAGCCCTTCCAGTTCAACGGTCCGCACCGTCCGCTACTCCCCCATGACGGGATCAACAGATAACAGTGAGGGAAACGGAACCCCGCCACTAAGGAACCTCCAGACAATGGAGGAGGTGCTGCGAGCCTTCGAAACCATCAAGAAGCGCCAAGAAGAGCAGCAAGCCTGGATCGTAGACACCTTGCGTCTTTGAGGAACAATGCAGTTCCCAACCCGATGGAACCTTTGTTCTCATAGAGGACGAAGACATACCGGCTCCCAGGTTTCTCAAAGCTATCGCCAAGTTCCGCCTCCGCCAAGCTACAAGATCCCGGCAATGCAGCGGCTCTCGCTCAAAGCTCCTCAGCGTCGCCAAGCGGCTCCGACATGCCCGCCTCGACAGCCACGGTCTTCCCGGCTCTACACATCAAGCTCGGCACCAACAGACACATACGTGCTCGCTCCGTCGATCCCAATGCATCTCGGTATCCCCTAGGATTCAATCCTTTGCCTCTATACGAGCCTCGCAACCACAATCAAAAGTCTCCATGCTTACTGTGTGGACAGCATCCCGAGCGGATATCCCGACATTTCAAGCTTGCCACCGCTAGTCTCGCCAATTGGGGCTAACGAATCATTTCCCCAGTTCCCAAACACAACCCTTAGCGGACCTGGCAATCACGCCCTCAACTTCAACACCCCAGGGTATGGGTTGGTATACACTCAACTACCTCCCCAAGACTCCCGAATGGCGATCCCATCAGCCAATCCACCTCCATCTTCAGTTTCCGTCCCCGAAAATGGTAACCCGCCTCAACCTGCCGATCCCCACATGGCTTGGCTGATCGAGCAAATGAAGGACATGCAAGGTAAGCTAGCTAGTTCTCGGAAGGACTCCTTCGTGCCTACTGATCCGAACAAAGTGGTCCCTCTCCCTCTGAAGTTCAGGATGCCGGAAATGGAAAAGTTTGACGGGACAGAATGCCCAAAAACCCACATTGACACCTATGTCCTGGGTATGAGAGCCAAAGGGGCAACCCCTCAACAGATGGCATATCACTTTCAGCATTCCCTCAAATCCACAGCACTAAGGTGGTTCCTCAATGTGAAGGCAGAAAATCGCTCCACGTGGGATCAGATCAGTGAAATCTTCCTGGAGAAGTACCGCGCCAACCTTGAATGGGAGACAAACCGCCATGACCTGCAAGCCACCGAACAAAAGGATGACGAACCAGTGGGCGAGTTCTACAAAAGATGGAACCGGGAAGCTAAGCGAGATAATGGATCCACTTTCCAAAGAAGAGCGGATGGACATCTTCCATTCCCGCCTCAAGCCATCTTTGAGGACCTTGATCGCCCACCATTTCTATCCGGATCTCCATGCCATGGTCAACGCCGGACAAAGTTTGAAAAGACTCGAGTCTTCAAAAGGCAACAAAGAACCCCGCCTCGTCTTACCGTTATCGAACAAACCTGGCAACTTCAACTCCTACCCCGACCAAAGGAAAAGAAGCAAATGAACAAGACACTACATTCGTAACGGAGCTCAAGTAAACCGCGATCAAGCGCCCTAAAGAATAACAATCCCCCTCGCTTCCCACAGTTCCAGCATTTAGACAACCTTGAAATGCCCTTGGGTCAAGTATTTGAAGCTTTGGTGAAACGAAATCTTCTCAAGCCGCTCGAGAATTTCCAACCAAAGACTCCCAAACCCAACATGGATATGAGCAAGCACTGCGCCTTCCACAACTACCCCGGCCACACCACCGACAATTGCTTCGTGCTCAAGCAGGTGGTCCAGGGGCTCATTGAGGAGGGAAAATTGGAACGCCCTCATGGTCCCAATACCATCGGAAATCCATTCCCCCTAACGACAGGTAAACTCAATAGCCTTTGACGAAACTCTAAGCGAGAGCACCCCCGCAATTTCCGAAACCGTCGGCATGTTGTCCCGCTATGACCGGGAGCGTGAAACCAGTAGTCAAAAGGTCTCGTGACCGGGAATTCGATACAAGAACGCCCAAGGGCAACCGTCTCCCTACGATCTTTGCCCCAACCAAGGCATACAAATGGATGGATCGAACGTTCCCGTAAGAGACCGAGTCAAACGGTAGCACGGGAAGCGGTTTAGCCTTCACAGACGATGACTTGCCGATATGTGAGAATCGGCACAACGAAGCCCTCCTCATCCTCATAAAAATAGAGATGTTCTTCCTCCCGAACGTCTTGATTGATAACGGCTCCGCAGTCAACATCATCGCTTTGAGCACACCGAAACGACTCCGCATCGACCGTTCTCTGATAAGGCCTGCACCTCGGGTAATCCGCGCCTACGATTCCACCGCACGACCAATCGTAGGAGTCATCAATCTGAGGATCCAATTCGACGTACAACCGGAGTTTTCCGGTAGAGTTCCAAGTCGTGGAAATCAAACCAACCTTCTCTCGCTTTGTTGGGACGACCTTGGATACATCGGATGAAAGCGGTATCATCTACTCTTCACCAATGCGTGAAATTCATCAATGCCAATGGAGTGATCGAAGTGATCCGCGGAAGCAAGGCAATGGAAAGTGCTTGGCCAGCAAGCTACGACCCGTAAGAAGGTCCCGACATGACCGAGTACTCTTCTCCGGATGAGTCTCCTACCCCGTCCCGCTACGAAGTGGATCCTTACATCCACGCTCTAAGCCGCGACGAGCCGGAAATCGAAGAGCTCATGGGTCAAGATGACAACTCGATATATGCGACCGTGAAGAATGCTTAAGAGAGGATCAAGAGATGGACGCCCGATGGAGATTGATCGAGGAGTAGACCCTTACTTCGCCGAAAACCCTCTGCAACCGGCTCATCACCGATCCCCTGCACAAGACAACCCTCTAGCCGACACTCGGATCTTACGGGCAAAGCCATCACGGCTTAGTTCAATTCAACATTCCGGTGTCCGACCCGGGATTGAACAAAGTGGCGCAACCTCCTCCAAGGCTTAATCGGGGAAGGAGATATATCATGCCCGCCTCGAATCGACATTGTAAATGTCGTCCAAGCAAAGATCCCGCATAAAGAGGCAGATTCTATGAAAGTGATCAACATCGCAAGAATCAACTCCGAGATCAGCGAATGCTTCGCCCTCTTAGAAGTAGCCCTCGGCGACTTCTATCATCAAAAACCCCCAAGGACTCGGTGGCAACACTAATGGAGGGACATCATCGTGGGAGCAACCAAAAACCTCCGCAATCCGGTTTGAAATCGAACTGACATGCAAGCTATTTTTCCGGACTCGTGCCAAGGGAAGATCGGCCACCCGAACCAAAGACCACTCCCTCTAGAGCTACAAACCATCCGAGAGTAATGAAGCTCGGTCCAATCCCTCGTCACCTATAGTCTAGCTTCGAGTCTTGTTGTACGTGAATTCACATCTTTTGAGTCTTTTGACGGCTTTACGCCCGACGATTGTGAATCTTTGATCAACAATGTACAGTCTTCACGCTTTCAATAAAAGGTCCGGCCTTTCTAAAAAATCATTTCATTGCATCTTTAACAAATGATGATATTAACTAATCAAAACAGTTAATAACAATTCATCTATACAAAAGGCAAACACATTAATTAAATAAATGCATCAAGCAAACATTTAAGCATGTTGCCAAACGAGAGAAAAACCGGGCCCAAGCTGCCAAGAAGGTTTTAATCACAACGATTTGCAAGATTGTCGAAGAGCCAAAGAGACGCAAGTCCGACGCCATTTCCAAAGACCTGCATCTTCCAATACCTCAAGAACGGGGAAACTACCTTCATGAACAAGGAAGACCCACACACAGAAGGGGTCAAAACCAAGAGCATCATGGCCCTAAAACGCCTTGCCTCTCACTTCGTCATCCTCGGGACATGCTATACAAGAAACGCTACCATGGGCCACTCCTACGCCGCATCGCCCAAGAAGAAGCAAACAAGTTCATGAACGAAGTCCACAATGGGGCTTGCGGTCCCCACATGAACGCCAGAGCCCTGATGCAAATCATTCTCATGATGGGCTACTACTGGATCTCCATGGAGGCAGATTGCATCCACTTTGTCCGAAGCTGCGACAAGTGTCAACGGTTCTCCAACCTCAATCATCTGCCGCCCCACGATCTCTACTGCATGACTACACCCTGGCCATTTGCCACTTGGGGAATTGACATCATAGGGAAAATTTCTCCGCCAGGCAGCAACGGTCACGAGTTCATCTTAGTAGCCATCGACTACTTCACCAAATGGGTCGAAGCCAAGTCCTACAAGGTACTCACCTCCAAGAAGGTCGCGCATTTCCTCAAGGAAAACATCATCTGCCGATACGGCATCCCAAATGAGGTCATATCAGACAATGGTTCCTACACACTTCGAAGGGGAATTCGACAGATCGCGGGCCGGATTCAAGATCACACGCCACAAATCTTCTCCCTACCGCCACAAACAAATGGCGCCGTGGAAGCAGCAAACAAAACCCTCGAACGGATCATCCGAAAAATGACCACCCGAGGACGAGATTGGCCCGAGAAGCCGCACTCCGCACTTTGGGGCTACTCGCACATCGCCGAATGCCTACGGGAGAAACCCCCTTCGCCCTGACATACGGGATGGAAGCAGTCCTTCCCCTTGAATTGGAAATTCCCTCACTCCGAGTGCTGCTGGAAAATGACATCAACGAAGTCGAATGGCTCCGAAGCCGACATGATGAATTGGCTCTGCTAGACGAGCGACGACTAAAGGCCATGGAACACGTCCGAGCCTATCAAAGCAGGATGGCTGGAGCTTTCGACAAGAAAGTCAAGTCCCGAGACATCAGGGAAGGCGACCTTGTACTCAAAGAAAAGCCTCCCACTCGAACCAACCCACTGGGAAAATGGGAACCCACATGGATCGGCCCTTTCGTGGTTCAAAAGATCTTCTCCGAGGTGCCATGAAGCCGATGCACCTGGACGGCAATCCCTTCATGAATCCAAGCCAACGGAAGCAAACTTCGCAGATACTTCGCCTAAAAGAAGAACAAATGTGCATCTCTTGGCACTCCATGTAGTGTCGAACTATGCAGACCTGAGCCCTCTAGTCCGGGGGAACGTAGGCAACCTTAATTGGTCCGGTCTAAAAATACACAAAAAAAGTCAAAAGTTTGAATGTCAATCAAGACCTCCATCAAGCTACGTACTTTTCAAGAACACGCCCCAACGTCACCTTGATCAAGTCAAACGATGGCGGCAACATCAAAGGACATCCGAGGGTCACTCAAGATCAAACGACCGACTCATGTCCGCTTCCAAGCCAGGGCTTGTCTTCGCCTCACGCGCTTCAAAAAAAAAAAAAAAAAGGGGAGCTCGAGCAAGGGCTCACAAAAAAAAAAAAGAGCTCGAGCAAGGGCTCACAAAAAAAAAATATAAAAAAAAAAAGCTCAAGCAGAAGCTGCGAAAAAGAGGTCAAGAGTCCGACGCCAACAAGAGGCAAGGGAAGCCACTAAAAGACCGCCAAAACGACTTGTCAGGATCATTCAACCTCTCGCCCAAGCACAAAGCCTCAAGCAAAGGGGATTGCCGTCATGGCCTGGGATTCGTTTGCTAACCACAAATGCAATGTAAAAGTCCTAAGATGGACGCCGACAAGGTGCACAAAAGAAACAAAGGCAAACAAAAGATCTTGCGTCTTGACAAAGCTTTAAAAGTAAATCACAAATCACTAACGGTTACAACATTTCTTGATGAGTTCAAGCACGGTCTACTCTAAAGTTCACAACATGCTAAAAGACAGCTTAATACATTTAAAAAATAATGTGTTTGCAATGCAATGAATGGATACCTAGGAGGTCATTTCGCGCCGTCTGGGCTTGTCCCCTCGCCATTCTTTCCTTTCTTCCCTCGTCCCCGGCGAGTCTTCTTTCGCTCCACGTGAACCAACTCTGCGTCTCTCGCCCGAGATCGTGGGTCCTCCCCGTAGAGTCAAACAATCCGGCGCTCTCGTGGCTTCATTCGCCCGTGCTTCGGCTCGATCTCCTCCCTGCGAGCCCGCAAATGAGGACCTCTCCCCGTCGGTCGGTCAATGCTAGTCTCGTAGTCAAACAAAGTGTCTCCCGTCACATCCAAAGGGTCGACTGTGCTTCGGCACTCCTAAGGCAATAGCTACTACGGCAACCGGTCCCGTAATCGCTACACGCCTCGCTCTCCAAGGCCACTTGGGAGTGCCCAACACCCGCTCATACCAAAGCCGGAGTGCGCGAGTCGTCAATACGACACTCCCCGACGTCTAAGGAGTACCACAGAGGGAAAGCGAAATACTTCCATACCCTCGTAAAATACAAGAAAGCACTGGAGCCGCCATACAAAGAGGAGCTATCTCCG
The DNA here is from genome assembly GCA_022495995.1 of Adenophora triphylla var. japonica. Classification (NCBI taxonomy): domain Eukaryota; kingdom Viridiplantae; phylum Streptophyta; class Magnoliopsida; order Asterales; family Campanulaceae; genus Adenophora; species Adenophora triphylla. The sequence goes on from JAFEMH010000066.1 coordinate 938,655, forward strand.
TAGTAGCAAGGTCATCCTGCACCAACAAAGGCTCCCGCTTCATCCCAAACCGCCGGAAACAAGCGACGGAATATAGAAGGAGGACCAAGACAAACCCGGAACTCTAACAACGTAGGACCCTTCCCGCAAAACCCTCCTAGTCTCAATCCTCCTGCGGAACCCACCAACGGATCCGATGCGTACCAAGCCGTGCCATCCATCTCTCCCAAAGGACCGATCCATATCCAACACAAGAGGTCGCTGAGCAAATGACCACGGGCTAAACGACGTCAGAGCCTCGGGCATGGCCTGAAGTCTCTCTCGCAGCCACAAGGTGAGCAAAGCGGGGCTTCCCCCTCTCATGAACCGATCCCCAGTCGCCAGACGGTCGATACCATGAAGAGTCTCCCCCAGCACCAACGGAACAATATCCTCTCCAGCTCTGCAGTGCCCAACCACATCTAGCAAAACGCCATCGCAAATGCCAAGGGAGCTGACCAGGAAAAGTGTCGCCATCACACACAAGGCAAATGCGTCCCAAGAGACATCACTCTCATCATCAGCCATGAACCGCTTCGGCAGCTCAGAAATGTCGATATGACCCGAATCAAGGATCATGCCCTGCACTTCTTCCAACGAAGTACGAAAGAAGCCTGCAAGCTTCACGCTCACAGCAGCACCACCAATCAAAGGAAGCGAGATGGCATCCACCTCCGGTCCCCCCATCAAAGCCCGAAAATCCTCAAAAGTGGGCACCATTTTATTGTAGGAGAAACAGTACACATGCCTCCTAACATCCCAGAACTTTGCGGCAGCCCGCAACAAATCCCAATCAGGAACCAACTCCTTAAAAGACCAAATCGAGCAAAGACGAAACCTTACCTCGAAAGCCCGTCTCTGATGCCTCATACGGCGCCGCATCCACTCTTTCAGCTGCTCAAGGAAGTGTGCTTGCCTCTCCTGCGAAAGCCTCGGCAAAATTCTAGGAACGTACGAAGAATCCATGGCAAAAATGGAGGTTCCTAGAGAAAATGGGGAAGAAAGCTCGAAAATGGCTGCAAATGGGAAATGGGGAAGGACCAGACATTGGAAAGCATTTATTTCCTTCCCAAAAGCAAGACTGGTCCATACGGACCTCTTTGCATGCTAGGTATGTCCGTACGGACCTCCTTGCAATCAGAACCCATTTCCCCAAAGAAACAAGCATAACAACCACCGTCCTCGCCAGACCTTGCTCCAAACTGCCCAAACACTGGTCAAAGCCATTTCCGGCAAACATACACTACCCGCAAACGCACTCCCAGCTCACGTGGCATGCACAAAAAAAATAAAAAAAATAATAATAGCAACAATTTCTAGGACAAATCCCGGGAATCACAAAAATGACATTACATCTTAAAATAAAATGATGTTTGCCGTGCAAATACGAGTGTTTTATTACAGGTACATCAAATGTCTGTTGCTAAACGAAAAAAAAAAAAGAGAGAAGATATGGAAAGAGGGAAAGCAAATGAATACTAATCAGACTCCTCAGCATCATCATCCTCGCCAAGATCGTCAAGAGAGAAGTCGGGCATCCCGGTGAACTCGCCCGTCATATCCTCGTCATCAGAGTACCGAGCCCCCTCCGGAGGCTGGTATTCAAAGTACTCAGAAGGATCAAATCCGGCGAAAGGATCAAAGAAAGAAGGCTCTGACGAACCCTCACCCTGTGCATCCTGCTGAGGGAAGAACTGATAAAAGGGCTGCTGCATCGGGGCTCCCGAAGATGTCCCGGCATCCATGCTATGCCGCCCCCTCGAAGGTCCCTCCTGTTGTGGCTCCGGCTCGGCTCTCAGTGGAGGAACGTCTACAGAATGCCTCGAAGGCATAGGCTCATACGCCGGCACGCGTCGGGAAGACCGGCAAGACAGCTTCGACGCCATCTTCTTCGCAAACGACCTCATCGCCACATAACGGCGAGTCAACATATCATAAGCTCTCCCGGGACTCCGCACAAGCAAGCGGCCAAAGAAACGCTCGGCAATACGGTTATACTCAACAACAAAAAGAGAAAAATACGTAAAAGATGCCAAGATGGAAAAGAGTCGGCACACTCACCGATCTATCGGGATCCACTCGGTATGCGGCGGGAGCTCCGCTCGAAACGGGTACAGACACCCTCCTCCTCGATCCGTCCCCACGGACATACGTGAAATCCGGCCCCGCATCGGAACCTGCTGGGGAACCCGCGGCCGCCCTCCTCCCTCGCCAATACCTGTGGTGTCCTCAACTTCCTCCTCACGAAGGCCCCATACTCCTCTCCATACAAAATAAACTCCTCGGCACCCACACCGCCAAGGTACCTCTCAAAATCCAACACATCCATATCCCGAGAATCAAGCATCCCAAAAGGAGGGTCCCTCGGAGCCACGAGAAGCACGCACGGGCCATGCCGCGAAGACCCGCTCTCCCGGATACATGACATCACAAGTCAAGCCCCGCGGCATCTTCATTTGCGGCTGTCACCCTCGGGAGCCCCCTCGAACTCATCGGCCTCATACCGAGCCCACGGGAACAAAATAAACCCCTCCGGGCTACCTCTCTCCGCACGCTCCTGCACATCCCCGTAGGCGATGGTGAGCTTCCCCCCGCTCCTCCTCTTCCTCGCCGTACGAGCCCAAATTTCAAACATAGCAGGATACGCAAAGAACGGCCAGGATCTCTATCCCACGGGGAAGCATTGAAAGATCTCGTAAAACCACACCCGTGACAAAAACGTAAAAGGCTCGGTCAAAAGAAAACGGAGAAACGACAAGTTGCTAAATCAAAAACAAAGCAATAAACTCATACCTCCAAAGCAAAGTCAAAACAGGCCAAAGAATCAAGTCACACCTGGACTAAACCGGTCCAAAGAGAAGTAGAGCTCGGCCAAGCCCGCCTCGCCCCAAGCAATATCACAAACTCTATCCAAGTCAATCAAGCTCTCCAACAGCAAAAGGAGCGCGCGGCCGCGTGGTTCGAGAACGAAAGTCTCGGAAAGTGCAAACCACAAAAAGGAGCGCGCCCGCTCCGCCGTCACCCGGCCGGTACTCCCAAACATAGGCCCCATCGGCCGTGATCCTCGGCTCCACATCGCTATATAGCATGCCCCGAGCCCTGCGAGGATGAGGCGCAAGCCCAGCGGCTCGGTCAAGACATCCTCGCAATCATATCTCGCCACCGCATGGCAGCCCTCCTTTGAAGGAAAGCCGTGTCGCAGCAAAGTCGGTAGGCGTCACCGTCACCTCTCCCCAGCTCAGATGGAAGGTGTGGGTGGTATCCCACCAATACTCAGAAAGGCCAAGGAAGACGCTCTTATTCCTCCTCGTGTCAGAAACCCCGGCCAAATTCTCTACGAACACGCCCAGGCCAGAAGCGTAGACCAGCCTCCTGGGACTCGGCCTACCATCCACAGAAATATCAGGCATCCGCTGCCAGACTCAACAACAGCCTCGAGCGATCCCCGAGTCTTCATCCTCTTGGCCTTCCCAGCCATGAGCCCCTCATCCTACAGGTAAACACAGTAAAGGTACGTCATTCGCAGTACTTAATGCAAAAGAAAATCAAAGCATACATATCCCGTCACGAAACACGGCACACATTGCACATACTTTTCACATATAACCCGTCACAAAACACGGCACATATTGCACATAATTTTCACATGCAATTCTCACATATATCTCGAAACACTGCACATATTGCACATACTTTTTACATGCAACTCAAAACATGACATGCATTATACATAATTTTTTCCATGCAGTCCGTCACAAAACACGGCACACACTGTACAGATTTTCTCAACAGAGGGATCAAGCACTACAGGACACATTTTCAAAATAAACAGTCACAAAAACACGGCACATATTGCACATATTTTCCCCACAAAGTCCGTCACCAAAAACACGGTACACATTGCATAACACATTTTCAAAAGAAAAGTCCGTCCCTACACGGCACGTACTTTCAAACAAAACCCGTCACGAAACACGGCACATGTCACATTTTTTTCACAAAATTTGTCACTACACGACAAAATTTTCTCATAATGTACATACATAAATAGCATTAGATACAAAACACCAAAGCATGCATTTCATTAGAGAGGCACTTTATTTTCACAAATAAAAGCTAATCTACACATTTCTGCATAAAATACACATACCCACAATTTTTACATGTCCATTTTCAACAATTCATCAAGAATTTCACAAAAGACATAAAAAATAACAAAAATTCAAAAATGCGAAAAACTAAAACCTAGTTCTAGCATTCAAAAAATTCGAGCAGGGAATCAAAACGGAACGGATTTCTTACCTCCCCGACGTTCCTAGAACGACGATTGTGCACCTCCGGATTTGGATACAAGACATCCGGATTCTTTGAAGATGGAACAAATGAGATCCAATTTCTTTGGAGCTCCATCAGTTGCTCGACCACTTCTTGACTGCGTTGTCGACGATTCCTTCGAGATCCTTCCGCCATTGCAAGCGATTCAAGCGAAAAATGGAGGATTTTGGTTAACAATGGAGGTTTTTCTCTCCCTCTCTCTCTCGGTTTCACGCACTGAAGAAGAAGGAATGGGGAAGGGCTCGGCTTTTTAACCCGGTCAAAACCTGGGAACTGTAAAAAATCAAAGTGGTCCGTACGGACCTCTTTGCATCCCAGGTTGGTCCGTACGGACCTTCTTGCAAGGGAGGGCCAAATTACTTTCCTGCCCTTATAATCTTTGCCCCTAGCTGTCCTAAGGCCTTTTTCAGCAAATCCAAGTGCAGAATGGTCCCTAACCCTTCAATTCAACCACCGGCCGTCAGTGTAAGACCGGTCCTCGCCCACTCCAACGGCAATTCAACCACCGACCGTCAACGTAAGACCGGTCCTCGCCCACTCCAACGGCAATTCAAGAAGGAGCCAACACCTCCCAGCACGAATACCAAGGCACGAGACGCCTCCAAAACGCTCAACGGCAACTCAAGCACCGGCCCTCAAAATAGGTCCGAAAACACTTTCCCAGAAAAGGCTCCTAAAGGTCACGCATCCCCAGCCAATTCAAACACCGGCCATCAAAGTAAGCCAGAGCTCCTCCCGGCACAAGTCAAAAGGAAGTCGTACGGGACTACATATCCCCAGCAGGCCGTCGATGTAAGCCTTAGAACTTCGCCCACTCAGCGGCAAAACAAGCGCAAGAAGGAATTGACACCTCCAGTACAAATCCCGAGGCACGAAACGCCTCGAAAATGCCAAATGGTGAAGCAATCACCCGCCGTCGTCCTCGCCCGCTCCAGCGGCAATTCAACCACCGGCCGTCGGTGTAAGACCGGTCCTCGCCACGCTCCAGCGGCAACGCATGACCACGGCCGTCGACATAAGCCGGACCTCGCCCTCTCAGCAGGAAAAGCCCTACAAGGCCACATATCCCCAACGGATGAACATCGGCGGATCATCGTAAGTCCAACCTTCTTCTCCAGCCGAAACGAAACGTGAGCCGGTCGCACCTCTCGCGATCAAGGCTCAAGACGGCCATGCCTCATGCTTAACCGCCGCCGAAGACGATTCAAAGTCCTCCCGCGTGGCACCAGCGCCGCGAGACGATTGAGAGTCCTCCGCGTGGCACAGCCGCCGCCCGAAGACGATTCAAAGTACTCCCGCGTGGCACCAGCGCCGCCGAAGACGATTCAAAGTCCTCGCGCGTGGCACCAATCGCCGCCGAGAAGACGATTGAAGTCCTCCGCGTGGCACCAACCGCCTCCGAAGACGATTCAAAGTCCTCGCGCATGGCAAGCCGCGACGAGGAAGACGATTCAAAGTCCTCGCGCATGGCAAGCGCAGCGAAGACGACTCGAAGTCTTCACACTATCCCCCGGCCGGAAGGCTTTAAACCGCTCGGTCAGGAGGCTGTATAAATCGACCCGAAACTACTATCTCCCGGCCAGGAAGGCTTTAAACCACTCAGGCCCAGGAAGACCGTATAAACCTCCCCATCACTATCTCCCGGCCGGAAGGCTTTAAACCACTCGGTCAGGAAGACCATATAAACCTCCCCATCACTATCTTCGGCCGGGAAGGCTTTAAACCACTCGGTCAGGAGGCTGTATAAATCAGCCAAACTACTATCTCCGGCCCGGAAGGCTTTAAACCACTCGGTCCGGAAGGCCGTATAAACCTCCCATCGCTATCTCCCGGCCGGAAGGCTTTAAACCACTCGGTCAGGGGCTGGCTGTAAATCGACCAAACTACTATCTCCCGGCCGGAAGGCTTTAAACCGCTCGGTCAGGAAGACCGTATAAACCTTCCCCATCGCTATCTCCCGGCCCGGAAGGCTTTAAACCGCTCGGTCAGGAAGGACCGTATAAACCTCCCAAATCACTATCTCGGCCGGAAGGCCTTAAACCACCCGATTAGGAAAATCGTAAAATTTCCATCCCGGGACACCACCACGTCCTCACAATTGACCTCGGCGATCACCGCATCTTAGGACACCACCCTGTCCTTACCACGCGACCTCGGCGGTCACACGATACTTGGGGCACCACCGCGCCCGCACTCACAATTTCACGACCTCGAACTACGACCGGGCTTGATTCCGCCGGGGATACGTAGGAATCCTATCGCGGGGTCCCGGCCATCGACCTATACGGTCACCCGGGACACCACCGCGTCCTTACCGGCGACCTCGGCGGTCACACAACACTTCAGGGGCACCGCGCGCCCGCATTCACAAAACACTTCGCCCAGCGCCGAACTACGACCGAGGCTTGATTCTCGCCGGGGATACGTAGGAATCCTATCGCGGGGTCCGGCCCTGCGACCTAAACGGTCACACAATAGGACACCACCACGTCCTCACACCGACCTCCCGGTCACTTCATCTCCGGCACGCGATCCAGATTAGGACCCTTATCTTATCGGCGGCCCACTTCTTTCATAAGTGACGTCGTCGAGGGCTTCTGTAAGTACCCCAATCTGGATCACCCCCTTTCAAGCACGGGAAACACCGCGAGACTCATCAACGCAGTCTCGACGACCTCGGCACTCAAAACCCTCTCAAAACCCCCGGCCAAACCAAGGGAGGAGCCTTCTGGGATAAATAGGGACAAAAGGACCTTTTGGGAATTTTCGGGGAAATTGGAAAAGCATACATGGTCCGTACGGACCTCTTTGCTTTAATAATTGCGAATCCTCTTAAAGTCCACAATATTCCCTCAAATCCCGGGAATATGATTACCCTCTGCGAGTTGGTCCGTACGGACCTCTTTGCATGTCAAGTTGGTCTGTACGGACCTTATTGCATGAGGACATCATAATTACGAGAATATTCACCATCATCAGATTCCCTCAAATCGAGGAAAACCAAAATTACGGATTACCAGGGAGGTCCGTACGGACCTTCTTGCACCAAATCTGGCACTATAAATAGAGGGCTCCCCCTCCTCATTTTCGCACACCTCCCACTTCTCTCTTCCTCCCTAGGCCTTCTGGCTTCCCCTCTAAGTCCTCTCGAGGCACTCCCGGCCCCTTTCGGATCCTTTCGAGGCCTTCCGAGCTCCCTTGTGGTGCTCCGAAGCCTCTCCGAGCGCTCCCGCGACGCTCCCGCGCCGCCCGAGGCACTCTCGAGGTACTCGAGGCCCCTCGTGGTACTCAGAGGCCTTGCACTGGTCTTTCCACGGTGTCCGGCTCTTTCCAGGAGTCAAGCCGGCGATCCCAACGCACGCCGAACCTGCGCCCAGTAATCCCTGCGATCCCAGCGCACGCCGAACCTCTGCGCGGCACTCTGCAACATCAACTCACGCCGAAACTCTGTCGCGAGACAACCGGTCCCTCCCGAAGCAATCCCGATTCGTACCGGAACGCTACTCCGACCTCAAACACTATTCCTCAGCGGAAGACAGACACGAACCAACATTGGTAAGACTTCCTTCCATTACTATTTCAATACATTTCAATACGTAGTGTACAATGTAGACATCCGACACAGCATGCATTTTTAAAAAGCACACACACACACACAACATTTTAAAGGATATTAGGGGTATCCGAAAGACTCGTTTTACGAGGCGACTCGGGTGAGCTCTAATATTCTAATATTCTCTTCCCGAGGAGTCATCTGACCTCCGAACTCAAAATCTCATCACACAAAAACAGTTTATTATTATTTTTAAACTGATGCCCTTTTTCAATGTTTTGGGCTTAATAATAAAAACGGTGTGGCGACTCTACAAATGCGAAAACAAACGGCGAGACACCTCCAACCGGAAAAACCGCTGCAAAGCGGGGGGAAATGCCAGATGCCGGGGCGCGATCGCGCTGCCTCTCGGATCCGGGTAATTTCAGTTGGTTACGGCAATTCGTGGTTGGGCCACACAACCATCTCTTTTAGAGTTAGAGAGTTTGCTGGCCAGCCAAGAAATGCTAGACAAACATACATCTAGGCCTTCAACGCCAAAATCAACGCCAAAATCAATGGATTCAGAAGAAGCACTCTTTAGCCACCGAGGTCGCAGAAGGCAACAAGGACGTGTTGCTGCGGGATGGAAAAAGAAAGATGAGATCTAAGACGAGCATGAAGGTCCGAGGTACAAAGGATGCTCTCACGCAGGGGAAGCGAAACCGAAGAATAAAGATGATTCTCGACTTGATGAGTGGAGACGAAACAATAAATGTTACAACTGCGGTCGTAAAGGGCATTTCCTAAAAGATTGTCCATTCAGGAAGAAGGTTGTCGAAGAAAATGTAGTTACCAATCAAGATCTCTATGATAACGAAGCAGAGTGGGACATGGAAGCATCCTTCTCAGATATAAAGATTCATAAAGATGACCCAGAAGAGGAAGAATGGTTTGAGGACTACGCTTACCTAGTTACTACCGAAGAATGTTGGATTGATGACAACGTGGAAAGCGAGGAAGAGATTGACTTCGACGAAGGTCGATGGTTCGAAGATCTAGCTGCCATGATCAATGTTGGATGTAAAGATAATCTAGACAACAACAACACTGCTAAAGTATTATCATGCTTGCAGGATGTCGGCTCAGAAGAAGGGATAATTGAAATGATCGATAAAAATTTAGATGCTCCAAATTCATAGACGAAAAGAAGTTAGAGATAAAGGGGGAGCAACATCAACAAGATTCAACACATGAACAAGCTCGAGAGAAATCACCGTTGAATGTGGATATCGAGAAGCAATCACAATTGCTCCGAGAACGATAAGGAGTAAGCAATGTCACGAACAGGCGCACGAAAAAGACGATTGAAGTGAAAGTTAAATGGTCAAGGAGCGCCGATGAAGAACAAAGCCAACAACAAGGATCAAGTGGGAGAAATCCGCTCGTACGGTTCAAGAAGAAAGAGTTAGTGTTGAGGGAGAGTGTTGAGAGTCAACACCGACTCTAGATTTATCTAGAATATTCTAGAGCTTTCTAGAATGTTCTACCGACTCTAAATTTATCTAGAATATTACAGAACTTTTACAGAATGTTCTACTAACCCCTCTTTTAGAAGATAGAAGAAGGCTCCAGATGAAGAAGAAATGAGAAGCTTCTATACTTAAGAGAGGAGCTCAAATGGGATGGAAGTTTCTGGAGAGTTGAGGGTGATTCCTTAAGTAACTTAGGATGAGTATAAATAGGGAATTGACTTCCCCAAATTGTGTACTCGTGAGTTAGAGTCCAGAAAATAAGAATTGAGTGTAAGGCTCCTAGTGTGAGCTACAATCTAGTATGGTGAATGTATTAGTGTGTACAAAAAAATACTTATATTTTGTCCATTATAAATAATTATATAGTAATAATAATAATAATGTTTATTACTATTACTTACTTGTCGTTCGTCAATTGGGTACAAAAATTCAACAGTCACCTCCTTACAACCACAAGTCCACTCACAACCTCAATATCACCAACTCCTTCAATCAATTCAACAAACACTTGGTGGGCACCCTATCCAACCAAGAACAAACTTCATCCAACCGCCCTTGCCAAAATACGACAAAAGAAAAAAGAACATACGCTTAAAAAATAAAAATTGCACTTGATTAATAGCAATTTTTTTATTTTTATTTTTGAGATGGAGAAAGTATATTTTTAAAATATACTATTTCATCCATCCCGAAATGATCTTTCAATTTTTTTGTGGTTAACGTGAGAGTATTTTGATTTTTGAGAAATAATTTTAGGTTAATTTTATTATCCGAATGAACATATAAAAATTGTTATTTAAAAATTGTTATTGATAGTATTTATAATGATGTATCAATAATAATTTCTTTAAGATAATTAAATCAATCTAAAATTATTACTACTTTGTGTTAAAAAAAAAATGAAAAAATCATTTTTAGTACAGTGAAGTATACTGTGCAAGTGAATAGAAAATAGAATCAGACAACATTTGGGTGGGATTCAAACTAGTTGTCGTTAAGTACCTTTCACAAATTTTAGGAAAAGTAGTAATTACCAAATATAATGAACAAAGTATCAAATAGACCTTTACTAATTGTCTCTTGCTTACATTTTTCCCCACATGAATAAAACAATTACTAAAAAGGGAATACAAGGAAGTTAGATACTGTAGTGCGTAGTGGTCAATTTTGTATACTAAAAAAAATATAACTGTCAGGCAAAACTTATGAGACATAAACTAACTACAGGGGTATATTTGCATATTATTCCATAGTACAAGGGCATATTGATAGTTTTCCCAAGGCACCGTACTAAAATTGGAGTGGAAAAGAGGATATAAGTATCTTGAACCCCGCAATTTTAAGAAGATTGAGGGGCCATGAATCCCTAAACACACACAGAATCATGCAGTCATATCTCTTCCTGGGGCCCACTTCCATCGACGGCTCTGGTGTATCCATCCCTCACGCCTCCTCCAATTTGTTCGGCACCTCCCGAATCTGGTTCAACTGTCGCCGGAACACCATAAACAGCCGCCGTCTTTCGTCATCCGCCGCCGCCAAACAGAATCACTACGCCGTCCTCGGCGTATCCCCGGACGCTTCATCCTCCGACATCAAAAAGGCCTTTCGTCTCCTCGCTCGTAAGGTAGTATACTCTTACTTCTTCTCCTACTTACTAACTTGTATCGTTGTTCGTGTTTTGAAATGAATTTTAGGCTTTGTTGTGATGTTATGAAGTACTTTTTTGGGCTAGATAATTGTTCAATTTTGTGCAAGCTTCACACATAGGGGAATTGAAAATGATAGGCTACGAATAACATTTGAATTAATTTGGTTGAAAAAGAAAACTCTACCTCGAGTATGAATGCTGCTGGAGTTAGTATTTACCAATCTGTTTTCTATTGGATCAATCGTACCTGAGAATTATCATAACATAGATGGTAGGACAAACATAAGTAGACATTGATAATTGAGTTTTTTTTTCCTTCAATAAAACCAAATTCATTGTAGAATAGGAAGTTGAGATTGATGTTGATCGGAGAGGCTGGAGATTTATTTGTTGATTGTTTCCAGAACTCAACTCTGCTGATCGCACTTTTTTTAATCCTCTGTGAGTGCATGTTTGTGTGTAGGGTCCGTGGGGATATATCAATGAAATAGTACGATATTTAATAAAGTCATTTGCTTCCTTTTACTTAGGGTTCTTTCTGCCGATGCTGGGAATGACTTCCTTGGAATTTATTAATGACAATTTATTGAGCGCATCCCTTGTTATCGATCCCTATGAAAATGATAGGTTACGAATAACAATTAAATTAATTTGTTTGAAAAGAAAACTCTACCTGGAGTTCACATGCTGCTGGAGTTAGTCTTTACCAATCTGTTTTGCATTGGATCAATCTTAGTCCTAAGAAATTAACATAACATCAACGAGAAGGTCAGACATAAGTAGAATTTGATAATTGAGGTTTTTTTTCTTCAATAAAACCAAATTCATTGTAGAATAGGAAGTTGAGATAGATGTTGAACGGAGAGGATGGAGATTTATTAGTAGACTGTTTCCAAAACTCTCCTAATTCACCTTTTTTTAATCCATTGTGAGTGAGTGTGTGTTTGTGTGTAGGGTCTGCGGAGATATAGCAAAGTAATAGTACGATATCTAATATATTTTCGAAGGTTGTTTTTCTTGTTTAGTCTAAGAACATTAGACACTGTTTTGTAGTAGTGATTACTTCCCCATAACGCCACACCATGACTCCCTTATTGTAAAATAGTAAAATGCACATATCATAAATTTAGTTGCTGTCTTTTCTTTATTTTGGCAACTCTATGGGTAAGGCCATTTGAACCGTTTTACTTTGGGCTCTCTCGAACCATCGGGGATGACTTTCTTGGAAGTTATTATTGACAATTTGTTGAGGGCATCCCTCATTACTGACCACTACAATATTGGAAGTTATATTCAATATCTTTGACCAGCAACCCTTGGCAATTTTCTCTTTATTAGCTTATAGAAAATTCCTTAGAAAACATGGTAATTCTTGATGTGGAAACCCTTGCATTGTATATAACATATACCTATAGATCTATAGAAGCTTTATTTGCTCAGGAGCAAAGTGGGATTAAAAGGAAGTTTATAATTTCAGTTGGATTATCATCGTTGTGTATTATTTCTGCTCTATTGGGATGAGAAGCCTAGACATCAGTTATGGCCTCCAGTGAATTCATTGTGAGACGTCTTTTTTTTTTCTTCCTGAAGTAATAGCTATATCAAGCCATGTGTAATTGTAAATGCAAAACTTATAGTTCAAAATCTTATAGAAGTATGATAAGCCTTGTTTGCAGCTCAAATTCTACATACCCAAGCCTTTGTTGTTATTTTCCGCACTTTGACGGGCATAGTTAGAACGATAATGGATCTATGAAGTAGGAAATTCTCATCCAGATTGATTGAGCAAACACAAGATAACCTTGTACATTATTTGAGAATAACATTGTGCTTATTGATGTCATGAAGGTAATAGGGACGAGGTTCGTGTGGGGGGAGGTGGAGGCTCCGCACAAATTTTAGTTTATGTAGGACAAGAACATATTCTATGTTATATAACTTTAGCAGGCAAAGGATTATCAATGGAGATGCATTTAGGTTGGATGCAAAGAAATTCAAATTCCATTATTTGGGTTCATTTCTTGGTTAAGAGGGTGGAGATGGAGGATAATGATATACAAAGGACGGTGAAGTATAGAAGTGGAGAAGTGCATAAAAAGTTAGTTTACTATGATTGAGATAATCATAATATAATAATATGTGTGTGTGTGTGAAGATAATAAATACTCCCTCCATCCCAGTTTAAGCTTCACCTTTTACCCAAAAGGGTATCCCATTACAAGTTTCACCTTTCATAGAATGTAAAAATTGTGGGCCCTACCTTCAAACATACTCACTTATTTCACTCACATACTTCAGGAGTGGGTCCCACTTGTCAATTCCACTCACTTATTCCGCTCACAACCTCTTCCACTCACATTGCTTTTGAATATAAATAATCATTTTCTTAATTTATGCCAAAAAAATGGGTGAAGCTTAAATCGGGACGGAGGGAGTATGTATATGTATATACTCCCTCCGTCCCATACCTACGTGCACACTTTCCATTTTGGGCGTCCCAAACCTACGTGCACATTTCCTAAAATGGAAATGAATCTTTACTATTTCCTCCACTCATTCTCTCTCCTACATTATTTTAATACTCACAACACCATTATAATTTACTATTCTCTCCACTCATTCTCTCTCCTATTTTATTTTCACACTCACAACACTTTCAATATAATACTCTCTTCTTAATTTACGTGAAAAGTCAAACTAGGCACCAAGGTCCGGGACGGAGGGAGTATATGTATATGTATATATATATGTATATGTATATATATATGTATATATATATGTATGTATATATATATGTATGTATATATATATATATGTATGTATATACTCCCTCCGTTCCGCTAAGGTTGTAACATTTTGCCATTTTCGGCATTTCACTTAAGTTGCAACATTACCCAAAAAGGAAACTTTTTATTATTTTTATAATTCTCCACTCATTCTCTCTCTTTCTCACAACCACTCATTATTCTCCACTCATTCTCTCTCTTCCTCACAACCACTCATTATTCTCCACTCATTCTCTCTCTTCCTCACAACCACTCATTATTCCCCTTTCTTAATTTACGTGCTTCAACCCTCATGTAACAACCTTATCAAACGGAGGGAGTATATATATATATATATGTATGTATGTATGTATGTATGTATATATATATATATGTATGTATATATATATATATATATATATATATGTATGTATATATATATATATATATATATAGAACCAAATTTATATGAGAACCATGAGAACTAAACTCAACCATTGGATTAAAAACACATCAATGCTCCAGATAAAAAAAAAAGATAGGCGGTGACATTTTCGTAATTATTGTGAACTAAATCCCCTCAAATTTCAAAATAAAATATCTCAATATCTATAAGTCGAAAAAAATTCGAAAACACCGATTTTTGTCTTGACGAGACGATTCAAACTAGATCCCGAAGACGGGATTTTGAAAAAATAATATTGAACAACGTCTAATTTTTAAAACACTAGCTAATTAACTAGTGTTTTAAAACACTAGCTAATATTGAAAAAATAATCCCTGAAGACAGCTAGTGTTCACTAAGACAATACAGCTAGTGTTCACTAAGACAATACAGCTAGTGTTCACTAATTAATTAGTGTTCACTAAGACAATACAACTAGTGTTCACTAAGACAATACAACTAGTGTTCACTAAGACAACACAGTAATGTTACTAAGACAACACAAATAGTGTTCACTAAGATAACACTAGTGTTCACTAAGAAAATACGGTAGTGTTCACTAGCTAGTGTTCACTAAGACAATACTAGTGTTCACTAATTAATTAGTGTTCACTAAGACAATACAACTAGTGTTCACGAAGACAACATAGCTAGAGTTCACTAAGACAACACATCTAGTGTTCACTAAGACAACATAGCTAGTGTTCACTAAGACAACATAACTAGTTAACTTACAGCTAGTGTTCACTTACAGCTAGTGTTCACTAATTAATTAGTGTTCACTAAGACAACATAGCTAGTGTTCACTTACAGCTAGTGCTCACTAATTAATTAGTGTTCACTAAGACAATACAACTAGTGTTCACTAAGACAACACAGCTAGTGTTCACTAAGACAACATAGCTAGTGTTCACTAAGACAACATAACTAGTTAAGTTAACTTACAGCTAGTGTTCACTAATTAATTAGTGTTCACTAAGACAACATAGCTAGTGTTCACTTAGAAGTTCGCTAATTAATTAGTGTTCACTAAGACAATACAACTAGTGTTTCACTAAGACAACATAACTAGTTAACTTACAAAACTAGTGTTCACTTACTAGTGTTCACTAATTAATTAGTGTTCGGTAAGACAACATAGCTAGTGTTCACTTACAGTAGTGTTCACTTACGCCTAGAGTTCACTAATTAATTAGTGTTCACTAAGACAATACAACTAGCTGTTCACTAAGACAACATAGCTAAAGTGTTCACTAAGACAACGTAACTAGTTAACTTACAACTAAAGTGTTAAACTTACGGTAGTGTTCACTAATTAATTGGTGTTCACTAAGACAACATAGCTAGTGCTCACTTACGGCCTAGAGTTCACTAATTAATTAGTGTTCACTAAGACAACACAAACTAGTGTTCACTAAGACAACATAGCTAGTGCTCACTTTAAGACAACATAGCTAGTTAACTTACAAATTGGTGTTCACTAATTAATTAGTGTTCACTAAGACAACATGTTTAGCTGCTTACTTTAGTGTTCAGCTTACGGCTAGTGTTCACTTAATCGCTAGTGTTCACTAAGACAATTAGTGTTCACTCAATTGGTGAACTAGTAGTGTTCACTAAGACAATACAAGTGTTCACTAATTAATTAGTGAACAATAAAGCCTAGTGTTCGCTAATTAATTAGTGTTCACTAAGACAATACAACTAGTGTCTCGCTCAACAACATAGCTAGTGTTCACTAAGACAACAGCGGCTAATGTTCACTAAGACAACATAGCTAGTGTTCACTAAGACAACATAACTAGTTAACTTACAGCTAGTGTTCACTTACAGCTAGTGTTCACTAATTAATTAGTGTTCACTAAGACAACATAGCTAGTGTTCACTTACAGCTAGTGTTCACTTACAGCTAGTGTTCACTAATTAATTAGTGTTCACTAAGACAATACAACTAGTGTTCACTAAGACAACATAGCTAGTGTTAACATAGCTAGTGTTCACTAAGACAACATAGCTAGTGTTCACTTACAGCTAGTGTTCACTAATTAATTAGTGTTCACTAAGACAATACAACTAGTGTTCACTAAGACAATACATCTAGTGTTCACTAATACAACACATCTAGTGTTCACTAATACAACACAGCTAGTGTTCACTAATACAACACAGCTAGGGTTCACTAGCAACACAGTGTTTTAAAAATTAGACGTTGTTCAATATTATTTTTTCAAAATCCTATCTTCAGGAATCTAGTTTGAATCGTCTCGTCAAGACAAAAAAATCAGTGTTTTCGAATTTTTTTTTTGACTTATAGATATTGAGATATTTTATTTTTAAATTTGAGGGGGATTTTAAATGATATAATTACGAAAATGCCATCCTCTCTATCTTTTTTTTTTTTAATCTGGAGCATTGATGTGTGTTTTTTAATCCAATGGCTGTTAGTGGTTCTTATGGTTCTCATATAAATGTGGTTCTCATTATAATAGGACCCTATATATATATATATATATATATATATGTATGTATATATATATATATATATATATATATATATATATATATATGTATGTATATATATATATATCTATAGTATAAATGGCAATCCCTTCGTGAACCGTACAATGAACAGTTTCATCAGCTAAATTTCCCATTTTGCCCTTAAATTTTTTAAAAATTTTTTTTTTAATTAAAAAAAAAAAACAAAACAAAAAACACGTGTCCTCGGACATTTAAAGTGAAGCCTAAAAAATACTTCTATCCCTCAACAAGTAAACGGACATCGTGTTATCTCGAAAGATGCTGGAGTTAATCATCAATCAAATGCGCCATAATGTGCTAAATGGAGCACACTGCCATAAATCTGATCATCTTTGCTCTCTTCGAAACCCACACATCTAGTCATTAGCAAAGCCTCAAGAAAACAAGGAATAATCCATCACTCTCCACTAATGTTAAGTAAGTTAAACCACAACTTTCAAGTAACATGGCATTACAGAACCGGATGATTGTTAGTCTCTACGTCAATATACGGGGAATGACTTATTCCGTCTCTGAATCTGATGCCATTTTTTGGTGTTTAACTGATTGAGAACTAAAGACCTGGCAAACACTTTAAATTATCGGAGGATTTGTTTTTCCAATAAGAGTTACTGCCAGAAAACATGAGGATTGAGAGATCTTGTATGAACTTTTCTGAACAACCTAACTGAAACAAGACCATTAGGAATAGGAATTCATTTAGTAGAATCAAGTAGTGGGACTAATGCTGAGTGGACTTTAGCTTGTTCAGTGCCACTAAATAATTTTCTGGCAGACGCCTTAATAGATCTAACAAGGAGCCTTGAATTTCCATAGGAGTTGCTTCCAAGATAGGATTGAGAGATCCAGTGAGAACTTTCCTGGACAACCTAATTGGAATAACACTCATTTGAAATCCATATAGCCGACTTTACAGACTCTAGTAGTGGAACAATGCTGAGTTGAGTTGAGGTGGTTGTTGTTCACAAACATAAATCCAAGTCACTAACTAAAGCGTGGTTGATTTCTGTAAAAGCAATACAACTGGGTGCTTCCCTTTGAACTCCTATTAATCAATTATTTTGATGCATTAGGATTATGTTTAATCATTGCAAGACAATAATTAAGCAGATTCTATATTGTAATATTTTCCGTTCACCAAGGCTAGTCAATTACCATTCATTGACTCTTATTAAGAATGCATGCTTTATTTATTGTTGTTATTGTTATTGTTATTGGTCTCCTCTTACTAAGATGGGTACTTGCAATTTTCATATTCTCTCTTTTGTGGTTTCAGTATCATCCAGATGTTAGTAAGGATTCAAGAACTGGCGAGGTGTTCAAAAAGATCCGTTGTGCTTATGAGGTAGGTAATTGTCTTGTTCTTGATTTTGATATGTATAGAACTGCATTATGTATTATTTATTGCTTTGGGAAAAATATGAAAATGCGTCATAGAAAGCGTACATCCACCAAAAATGCCTCTGCAGATAACTTTCAACATAAAAACATAATTTCGCAAAATATTTGTACAAAATGAACTGCTCACCTAACATTAAACTTGTGGAATCGGTCTTATTTGGATTCTCCGTGCTATTAATTTGTTCATTTGTTTACTCTTATGCACTTGCTCATGTATTTGGTTCCAGACAATTGTTGCTGATGTCTAATGGTCACTGAATCCATAGTACATTTTTCATAAATTGTAGCTTCACATTCATATTTTCTAATGACCAGAGAGGTCGAAGATCTTTCGGTTTTGCATGTAAGTGAGATAAGTACTTGGTTGTAATCGGTACTTTGGGTATATCAACCATGTTAAAGGCCACATCAACCAAAAAGGTAACTTCTGCTTGCCAATGATAAAGGATGACTTTTCATTGACACTAAAATGCACTATTTGGTCTTGGAATAATGGCCATGGTTCAGTAACTTATCTATCTATATATAAAAGCAGGATTGCCAAGTTCCCGCCCAAAGCAGGGGCATTTTGGTAATTTCACGAGGTGGCAAAATTGAAGTTTTAGTAAACACGGATGACGTGCCTGGCGCTGATTGGAAGAGATTTTGGCGCGTGAGCTACACGCGCAGACCAAGGCGCGTGTAAGCAAATGGTTTTGCTTTTTTTTTTTTTAATGAGAAACGTGGCAATTTCTGATTGGGCGGATTATTTTCAGCTTTTTTTTTATCCTCCCCTTTTTTCGACCTCAATTTTTTTATAAAAAAAAAAATTTTTTCAAAAAATTTTTACACCAAAATTCATAATTTTTTTTCCTCTTTAATTAGAGACTAATTTCATTTAATTTGGACACAAAAAAAAACACTATTTTTTAAATATAAATTTCTTAATTATATTTTCTTCATTTTTTTATTAATTTTTCGATATATTTTTTGTGAAAATTAATTAAGTGTGAAGTATATTTTTTTTATTATAAATGATGATAATAATAATCATAATTTTACTAATATGAATATTATTACAGCTTCATTCGCCTCAAAAAATAATGTCTTTGATGTTAGTTCCTTCGTTCAAAATTTGACATTAATTTTTTAAACATATTTTCTTTTTATAAGTACTATTTTAAAAAATATTCCTTGGGACAAATATAGTAATTTATTTTTTTACCCGAAGTCGTCTTATTTTGTAAAAATTAATGTTTATAATGTTCGTGTCTTTTTGTGTCAGAAAATAAATATTAATTTTTGAGACAAGTAAATTCATTGAGGCAAAGGAATCACTTTTTTTTTTTTTGGATATAGAAAGTAGTATTAATTATGGGATGAAAGAAATATTCATTTTTGAATTGAACGATTTTTTTTTTGTTAAAAAGTACAATTTTCTTATATGTCCAAAAAAAATGAACATTGCTCATTTCGTCTCAATGAACATTTTAAAAAATAATACTAATTTATTCGTCTAAAAAATTAATGTAATATTTTGAGACGAAGACACTAACATTACAAACATTAATTGCAGAGCCGAATGAAGTAGTATTATTTTTAAAAATATTTGCTCATTTTTTAATTGAAGTAATTTTTTTCCATAAAAAGTAAAAAAAATTTATATGTTCAAAAAAAAATTACCATTGCTTCCTTTGGCTCAATGAACATTTTAAAAAATAATACTACTTTATGAATTTTCATTGAGTTTCTTTTTTTACAAAACATTTTATATTAAGTTCGTCTCGGCCTTTTTTTTTTTTTTTTTTTTTTTTTTGATAAACAATTCCTATTGATCTCTTTTAAAAAGTGATGGGTTATTAATAAAGCACTTTAGATTAATGATAAAAAAAATGTGGTACCCATTTGATATAACATTTTTTTATTTAAAGAGTAGTTGAAGTATACTCCCTCCGTCTCATGTCATTGCAAACCATTTTTCCCGGCACAATAATTAAGAATATTATTAAGATAATGAAAATGTGTGGTAGGAAATGAAGAGAGAGAATGAGTGGAGTTAATGGTAGGTTGGTTGAATAAATTGTATGGTGAAAAATGAAGAGAGAGAATGAGTGGGTGGGGTAGGGTGAATATAAAATAATAAATTTGTTTCCATTTTGGGAAGTTTGCAATTACGTGGGACGGACCAAAATGGAAATAAGTTTGCATTCACGTGGGACGGAGGGAGTATTAGTTAAATTAAAAATCTTATTATTGTCTGTAAATATAATTATTAGAACTAATTATGTTTTAATTTTTATTTTATCAAAATTAGATGGATTATTAATCTTGGTTTCATTTATGTGTGCAATTTTTTTATGAAATATTTATGAATTGATTGTAATTTGTCGTATTTAAGAATTAAAAAAACTAAGAAAAGTATAATAAAAAACAAAGTGAACCAACTCAAAACATCGATTCGGATTTGCTTTATTTATTTTTATATAATTCGAGTAAAGAAAATCAAATACTCTGTAAATAAAAAATCTTCTTAATAAATAAGTTAAATACTTATTTATTCACACAATTGCTAATTTATATTAATATTTTGAGATTGCTTAGTAACTTAATTTTTTATGATTTATTATTTATATTACCTATTCTTACTTTCTCTCCGATATCCCATTAAGAACATGTTTACAAAAAAAAAATATCTTAGAATTTGTTTGTTGGAGAATTACTAGAGTCAAGAGTTATTAATTGCAGTTGAAGAGAAAGATTGGGAGACTCATAACTAGATAGATTATGCTTTCCCAATCGTTGGCGAAAATTAAGTGATACCTTGGGCAAATTACCCACATATCACGTTCAATACACAATAAATATGTTTTACATCAAAAATATGCGTTCTATTCCCCAGCATTGAAAAATGCATGCCAAATGTGAGTATTATTGAATAGAACGGGAATTTACGTATAAAACGCGTTTTGTACAAACTAACTATCCCTTAAATATAGATTTATTTTAGTGACCTTCAATCTGATATTTGTACTGATAATATAGTTTTCAAAGAAGTGTTTTACAATGTATACAAACATTTCTATTTCATGTTGCATTTGTATTATTACTAAAAAAACTAAATAGAAATATTATTTTTTCCATCTCAAATAAATAATTTACAAAATATACTTCTATACGAAATTATATTATTTATAAAATATTCATTGGGACGAAAATATTTTTTTTTTTAATTTTTTTTTTTGCTGAAGTAGTAATATTTTGTTAAAATTAATATTTGTAATGTTAGTATCTTTGTCTCAGAAAATAAATATTACTTTTTTGGACAAGTAAAGTGATTGAGGCAAAGGAAGCAATTTTTATTTTATTTTTTTGATGTAGAAAGTAGTATTTATTATGGGATGGAAGTAATATTCATTTTTGAATTGAAGGACAATTTTTTTCCTTAAAAGTACTTTACAAATAATGAAAAACATATCTATCTATATATAAAAGGAGGAAAATCTCACTTTCCCCCAAAAATCGTCAGCAAAATTGTAATTTCACATAGTAGCAAAAATGATGAGAACAAGCAAATACTTTAAAAATTGATAATATAATAATTATTAATAAAGAAAACTCAATAGAAATATTATTTTTTCCATCTCAAATAAATAATTTTAAAAATTATAATCTTCATTGGGATGAAGAAAGTAATATTAATTTTAAAAATATTCATTGGGATGAAGGAAGTAATTCTCATTTTTTTTGGAAAAAAAATTTATAATTGTTTATTGTATATTCATTTTAAGTCGAAAATAATATTTATTTTTTTTAATGAATAATTTTTTTTTATAAAAGTATATATTTAAAGAATTTATTTGAGATGGATAAATGAATATTTATATTTTTTAAAATGATCCAAACAAATCAAGGCCACAATCGGTCAGCCACAACCCTCAACCGATCCAAATAAACCAAGGCCACAATGGGTGATTCAAACAAATCAAGGGTCACAACTCCCAATGTATCAAAACAAACGAAGGCCACACCCGTGATCCAAACAAACCAGGCCCACGCGATCGGTCATCCAAACAAACCAAGGGCATGGACAATCGGTCAGCCACTCCAAGGCCATGGACAATCGGTCGGCCACTCCAAAGCCATTAACAATCGGTCATCCAAACAAACCAACCCATGCACAATTCGGTCACCACTCCAAATAAGTCAAAATAAAAACAAAGTTAAAAATTCTTTCTCACTTTAAATTACAAAATAATAATTATTAATAAAGAAAGCTATATATAGCTTTCTTTATTAATAATTTGCTTATTGAGAGAAAGGACGCAATATATTTTTGGATATAAAAAATAGTATTCATTTTGGAATGAAAGTAATATTCATTTTTGAATTGAAGGAATTGTTATCTTAAACAGTCGAATTTTTTCTATGTCATAAAATAAATAAATATGGATTCCTTCGTCTCAATGAACATTTAAAAAAAGAATACTACTATATGCGTCCAAAAAATTACTGTTATCTTAATGTCTTATTTTGAGACGAATGCACTAATATTACAAACATTAATTTTAGAGGCGAATGAAGTAGTATTAATTTTTAAAATATTCATTCGGATGAAGGAAGTAATGCTCAATTTTTTGGATAAAAAATGTGGTATTATTTTTTGATTATTCAATTTGAGTCGAAAGTAATATTTATTTTTGAAACGAATAATATAATTCCTTATAGAAGTATATTTTCTAAAGTATTTATTTGAGATGGAAATAATAATATTTCGTTTTCGTTTTCGTTATTACTAATTATTATTTTTTAATTTAAATTTAGACGGAGTTTGTACCTTGATTTGATTTGTTTGGATTGACAACTGATGTTCTTAAAATATTGATTTGTAATGATGATAAGCTCTGTCAATCTGATCTATGTACTGATAATGTAGTGTTTAAGGAAGTTTTTCATAATTTATAAATGTATTTCACTTTTTTTTTTCTTTCCTTAATTTCTATCTTAGTGTTGCATGTAATTATCCGTGCATCGCACGGGAGTTTCACTAGTTCATAGAATAGTGAAAAGGTTAGAACTTGTTTCTTAACTACTAATCTCTCCAAGACTTTGGTATATTTCCTTGTTAAATGCCCGATTTGGATGTTGCAAGACTTTTCATCTCTGTTACTGTACACTATATTATTTTGATATTGAAATGATAGCTGAAATTGTTTTGTAAATAAAAGAAGTTGATTGAAAGTTTAGGCTTGTGATCGAGGGACTTCAGCCGTTTCCTCTTGCGAGAGATAAGTGATTAGTGAGAGAGCCCTTATTGGAGGATCCATGTACATAAGGCTCTATTTTCGAATGGCTTAGCAGAACATCGAGAAAGCCCACCTGCTGTTTCTTCCGGGCTTTCTATAACGTTCTTGGGAGGCTATCATATCAGATACACGACAAGATCTTTTCTGATTGTCATCCCCATAAAAGTGTGATGGATGTGTTTTCACCCAACCAAAGGATATATCTTTAGACCTATTTTGCGCTCAACCTTGGGTTGTTTTATGGCTTTTTGGAGGGTCTATGCATATTAGGAATGAAAGGAGAAAGTCCCGGAACATGATCTAAAAGGATTTGAAAATGAACAATCAAGAACGAAGAGGCAAAGGAGGAAAGAATAGAAATTCCAGAAGGACAAAGTTGAATATGACCAGAGCATTCATTACCATGGATAGTACTCGTCGAGAGCTTTCTAACCATAGATGCCACGTCTCAATCGGAGTCCGTACGAAGAAGTTATGACCTCCGAAAGTTTACCGAAAAAGGCATTACAAGTGGGCGACCGCCCACAAAGAAATCTCAAAAATCGTAACTTTCTGTACAAGTGGGCGACCGCTCACAAAATAGTGGGCGACCGCCCAGCCCCCGTAAATCAGAAAATATGTTTCCTTTTCTAAGGGATTCCTCTTGTTGTTCCTAATTTTAGCCTCTCTTTTGCCCTAATATATATATGTAAGGCCAGCACTCTTGGGAGAGGGGGGTATTCTACGTTTCAAGGTTGTAATCAAGATTGAAGGATTTTGTTTTACTTTTCATCAATCAATCCAGGTTTTATGTTCTTGATTTTATCTCTTATATCTATTGCCATGGGTATGAGTAACTAAATTCTTTAGTTTGCGAATTGGTAGTAGCACATATTAGATCTTTATGCTAGGATTTTAATTCTTCCTATCTCTCTCGTTCTTGTTTTTCTCAAACATTCTTAACTATCGTTCTTGAGATCAATTGTATTGACCTTGTGAAATATACCTTTGACCTCTTGAATTTATTTGGGTATGAATAATTGCACTTGCGTGGATGATTTGTAATTTTAGCATTGTTGGGAATAGATTCAATTGATGACTTTGCGGAATTCATTTGAATCTAGGTTTTTAAGTTCTTATGATTTTAATGAGAAATTCTTGATTGTTTATATTAACCTTGTGGAAGTTATAAACAAGATAGCGATGTTAGGATTTTAATGTTGGTATTGACCTTGCGAAATATATTAACATCTTAATCTTATGCTTTTGTGAACGAACCCAAGAAATGTGATTGAATTCTTTCTTTACATGATTTAAATAGCATAAAGTGATAATATGTTGTGAATCCAATCTGTTGACTATATCTTAATCCTTGAATTACTTCCTTGTTTTGTTTATTTGCTATTTTAATTGTTTAATTACTTTTTGTCATTAGTTATAATAAAAACCAAAATCAAACCCCTTTGTTACTTTTTACACTAACTAAACCAAATTGTTCACACACAAATCTCTGTGGTTCGATCCTTACTTTTGTATATTGCTACTTCGGTAACTTGTACACTTGCAAGGAATTTTTATTACACGAGGATTTTATCCATCAAGTTTTTGGCGTCATTGCCGGGTATTTGTTGTGATTTGAACAAGTTAATTTTGTTAGTGTATTGTAAATAGTTTTCTTTTATTATTATTTTTTTAGTTGTTTAAAATTAATGTGTGAGATACTCTTTGATGATGTATGGAATGAACACCTATAATGTGCATTGTGCTAATTGTGGTGATTATTATCATACTATTATTAATTGTCCATCTAGGGCATATTTTCTTGAGTATTCTCCACAGGTACAAGAGATAAGTTCGTTCCAGCCAAGGCAACAACAATATAATTATTCCCCCAATTGTTATATACAAGGGTGGGAAAACCATTCAAATCATGCATGGAACAGTTATGAGCCACATTCTTATGACCCCCCGCAACCTAAAATGCAACCATGGCAGGAGGCTTTGATAAGGAAGCAGGAGGAAAATCTTCAACAACTACATCAACGAGCTATAACTTTAAATATGCTCGAAGAACAGATAAGTAAGATGGTAGAGGTTGCAAGGGGGTGGAGGCAAGATATAAGTTTGGTCCCTCCGGAACAATATGAATGGGAGGATGATTCCAATATTGATGAACTTCCAACTCTCTCTCCGTTCCCTGCTAGTGATAGTGTGGTTGTTGATGAAAATGTTGATTATGAAGAAGATGGGGTGGAAGAGAAATTAAAAAATGATGAGGGCGTTAATGTTAATGAGGTTGGGCCCGACCAAATTGACGAACAATGCCTCAATGAAGACTTTCTCCATCCCATTGAAAGCGTGAAAGTCTCCATCATTCTTGTACCTCCCCCTGTTTTTGAGGGTGAAGAAAGTGGCGAAGGATTGAAAGAGGAGAAGCGCAAAAAGCTGAAACGTCAATTCCCTTGGGCACAAAATAATATCAAAGCTCGAGGAATATATGGGCCATAATCTGAAAATAAGGACCCGCGAAACCATGAAGTGGGCAAAAGGACGAAAAGTGAAGTCCAAACGGGAGCAACGGTCGGGCTAACGACCTTAACCAAATGCGCTTATTGGGAGGCAACCTAAGTAGGTATGTTTTACTTGCTTTATTTATTTGTTTTGTTGTGTCATATCTTCCTTTGAACCTAAGGCACGTTTTTGTTCTCTTTGCTATGAGGACATAGCATGTTTTGAGTTTGGGGGTAGATATCTCTCCGAGTTTGTGGGTTTATAGGGGAGTGTATATAGTGTCACCCTAAAAAAGAAATATAAAAATTTTAAAAAATTTGTTCTTTTCATATTTTGGATTGTTGGCTAAAGTCGATGATGATTTGAGAGTGTTTTAATTTTAAAAATCTTGAGTATTATTATCAATATGGGTTATAGTTGCATTGATACATATAAAGTATGATTTCTCCACCTTTCACTTCCATATTATTTTTCTTGATCATTGTTATCAATTTAGGAGACCTTTATAAGATCACTTTGGCATTCTCGGGGTCCCTAGAACATGTTTGCATGACTGTCAATAACACATCAATGAGGCTATTCGGGAAGTGATGTTTGGCTATTTTCTTTGAACCCTATTTGTGAGCCTTTAACTTTCTCGTCATTTATATAAAAAATTTCGCTAGAACCCCTTTTGAGCTTGAAAAAAAGAATGGAACCTCTCACAAAGTGGGAGGTTATCTTAGACCACCATTCGCCTTCTTTTGTACCCTCATTATCCTACTCTTTTAACTTATACACTATTTTCTCACCTTTTCAAGAAAGTGAACCTAGGGAAAGAATGGGAATTGCGGGTAATGTTTGGAAAATCAAGGGTGAAAAGTGGTCATCAAAAGAAAAAAAAGGATTATGAATTGTATTGAAAAGAGGGGCTTGGGCAAAATATTGAATGCACATTCTTCGTGATATATTTGTGCAAAGAAAAGAAAAAAAATGAAAAGAAAAGTTTAAAAAAAAAAAAAAAGAAGCCGAGCCCTCTCTAATGTTGAAGTGGATAGTGACCAAGAAGAAAGAAAGGTGATCAACCCCAAGTGTGAAAGTATGCAAAATTATAAGTTTGGGGGTTGAATCAATGGGTTGACATGGAGCGGAGTGATAAATTTCAATATGAGGATGTATGATGAAGACTCTCTAGTTTCACTTGCTTGACTTCGTATGTCCTTACCTTCTTTTGTAACCGTGAACCTAGCTCGCGATTGTCGCGATATATTACAAGCCGTTAAGCCATATTTGATTCCTAAAGAGTAGTCGGGTTGACAGTTGTGTTTAACAGGCATATGAGTGGCCTTGTGTAGAAGTTTAACTTATTATCATTGATTTAGAGCATGTCGTAAGTGACCTATAAAATATCTTACTTTGGTGACAATGATCTCTCATATGTCATTCATCTTTCATTATGTGGTGGAGAATTGTAAGTTAGATGCATCCATGTAATTATAAGCCCATGTTCATGATAATGCTTGTAGATTATGTGTGTTATAAGATCTGAGACTTGTTGTGCCAACATCCTTTTATATGAAATGAACAATCCCAAAAATATTTATTTATTTGTTTTAGTTAGTTAGTAGTTTTATTTTGTTTTAGTTTTGTTTTACTCGAGTATGAGCAAAAGATAAGTTTGGGGGTATTTGATGGATGTGTTTTCACTGATCCAAATGATATATCTTTAGACCTATTTCGCGCTCAACCTTGATTTTTTGATGGCTTTTTGGAGTGTCTATGCATATTGGGAATGAAAGGAGAAAGTCTCGAAACATGATCTAAAAGGATTTGAAAAGGAACAATCAAGAACGAAGAGGCAAAGGAGGAAAGAATAGAAATTTCAGAAGGACAAAGTTGAATATGACCAGAGCATTCATTACCATTGGATAGTACTCGTCGAGAGCTTTTTAACCATAGATGACACGTCTCAATCGGAGTCCGTATAAAGAAGTTATGACCTCCGAAAATTCACCGAAAAAGGCTGTACAAGTGGGCGACCGCCCACAAAGAAATCTCAAAAATCGTAACTTTCTGTACAAGTGGGCGACCGCCCACAAAATAGTGGGCGACCGCCCGGCCAGAATCGAAAATATGTTTCCTTTTCTAAGAAGGATTTCTCTTGTTCTTCCTAATTTTAGCCTCTCTTTTGCCCTAATATATATATATATATATATATATATATATATATATATATATATATATATATATATATATATATATATATATATATATATATATGTAAGGCCAGCACTCTTGGGAGAGGGGGGTATTCTACGTTTCAAGGTTGTAATCAAGATTGAAGGATTTTGTTTTACTTTTCATCAATCAATCCAGGTTTTATGTTCTTGATTTTATCTCTTATATCTATTGCTATGGGTATGAGTAGCTAAATTTTTTAGTTTGCGAATTGGTAGTAGCACATATTAGATCTTTATGCTAGGATTTTAATTCTTCCTATCTCTCTCATTCTTGTTTTTCTCAAACATTCTTAACTATCGTTCTTAAGATCAATTGTATTGACCTTGCGGAATATACCTTTGACCTCTTGAATTTATTTGGGTATGAATCATTGCACTTGCGTGAATGATTTGTAACTTAACCATTGTTGGGAATAGATTCAATTGATGACTTTGCGGAATTCATTTGAATCTCGGTTTTTAAGTTCTTATGATTTTAATGAGAAATTCTTGTTTGTTTATATTAACCTTGCGGAAGTTATAAACAAGATAGCGATGTTAGGGTTTTAATGTTGGTATTGACCTTGCGGAATATATTAACATCTTAACCTTATGATTTTGTGAACGAACCCAAGAATGAGATTGAATTCTTTATTTACATGATTTAAATAGCATAAAGTGATAATATGTTGTGAATCCAATCCGTGGACTATTTCTTAATCCTTGAATTACTTCCTTGTTTTGTTTATTTGCTATTTTAATTGTTTAATTACTTTTTGTCATTAGTTATAATAAAAACCAAAATCAAACCCCTTTGTTACTTTTTACACTAACTAAACAAAATTGTTCACACACAAATCTCTGTGGTTCGACCCTTACTTTTGTATATTGCTACTTCGGTAACTTGTACACTTGCAAGGAATTTTTATTACACGAGGATTTTATCCATCAAAGTGTTAGCTCCATTCACATTATTCTTGTTGCTCAGAAGCTACAGGAAATGAGGATGTCTAATTCGAGGCCTATTAGTTTGTTGACCCACAAGTATAGAATGTGTGTCTGAAGTCTTTGTGCATATGTTCTTCTGATGAAGAGGTCAAGGCTTGGTTTTCGTAGTGTACATGGTTTTGACAAGGTGGTCTGTATCTTTTGTTAAAACTGCATTGAATTCGAGGAGTCTGCCAGTTTTTGTTGTTTTTTGGTTTTCATTTCCGCTGTCATTTTTAGGTGGGCACCTGTACACTTCTATATAGAGGTCTTTCACTATGAAATTAACTGGTTAAAAGGACATTGGTTAAGCTATAATTTCTAATGTTGCAATTTAGCTTAGATTTTGAAACCTTCATATGATGGTTTTCTTTTATTTTTCAGTTTCTGTCCCCACCTATTTTTTTTTTCTCTCTCCCCTTTTTTCCTCGCATTTGATGACATATGAAGATTCATGTTAGCCGACCCCAAATTATTTTGGGACTAAGGCTTTGTTGTTGTTGTTGTGCCTGAAGAGGCCAGACTTTAGTACTGATGATGATGCTTTTACAACTCCTAATATTCATGCTAAGTTCACTCGAATAGGTGCAGAAAATAGCTGTTCCAATGTTTTGCAAGAAATACTCATGTTTTGGAAATTCGAGTATATTGGTGTCAAAGCTGTGAATAGCAGAAAGCTGTCATTTTTACTGGCTTATTCTTCTGTGTATTGATCTTCAACTAATATAATTCTCTTTTCCTATCAAAAAAAAAAAAAAACATAACAATTCTTTTTCTTTCTTTCTTTCTTTCTTTTTTTTTTAAGTGTGGGGGGAGGACAACTAATATTCATCATCAATATCTATTCAGGTTTCATTAAGACTTTGCTAGTTGCATGAGTGAAGAACATTGAATTTAGAACCCTCAAATGAAGATTCGTTCTTGAGCCGTTAGTGCATGATATAACTTGATTACCTTGATTGATGCAGACAGATATTTTTCACCATCATACGGTAGTGTGGATTTGACATTTGTTCTCTAATCTATGGGTCTTTTGAAGTTTCTGAAACTAAATCTCAAACCTCTGGCAGGTATTATCCAATGCCACAACAAGAAATCAGTATGATCGAAGCATACGACCCCAAACAGATGCTAGAAAATCGAGGATGTATAAAATGAACTATGACATTGACATCGAAGTTGAAGTTGAAGATGGGGAGAGAATATACAACCGATGGGCAGATCTTAGACAGAGAATGCGTCATGAGCAATCACGGGAAGGGCATAATGCCAGAGAGAATAGTTCTTCTTCTTCTTCTTCTTATGAAACATACAAGGACTCTGAAGAAGAAACCCCCAACGAAGAAAAAGATTCCTTCATTGAAGTTCTTAAATCTGCCATCCTCTCTATATTTCTAATGAAAACTATTGGACCAAGACTATCTTTGACTTTCAGCAGCCTAATGGCTTTAGTTGACCATAAGTTGGATGCCGGGTATAAAGTGGGTTATACGATTGCATGGATGTTGGGGGGCGAAGTTGGCATTTTACTTACATTGTGCCTCTCTTTTGCATGTTGGGTTTATGGTAAAACAAGCAGTAGCGTCGCCACTACATTTGTTGCAGTCATGTGGATGGGCTCAAATCTTGCAAGGCTTGCTATATTTCCACAAGGTGCGCTTATTACACTTTTATATATGACAATTAAGTTACAATCTGATCTAAAATAGAGCTAATTTAATTGTTGGAATGTTGTACATTGATCAAGGTTGTTTTATGTTTCAGTTTTACAAGTTGAGGTGTATATGTACTTATGTTAGGGTAGCAATGTTTTTGGGCTTTTAGCCTCTATGTTATCTTGGCTTTAAAACGTGTACTCCCTCCGTCCCAAAATGATGTGTCAAAAAAATATTCAACATATCTGAACTGGATTCTAACTTCTAAGTATTCGAGTCGAGTTGCCAGACTAAGTTTACATATTCGAGTCAAGTTCAGTAGATTATAAGTATTCAACTCAAATTTGACAAAACTCAAATTGGTTGGTTTATAAGATTGATTTGGCAAGGTCAATTTAAGGTATGAGGCTCCAATTTAAGAGAATTGGTTTAATGTGTTCCATCAGTGTCGTGGTTTTTAGCGTATTGGTTCAAGATTTTAACGTATTTTCTTTTTATACGAGTATATATTCTTCTCGTGTATCTACAATATTGTGAAATTGGTCGACTGAAAAGAGAAAAAAGAAAATTTTAATTATGGAGTAAAATTCATTCGCAAACAGGGATTTGGGAGGAGAATTGATTAAAATTCTGCGTACACAGAGAGAAATGCAAATAAGAAAAACCTACACAATAATTACAAAAATAAAAATATATCCCTCATTAGAAAATTGATTAATTCTTTCTTCTAGCTCTTCACCTTCTCAATGCTCTTCGTCTCTCTTAAGTTCCTCCATAGGTATCTCCCACTTGCCATGTCAACAAATCCCCAAAACCCATTTCGACCCATCTAAAATTATCCAAGAAAATGTTCATGATTAGAAATAAATTAATTGAGAAACAAAAGGGGTACCGTGCAAATGAAGTTATTAAAAAAAAATACGAAAAAGAAATTAAATAGAACCATTGAATTATCAATTACTGTATATATATAAACATACCTCAATCAAGCTATATTCTTGTTTGTCTTTTGAGGAGGAGGAGGAGATGTTATCATCATCAAACTCGATTCCCGGCAAAGAGCGAACCGACTTCCATGCGATATAGCCGGCCAATATTGCTGAGAAGAACACCAAAAGAAATCTCATAGGACACATGTTTTTTTTTTTTCTGTTTTCCGGCTGCCAGTTACAGTTAATTTCCGGCGAGCTGAGAATGCCGGAAAGTTCTTCTCGGTGGGTATTGTGGTTGAAGCAAGCTAAACAAATGGAGAGGAAGCAGTTTGGTCTGTTTTTAAAGGGTAATGTGTCCTTGGCAAAATTCTTTATGGAAAAGGAAAAACGCGTAGCTGTTGGATTTTTGTTTTACCAAGTCAATGGTTGGTTTCACCTACTACGCCCATTTGCCTCCGGTAGTCCAATTATTAAAAAATACTTCCTCCCGTCTAGCCAAACGGTTCCGGTTTTCGGTTTCGGAAGCGCCGATTTCCGATTTCTAAATAGCTGGAACGTATTTGAACCATATTAATCCGGTTTTCGGTTCCCGATTCTATCCGCCGGTTTCGGTTCCGGTTTCAACGGTTTCATCACCTCTAACTTTTTTTTTTTTTTTTTTTTATCCAAACCTCTTAAGACAGTAAAGACGCTAACTAATCTGGTTTTTTTTGTTTTTTTTTTCACTTGGGGAGTGTGTTTTTGGAAAGAATGAGAAGTGGACAAAATTTGATTAGTATATTATTAAAGATAGAATAAAAATTCTAACAATATTTTTAGGAAAAAAAAGGGCCGACACCCTTATAATTTTATTAATATAATTGAAAATATTACATGGGGGACAACCAAGTCTTTCCCTTTTATAATTCAAGGGTAGACAAAAGGAGTCTATACCTCTATAGTCTATATTACAACATTTATCTAAATTCTAGTCTAATTTAAATAAAACAACACTACACTACAAGTACAAATACTAAATAAATGCTAAATATTACATTTAACTTACCTTGATCAATCGCCGGTTCCCGGTTTCGGAACCGCCGGTTCCCGGTTCCGCCGGTTCCTTGGTTCCCAATATGGTGGATTCGTATTCGAACAGTTTCAAATCCGGTTCCCGATTCTCGCCGATTCCCGATTCCGGTTCTACCCGTCGGTTCCGTCGGTTCCCAGTTCAATTTGGACATGTCTACTCCCGTTCCATAATATTCTACGTTCCATAATATTGAGTTTATTTTTTATTAATTAATGTGAATTTTAATTTATTTTTCTTGAAATAAAAATCAGTTATCCTATACACTTTGGAAATATTTTTTCGAAAAATGAACAATAACAATTTTTTTTTAATATAACCAAACTTAATGCTAGGTGTTTTTACCAAAAACTACCTCAAAAAGATGCTATTTACAAAAAAAAAACATGTTTTCTTTTGTATCTTTTTCTTAAATTTTGTTTTTAACTTTTTTTTTTTTTGCCTTTTTCAGTTATTTTAAGAGTATTTTGTTCTAATTTTTTTGTTAAACAACTGATAAATGCATTTATCAGTTATTTATAAGTGGTAAATGCATTTATCAGTTATTTGACAGATAAACGCAAAAAAAAAGTAATTTTTTTTTGTAATATCCAACTTGTGTGTGTGTTTTTTTTTAATATTCATATTTCAAAAGTAGTTTTTGGTAAATGCTTCTTATTTTATAACACATGATGATATTTTTGTAAATAATAAAAACTTATTTTAAATTAACTGTGACAATATCGTAAATCGGTGACACTATTTAACATTATCATTGATACCATTTAACAATATCACTTGACACACCGTAAAAATTACTACTTACAATTTGTAATACACACACTTATAATCTTTTAATAATCTTATCAACACTTTTTTATATTATCACCGACTATTTTTAACAATATCACTAACACTTTTTAACATACATAGTACTCATACTCATAGTACTGACACTATTTAACATCATCATGAATTAGCACTTTAAAATCATCACTGCACTCTTTAACACAGAGTATTGACACTCTTTAACATCATCACCATGAACACTTTAACACTTCATTGACAGTATTTAACACACACATTAACACTCTTTAACTCTACTATCGACACTTTCTATCACACAGACTAACACTCATTAACACAAACATATCGACACTCTTTAACACACTCGCACTGTGACTTATTATCAAGTGTTAAAAGTGTCTGTTTAAATGTTAGAAGTGTCAATTTAAATATTTAGAAGTACCAATATTATTGACCGATAATTTGTAACATTAGGATAAGGGCCTATTTGGTAAAACTAAAAATTAAGCTCTGAAAAAATAGAGTTGAAATTATTAAGTTGCTGAATTTTTAGAGTTTATATTTATTTGGTAATTACAAGTTACATATATCTGAAAAATCAAAATTTCAACTAACACTGAAGAATTTTGTTTGAATCATTTTCTTCTCACTTATATTTTTCACCATATATTCCCAAATAAGTAGTCTTATTTTTTAAAACAAAAAAAATTATATTCCAATAATTTAAAAAATACAAAATAAATAAATTATCATTTATAAAATAAATATTATGAGTTTCATTATCAAACTATTTTAAAACTATTTTATTTTGGACAAGAAAAATATTATTTAAATATTTCTTATTGATACTTCATTAGTCTCATAATAAATACTCCCTCCGTCCCGGTCGAAAAGATACAAATTTCCTTTTTGGGTGTCCCATTTAAAAAGGCATAGTTCCAAAAAGGAAAGTTTTTATTACTATTTCACCCACTCATTCTCTCTCCTACTTTACTTTTACACTCACAACATTCTCTCTCCTAACTATTCCTCCCACTCATTCTCTCTCCTATTTAATTTTTCATACTCACAACATTTAAACTTTTTCTCTTTCCTACATGACTCCTTAATTTTCGTGCCCGATTGGTTTTGTGCCTTTTGGGCTGGAATGAAGGGAGTATTAGTTTGATTTTTTTACAACTTGAGTAAACTTTATGAGAATAAATAAATAAAATATTTAAGTATTTTAAACATGGTCTTCAAATGAAAATAAAACATAACCGGAAAAAAAACTTTAAAAATAGTTTATATAAAAGAATAAATTATCATAACAAAAGAAATTTTTATGTATA
The DNA here is from genome assembly GCA_022495995.1 of Adenophora triphylla var. japonica. NCBI lineage: Eukaryota > Viridiplantae > Streptophyta > Magnoliopsida > Asterales > Campanulaceae > Adenophora > Adenophora triphylla. The sequence continues at coordinate 973,608 of JAFEMH010000066.1, forward strand.
CCAAAATATAAAATATAAAACATGTTGATAGATAGATTGAAACTCATTCCCTTTTTTTCTCTTTCTCACTCTTACCTTGTTAAAACACTCATTCATAGCTTAAAATTAATGAGTCGATCTCTGGAGAAACGCGTTTCTCCATAAGTTATGGAGAAACGTGTTTGGATATCCATCCCAAAGCTTCTGGTTTGGATATCCATCCCAAAGCTTCTGGATATCCAGAAGCTTTGGAACGGATATTCAGAAAAAAAGATTTGGGGCAAAGGCCAAGCTTCTGGATATCCATCCCAAAGCTTCTGGATATCCAGAAGCTTTGAAAGCGGATATCGAGAAAAAAGTTTGGGGCAAAGGCCAAGCTTCTGGATATCCAGAAGCTTTGGAACGGATATCCAGAAAAAAAGTTTGGGGCAAAGGCCAAGCTTCTGGATATCCATCCCAAAGCTTCTGGATATCCAGAAGCCTTGGCCTGCATTGTCGCGCGACAAGTCGGGACGCGTTTCTCCTTAAGTTATGGAGAAACGCGTTTCTCCCCAGATTTTAGCAAAATTAATAGCTATTCTAAAGACATTCTTAATTGTTTAAGTGATTTAATATTTTCTTATCAAACAAGCTTAATTTTATAATTTTTTAAAGTGTGCCAAATTAAAAGCTTAATTTGATTACCAAACACAATCTAACATTAACACCGACACTAGCGAGGAAGCACACACATTTTAAAAGAGACGTTTTCCAAAATGATAGAAAATCTGATACTCCCTCTATGTCAAGTCAATAGAGACTAATTTCATTTTTTTGTCCATCCCATCTTAATAGACACTGTCCAAAATGACAAAGTTTATATACTATATCTCTCACTCATTCTCTTTTATACTTTACTTTTATACTGACAACACGAATCAATTTGTTATCCCTCCCACTCATTTCCTTTACTACTTTACTTTTCATAATCACAACATCTTCTAACACTAATTCTTTCTCCTATTTTTTTCTAAAATTTTGTGCCCAAAATTTTACTTTCTGTTAACATGAAAAGGAGGAAGTATTTTGCAAGAACAACTCTAAAAATTAAAAAATTAACAATTCTTTTAGAAGCAACGGGGTGAAAATTGGCGAATACTAGTGTATAAATTGTTTCAAAAAAATTATTTGAAGTTACATGTAAAAAGAAGATGATTTTAAAGGATAAGATGGGGAATGTAATATCATCCCAATAGTGAGTAGATATACATTTTAGACTTTTGTAATTGTTTGTCTTGTAGTGGATTAAAAGATTTTTTTTCTCAAATTATTCGTTTTTTAAAATATAATTCCCAAAATAACAATCCTACCAAACTATTAATCAAAATGTCCATTTTTTTAAACTCGCGAAATGGAATAGCGAGTTTGACTTTTTTCCGCTGAAACTCGCTAAATGGTATGAAAAGTTTAGTGTTTTTTTTTTAATTTCCAGTAATTATTTCTGCAATTAAAACAAAATGACATGAAAATTGAACTCGCCATTTGATTTGGCGAATTTAAGCGCCCCAGCAACATCTGTTCAGCGAGTTTGACAGATTGTAGAAGAAACCAAAAAATAAAAAAAAACAAGAGAGAAGAAGAGAAAGGAAGAACGAATTTTGTCCAGATTAACCCAAATTCAAAACCTCTATATTTAATTGATTCTTCAAAATTGATAAGTATGTTTTAATTTTCTTCCCTATATTTTCATTTTCTTTAAGGTTAGAATGAGTTGTGCTTGTAAATTTAGGATTTAGGGTTGAGTTTGGTAATTTTAGGATGTGTTTGAACGAATTTTGGGTGTTTTTTGCTAAGTTTTTACATTCATTTCATTGAAATAGTATTTATTTAAACAAATGTTAGGGTATTGGTTGTATTTGATTGATTTGTGAGTATTTTCTATAGTATGTTTTATTTTTATCAAAATTTAGAGATATTTTGTGTTGTTATTATTTCTTTTAGTATTGATTTGTGAAATTAATATTTGTGTTTGTGTTGATTTGTGAAATAATACTTGTGAAAATAACACTTAATAAAGTATTTGATTTATGAAAATAATACTTGTGTTTATATTATTTTGATTAACAGATAGATATTTTTATTGATACTGGGACTTTTGATGATTCTGTGTTGACTTCACATCACTCCCACCGAGCTCGATATATTTGGGTAAATCATAAGGTTTCGAGTTTATCATTTCGTCGTGATACGACCATGCCAAATGTTATAGATCTCGTGATTCAGCAGATATTAGTAGTGTCTGGGTTATTGGGAGTTCATTTGATCAGGATAGTGCAGTATGACTGGGCTTTATTTGAGGCGTTGATTGAGAGATGGCATCCGGAAACCCATACAATCCACCTCCCCGCGGTGATATAACTATCACATTAGAGTATATCGGGACGCTGTCCGGGTTGCCGATTGATGGGTTACCCGTTATCGATTCAGATTTGCCCGTGATTACAAATTGGCGAATCTTATGTGCGGAGCTTATAGGTGTTGTCCCACCTGATGCAGCATTATGTAAGTAGTCTAAAGCTTAATTGGATTAAGACACATTTTTCTGAGTTTGCTAGCCTTCCCACTGATTCCCCCCCAGACTTGGTTGATAGGCATACGCGTGCCTATATTTTGATAGCCCTTGGGGGTAATGTGATGCCAGATCGTACTAACAACAATGTGTAGCTGTTTTATCTCCCTTTACTTAGAAATATTGAGATGATACACATGTACAACTTGGGTAGTACATGTTTAGCCTTTTTATATAAGAAACTTTGCTGTGCCACTCACCCCGAGACTAGCCAATGTGGTGAATTTCTAAATATTATACATGTATGCTAGAACATTTTAATTAAACGTTATGATGTTGTTTTCTTTTTTCTTTTTTCTTTTTTATTTGAAATCATATGTTTTGATAGTATTTGATATATATTTTTTATTGATACAGCTTTGGGCATGGGATAGGTTGATATGTACACAACCTATTTATCTCAGGCCAAATGAGGATCATGGCAAGCTTTCCTTGGGGTGCAGGTATACATTTATTAACGACTTTTCTATCTGAAATGTTATTGTCGCCTACTATATTTTTGAAACTTTTTGACTTATACTTCTTCATTGTATCTCCATCTACAATGAGCCCTAATCGCACATTTCGGTCATTTCTGAAAATGAGTACCATCAAATTGACATTTATCATCAGCTCCCAAATAGCACATGAAAATGAGTAAATCTCCGTTCATTTTTAATCATACATTATAAAATCAAAGTGTTAAAACATTAAAAAGCCTAATTTTAACATTCATATATATATATTGCTAACTCTATATATAAACACAGGTATATAGAATGATTAACATGTTGAATATTTATCTTGATTTGTACTTTTAACTAATTATAAAGTTGAAATATGTAAAAATTGGGTTTTTTAAAACCACTCTTCTCCCTTTCTCTCTATTCTCAACAATGGGTTTAGGGATTGCAAGAAATTTGTCTCCAACCTTATCTCTAAAAACAAAATTTGCTTAAACTCGTCATTTCAATTAGCGATTTCTAAATTTAATAAATATATTTTAATACAGGATAAATTGATTGGAAAAAAAAAAAATTAAACTCGTCATACTGTTGGTCCCAAAGGTGGCAACAAGGGTTAAAAACTGCTAGAGGGGGGGTGAATAGCTGTTACAATTTTTTTGCCCTTTTTTTGAAAACTAAATCTCTTACTTACAAAACCGCTTGCAGTGTATCAAAACTGCAAGAGGATTGCAAAATGCACAGCGGAATATCTTAAGTATTGAGTGCGGTTTGGAGGTGCGGTTTTGTGTGCGGTTTTCACAAACAGTAAAATGAGGTTCTTACAAGATTAATCAGAAACACAATTCACAACAATGGATAACCTATATTAAGATCAAACAGATAAGGACAAAATAATCAGTAATGAACAGTAAGTAAAAATGCAGAAATATAAGAACACAATATTTGGAGTGGTTCAATCGTAAATGATCTACATCCACTACCAAGATGGTTAGTCTTGGATTTTCTAATGCTATATTTTATATTAGAGTATGGGAGAGATTACAAAGTACAAGAATCAATACTCAGATCTTAAATCTATTCTATAAAGATCAAATCCTAGACTATAACCAGTGTATCTCAAATGAATTAATCTATGTGATTAATCAAGTGAGGTGTGTGTGTGTGATAAACAAGAATCAAGGCTCTTTGAATCTGTATGATATAGAGCTCAAGAAATCTTGGGTGTTAAAGGCTTGATTTCTGGGCTGGAGATATTTTCTTGAAGGAAGAAGATGAAGATTCAAATGGTTGAATATTTCTGGGAATAGCTTCAAACTTCTTATGAACTCACTGTAAAATCAATTTCTCAAGCAATCTTCAAGTGTTGAAGAATGGGGGTATTTATACCCAAGCACCAAGAAAGTAGCCGTTGGGAAAAGCTGTAGCAAGTACTGTACTGGTGCTTTTTTGATTGGTCCACAAATCTACTTTTGTCCCTTTGTTCAGAAGTTGCAGATAATGTTGATCAGACCTCAGCTGTATTTAAGGAATGAAGGACATCTGTCACCTTTTCTGAATCCTTGCAGATCCTGTCTGACACTTAGTCACGTGACAAGATTTTGTGGTAGACTTTCAAATATTGCTGACGTGGATTCCAACAGTCATAAGTGGTCCAACTTCAAGTCTTCAATCATTGGATGCGATTTGGTGAGGATGCGGTTTAGGCAGTGCGGTTTCACCAAACAAGGTTTCACTTTGGACTTCAAAGGTGGTTTCAATGTAGGAATTCCACAAAGCGGTTTGCTGGTGCAATTTCATACGTGCGGTTTGAAACTTTTTGAATTGAAACCTCATGTTCAATGAGTCTTATGCCAGTCTTCAAGCCTAAATAAACCTATTCTATAAAATGGACTTATACTAAAAAATTGAAGTCTAAACTTTTTGAATTGAAACCTCATGTTCAATGAGAAAAGTCCAAGCAATGCCAAGAAGTTAGCTTCGAGAGTCGGCGGTGCGCAAAATATTCAAGTCATGAAGGAAGGACAAATATAATCCTCAGCTCCTCAGGAAGCCTTCCAAATTCTCAAAAGAAGGATTTTAAATCCTCACAATCTCGGATATAATCCTAAGCTTCTCAGGAAGCCTTCCAAATTATCAAAAGAAGGATTTTAAATCCTCACAATTCAGCAAAAAATTCCTGACTTCTCGAGAAGCTCTCCAATGATCAAAAAGGAGCCCGCTCTTGATAGCTTGGACTTCCTCTCACCATTACCTTAAATCAATCCCGAGTCATCCTCTCTATTTTAGAGGATATTCCTGTTGGGTTTTATGGATCCATGCGCAGCGGAATTAAGCATAAAATTAACACAAAACACAAGCCCTAAGATCCGTTCTATACGATTAAATTGAATTGCTATGAGATAGAATTTACCAACCTAAATTGCTTTCCGGTCTTGAGCTATCGAACGGATAATTATGTGATTCGTAATCACAAACTTTTGATCTTCAAATCTTCGAATCTTCAACTCCTTTGGATCTTCAGATTTGAACTCTAGGTCTTTGATTTGTTTGAACAAAACTAAGACCCTCTTTTGGTAATCCACACAAATATGAATGTCGAGAACAATTCTCGGGTTGGGAATTGCTAGATTCCTAAAACTTATGGAAGAATATTGAGAGTATTTTGTTATGATTTTCCCTTGAAAATTTCGGCCAGCCATTAGGGTTGATAGACCTCACATAATTATACTACTTTAGTGTAAATATGTTTCCTAATCGAATTAGGAGAACAGGCTGTCAAAAACGCGTCTGGTGGCTAGTTATGTCGCGTGACATAACTAGCCAGTGGCTAGTTATGTCGCGTGACATAACTAGCCAGTGGCTAGTTATGTCGCGTGACATAAGTTGCCAAATACGTAAACTCTCAATCATTCTTCCCTTGGTTCAACCAACTCATTCTATTTGTGTGTGACCCAATAGGATTGTATTATGTTGGCAATGAGTCCGATCATATCGACCCTCATAAGACATAAGCGGACTCTAGCAAGCCATTATGTCTACCCAAATAACACAACGTAAGAGTTCACGTTTCCAATGGTACACTTCCATTTCTCCCTTTGTCTCACGATGTTATATTGAACACAAGTCATGGTCCACGTCAACTTGTATTTGTTCAATGCTTTCTCGATCTTGAGTATAATGATAGTCCAATCATATTGGGGTGTGGCCACACGCTTTCATCATTATCACTCATCGAGGGGCCCAAGCAAAACATCTCTCTTTCGAGGGACAAATTCCATCTTGACTTATCATCCTTCCCATCATGAATCCGATCATGCCAAAGATAGCCTTTATAGATATCGTGTTAAGATACCGTTTGACTAAAATCAAACATAACTTTTCATCATATGTAAGGTCATGATAATCTCAGGTCTAGGGACTAAATGAAGTGACCATATGAGATTTAATTATGACATTTGACCATGACATAAATCTCATATGGGTCAAGTCCAGTCACTTGTTCTCTAACAAGTACCCATAATTTCAATGTGCATCTCTATGCATATGATCATCATATGATTATCCATTGACAATTATACTAATTATTCTCTTAATAATCAGGGACGGAGATTATTACAATAAATATGCAAACTATATAATAATCAAATAATAAACATAAACGATAAAGATGATACATAACGGTTTTCAGTTAAACATAACTAAAGCCTAGGGCATTACACCAACAGTCTCCCACTTGCACTAGGCTCCATTTATGTATTGAATACTCATGGATCTAACATGCCCACCATGCTTCTGCCTATGCGAGGGTCTTTGTAAGTGAATCCCTTATGTCATCATCGGTTGATACTTTGTATATTTTAACGTCTTCTCATTCTTTATGAATTCCTCGAAGAACGTCTAAGTGAGTGTTTGGATCGCTGTTGTGACCTTGATTCCATTGTTTGCACAAGTGGCACCACTATTTGTCATAACAAAAGTTTCACCGATTAGTGATACTTGGAACATTTCCAAAACACTAATGAACTTTTGATCCAAACTGCCTCTTTTAGCCTCATCATATGTTGCTAAAATTCGGCCTTAGTAGTAGAATAGGCTACAATTTCTGCTTGGAACTCTTCCAACAAAATTGCACCTCTAATAAGCACAAACACAAATCCTAATTGCGATTTTAAAATAACTTTGTCAGTTTGGAAGCTAGCATCTTTGTAACCCTTACAACAAGATTAACTTCCAATCTTTCAAATCCCAAGAACGTATCCTTAGTTCTTCTTAAGTACTTAAGGATCATCTTGACTGCCATCCAATGGTTCTCATCACAGGATCAGATTGGTATCGACTCATCATGCTTAGAGCATATGAGATGCCAGGTCTAGTACAAATCATGGCATACATGACAGATCCAAATGCCGAAGCATATGGAACTTCATTCATTTTCCTTTTGCTCATCAGTTGTCATAAGACAATGAGTATTGCTAAGAGAAGTACCATGATCCATTGACAAGCTACTCTTCTTAGACTCTTCTAAGAATCTTGTTAATGTGAACACTTTGACTCAAACCAATTTATCCTTCTAGATCCATCTTTATAGATCTTGATGCCAAGGATGTAAGCGGCTTCACCCATATCTTTCATTGAGAAACCTTTCCTTGACCAAGACTTAACAGTCTTAAGTGTCGGAACTTGTTTTTCCAATGAGTAAGATATCATTGTAATAAACAATAGAAATAATACCATGCTCCCACTGAATTTCATGCATACACAAGGTTCATCTTCGTACTTGATAAAGTCAAACTCTTTGACCAATTCATCAAAACGAAGATTCCAATTCCTTTAAGCTTGCTTCAACCCATCTCATGGATCTTTGCAACATGCATACTCTATTAGAGTTTCTTGGATCGACAAACTATTCTGGTTGTGTACTCTACACATCCTTAATAATCTTTCCATTTAAAGAAAGTCGTTTGACATCCATTTGTCATATCACATAGTCACAATATGCGATAATGGCAATTGAAATTCTAACAGACTTCGACATTGTAACTGGCGAAAAAGGTTTCAACATAGTCAATACTATGAATTAACCTAAATCCCTTTGCTTCAATCCTTAGTCATGAAAGTATACACCTTCACATCCATGTCGATCTTTGAAGACCTACTTGCACCCTTTAGTTTTTACACTTTTAGGTAGCCCAATCAAGTTCCAAACTTGATTGTTAAACATGGATTGTAATTTGGATTCCATGGTTCCTAACCATTTATCCAAATTAGGAGAGGACATCGCTTCTTGATAGCAAGTAGGATCGTCATTCTCAATGACTTCCACTTCATCACTTTCCGCAATGAGAAATCACTATTTCTTGAGTTCGGATCGTAACCTATCCAATCTACGATGGACTTGTGCATCTTGAACCGGTTTCACAACTCCTTTGTGAACTTGGTTCTGTCTCTACTCTTGGTTCCATATTATTTTCGGGTTCTTGAACTTCTTTCAAGATTAATTTTACTCCCACTAGATTCTTTATTGAGAAACTATTTCTCAAGAAACAAATCATGTAGAGCAACAAACATTTTGTTCTCTTTGTGATTGTAAAATCAATATCCGAAAATAACCTTGTCAGATTTGGTACTAACTTATAAGAGACAAGTCTCTTTACATAAGATTCGCAACCCCAAATCTTCATGAAAGACAAACTAAGTTTTCTTCCATGCCACATCTCATGTGGGGCCTTAGGAACCGATTTAGTAAGGACTCAATTCAGTGTAACCGCATTATTTCTAATGCATATCCTCAAAAGGAAATAGGAAATAGGAAAGTCTGATTGACACATCATCGAACAAACCATGTCCTACAAGGTTCAATTCCTCTTTTCAGACACACCATTCATAGTGGTGTTCAGTGTGGAGTCAACTCTTGAAACAATTTCATAGTTTTGAGATGATTGTCAAACTCTTGGCTCAAATATTCATCACCTCGATCTAATCGAAGTACTTAATAATTTTGCCAAATTGTTTTGTACTTCATCTTGAAATGTTTAAAGCATCTCAAACGATTCACCTTTGGACTTCATCAGATAGACATAGTCATATCTAGATAAGTCTTTAGTGAAATGTGATGAAATACCGAAATCTTCCCCTAGCAATGCTTCTTAATGGTCCACATACATCTCATGTATAATGACCAATAAGTCACTAGCCCTCCCACTACTCTTAGTGTAGGGTGGTCTGGTTGATAATCCCAATAAATAAGATCCACATTCCTCAAATGATTTATGGTCATATGAGTCTAAAAGTCCATGTTAATGGAGTTTAGATATATGTTTCTTATTTATCTGACCAATCCGGCAATGCCATATGAACGCGTTTGTTCATATTGTTCGGTTTAGATTTCCATTTATATTATAGATATCTTCAACATTATTTTGTTTCTCATCTTCAAGGATATGAAGACATTCAATGACATATGCAATACAATAAGGCATATCATTAAATAAATATAAAACTTCTTATTGAAAATAAGAAAATTATATCCTTCATCATCCATTTAAGAAACGAAAATAATACTCCTACTCAAATCCGAAACGTAGTCATACTTGTTCAAAACAAGTATTAGTCCACAAGGTAAAGTGACTTCATAAGTCCCTATGGCTAATGTAGCAACTCTTGCTCCATTCTTATGCATAGGTTTAATTTACCTTCTTTGAGTAGCTTTCTATTCTTTGTTCCTTACACATTTGAACAAATGTGGGATCCAATCCGGTATCATATACCTAAGAACAAGAAGTTGAAAGGAAGATATCTATCATATAGATATTTGAAGTAGTAGCAATCATATTGCCCTTCTTCACCTTTTAGGCCTTCCTAATGAGCCTTGCAACTTTGCTTCCAATGACCAATCTTATTGCAATGGTAGCAAACTGCATCCTTTTGAGACACTTTGGGTTTAGCCTCTTCGGCTATGACAACATTTGTCCTAGGTTTAGCAACTTTTGCTTTACCTTCTTTTCCTTCCTTTATGAACCCTTTTATTGTGTCAACCATTAACACAATTTGCGGATTGCTCCTTCTTTCATCATATGAATTAAGAGCCTTCACCACAACATATATCTTTTGCTTAGCTTGCACTTGAAACATTTCCCCTTTTGCGGTGTGCTAGAACAAAAGTAGTTATCATGTGCACAAGGTTCTTCATAAGAGCCTTTGAACATGGTGGCAAATACAAGGCAAGCAATATTGTCAGAATCATCACTATGTTTCTAATGTTGCTTCCTTATTTGCCCTTTGCAACATTTGCAATAGGTTCAATAGGAATGGATTCGTAATGAACGTACAAATTTACCTAAGAACCATTCTTTAGGCTTTTGATCCAATCAAAATTATTTGTATCATTCATTTCGAACTTTGTCCTTCATAAGGACGAATCGCAATTATCATTATGTAATGCTACTTCTACAACAAAATATACAAATTATATGAACACATATCAATATCAACACATTTATCATTTAAGAGCAAATAATGTATTTTACAAATACTCCCACTAAATCATACACCTTCCAATGCAAATAAGCATAATATGCATTTAATGGGCTAAGATCCAACTTTAATTTAATCTCAAGTACGCTATGGCGCACCGCTCAAGATTAAACTAATTAGGTAGAAAATATCAATCATATCGTATATGACTCTTAGGGCTAAGATCCAACTTTAATTTAATCTCAAGTACGCTATGGCGCACCGCTCAAGATTAAACTAATTAGGTAGAAAACATCAATCATATCGTATATGACTCTTATGAGATTTATTTAAGACATCATATGTCTAAGCATATTTTAATCTCATCTTATGCCTTGGGTCCAAAACCATTTTGATAACCCAATTAAGTTCATCCACTTTAAACGTATAGGAACCACCATTTCCTCATCTTGCTCGCAAACGGAATAGAATCAAAGCACCTTGCTATGGCAAGCCCACCCAAAACTATCCGAGTGGTCTCAAGTGTTTAAATCATGGATTGGCATAAAGAACTTAAAAGTTAAATGAAGGTTCTTTAAGGTAGATTATAAGCATATCAAAGCAAAGATAGTCATAATCATGCACCGGGTAAGTTCCCGGGAAGATAGGTGAGCCTCAAGGACTACTTAAGTACCAACTCTTCCTTAGACAACTCTCCTAGTCATGCACAATTAGAAATCAACTACGATTTGACAACATAATCACTACCTTTTATAAACAATTAGTTTCCTTTTAAAATTTCGCGTAATTATGACTTGTTTCCATAAACAATCATAAAATCCAAAATTTACAATGTCTAACTCTAAACATATTAGGAAACTATAAATCAATGTTTCAACTAAACATCTAATAAAATTCTTAACACTTAAGAACAATTAATTCATGCATCGCAACAATTAATAAAACACATTTGAATTAATTAAGCATGCATCAAAAACAATGAATTAATCTAGCATAGCCCTATAAATTTTATTTTCAGAAATTTATAGCATCCAGATTAAGACATAAAACATCTCAGATTGTAAACACAATCACGTAATAGCGTAAAAATTAAACAAACCGATTCTCGCCGGATCCGGCTTATTATGTCGCGTGACATAACTAGCCAGGCTAGTTATGTCGCGTGACATAACTAGCCGTATAACCAGATTTCCACATGTGGCTAGTTATGTCGCGTGACATAACTTGCTTTGCCGGTTCGCGAGATTTCCAGTTTCAATCAATTCGGATTACATGCAATTAAATCATATAAAACAACCCTTTTACAGATTTAATTCATCATAATTCGAAAACGTTTTTCACATTGTTTCACATAAACAATCAAAATTCTACCGCATACAAAAACATGCAACGAACATATAAACAATTTATATAATCATTCTAGCATGCTAATTCAAACTTAACCATACGAACGGGGCTCTGATACCACTGTTGGGTTTTATGGATCCATGCGCAGCGGAATTAAGCATAAAATTAACACAAAACCCAAGCCCTAAGATCCGTTCTATACGATTAAATTGAATTGCTATGAGATAGAATTTACCAACCTAAATTGCTTTCCGGTCTTGAGCTATCGAACAGATAATTATGGGATTCGTAATCACAACCTTTTGATCTTCAAATCTTCGAATCTTCAACTCCTTTGGATCTTCAGATTTGAACTCTAGGTCTTTGATTTGTTTGAACAAAACTAAGACCCTCTTTTGGTAATCCACACAAATATGAATGTCGAGAACAATTCTCGGGTTGGGAATTGCTAGATTCCTAAAACTTATGGAAGAATATTGAGAGTATTTTGTTATGATTTTCCCTTGAAAATTTCGGCCAGGCCTTAGGGTTGACAGACCTCACATATTTATACTACTTTAGTGTAAATATGTTTCCTAATCGAATTAGGAGAACAGGCTGTCAAAAACGCGTCTGTGGCTAGTTATGTCGCGTGACATAAGTAGCCAGTGGCTAGTTATGTCGCGTGACATAACTAGCCAAAGCTAGTTATGTAGCGTGACATAAGTTGCCAAATACAGAAATTCTCAATCATTCTTCCCTTGGTTCAACCAACTCATTCTATTTGTGTGTGACCCAATAGGATTGTATTATGTTGGCAATGAGTCCGATCATATCGACCCTCATAAGACATAAGCGGACTCTAGCAAGCCGTTATGTCTACCCAAATAACACAACGTAAGAGTTCACGTTTCCAATGGTACACTTCCATTTCTCCCTTTGTCTCACGATGTTATATTGAACACAAGTCATGGTCCACGTCAACTTGTATTTGTTCAATGCTTTCTCGATCTTGAGTATAATGATAGTCCAATCATATTGGGGTGTGGCCACACGCTTTCATCATTATCACTCATCGAGGGGCCCAAGCAAAACATCTCTCTTTCGAGGGACAAATTCCATCTTGACTTATCATCCTTCCCATCATGAATCTGATCATGCCAAAGATAGCCTTTATAGATATCGTGTTAAGATACCGTTTGACTAAAATCAAACATAACTTTTCATCATATGTAAGGTCATGATAATCTCAGGTCTAGGGACTAAATGAAGTGACCATATGAGATTTAATTATGACATTTGACCATGACATAAATCTCATACGGGTCAAGTCCAGTCACTTGTTCTCTAACAAGTACCCATAATTTCAATGTGCATCTCTATGCATATGATCATCATATGATTATCCATTGACAATTATACTAATTATTCTCTTAATAATCAGGGACGGAGATTATTACAATAAATATGCAAACTATATAATAATCAATTAATAAACATAAACGATAAAGATGATACATAACGGTTTTCAGTTAAACATAACTAAAGCCTAGGGCATTACACCAACAATTCCCATTTCCTAAATCAATCCCAAGCCATCCTCTCGATTTTAGAGGATATTCCCATTTTTCTTAACCAATCCCAAGCCGTCCTCTCAATTTTAGAGGATATTTCCTTACCATTACCCTTGCCCTAGGCAAAGCCAATTTGGACCTCTCATTCTTAGAGGTAATCAATTCCCTTACCTTAGAAATCCCAAACTATAGACACCTCATTCTGAACTAATAAATCATGATTACACTACTCTTAGTCTCTCTTTTATGTTTTGATGAAAGCATATCAATTTCGTCATGTTTCATTAAGTTTCTAGCTAACCTCGTTAGTTTTGGACCTAACTGACTAACGAAACAACTGAAGAGGACAAAATGTTCATTTGACTAGTTGTCTCGCACGAGACATACGTGTCTCGCGCGAGATATCCCTTCGACAGGATGTGCAGAAATCACTCTCCTTCTCCGTTTCAACCTCCTTTTTTGATAAACCTCATCTAATCCGGTTCTTCAATCAGAATTGAGTTCTGGAAGCTTCCTAGGAGTGTTTTACCTCTCCACCTCTACCTCTTAAACCCCTATAAATACTTGGTGACTTCCACTGTTTCAGAGGTCCAGATTTCCACACAACACACACAATTTGTTGGTTTCTCTCCACGAAAGATTCCTTCAAATCACTCACAAAACCTTCCTAAAATCACCTAAAGTTTGTTTATCAACCCTGTTGATCAACAAACATCCAAACCCGAATCAAGGATTGAGGCGAAGCTCTGTCCGCATCAAGATTTGACTCTCATATTGAGTCGAAACTCTGCCCAAATCACTTCTCGATCGAGAAAACATCTTAGAACCACGTTCTAAATCAAATCCTCCCTAAACTAGGTAAACTCCTATACTTTTACTCTTTTCTTCTTAATCTTTCTCTATTGGCTTTTAGAGTGGTGTAATCCCAACAAAAGGATTAGCCTAGAGTCCCTTCAATCGATGAAGGCAATCTCGAAGCATACAATCCGACATTCCTAATCAAGAAATTGATTAGGGTTTATTTGTTTTCTTTAATTATACATATTTTAAAGATTGAAAACCTCTCTTTTCTTTAGCAAGACCGATCTTCGGATTGGGTGGAATGGATGCTTCTCGACCTACCCATTCCATAACCTAAGCCCCGAACTCAAATCTCTTCTCAAAATGGTTTTCCTATGTTTCCAAACGAATAATATAGGTGGCGACTCTTTTATTCGAAAAATTCACGCATCGCTACAGTTTGGCGACTCCGCTGGGGACTTAAAATTAAGAGGCTTAAACTTGCGTCAAAATTAAAAGAGAGGTTTTCAAAATTTTGTAAATTCGAATTTTCTGCTCTCAGATGAAGCATATCTCGCGGCGAGATATCATATCTCGCGCGAGATATGGCTTCGGCAATCAGGTTGCTTTCTGGTTTCTCCCGTTCATCTCATAGTCCAAGACGAGAGCCGAACACGCAAGGGGGATCCCAGAATTCATTATCTACAGAGTTCCTACATCTTAAGGCCTCCCTTAAGATGTAGAACTCGAATCGTTTTCCATTTAAATAATTGATTATTATTTATAAACTGCGTGCGATTGGATTTTATTTAATTAAAGTCCGGTCCATTGGGGATTCGGGAGTTGTAATTTAAATTATTTATTTCTCTCGCTCTCTCTCTTTAAGTGAAACTACGACGGCCTGAGTCTCCCTAAATTGGGGGAAACGTAGGCAACCACTTGGTGCGGCCACTATCTGTTTTTCTTTTTCTTTTTTCAAAAAAAATCTCTATTTTACTCTATCACCTAGATTGACTCTCACACACGCGCACTCATATATAACTGTCATTGCACTACATACCCTCTATAAACCCGAGACCCACACTAAGGACGGATGACGGTAACCACCTAGTCGCCGGTCTCTCCGAAGTTGGATCATCCCACTCCGCGTATTCAATCCACCTAGATTGTCATATCGCGGGGAGCCTAGCCTTCCAGCCCTGCATCGCCACATATCATGTAGATTGACTTTTTAAGACACTCCTTGACCGGTCGGTTTGATCTCGGAGTCCTTGTAATCCCTTGTCAAGATCGTTTTGTGCAATAATCCACGGAAAAGAAATCAATAAATTGTCGCTTCGGAATTGTCCCTTCGGAAACGTCCCTACGGTTGTCCCTTCGGATTTGCCCCTAAAAAGAGAAAATTTTCTCATCAAAATTATTGCACAAAACTTGATGTTACTTTGGATTACTCCGACCCCTAGGTCCCTAGGTTTGGTTCTTGAACTTTAGAAACCCCCAAAACGGATTTTCCGTCCGACCAAAATTAGGATTAAAATCAGAAAATTGTGACTTTCCATGGTGAAGTCTCGCGCGAGACTACTTGTCTCGTACGAGATAAGTGTTCGGTCTTTTCGTGTTTTGGCCAAAACCTTCAATCCTTCAAAGCCTTCATTCACCCTATTCAGCTGACTTGTTGGGACTCGATCATGGTTTAACACGATTGCTACACGTCTAGGTTCTTCGCCAAAGCTCGACACGATGTCTGCTTCTCCTTCTACCACCGAGGCCGATTTCAACGATGCTAAGGTCCAACTCATCGAAGCCTTGACTAGGTTGGATGAACAAAGTAAGCAAATTGATGAGCAGAATGCCCAGATCGCCGCCCTAATGAAAGAACTCCACGAGTTGAAAGTCAAGAAAGGCAGAAAGCAAAAGCAGAAAGTGGAATCCTCCTCCGATGAAGAGGAATCCTACACCAAAGTGAATAGAAAAACCAAGAAGTCAAGCAAGAAAAAGGAAGAATCCGATTCCTCCTCTTCCTCATCCTCCTCCGATGATGAGGAACATACCTCCAAGGGTGCTAAAACCAAGAAAGAAGGCAGTGGTGAAACTACTAAACTTGGTGACCATGTTACTAAGAACTACCTCGAGAAGAAGCTTGCGACTCTTGACACTTCCAAGGGGTCATTCGTTCCATTTGATCCCGATGCTCTTCAACAATCCATCACCAAGTTTCCTCGCAAGTACAAGACACCCGATATTGCCAAGTTCAATGGTACTACCTATCCTCGAGCTCATGTTGAGACCTACACTTGGGCCATGCTTCCAATGGGCGTTGATAACACAATCTTGGCCCAATGCTTTCCTCAAACTTTAGAAGGTGCTGTAAGGGATTGGTACATGTCTCTTCCTACGACTACAAGGCTTGATTGGTCAT
Organism: Adenophora triphylla var. japonica; assembly: GCA_022495995.1. Classification (NCBI taxonomy): domain Eukaryota; kingdom Viridiplantae; phylum Streptophyta; class Magnoliopsida; order Asterales; family Campanulaceae; genus Adenophora; species Adenophora triphylla. The sequence continues at coordinate 990,213 of JAFEMH010000066.1, forward strand.
CCGCATGTTTGGTCTTCCAAAGGCAGTTTGAAGACAACTCCACTTACCGCCCTACTAGGAGGGATCTTGAACAAACCAAACAACATGCCAATGAGTCCTTTGCTGAATTTGCTAGAAGATGGAGACTCAAACTCACTGAAATCGTCGAAAGGCCTACTCTCAAAGAGCAAATCCACATCTTCCTCCAATGCCTTCGTGATGAATTTCAAGAGAAGCTCGCCGGTAACTACTTTCCTAGTTTCAATGAACTCCTCGAGTCCGGAATTAGGGTTGACGACTTCCTAAAAAGCAAAAAGAAGAAAAGTACTTTCCGCTACAACAAGCCCACCACAAGTAAGGATGCTTCAGTCAACGCTATTGCACTCAGCCGCCCTAACACCGGAAAGTATTCTGCTGTCTCTCCTCCCGAAAAGAAAAAGAGGCACTACGACAAAATTGAAGGAATCACTCAAGAAGAACTCTTCGATGTGCTTGTCCATAATGAAAAAATCAAACCAAGGGAAGGTGGTCCTCCGAAGGATATGGGTCCGAATCATGCTCATCAGTTATTCTGCAAGTACCACAACTTCACCGGCCATGACACCAACTCCTGCCACCACTTGAAAGACATCATACAAGACCTCTTTGATAATGGAGATCTAGAACGTCCCAACGTCATCACCAATCCTCTCCCTCGCAATCCATGAAGAAGATGAAGCTCCAAGAAGAAACCTACACTTACCACTTTGGGGCTACAACTATCCTCTCCCTTTCTCCTTTGATAGAAGTAGATTAGGTTTTAAATTTCCAAGTATGAACTCGAAGAGTCGTTCTGTCTTTCTAGTACTTCTCACCTCCTCTAGTTTGTGTCCTCTAAACTATCGAGTCTGTTCTTAAATTTCTCAATAAATTAAAGTATTTTCTTTTCCTAAACACTTCCCCTAAGGTTGTTCTACCTCATGAATATCATTCAACTCATGCAAAATAATGGACCTTCCATTCCCTAAATCATCGCAAAAATATAAACTTCTAAGTGACTTTAAAAAGCAAGTTATCATTAGGAGGCTTAAGGGTTAAACATTACCCCGACTGAAAGTTAGAGACCAACAAGCGAAGAAAGCCAAAGGTGCTGCTGTCAACATTCATCCAAAGAAAAGTGGGGCTACTCAACTCAAGGCTTTGAAAAAAAAAAATAAATAAATAAATAAAAAGCTCGCTAGGACGAAACTCCTCAATTCGTCCTAGGCAAAAATAGAGCATCGAAAAAAAAAAAAAACTCTCAATCCTTCATCGCCCCACAACAAGGATGGAATTTCAACAAAGGCAAGAAGGACTCTCCCACAAAGAAGAGGAGTCAAGTGATACCAACAAAAGAAAAGAGGATTCCTCAAAATCCTCCTACATCAAGTGAAGAAGACTTTCAGTATCAAGAAAAATGTTTACCCTTAAGTCATACTAATGATTGGCTTTCTCCTCAATCTTGTTTAGAAATTTCTAGATGAAGCAAGGTCCATTAAAAGTAGAACAACTTTTCTAGACCTTTGAGCCATGTAGCGTTCTTTGTTGAGTCTAGGGGCTTCCTGTTAGCCACTCTCATACACACTCTTGAAATCCAAGCATCAAAACTGGGGCTTCCCATCCTTTCCTCCCCCAGTCAACCTCTATTTCAACTCTTCAAAACAATCAAATCTACATTAGAGGCTTTCCTCTTTGCTTCTCACTCTCATCATTAGAGAATAAACTTCTCCAAAAAGTCAATGCTTGGATCACCTTCCAATGAATAGAGTGCGTCTCTCCTAAACTAGCTTGAGATCTCATTTCTCTCCTCAATAAGATTTTCTCTCTCTGAGTTCTCTTCGAGTTACATACTATCAAAGAAAAATGAAAAAAAAAGACGCAAAAGTGATGCCCGCTAGATTGAAAACCCGAAAGGGCGGTCTAGGCAAAAACCAGGGTGCGTCATTAAGAAAAGAAAAAAAAATCAAAGGACAAAGGGAGACTATCCTTCAACCTTCTTCATCAAACATCATTCGATCTTCTTCAAATCAAATCAACAAGTAGAGTCTTTTTCGATCATCTTCAAATCAAGAGAGCAGCCTCACAAGCCTATTCACAAAGTCATCTACCACTTGCAAGCAACCTAGGGCTTGAGACACCAAAGGGCCTTGGACATAGAGAAATTACGACGGTCAACAGATGTGTAGTCGTTTGCCTCCTAGAGACACGACTCAAGGAGAAGTAAGAATGAAGATTCTCAACAGACCTAGATGGGTTCACACAAGGATACTCATCGAACGAAATTCTACAACAATACAACCTCGCTGACTAGCAACAGATTCTGCAAAACCTGATTGGGTCCCAACTTGTCAAACACAAGTTCACTCATATAGTTCACCCATCTCAAATACAAATCCATACAAATGTCCCTACATTTCCATATACCATATACTCATACATAAACTCACCACCAAAATGACCGACCGGCCATTTACACGAACAGACGTGAGTACCACCACGTAAGTCCAGTCAAACAACTAAAATCTGAAAAAAAATCTACTTGGAATCTTTATGTGCTGACAGGTACACAAAGGTAAGAATCATTCGGGTCTATCCGAGACCAGCATGCATATATCCTTGCATTACAGGGGCCGACAGAACCTCTACCTCAACCGACAACTTCAAGACCGTGACCTCGACGAAAACTTCAAAGTTTGTGACGGCAGCAACTTCAAGACCGTGACCTCGGCGACAACTTTAAAGTCTGTGATGGCAGCAAACTTCAACTCCGTAACCTCGGCAACAACTTCAAAGTCTGTGATGGCAGCAAACTTCAAGTCCGTGACCTCGGCAACCTCAACAAAGTCTGTGATGGCAGCAAACTTCAAGACCGTGACCTCGGCAACATCTTCAAAGTCTGTGACCGCAGCAAACATCAAAGTCCGTGACCTCGGCAATGACAACAAAGTCCGTGACCTCGGAAACAACGGCAACGTCACTAACCTCGGGCGACGCACTTCAACAACTTCATCAACAAATGGGTATCTTCAGAATTGGGTCAAGTCTTTTGATTCCTCAGTATGATTTTACCTTTTCAAAAAAAAAAAATCCCTCTTCGATTTTCAAAAATGCTTTTCAAAATACCTAAAATAGCCTTTTTAGTGTTTTGGGGTCGAACTACGTTTGGTCTGATTCTCTCTTAGAGATACGTAGGCAGCTGTGCGGCACGACCATCCCAATGTTCAGAATGATATCTTTTCTATCGACGACACTTCTTCTTTCATAAGACCAGTCGCCGAGGGGCTCTGTAGACACCTCATTCTGAACTAATAAATCATGATTACACTACTCTTAGTCTCTCTTTTATGTTTTGATGAAAGCATATCAATTTCGTCATGTTTCGTTAAGTTTCTAGCTAACCTCGTTAGTTTTGGACCTAACTGACTAACGGAACAACTGAAGAGGACAAAATGGTCATTTGACTAGTTGTCTCGCACGAGACATACGTGTCTCGCGCGAGATATCCCCTCGACAGGATGTGCAGAAATCACTCTCCTTCTCCGTTTCAACCTCCTTTCTTGATAAACCTCATCTAATCCGGTTCTCCAATCAGAATTGAGTTCTGGAAGCTTCCTAGGAGTGTTTTACCTCTCCACCTCTACCTCTTAAACCCCTATAAATACTTGGTGACTTCCACTGTTTCAGAGGTCCAGATTTCCACACAACACACACAATTTGTTGGTTTCTCTCCACGAAAGATTCCTTCAAATCACTCACAAAACCTCCCTAAAATCACCTAAAGTTTGTTTATCAACCCTGTTGATCAAAAAACATCCAAACCCGAATCAAGGATTTAGGCAAAGCTCTGTCCGCATCAAGATTTGACTCTCATATTGAGTCGAAACTCTGCCCAAATCTCTTCTCGATCGAGAAAACATCTTAGAACCACGTTCTAAATCAAATCCTCCCTAAACTAGGTAAACTTCTATACTTTTACTCTTTTCTTCTTAATCTTTCTCTAATGACTTTCAGAGTGGTGTAATCCCATCAAAAGGATTAGCCTAGAGTCCCTTCAATCGATAAAGGCGATCTCGAAGCATACAATCTGACATTCCTAATCAAGAAATTGATTAGGGTTTATTTGTTTTCTTTAATTATACATATTTTAAAGATTGAAAATTTCTCTTTTCTTTAGCAAGACCGATCTCCAGATTGGGTGGAATGGATGCTCCTCGACCTACCCATTCCATAACCTAAGCCCCGAACTCAAATCTCTTCTCAAAATGGTTTTCCTATGTTTCCAAACGAATAATATAGGTGGCGACTCTTTTATTCGAAAAATTCACGCATCGCTACACAAACACATCCCTGCAAGCCAACCTCTCATCTTTAGAGGTCCAGTCAGTAAAGGGCCCAGCCGACCTCTCATCTTAAGAGGTCACAACTTTCCAAATCACCCGATGGACGATCGAAGCCCGGAAACCCAACTACAGTTCCTACCGGATAGTAATTTCATTCCAATATCTTCGAGAGCTAAATCAAATTAATGCTTCATTACTCGCTTAAATCAGAGCCAAATCTATCTCGGCTCAAAAGATCATCGATCTAAGATTGTGCAAATTCAATCCATTCATTTGGCATTTCATGTGGGCATATTTCATTTCTTTTCCGCAAACACTTGTCGTGGATGCCTCACTGGGGCTTCGCATCCGTGTCTTTCATTGACACTCCAAGGGGACATGTTCTTCAACTCTCCCATCCTCAAAATCCTCAAAGGTCCTCGAGATATCGAATTTTCGCATTCCCTCGCTTTTCATTCGGGATAAACCCGAACTACGGCGACCTGAGCTCCTCGTCAGGAGGGGAACGTAGGCAACCATAATTGGTCCGGTCGAAATCACAAACAAATCTCAGAAAATCCGGTCTCATCAAGGACCGTTCCTATACACTTTTCATCCTTCCGGATTTGATCTCGATATCAGTTGGTTTTCTTCTCATGATTAATCAAAATATTTGTTCATATCATATTTAGTGTTTGAATAACCCGAACATCAATAAAGGGTTTTAAGCAGCCTTGTGATCGTCACGAATAAGACAGGTTTTCAAATGTCTCGACAAGTCTTCTCTTTCTATATCATAGGAAGATAGAGCCAAACACTGTTTTCGGTCAGCAGGGGCTTCCATACACTTTTTCACACTTTATTGTGCTTATACTTTCTCAAAAGAGTCAAACCCTAAAGCGAGTGTGTCATACACCAATTCGGGATCCAATCCCATTCTTCGAAAGATGTGCCCCTGCACGTATATATTTCCGAGTCTATGACTGATTGACTAAGGTCTGAAAAGATGAGTGCCTCCTTGGCCGCATGTTGATTCTGCCTGTAACGGGGTTGCATTGGATCTATTCAAGCTGGGGCTTTGCTATGCTGTCCCCTCAAGCTCTCCTTACCAGATTTCCCACCGGGTTTGCTTTGCGTTATCAACTGGGGCTTTGCCTAGTCATCTCTTCAAAGCCGGGATCATTCTCTGCACTTCATCTGCTGCTTGCTGCCTCAGGCGCGCTATACACCTTGTCCTTATCAGCGACAATCAACCTGCTGCCATCTCCACTCTCAGGGTACACCCCGACTTGCCTAGCTGCGCCATATCATCCATCATTCATGGTCGACCCATAAATCATCATATACACAGTTATTCTATCATAAATCTATCATAGCATAATGGCTACATACATATCCGCTTGTCAAGCCTTGCAAAATCCTCACTCCATTTTCATCCCCAGCCGAGATGGACTCGTGCAATGAATTTAATAATGCATAAGTAAAAACTCAACAATTGAATAAAATGCAAAGTGCCTAATAGTGTTGTGTTTTTTCCCTCACAGGGTACAATAATCAAGTGATCATAATCTGATCGTGAGGACTGCTCCTCAAATCACAATTTGTACAAGGAGTTCAAATCCTGCAGGTGGCATATTCTGCCTTTATCACCTTCATAGGTCTCGTCATTTTCAGACTTATTAGCTTTGTTTGAAAGAGCCCTAGCTGCCTCAGTCTCCAAGCAATGCTTGTCAAGCTCATCAGCCTCGTTGGAAAAATCACCATCAAAAGTCCGTCTTGCAACGGCAATGTTCATCAGCAGCCAGTCTGGCAATGGGCAAGTCCTCAACAGCCCGTCTTGCAACGGCGAATCATCAGCAATACCCGTCTCGCAACGGCAAATTATCAGCAGAATTCGTCTTGCAATGGTAATATCAACAGCAAAGTTCATGTTCTACTTGACAAATATTTCCAAAGTCAGCCAATCACTTCAAGTGATCCTCGTGTGCACAATCCCTTGCAGGTAAGCACAACACAGGTATGAAAGTATATCTCATTTCAACTGGAAATCATCTTGTCTTATGTTTGCTTTCTCGTAAAAGTCATTTCAAGTCTTGGAGTTCATCTCGCGATACTTTTGAGTTAATCTCGATCCTGTTTAGGCTTGTTCCTATATCCTGTAGGCTTGTTCCTACACCTTTTTAGGCTTGTTCCTATACCCTGTAGGCTTGTTCCTATGCGTGGGCTTGTTCCTGCACCTCTTTAAGCTTGTTCCTATATTTCGTTAGGCTTGTTCCTATGCGTGGGCTTGTTCCTGCACCTCTTTAGGCTTGTTCCTATATCTCGCTAGGCTTGTTCCTATGCGTAGGCTTGTTCCTACAACTCTTTTAGGCTTGTTCCTATATCTCGCTAGGCTTGTTCCTATGCGTAGGCTTGTTCCTACACCTCTTTAGGCTTGTTCCTATATCTCGCTAGGCTTGTTCCTATGCGTAGGCTTGTTCCTACACCTCTTTTAGGCTTGTTCCTATATCTCGCTAGGCTTGTTCCTACACCTCTTTAGGCTTGTTCCTATATCTCGCTAGGCTTGTTCCTATGCGTGGGCTTGTTCCTGCACCTCTTTAGGCTTGTTCCTATATCTCGCTAGGCTTGTTCCTATACCTCTTTAGGCTTGTTCCTATGCCTTTTTAGGCTTGTTCCTATACTCTTTAGGCTTGTTCCTACACCCCTTTAGGCTCGTTCCTATGTTTCTTTCGGGTACAAACGCCCATGTTACTCTTATCTTTCATGTTATGCTTTCCTTTCCTGTTATAGTTACAAATCCTTGGGTGACTCCTGAAAACAGTCAAATTCGCGGGTGACTTCCCAAAGAAAAATAGTCAAATTCGCGGGTGACTTCCCAAAGAAAAACAGTCGAATTCGCGGGTGACTCCCCATCGAAACAGTCAAATCTCGGGTGACTCCCCATCGAAACAGTCAAACCTTGGGTACAAAGCCCGTGGCCTCTCGTTAGCGCCGCCATCTTTGACGAACTACGATTCGGCTTGATTCCCCCACGGGATACGTAGGAATCCTTTTCATAAAAGGTCCAGCCGCATGACCATCATGGTCAATTTCCCCGGGACGCAAACGTCCATATTTGTTGAACTACGATTCGGCTTGATTCCCCCACGGGATACGTAGGAATCCTTTCCACAAAAGGTCCAGCCACTCGACCATCTTGGTCATTTCTTTCCCCGCCGTTCGTGTCCGGCTCGGGATTCTCATTTTATCGACGACCCCACTTCCCGTGGAAGCGACGTCGCCGAGGGGCTCTGTGAGTACCCCGACCCGAACTCGTGTTTTTGGGTCCACCTTTCTTTCATTTTTGGGCTCATTTAAATTCATTTAGTTTTGGGCCCATTTTTATTATTTATATTCATTAGTTTTGGGCCTGTTTCACTTCGGCCCATTCTGCCTGAAAGACGACCGGTGTCATACGACATTGAGAATAATTCCAAATCAACGTTAAATAGGGATGGATTTCATTTGGCAAAGGGGGGGGGACACACACAGAGAAAGTGGAACGCCCACCACTCTTTCTCTCTCTACATGCTCACACTCAGATTCTCTCTCTCTCTAATCGTAAAAGGAAGATCACCATTGCCGTCTCCCTCATCTTCCTCCCCCTAATCGGTCTTCTTCTCCACCAACAACAATCATCTTCTCCAACCCAATCCACCTCCAATTCCTCTTCCTCCGAGCTCTCCCTCCTCAACCAAAACAACAAACAACCGTAAAGGCCTTCCATCGCCCTCTCCCTCTCAACCGACCGGAACTCCCTCACCTTCACCGTTCCCCTTCTCCCACATCGCCGGCGACCTTCCTCATCTCCCTATCTACCTCAATCGACGCCGCCTCCAACAACACCAACAACAACCGCGTCAACACCGTCTCACTCACTCCCCAAATCAACGTTCCCCTTCTCTTCCAGTCACGGCGATGTCCTATCCCCTGTTCTAAACCATTCACCGGTGACCCCCTTCGCCATTTCCATCTCTCTACTCCGGCCGAACGGAATCCTAATCCAATCCTCTTTCCATTGCTTTCCCGCTCCAGCTACAATCGCCCATCGCCACCACCAATTCAACCCACATACACACACACACAGGCGTTTGAAGCTTCACAGCTGCTCCAATCGGTGAGCTCGATCTCTCTCTCTCGTTCCGGAGCCGATTTGAAGCTCTCTACACCTAACTGGGTGTAGAGATCGTGGATACTCCGAGGGTAATCTCTAAATCCTTCTCCCTCTCCTCGTTGATTTATGGGTTTTTGCCGCATTTGATGTTGTTATTCAGGCTTGAACCTGATTATTAGATGGGCTCTGTTATGATTTCAATCTGCTTCCCTGATCTGTATGCTTGGGTTTGCCATACTTGGTTTTGTTCAGGCTAGAACCTGATTAAATTGGTATCGGTATAATTCCATTTTGTTCCCAGAGTATGCTTTGATCTGTTTGTTGGAACATTTGTTTGATGTTAGTTTGTCTAAACACCGCATAGAGGGTGAATCAGTCATATTCACTCTCTCATGTGTTTATCCATATCTGGGTGATAATATTGTCTCGTTGCAATTATAATTTTCCATCTCTGCAACCTCGTTGTTGTCATTAATTCCATCTTGGTTAACCTTGTTGTTGATATTGGCCGTTGTTGCCGTTAATTCCATTTTGGTCAACCTTTTTGTCGATATTAACCTCGTTGTTGCTATTAATTTCATTTTGTGAACCTTGCTGTTGCTATTCTTAGTTTCTGTAATTAGCCTAGTTGTAAGGCCTCTGCATATGGCATAGTATGTCCCGCGACATAACTGGCCATTTCTGGTCCTGTGTCGGGCGACATACTTAGCCAAATGCAGCAGGTCCCTTTTCAGTTGTAAGTCGTTTGCCTAGTTGTAATCGGGACGTGGCCCCCCAAAATAAGTGGCTCACAAGTTATAATACCTCGTAGTTTATCGATAAAGCATTAAAATGCATTTTTATACATATATTATGTCTCACACAATTTGTACACACTTTTGAATGGTTTTGAATGTTGAACATAGAAAGACTCGTCTACGGACGAGGCGTGTTGGGTGAACTCTCAAGTTCTTCCCAACACGTAACCTGACCCCCGGACCCAAAAATCTCTTTTTAAAAGGTTTTCAATGTTTCCTTTAAAACGGCGTGGCGACTCCCATAAAATAATTATATTATTTTATATTTTTTCGGCGAGCGTTCATTCACTTGGCTTCAGATATCATTGTCTTTCCAACCTCAATCAACGTCCTGTTCTTTCTTTCCACAACCCCATTTTATTGTGGAACACCAATAGTAGAAAAATTGTGATCAATTCCATGGTCATCACAATACTGAGCAACACCGTTGTTTTTTAATTCTGTTCCATTATCGAACCTTACACTAACAATGCCGTCTTCTTTTTGGGTTTGGAGCCGTCTGAAAAGTGAGGTTAGAATTTCATAGCAATCATCCTTTGTGATCATCATTTCAACCCACGTATATCTTGAATAATCATCCATCACCACTAAAGTATATCTATTTCCTCCAATGCTGGCAGTAGTGACGGGTCCGAACAAATCAATGTGGAGCAGTTGCAAACATCTTGCAGTTGAGGGCGCGGTCTTGCTGGTGAAAGACGACGCGATTTGTTTACCAAGTTGACATGCACTGCATTTTCTGGATGGTGGTCAGCCACTTTGGGTAAACCACAAACGAGATTTTTCCTTCCAATCTTTGCAAGATACTTGAAGTTCAAGTGGCTCAACCGCTTGTGCCATAGCCAACTATTTTTGCTCACATTTTTAGCTACAAAACAGAGATTAGTAATACTACATGTAGAATTTAAATTAATAATGTAAATACTACTCTTACGAATCCCTGTGAGTAGTGTGACTCCGGAAATGCTATCTTTGATAAAGCAGTTTGAGGAAGTGAAGTTGCAATGCATTCCTTTGTCACAGAATTGAGAAATTGAAAGGAGGTTGTGCTTGAGTCCTTCAACAAGAGAAACCTTCTCAATTGTTAGGTTTCCTCTCCTTATAATACCATACCCAATGATCTTGCCTTTGTTGTTGTCACTTAAGATTACAGATGGACCGCTGGCTTCAATGACGTCTTCAAGTAAGGATCTATCTCCAGTCATATGTCTTGAACAACCACTGTCAAGATACCATTAATTTTCCTTGGAGTGACCATCCATTAAGCAGAGGACCTTAAAGATAAATATTTAAAAATGAGATCCCCTTTATTCTTTTGGGTCCTGAGGTTAGCATCTTTTGATGACCCACATCTGTTTGACAGAAGGAGGGTTATTCTTTCTGGTATTGGGTGTGAACCTCAAAAGGCACATTGTAGTCTTGTGACCTAAACCATCACACACACACATCAGTGATAAAAGATTTTAGCAATATGAGGCTTTACAAACTCCTTATTATTCTTAGGATTTGCATTCTTTTTGGGAACTGAGGTTTTGGCCTTCACAAAGGTGGTTATTTTTTGTTTGACCGCAGTTTTTCTAGGAATGATCCCCTTCCCTTTGAAGGCAGGAGGTGCGGTCGAAGAAAAAGGGCGGTCAGCCATGCGGTCAGCTGCACAACCTGCTTCAGAATGTGAGGTTCAAGTAGATGTGCGGTCAGCCGCAGGTGAAACCTCCTCTGGGATTTCATCCTCAGAAATTTTTCTTTTCATTTGAGATTTTTTCCCAAATTATTTCTTAGGATAGACATAGTGGAAGTTAAGTTTAGCCTTTGGTTCCTGTCCTTTACCCTTCAAAATTGAATGCTTTTCCTTAGGAATTTCTTGAGTTTGTTTAGAAAATTCCTCATCCTTTTCACAACAGGATGCACACTTCAACTTTTTACCAGTTTGAAATCCCAGGCCTTCTTTATCACCACTAGCCTTTTGGGATTCTAAAATATGATCCATGGTGACACGTGATTTGGTCCACTCATCAATTATCTTCTGGAGGTCGTTGTTTTGAGCAACCAAGTCATCGTTACTAAGTTGGAGTGCAGATATCTTAGTTTCTAGAATGAGGTTTTTATCAGTGAGAGGAGACATACTTTTTACTTGATCTTTAAGATTTGAAATTTCAGACCTAAGCACAGTTTTCTCCGTCTTAAGCTGTGTAAGTTCATCATTTGATAAAGACAAAGCTTTCTTAACATTTTGAAATTTAAGGATCATCATTTCTGCTTTCTTGAACATCCTTTCATGTTTCATGGGAGAAACCTCTTTCACCACCTTTTTCAAAAAAATTTTAGTTGGAATTATTTTTGAAGGTGTAGCATTTTTGGAAGGAAAAATGGGACGTGAGTAAGAACTATTCCCAATCTTAATACTAGGAGTAAGTTTCACTTCATCGTCCTCTCTAGTTTTGGTTCTCATTGGAATAACCTCTTCTTCATCCATCTTTAGCGACTCAACTTACTCAATATCTGAATCATCAGAAGCGTCTGCAACAAGGCAGAGATTAACCTCTTCGGTTTCATCATCGATTCCTTCATCAGAAGCTGTTTCAATCCAAGTTGCTAACTCTTTTGAGTTATCTTCCTCTTCAGCAACCATTCCCTTGCGACGAAAAAATTTCGTAGGAGAGGTTTTCTTTTTCATGTATTCAAATCTAGGTTGTGGACACTCAGATGCAAAGTGATCAGGTTTTCTACAATTGTAGCAAACTAGATCACTCTTCTTCTTTGTATCAGCAACCTTGGAAAAAGTTGCTGGAGGTTTGCCTTTTGAAAATGATTTAGAAAATGGCTTTGAAGCTTTTCGAAATTTTTGAAATCTTTTTACAAACATGGAAAAATCATCATCATCCATTTCGATGAGTGATGAGGTTGAGATGGAAGGATCTGAGGTTTGATTTGAAGTAGATGGTTTCTCCTCATATTCCACTACAGACATAGAAAGTGATTTTCCTTTCACTTCAACTTCTTCGATATGATCTAATTTAAGCTCATGGACTTTAAGATTTGCATACAAGTTACTTAACGTCCAAGTATTTAGATCTTTAGAGTCCTCAAGAGATGTGGCTTTATTAACCCATCTCGAACCCAAAGCAGCTAGAAAAATCATATTGACTTCTTTATCTAGTTAAAACTTTGCCAAGAGATCTACAAGAATTAACTACCTCAACGTAGCGATCATAAGTTTGGCGCAAGGTTTCGTTTGATTTTCTGTTGAAGTTGTTGTAGGATCTTTCAACAGCATATCTCTTATTTTCCTTGCAAAGATCATCTCCTTCGAGGTAGCTCTCGATGACATCCCACATCTCCTTTGCGATTTTGCTGTACATGACCTTTTGAAGAGTTGATATGGGCAAGGTTCCAAAAATGATGAATCTTGCTTTGCTATCCAAAGCAATTAATCATTTTTCCTCATCAGTCCACTCAGCTTTTAGCTTTTTGACCTCTGGAGTTTCAGCACTGGTGGTTGGATTGGTGTTGGCCTTCATAGGAACAAAGGGGCCATTCGTCACGTACTCCACCAGCATTTCATCAATGGTTTTCAAATTCGGACCTTCCAGATGTCAAAGTGGTCTTAATTCAGAATAGGAATGTGTGAATAGTTAACCGTTGTCATGATTTTTGAGTTTGGCATAATGAATCGGCACACAAGCTGTTAAGCTTGAAAATAGAAGTTTTATAAATGTGTTTTGCTCTGATACCACTTGTTTCAAAGGTGGCAACAAGGGTGAAAAACAACTAAAGGGGGGAGGGGTGAATAGCTGTTACAAATTTTTCGCCCTCTTTTTGAAAACTAAACCTCTTGCTTACAAAACCGCTTGTAGTGTATCAAAACCGCAAGAGGATTGCAAAATGCACATCGGAATATCTTAAGTATTGAGTGCGGTTTGAAGGTGCGGTTTTCACAATCAGTAAAATGAGGTTTTGACAAGATTAACCAGAAATCCAATTCACAACAATGAATAACATATATTAAGATCAAACAGATAAGGACAAAATAATCAGTAATGAACAGTAAGTAAAAATGCATAAATATAAGAACACAATATTTGGAGTGGTTCAATCGTAAATGATCTACATCCACTACCAAGATGGTTAGTCTTGGATTTTCTAATGCTAGATTTTATATTAGAGTATGAGAGAGATTACAAAGTACAAGAATCAATACTCAGATCTAAAATCTATTCTATGAAGATCAAATCCTAGACTATAACCAGTGTATCTCAAATGAATTAATCTATGTGATTAATCAAGTGAGGTGTGTGTGTGTGATAAACAAGAATCAAGGCTCTTTGAATCTGGATGATATAGAGCTCAAGAAATCTTGGGTGTTAAAGGCTTGATTTCTGGGTTGGAGATATTTTCTTGAAGGAAGAAGATGAAGATTCAAATGGTTGAATATTTCTGGAAATATTTTCAAACTTCTTATGAACTCACTGTAAAATCAATTTCTCAAGCAATCTTCAAGTGTTGAAGAATGGGGATATTTATACCCAAGCACCAAGAAAGTATTCGTTGGGAACAGCTGTAGCAAGTACTGTACTGGTGCATTCTGATTGGTCCACAAATCCACTTTTGTCCCTTTCTTCAGAAGTTGCAGATAAGGTTGATTTGACCTCAGCTGTATTTAAGAAATGAAGGACATCTGTCACCTTTTCAGAATCCTTGCAGATCCTGTCTGACACTTAGTCACGTGACAAAATTTTGTGGTAGACTTTCAAATATTGCTGACGTGGATTCCAACAGTCATAAGTGGTCCAACTTCAAGTCTTCAATCATTGGATGCGGTTTAGTGAAGATGCGGTTTAGGCAGTGCGGTTTCGCCAAACTAGGTTTCACTTTGGACTTCAAAGAGCGGTTTCAATGTAGGAATTCCACAAAACGGTTTGCTGGTGCGGTTTCATACGTGCGGTTTGAAAGTTTCTGAATTGAAACCTTATGTCCAATGAGTCTTGTGCTAGTCTTTAAGCCTAAATAAACCTATTCTATAAATTGACTTATACTAAAAAATTAAAATCTAAGTTTCATTATATATGAGCCTAAAATCCAAAAAATAGAGATGAGGTTATGATATCAATCAAATTAAAGCTAAAACTAGAAGGGTTAAAGTATGCATACTCAACACATACCATTTGGCGAGTTTCATTTGACAAAACACAAACTTGATATACCATTTAATGAGTTTCAAAAAAGGAAACATTTTAGCAAATTGTTTGAACTGGTTGTTATTTTGGGAATTTTTTTTTTTAAATAATAATTTGAGAAAAAATCGGATTAAAATAAGTAGGTGGATTTGTTGAAAATGTGAGGCGAAATTTCAAGATCGTGCATGACATGACAGGTTGTGTTATATTAGGACTGACTTTAATCCACTTGTCATTATTAGCATAAACTACCCATTAATCGACTTTTAGGCCTTGTAGTCCCTCCGTCCTATTTCAATTGACCCCGAGGTGAATTTCACGATTTTTAAGAAAAATGAATAAAGTGGATAGAAATTAAAGAAGAGAGAATGTAAAAATTAAATGTGTGGTAGAGAATAGAAGAGAGAATGTAAAAGTTAAAAATATTTAATAGGAGAGAGAATGAGTTAGAGGAATAGTAAGTTAATGATTGGTTTTTTTGTAAATATGTGGAGATGATAAAGATATAAATATATGAAAAACTTTTCATTTATGAAATGAATCAATTGAAATGAAACGTCTCAAAAAGAAAAGTGAACCAATTAAAGTGGGACGGAGAAAATATTTTACAGGATTACTTATGAAAAAGTCTCCCTCCGCCTCCATCCAAAATTTTGTCATTCTTTTCCGTCTGTCTTATTTTACATTTGATTTTCTTAAAATAACAAAGAATTTTTAATATTTCTCACTTATTCTCTTTCCTATTTTATTTTTTTTAATATTTTTAATACTCACAACACCTTTTTGCTCCTGTACATGTTCTTGATTACTGTATCCAAAAAATTGATTCTGCTTAAGAAGAGAAAGAGGGAGTATATGTGAATGTGATTTTTAAATGGTATAGGTGGGCCTTAGGCCATTTACAATGGAGGTATTGAAACATGGTTTCAACTATTGAAACCATTGCAAGCCTATTGAAACCAATTTTTAAGTGTTGAAAATAAATAAATTAATAGGTGCCGAAAACGGATGTGGGACCGGTTCCTTGCTACGTGGTGCGACGGGAGTGGTGGGTTTTGGCGCGTGACACACAGCCTGTCTAGGGCGCGTCTGGTGCTGTTTTTTTTCTTCAGATTTTGACACTTGGCGAAGCATGATTGATCACTGAATTTTTTTTTTCAAATCTCATCCAAATTTTTCAAAGGCAATTATCTTATATCAAAAAAAAAAAAATTAATTTTCTTACACCAAAATTCATAATTTTTTTTCTCTTTAAATAGAGTTCTCTTTCATTTGATTTGGACACATAAAAAAAAACACTCTTTTTTCAATATAAATTTCTCAATCATTCTTCATTTTTCACGAAAAAACCCTCTTTTTAGTTAAATGATTTCCAATAATAACCATTTCAACACTCAAAATTCAGGTAATTTCTGCAATGATGTATTACTTTTATTTACTGTATTTAATTTTATTTGAAGTCCGTCAATTTCGACCACTCAACTTTTTGAGATGTTAGGTGTCGAACTATTTGGAAAATAATTTCATGCATTTTCCAATGATGTATTACTTTTAATTAAGTATGAAGTATTTTTTAATAATAATTATCGTCATTTTTCGTATTTATTTAATTGCAATTAAAAAATTAATTAAGTATGAAGTATTTTTTTAAATTACAAATGATAATAATAATTATTATTATTTTACTAATCATAAAAATAAAAAATATAAAATAAAATAAAAGTGATGGGGTATAAGATGATAAGTTGAAAGGGTGTTGAATTTTATTAAACAAAATCATTGTAGGGTTAAAAATTGAATGGGGTGTTGAATTATTAGGTGGAAGAGAGAGAAGCTGATGTGGAGTGTTAAAGTGGGTGTTGAAAAAATTTGAGTATTGAAACTACAGAAAAATTTGGGAGAAACTAGTTTCCCCAAATATTATAAAAAGTCTTTTTTTTATTTTAAAAAAAAATTGTACGTACCTTTATTTCGGTTTTTAAAACAAGACTTTTTATAATGTTAGGGGGAAACTATTATAAATGGTCTTATCTGATACATCTTCCCTATAATATATTACTGTACTACTTTTTGTTCAAAAATAAATGATAAAAAAATTTAATTTATTATTTTATCAAGAATTTTTTTTTATCATTCATTTTTTAAACGCATGGAGTAGTTATTTATTTGATTTTCTTTTTAAGATTTAATTCTCCAACCCATAATAATTATTTATTTTTGAATTTTGAGCATCTGATAAAGATGATCTCAAATTAATTTTAGCAAATATGTATAGGTAGGCTGCTGCTTGTTTTATTTTTTTTTTTTTTTTAATGATATTCCAGACAGGAGGCATAGACAGAGATTAAACCCTAAATCTCACAGATATACGCATAAGTAGTCTCACTAGCATCATCATTAATCTCCTTACAAGCTCATAACATACCAGTACGTATTGAAAAAAAATATTTTTAAATTGATTGTAATGAATCTCTTTTAAATAAATTGATCATCCTCTCTACTCCCTCTGTTCCACCAATTGCTTCACCATTTTTTTTGGGCACGGAAATTATGGTAATTGGAGGGAAAAAAATGTTGTGAGTGTAATTTGAAAATAGGAGAGAGAATTAGTGGAGGGAATAATAAATTATAATGGTGTTGTGAGTATTAAAATAATGTAAGAGAGAGAATGAGTGGAGGAAATAATAATATTTTATGTCCAAAAAAGGAAAGGTGAAGCTTCTAACGGGACGCCCTTTTGGGTAATTGGTGAAGCTTTTATTGGGACGGAGGGAGTTTATAATTTTTTAATCTATAGTATAAATCACAACAGTGGGTGAACAGTACAATAAACAGTACCAAATATCAAATTTTCTATTTTGCCCTCACTAAGTTGTCCCTTTCCCATTTTGCCCTTTAAATTTTATTTTTTTTTAAATTAAAAAAAAAAAAAACACGTGTCCTCGGACACGAGCTTTTACTAGTTTTTTAATAAAAAATAGCGAACTGTTTTGAACGGAAAGGATGTACTTCCTCCTTCCCATTCAAAAAGGCACAAATTTTTATTTTGGATGTCTCATATTGAAAAAATGTAGTGGGTGTGAAGGAAATTTGAAATTTTTTCTTAAATGAGTTATTTGTTAAATGACCAAATTGAATGTGGGTTTGTGTTCAACTCCATGAGAATATTGAAATCAAATATTTATTTATCCAAAATGGTTATGGATGAATGAGATATTAAGGCTCAAAGTTAGTGGATTGAAAGTGGGAAAATATGGTTATCCCACATTGAAAGAGAATGTAAAATTCAGCAAGCTTAATATCTGTTTGTATTCCTGTGATCATGAACAGACTTGTAACAGAAGCTTACAAGTCTGTTAACAACAAACTTACAAGTCAGTTTATGATCATGAGAATACAAACATACATTAAGCTTGCTGGATTTTACATTCTCATTCAATGTGGGATAACCACATTTTCCCACTTTCAACCTACTAACTTTGAGCCTTAATATCTCATTCATCCATTAACCATTTTGAATAAATTAATATTTGATTTAAATGGTCTCATGGAGTAGAACACAAATTCACATTCAATTTGGTCATTTAACAAATAACCCATTTAGAAAAATTTTCAATTTTCCTTCACACCCACTACATTTTTCCAACAATCCCCCACATGAAGGAAATGATGAGGAAATGGTGATAAATCCGGCAGTTGACACCTGCATAGGATAGGTAGGAGTTTGCCATTTGAACCTTCACTTGTAAACTATATTTACTCTACTCGCTAATCAGTAGACACAATATTCTTGAACTTCAGCTTTTTGTGTGGCCAGTCATATACTTTACACAGGTATCTCCCTAACACAATTCAATTCTCATAGCTATGTTCATTCACGGCCCTGAACATAATGCCTGGTTCTGTGAGAGGGTATAAGAATTGAGCCTCAAGCAATTTTCCTCAAAGCGGCCAAACTTTTCTCTCACATAGGTGATTCTTATAAGTAACCCGTTTTATCCCACTCGGCAATTCCTAAGTGTAAGAATCATTAAAAGCTATAAGCTTAACATTTCCTTTCGGGATGTCAACAGTTAGGTTGTCCCTTTGATAACCTAGATCTTGGGATCTCCAGTCAACTAGGTTGGGTTTTCTGCTGTGTTTAGCTTCTCAAAAGGCTTTAATCTCATTCCCAATGTCAATCTTTCAACTACCTCTTTGGTTAACCCTTTGGTTAACGGATCCGCTAAGTTATCTTTTGACTTCACGTAATCAATAGATATAGTACCAGTTGAAAGTAGTTGTCTTATGGTATTATGTCTGCGATGTATATGTCTAGACTTACCATTGTACATGTTGATTTGTGCCCTACCAATTGCAGATTGGCTATCACAATGGATACAAATTACTGGCACAGACTTCGTCCATTTTGGAATATCTTCTAGAAATTGGCGTAGCCATTCGGCTTCTTCACCACACTTATCCAAGGCTATAAACTATGATTCCATAGTGGATCTGGCTATGACAGCCTGTTTAGAAGATTTTCATAATATAGCTGCACCTGCTAATGTGAATACATATCCACTTGTAGACCTAGAGTCTTTGATATCTAATATCCAGTTAGCATCAGTATATCCTTCAATCACAGCTGGATGTCTGGTATAATGTAATCCAAAGTCATGAGTATATCTTAAGTACCTTAGGAATCTCACAATACCCTTCCAATGGTCCGTCCCAGGATTACTTGTATACCGACTCAGTTTGCTCAGAACATAAGCAATATCTGGCCTTGTACAACTCATTAAGTACATTAAACTTCCAATGATCCTTGAATACTCTAATTGAGACACAGGTTCGCCTCTATTATTTGTTAAATGTAGGCTTATATCAATTGGAGTATTCACGGTTCTATTGCCATCCTTGTTAAATTTCTCTAGAATTTTATCCTCATAATGTGATTGACTCAGTACAAGTCCATCAGGTATTCTAGAAATTTTCACTCCAAGGATCATATCTGCTAAACCCATATCTTTCATGTCAAACTTTGAGTTCAACATATTCTTTGTGAATTTAATCATTTTATCACAGCTTCCCATGATAAGCATGTCGTCTACATAAAGACACAAAATGACATAGCCATTTTTTGTGTTTTTGATATAGACACATTTGTCACATTCATTGATTTTAAATCCACTTTCAATCATGGCTTGATCAAACTTTTAATGCCATTGTTTTGGTGCTTGTTTGAGGTCATACAATGATTTCACTAGCTTCCACACTTTGTTTTCTTGCCCTGAAGCAGAAAAGCCCACTGGTTGTTCCATGTAAATCTCCTTTTCTAAATCTCCATTTAAAAGGCAGTTTTTACATCCATTTGATGTACTTCAAGATTTCGCAATGCAGAAATTGCAAGTACAATCCTAATAGACGTTATTCTCGTAACAGGAGAATACGCGTCAAAGAAATCTAGGCCTTCCTTTTGTCTGTAACCTTTAATTACAAGTCTAGCCTTATACTTATCAATTGTTCCATCTGCCTTCCTTTTCCTTTTGAAAATCCACCTATATCATAGTGGTTTAGTTCCCGAAGGAAGATCCACTAGTTCCCAAGTGTGATTTTGCAAAATGGAATCAATTTCACTCTTAATGGCCTCTTTCCACAAAGGTCCTTCGGAAGAGCTCACGACTTCTTTATAACTTTGTGCCTCACTTTCTAGCATGTAGGTTAAAAAATCCGGGCCATAGAATTTTTCTACCATAGCTCTTTTGCTACGTCGAGGTTTCATCTCCTCTTCTTCACTTCTATCTTGAATGTGTTCTTCTTCTATTGAATGTTGTACCCTAGTTGATGAGCTTGTGTACCCTAGTTAATGAGCTTGCCTCATTTCTTAACTTATATGGGAACAAATTCTCAAAGAAAGACACATTTCAGATTCCATTATAGTATTCCTGTGTATATCTTGAATTTTTGATTCATACACAAGAAATCTATAAGCACAACTATTGTGTGCATATCCAATGAATATGAAATCAACAGTCTTAGGTCCAATTTTCACCCTTTTAGGTGGAGGTACGACTACCTTCGCAAGACACCCTCACACTCGCAAGTATTTATAACATGGCACTCTTCCATGCCATAATTCATATGGGCTCTTGTTTAGTTTCTTTCGAGGTACCTTATTTAACACATAATTTGCCGACAACATGGCTTCTCCCCACATGTTAGAAAGTAATCACGAACTTCTCAACATGGCATTCATCGCTTCTTCTAATGTCCAATTATTCCGTTCGGCAACACCATTTTGTTGGGGTGAATAAGGTGCCGTGGTTACATGTTTAATTCTATATTGAGCACAAATTGCCTCAAATGGAGATTCATATTCCCCACCACGATCACTTCTTAGCACCTTAATTTTCCGGTTTAATTAATTCTTAACTTCATTTTCATAGAAAGTGAACTTCTCTATAGCTTCATCTTTACTTTTGATGAGGTACACATAGGAATATTTTGTTCTATCATCAACAAAAGTCACAAAGTACTTATTGTCATCACGTGATTGTGTTGATTTGAAGTCACATGTGTCCGTGTGAACTTACTCGAGTGGTTCACTATTTCTTCTTATTGGATAGAATGAAGGTTTTGTAAATTTTGATTCTACTCAAGTTTCACATTTGTGTTTGCGATAAACTTTAAATTTGGGTAAGCAATTCAAGTTAATTAATCTACTAATGGCATCATAATTAACATGTTCTAATCTACCATGCCACAAATGGGAAGACTCAAGCAAGTAAACGGAAGAATTATTCATTGCATTGACTTTTGACTTAATCGCCATTACATTAGGTTTCACCACCATTACACTTAACTTAAACATCCCATCATTCACATACCTTTTCCTACAAACATTTCCATTCTTGGACAAAGAGACAACATCAGATTCAAACACAATACGAAAACCATGCTTATTTAAAAATGAGCCGGACACCAAGTTCTTCTGGATATCGGGCACATAGAGCACATTGTTGAGAGTCAATTCCTTTTCGGATGTCATCTTCAAAACCACATTCCTGTTGGTGTAATGCCCTAGGCTTTAGTTATGTTTAACTTAAAACCGTTATGTATCATCTTTATCGTTTAGGTTTATTATTTGATTATTATATGTTTTGCATATTTGTCTGTAATAATCTCCGTCCCTAATTATTAAGAGAATAATTAGTATAAATGTTAATGGATAATCATATGATGATTATATGCATAGAGATGCACATTAAATTTATGGATACTTGTTAGAGAACAAGTGACTGGACTTGATCCGTATGAGATTTATGTCATGGTCAAATGTCATAATTAAATCTCATATGGTCACTTCATTTAGTCCCTAGACCTGAGATTATCATGACATTACATATGATGAAAGTCATGTTTGATTTTAGTCAAACGGTATCTTAACACGATATCTATAAAGGCTATCTTTGGCATGATCGGATTCATGATGGGAAGGATGATAAGTCAAGATGGAATTTGTCCCTCGAAAGAGAGATATTTTGCTTGGGCCCCTCGATTAGTGATAATGATGAAAGTATATGGTCATACCCCAATACGATTGGATTATCATTATACTCAAGATCGAGAAAGCATTGAACAGATACAAGTTGACGTGGACCATGACTTGTGTTCAATATAACATCGTGAGACAAAGGGAGAAATGGAAGTGTACCATTGGAAATGTGAACTCTTACGTTATATTAATTGGGTAGACATAATGGCTTGCTAGAGTCCGCTTATGACTTATGAGGGTCGATATGATCGGACTCATTGGCAACATAATATAATCCTATTGGGTCACACACAGTTAGAATGAATTGGTTAAACCAAAGGAAGAATATTGAGAGTTCCTCATCAAGCATAAGTTGTAGCGTGACAAAATAAATCGTAGCGCGACATAACTTGTCCAGAGGACTTGTATGGTCGTGCGACACTTCTTGTCCAGAAGACTCGTCTGGTCATGCGACACTCCATGCCTGAGGCAGTTTGACAGACAGTTTCCTAATTTGATTAGGAAACAAATACCTATAATAATGTAGTATAAATATTAAGTCTGTAAACCCTAATTAGCTAGCCGAATTTCTGAAAAGAAAATCACAACATATATTCCCAATATTCTTCATAGGTTTAAGAGATCTAGCAATCTTTAAGAAGTCATTCTTGGTTCATTCAAAGGTGTGGATACCGAAAGAGGGTCTTCGCTCGTTCAACGATCAAGGCCTAGAGTTCAAGCAATCTGAAGAACGAACTTTGTGATTCAAAATCACATTATTAAATCGTTCGATATCTCAAGAACGGAAAGCGTTCAAGGTTGGTTATTTCTATCTCATAGGAATTCAATTTAATTGTATCGAACGGATCCTAGGCTCTTGGGTTTTGTGTTATTAGATGCTTAATTCCGCTGCGCATGGACCCATAAAACCCAACAGTGGTATCAGAGCCCCGTTCGTATGGTTAAGTTTGAATTAACATGCTAGAAAAGTGATATAAATCGTTTATATGTTCTTTTGCATGTTATGTATGCGATAGATTGATTGTTTTTGAAACAATATGCCTAAATCATGTTCTACTGATATTGAATTAAATCTGTTAAAAGTTGTTTGCATGGTTTAATTACTCTGTGATTTAGAATTGATTGAATCTGCAAATCTGCTTGGTTGTGTCACGTGACATTGCTTGACTGTGTCACGCGACACTGCTTGATTGTGTCACGCGACAATCCTTGCCCAATCTGGGCAAAATCAGGTTGTTACATAATCCTGTTAATCTGTGAATATGTTTTGCAATCTGATATGTTTATGTGTTAATCTGGATGCTATAAATTTCAGGAAATTAAGTTTATAGGGCTATGCTAGATTAATTCATTATTTATGCATGCTTAGTTAATTAAAATATGATTTTATTAATTGTTGCGATGCATGAATTATGTGTTCTTACGTGTTAAGAATTTTAGATGTTTAGTTGAAACATTGTATTATAATTTCCTGAATGTTTAGATTGAAACATTAAGATTTTGGTTTATGATTGTTTATGAGAAACACGTCATATTACGCAAAATTTAAAAGGAAACCGATTGTTTATTCAAAGTGTTGATTATGTTGCAAATCAGAGCTGATTTCTGATTGTGCATGTCTAGGAGAGTTCTGTCGAAGGAGAGATTTGGTACTTAAGTAGTCCTTGTGGCTCACCTATCTTCCTGGGAACTTACCTGGTGCACGATTATGACTATCTTTGCTGATATGCTTATAATCTACTTTTAAGAACCTTCATTTAACTTTTAAGTTCTTTATGCCACTTCATGATTAAAACACTTGAGACCATTCAGATAGTTTTGGGTGGGCTTGTCATAGCAAGGTACTTTGATTCTATTCGTCTGCGAGCAAGATGAGGAAATGGTGGTTCCTATACGTTTAAAGTGGATGAACTTAATTGGGTTATCAAAATGGTTTTGGACCCAAGGCATAAGATGAGATTAAAATATGCTTAGACATATGATGTCTTAAATAAATCTCATAAAAGATCTAAGAGTCATATACGATATGATTGATGTTTTCTACCTAATTAATTTAATCTTGAGCGGTGCGCCATAGCGTACTTGAGATTAAATTAAAGTTGGATCTTAGCCCATTAAATGCATATTATGCTTATTTGCATTGAAAGGTGTATGATTTAGTGGGAGTATTTGTAAAATACATTATTTGCTCTTAGATGATAAATCTGTTGGTATTGATATGTGTTAATATAATTTGTATATTTTGTTGTAGAAGTAGCATTACATAATGATAATTGCGATTCGTCCTTGTGAAGGACAAAATTCAGAAGTGACGGTGCAGATAATTCTGATTGGATCAGAAGCCTAAAGAATGGTTCTTAGGCAAATGTGTACGTTCTTGATGAATCCATTCCTGCTGAACCTACTACAAATGTTGCAAAGGGCAGATAAGGAGCAACATTAGAAACATATGAAGATTCTAATGATATTGCTTGCCTTATAATTGCCATCATGTTTAAAGGCTCTTATGAAGAACCTTGAACATATGGAAGTCACTTTTGTTCTAGCACAACTCAAAAGGAAATGTTCCAAGTGCAAGCTAGGCAAAAGATGTATGTTGTGGTGAAGGCTCTTAATTCATGAGATGAAAGAAGGAGCAATCCGCAAATTGTGTTAATGGTTTACACAAGAAAAGGGTTCATAAAGGAAGGAAAATAAGGTAAAGCAAAGGTTGCTAAACCTAAGGCAAAAGTTGCCAATGCCAAAGAGGCTAAACCCAAAAGTGTCTCAAAAGGATGCAGTTTGCTACCATTGCAATGAGACTGGTCATTGGAAGCAAAGTTACAAGGCTTATTAGGAAGGCCTAAAAGGTGAAGAAGGGCAATATGATTGTTACTACTTCAAGTATCTATATGATAGATATTTTCATTTCGACTTCTTGTTATTGGGTATATGATACCGGATTGGATCCCACATTTGTTAAATGTGCAAGGAACAAAGAATAGAAAGCTACTCAAAGAAGGTAAATTAAACCTATGCGTGGAGACGAAGCAAGAGTTGCCACATTAACCATAGGGACTTATGAAGTCGCTTTACCTAGTGGACTAGTACTTGTTTTGAACAAGTGTCACTACGTTCCGGATTTGGGTAGGATTGTTATTTCGTTTCTTATATGGATAATGAAGGATATAATTTTCTTATTAAAATAAGAAGTCTTATATTTATTTAATGATATGCCTTATTGTATTGCATATGTCATTGAATGGTCTTCATATCCTTGATGATGAGAAACAAAATAATATTGAAGATATCTATAATATAAATGGGAAATCTAAACCGAATAATATGAACAACGCGTTCATATTGCATTGCCGGCTTGGTCAGATAAATAAGAAACATATATCTAAACTCCATTAACATGGACTTTTAGACTCATATGACTCAGAATCAATTGAGGAATGTGGATCTTGTTTATTGGGATTATTGACCGAACCACCCTACACTAAGAGTAGTGGGAGGGCTAGTGACTTATTGATCATTATACATGAGATGTATGTGGACTATTAAGCAGCATTGCTAGGGGAGGATTTTGGTGTTTCATCACATTCACCGATGACTTATCTAGATATGACTATGTCTATCTGATGAAGTCCAAAGGTGAATCGTTTGAGATGTTTCGAACATTTCAAGATGAAGTACAAAACAACTTGGCAAAACTATTAAGTACTTCGATTAGATCGAGGTGGTGAGTATTTGAGCCAAGAGTTTGACAATCATCTCAAAACTATGAAATCGTTTCAGAGTTGACTCCACCTGGAACACCACATTGTATGGTGTGTCGAGGAATTGAACCTTGTAGGACATGGTTCATTCGATGATGGGTCAAGTTGACTTTCCTATTTCCTTTTGAGGATATGCATTAGAAATGATGCGGTTACACTGAATCGAGTCCCTACAAAATCGGTCCCTAAGGCCCCACATGAGATGTGGCATGGAAGAAAACTTAGTTTGTCTTTCATGAAGATTTGGGGTTGCAAAGATTATAAGAAGAGACTTGTCTCTGATAAGTTAGCACCAAATCTGACAAGGTTATTTTCGGAAATTAATCTTACAACCGCAAAGAGAACAAAGTGTTTGTTGCTCTGTACGATTCGTTTCTTGAGAAATAGTTTCTCAATAAAGAACCTAGTGGGAGTAAAATTAATCTTGAAGAAGTTCAAGAACCCAAAAATAATATGGATCCAAGAGTAGAGACGGAACCAAGTTCACAAGGAGTTATGGAACCAGTTCAAGATGTACAAGTCCATCGTAGATCGGATAGGTTACGATCCGAACTCAAGAAATATTGATTTCTCGTTCCGGAAAGTAATAAAGTGAAAGTCATTGAGAATGACAATCCTACTTCCTATCTTGAGGCGATGTCCGCTCCTAATTTGGATACAAGGTTAGGAACCATGAAGTCCGAATTACAATCCATGTTCGATGATCAAGTTTGGAACTTGATTGGGCTACCTGAAGGTGTAAAAACTAAAGGATGCAAGTAGGTCTTCAAGACCAACATGGATGGAAAGGTGTATACTTTCATGACTAAGGATTGTAGCAAAGGGATTTAGGCAAATTCATAGTTTTGACTATGTTGAAACTTTTTTGCCAGTTACAATGCCAAAGTCTATTAGAATTTCAATTGCCATAATCGCATATTGTGACTGTGTGATATGACAAATGGATGACAAACGAATTTCTTTAAATGGAAAGATTATCAAGGATGTGTATAGTACACAACCCGAAGTTTTGTCGATCCGAGAAATTCTAATAAAGTATGCATGTTGCAAAGATCCATGAGATGGATTGAAGCAAGCTTCAAGGGATTGGAATCTTTATTTTGATGAATCGGTCAAAGAGTTTGATTTCATCAAGTATGAAGATGAATCTTGTGTATACATGAAATTCAGTGGGAGCGTAGTATTACTTCTATTGTTATGTTACAATGATATCTTACTCATTGGAAAAACCGAAGTTCCGACACTTAAGACTGTCAAGTCTTGGTCAAGGAAAGGTTTCTCAAATGAAAGATATGGGTGAAGCCGCTTACATCCTTGGCATCAAGATCTATAAGAGATAGATCTAAAATGATAAATTGGTTTGAGTCAAAATACTCACATTGACAAGGTTCTTAGAAGAGTCTAAGAAAAGTAACTTGTCAATGGGTCATGGTGTTTCTCTTAGCAATACTCATTGTCTTATGACAAGTGATGAGCAAAAGGGGAATGAATGAAGTTCTGCATGCTTCGGCATTTGTATCTGTCATGAATGCCACGATTTGTACTAGACCCGACGTCTCATATGCTCTAAGCATGACGAGTCAATACCAATCTGATCCTATTGAGAACCAATGGATGGCAGTCAAGATGATCCTTAAGTACTTAAGAAGAACTAAGGATACGTTCTTGGTATTTGAAAGGTTGGAAGTTAATCTTGTTGTAAGAGTTACATAGATGCTAGCTTCCAAACTGACAAAATTAATTTAAAATTGCAATTAGGATTTGTGTTTATGCTTATAAGAGGTGCGGTTTTGTTGGAAAGATTCCAAGCAGAAATTCGTAGCCAATTCTACTACTAAGGCCGAATTTTAGCAACATATGATGTGGCTAAAAGAGGCAGTTTGAATCAAAAGTTCATTTAGTGTTTTGAAAATGTTCCAAGTATCACTGATCGATGAACTTTGTTGTGATAAGTATGGTATCATTTGTGCAAACAATGGAACCAAGGTCACAACAGTGATCCAAACACATACTTAGACGTTTTTCGAGGAATTCATAAAGAATGAGAAGACGTTAAGATATGCAAAGTATCAACCGATGATGACATTGGGGATTCACTTACAAAGACCCTCGCACAGGCGGAAGCATGATGGTCATGTTAGATCCATGAGTATTCGATACATAAATGGAGCCTAGTGCAAGTGGGAGACTGTTGGTGTAATGCCCTAGGCTTTAGTTATGTTTAACTTAAAACCGTTATGTATCATCTTTATCGTTTAGGTTTATTATTTGATTATTATATGTTTTGCATATTTGTCTGTTATAATATCCGTCCCTAATTATTAAGAGAATAATTAGTATAAATGTTAATGGAAATCATATGATGATTATATGCATAGAGATGCACATTAAATTTATGGGTACTTGTTAGAGAACAAGTGACTGGACTTGACCCGTATGAGATTTATGTCATGGTCAAATGTCATAATTAAATCTCATATGGTCACTTCATTTAGTCCTTAGACCTGAGATTATCATGACCTTACATATGATGAAAGTCATGTTTGATTTTAGTCAAACGGTATCTTAACACGATATCTATAAAGGCTATCTTTGGCATGATCGGATTCATGATGGGAAGGATGATAAGTCAAGATGGAATTTGTCCCTTGAAAGAGAGATGTTTTGCTTGGGCCCCTCGATGAGTGATAATGATGAAAGTGTATGGCCATACCCCAATACGATTGGATTATCATTATACTCAAGATCGAGAAAGCATTGAACAGATACAAGTTGACGTGGACCATGACTTGTGTTCAATATAACATCGTGAGACAAATGGAGAAATGGAAGTGTACCATTGGAAATGTGAACTCTTACGTTATATTAATTGGGTACACATAATGTCTTGCTAGAGTCCGCTTATGTCTTATGAGGGTCGATATGATCGGACTCATTGCCAACATAATATAATCCTATTGGGTCACACACAATTAGAATGAATTGGTTAAACCAAAGGAAGAATATTGAGAGTTCCTCATCAGGCATAAGTTGTAGCGCGACAATATAAGTCGTAGCGCAACATAACTTGTCCAGAGGACTTGTATGGTCGTGCGACACTTCTTGTCCAGAAGACTCGTCTGGTCGTGCGACACTTCATGCCTGAGGCGGTTTGACAGACAGTTTCCTAATTTGATTAGGAAACAAATACCTATACTAATCTAGTATAAATATTAAGTCTGTAAACCCTAATTAGCTAGCCGAATTTATGAAAAGAAAATCACAACATATAATCTCAATATTCTTCATAGGTTTAAGAGATCTAGCAATCTGAAATTACCCGATCTCTTTCGCGCGCGGGGCGCGGCGGAAAAGGCGGTTGTCTTTCGCGGGGGGTTGGTGTCTGAGACCTCGCTTCACGGGAAGGAGCAGAATGAGGAGTCGCCACGCGGTTTTGTATTTTGAGCCCAAACGTTGAGAAACGGCTTTTGAAAATGGTGTCGTTTTTATTGGTAGCAAAAACTTAGGAAAAGGCTTTGAAAACGGGGATCATTTTTATTGGCAGCAAAAACGAGTAAAAAGCTTTTTAGTACCAGAGATTGTTAGGTTCGGAGGTCAAGTTACGTTTCGGGTAGAGTATGACGAGATCGCCCGAAACGCCTCGCATGACGAGTCTTTCTACCTTTCTCGAAATCGTGTGAGTGTGTGTGTGTGTCTTTTGAAATGGGGGCTTGAATGACAAGCTTTAATCTTGGTTTGAGTGACAAACGTTGATTAGGTGACTTTTGAAAAGACGAGCGTTTGAATGAAGTTGAAATGAGCGTTTGCGTGGCAAACGTCGACTTTGAGTTGAAATGAGCGTTTGCGTGGCAAACGTCGACTTTGAGTTGAAATGAGTCATTGTTAACGATTTTTACGAGAAAAATGCGTATTAAATGATTTTAAGTGTCAAATGGCGGCTTTGAGTTTGAAGATGAGCATTCGCGAGGCCGAACGTCATTTCGCGCGTTTTGAAAGAGAGTTCGACGGACGAACTCCGGTTTTGAACCTAGCATTACATTGTTAACGATTTTTACGGGAAAATGCGTATTAAATGATATGCGATCAACGAATCTGGTTGCGACTCGGACTTTTGAAAAGTAAATACTATCACAATCCAAACGGATCGGACTTGTAAATGACAAAGATTTAAAGCGGTGTCAACGGAATCAAACGATCCGGAATTGTAAATGACGATCAACGAGGCCAAACGGCTCGGAAGTGTAAATGACGATCAACGAGGCCAAACGGCTCGGAATTGTAAATGACGATCAACGAGGCCAAATGGCTCGGAATTGTAAATAACGATCAACGAGGCCAAATGGCTCGGAACGCCGTTTTAACCCGTGATTACTTCTCTTACGGAAAGAGAAGAAGATCGAGGGGCTAAAACGTATCGGACCCCGTTAGACGGAGGCGTCTACATTTTGACAATGACGTTCGAAATAGTTATAGCGACTGGCGCGTAAACCGAGACGGAACGGAAGATTCAGAGAGAGGGAGTTATACCTATGGCTAGGGTCGAATCCTTTGGCTCGGGAGGTGTGCACGGGACACGAAAAGTTATTCGAAAGGTTGTTTCGAAGTTGTAGGGTGCGTATTTGATCGAAATACGAAGGTTTCACGCGAATCGAGACAAAACGGGAGCTCGGGAGGGGTGGAAACCAGTTTGGACCGTGGGGTATGTGATTTTTTGGTGTTAAAATCCTCCCTTTTGCTTTGACAAAGAACTTCTATTTATAGGGTGAAAATTGCGCAGGAGTCCCACGACTTGACCGAATTTCGTGGGTTTTGGGAATTTTGGAAATCTGAGGACTTGTTGGCAATTTCAGAAAATTGCACAAAGGAGTCCTACGACTTGGCTTGCAAACCAGGGTATTTTGGTCTTTTGGCCTTGATTTGTGATTGACGAGTGACTAGAGGGAGGTGGCATGCAGACACGTGTCCCGTGACTCACCGTAAGTGTGGGAGTTCGTTCCCGGTCCCGCTTTGTCCGTTTTTTAAAATAACAAACCGGAAATGTCCGAAACGCCCGAAAGTGCCGGAAAATGCGTTTTTCAGTGGAAAGCCATACTTTTACGTGAGATGTCACGTGCTAAGTACGGTTCGACGTCGGGATGCACGGGCGCCCCGGACGCCTCGCGGGCACAAAGAACTGGGAGTTTAACGAGTTCCGGCTAACTCGGGAGCGGGCCGCTTAACGGATTTCGGTTAACTTTCCGACGGATTTTGACGATCCGGATTTGGGTACTTACAAGCTAGCCCTCGGCGACGTCACTTTCGAAGGAAGTGGGGTCGTCGAAAAGATAAGGATCCAAATCGGGATGCCTTACTTTGAAAGAGACCCGGGCGGTCACCGGGCCGGACCCTTAGCGAAAAGGATTCCTACGTATCCCGAGCGGGAATCAAGCCGATCGTAGTTCGAAAAGGGGCAAGGGCCGCGTACGGGGACCTTGACTCCGAGCGAGACCGTTAGGAGGCGTCTAAACTCGGATAAGACCATTCGCGAGGTACCCGTACCGAATGGAGACTGTTAGGAGGCGTCTCGAACCTCGGGGCTTCGAAACCTTCGAGGGCGTGTGGCGCCTCAAACCGGAGTTGCGATGCTGACGAGGGCGTTCGTGCCTCGGGTGCCGGGCTTATTGCCGTTGCGCTTTATCCCGCTGGGATGAGCGCGTTCGGGCCTACCTGGATGGCCGAAGAGGGATTGTTGTGCGGGCTTATTGCAACCGCCGCCGAAGTGGAACGACGGGCTTACGACTGGCGGCCGGGGAGATGAATGTTCACTTGCTGAAGTGAAAAGGTGTTCGGGCTTACTAGGATGGCCGAATAGGGATTGTTGCAAGGCGTTCGTGCCTTGGGGTTCGGGCTTATTGCAGTTGCCGAAGGAGACTGTTTGCAAGGCGTTCGTACCTTGGGGTTCGGCCATTGCGCTTGCCGAAGGAGACTATTTGCAAGGCGTTCGCACTGGGGTTCGGCTTATTCATGCCGAGAGGATGACCTTGCAAGGCGTTCGTACCTTGGGGTTCGGGCTTATTGCAGTTGCCGAAGATGACTATTTGCAAGGCGTTCGTACCTTGGGGTTCGGGCTTATTGCAGTTGCCGAAGGAGACTGTTTGCAAGGCGTTCGTACCTTGGGGTTCGGGCTTATTGCAGTTGCCGAAGGAGACTGGCGAAGGTCTTGGTAAGAGAGTGGAGGTCGGACCGCGAAGGTCGGGATCAACTGTTTGAAATCGGACCGTGAAAGGTCGCGAATAAGAGTTTGAAATCGGACCGTGAAAGGTCGCGATTGAGGATTGAAATCGGACCGTGAAAGGTCGCGATTGAGGATTGAAATCGGACCGTGAAAGGTCGCGATTGAGGATTGAAATCGGACCGTGAAAGGTCGCGATTGAGGATTGAAATCGGACCGTGAAAGGTCGCGATTGAGAGTTTAATGGTGAGGACCATTTAAATTTTAACGTCGGGAGACGGAATCGTAACTAAAATGTCCGGAGACATGGTTGAACGTTTGAATGTCAAACGTCAACTGGACTGAATTTAACGTCAGGAGACGAGCGTTAGTGAAAACTAACTGGGAATTTAACGTCTGGAGACGAGCGTTAGTGAGAACTAACTGGGAATTTAACGTCTGGAGACGAGCGTTAGTGAGAACTAACTGGGAATTTAACGTCTGGAGACGAGCGTTAGTGAGAACTAACTGGGAATTTAACGTCTGGAGACGAGCGTTAGTGAGAACTAATCGGAATTTAACGTCTGGAGACGAGCGTTAGTGAAAACTAACTGGGAATTTAACGTCTGGAGACGAGCGTTAGTGAAAACTAACTGGGAATTTAACGTCTGGAGACGAGCGTTAGTGAAAACTAACTGGGAATTTAACGTCTGGAGACGAGCGTTAGTGAAAACTAACTGGGAATTATCCTCGGGGGATAGGGCGTTAGAAATGTCTAACTGGGGGAAATTTTACACTTTCGGGGGCCAAAAGTGGTAAAATTGGAATTGCCAAAAGCTGAGGGGCAAAAGGGGCAAAAATGAGTCCGGCCGGACTTTTACTGTTTTTCCAGAAACCTTTTAAATGCCGAGGCTGGGGAAGAAAAAGCTCACTTTCTTCCATTGTTGCCGGCGAGAGAGGAGAGAAAAGAGAGAGAAATCCAACCCAAATTGCAAGGTTTGCTCGAATTTGTGAGGGAAAATCGCTATGGAGGGTGAAGGAGGACCAATGGCTCGCCACGGAAGGACCGACGACGAAAGAACTCGATTGGTTCGGACCATTCGAACCACCACTCTTCCATTGAATCCGGCGGAGTTTTATCCGGCGAGGGACCGCCACAACTCCAAGGGAGGGATCGAAAGACACGTAAGTTCCCTACAAATTCCATTAATTTCAAGAATGTGCATTCTTTAAATGTTAGAAATTTGTTAGGAATTTACTTAGGGATTTTGGTGCCCGATTTGGGGCTTTTGACTTTGCTATGAATCGTTGTCGAAATTGACTAGGACGTAGTTCAATTGACATCATGGGTAGATGACATAAAAATTTTGGTTGCAAAATTCCATGTCTAAATGCATTTTCCAAAATTAAAGTAACTTTAATTCGGGATCGGAGCGAAATTTTCGAAAATTCGAAAGAATTTGAAAGTTCCGGATTCGACGGAGTTTTCGAAATGATTTTGAAAGTTCTGGATTCGACGGAGTTTTCGAAAGATTTTGAAAGTTCCGGATTCGACGGAGTTTTCGAAAGATTTTGAAAGTTCCGGATTCGACGGAGTTTTCGAAAGATTTTGAAAGTTCCGGATTCGACGGAGTTTTCGAAAGATTTTGAATATACGTAGGAAATGAATGAGAACCGTATCTCGCATTGCATCCTTTTGACATGCGTTGTTGCATTTTGTTGACGTTGCTTCGTCTTGTTTGTCTCATAGGACAGGATGGTTGATACCCACAACCGTAAGAGCCTGGGTGCCTTTGAGGCAAGCGTGTGCATTGTGGGGCCTTATCCCTGACGTGGCCCGAGAGGGAGAGAGGAGTCCACGACAACCGGTGATTGACTCCGGCCGGGCCGGGTTTATCGGCCGTAGCCGCGACACCGATACGCCGAGGGGCGTGTCCATGTATGTCGCGCCGAGCGAGTACCGGTGGGATACGACCCACACTTTCCATTTCGTATGGGGAGGCGACGGTGACTCCCACGGATTTTGCCGCTATCACCGGGTTGCCGACTTATGGCAACGCGCCGGTGTGGGTTGATGGTTACACCCCTGAGCAGCTTGTCCGGGCTGCCGGGTTTCGATATTACCGATGCCAGGGGCTTAGGCATTCGGCACAGCCGATGGAGCATCACTTGAGGGCGGGCGTCGCCGATTATTTGGCCGGATCCTCGAGGATGACCGCGGAGCGTCCGGCTCGAGGGTTCCTTTGGTTTGCGCCGTCGCCGACCTTGTTCCCGACTTCCGACACGTCTTGTCACTTCCTCTCGCTCGGTCGCCGATGCATCCGGGATGCCGTGAGGGGGTTTGCGTGGGGGAGGCCGGACTAGCCGAGCTCTACCATTCCCCGGACAGTTCTCGCGGGGAGAGGAGCACTCATTTAGCCGCTTCACGCCCGTCTTGGATGTAAGTTTACGTGCTTTTTCTCTTCCTTGCCTCTTTTATGTACTCGTATGTATCTCGCTTTCAGTAGCCGACATAACTTTCCATTCTCTCGCGTGTCCGGTGCTACGAGGTGTTCACCCGTTGTGCTTGGGACGTCAAGGAGCCGTACCGTCCCCGTTCCCCGCCTTGCCGGTTTGGCGTAAGAAGGCGAAGAGGGCGGTCTCTTCGAGGGTTGGCACTCGAGTGTCGTACGAGGAGATATCTCTGCGCCGAACCCGGAGTTCTCCGAGAGGATCCACGACCCGGTGGAGCAGTTTGATCATGTCGCGGTGCAGATTTCCAGCGAGACTACACGGCGGCGAAGCTCCCGGTGGGACTTCACTGCGACGCCATGTATCCGGGGGAGAGGGTGACTCGTCAAAGATAGGCAGGGTCCCTTCCATCGTGCCTGGATCCTCCTTCGTACATGCAAAGATCCCCTGGAGATGCCGATGGATGAGCCGGAGGGATACCTTCGTGGTGTGTATTTCACCGAGTACATCATAGCGGGGCCGCCTATGATGTTTTCTGAGGATGAGGCCGAGGAGCCCACAGTGCAAAGCATAGGAGTGGCGAGGTCCCCGGGAGGTCCTCGACATTTTCCCCGTCCCGCGAGCTAGGCTAGCGTACGAGGGGCCGGACGGTTCGCGCAGCGACTTGTGATCCCGCTCCGGCGGAGCCGAGACCACGATACAGGCGGACCCCAATGCTTCTGAGCATCTTTTCGATTTTCTCGCATTTGATAGTAGCATTCTCGCACATGATGCATCCGTACTTTCGTTCGCTTTCGATGATTTTCCCGGTTCGCAGTATCCGGCCATACGTACAATGAGGCCACGAGGCCGGTGGACGGTGGTCCGCCTACGCCAGAGGCTCGTGGAGTTCATGCGGTGCAGCCTCCCGAGGAGCGTGGACGTCCGCGATCGGGGCCGTCTAGGCCGAGGGGTTCGCCCGCTCCCACAAACTGCGGGGAGGACTTCACACAGGGCTCGCGCTCGCGGCGGAACGGCCGGATTTGGAGCTCCTTCTTCCGCGCACTCGGGGCGCGAGAGGGGGAGTCCTCGAGTTCGCGTACTCCGAGGAGGCCCTTTGCCTATTCCCTACTGGAGGAGTTCGGCGAGTTCCCGTTTGCGACAGATCCGGCAAGCCGCGGAGCAAGACGTCGAGTGTACGGATGACGAGCAGACTCGAGTAGTCCCCTTTATCGCTTTCTTTTTACCGCTTTGTTTAGACAAAATGCATGTATTTGTCGTGAACAAATTTTGATTTGAAATGTATTTGCAAAAGGCGCCCGTGGGGCGGAACTCGTATTTCGCATATTTATTCTCGTGATCACCTTCAGCTTATTTTCGGCAAATAAGCAAATAGGTTAATCAAAAATAAATAAAAAGGAGAAATGCATTAAAAATTGAACGGGTCAAAAATTAAGCATGTATGCACTAATTTTTAATTATTTGCACCGTTGCACGAGCCCTGGGCGGAAGGGATATTGTCATTTGTTGAATGAAATCAAAGGTGCACGCAGATTTCATAAGGGTGAACAGGCATGGTTTGGAAATGTTTCCAACTTTAAGGCTGGCCGCAGAGTTGACCAAGTCAATCACAGGGGAGTCCGGCCGACTTGAAATGAATTTCCGTATTCTTTAAATTGCAGCTTCAGCTTTGCAATTTGTAAGAACCGCGCATTGCTTTTGCTCATTCCGCCGAGTTCTTTTCCATTTCTTAAGGTTTTCTTCACCTTCCGACATGGCTCCTTTTCCCAAGTTATCGTCTCGGATGCAAGAGCGATATTTGGACAACTTTCGCCGTGGGTACGGAACCACACGAGGCGTAACAAAAGGTTTTTCGAAGGTCACTGGGATTAAATCTGTTTGGGCTTTGAAGGAGCTCATGCCAGATTGGGACCTTTTGAGAGCAAATGTCTCGGTTCTGGGACGTAAGGAGGAATGTGTACAGCCTTTTCGTACAACGAAGTCACTCCTACGTTTGAAGATTTCCGGGCCATTCTGGGAGGACCCGAGACGGAACAGCCTAGTTCTTCCGTATGCCGTGGCATGGCCACCGTTGAGAAGCTAGTGTCTTTGCTGGGTATCTCGGCTGGAGAAGCATACGGGATGCCGATACAGATACCGATTACGTTGACATTTCGGGACCGCCCGAAAGATTTGCCGGAGCCGAGGGGAGCGTCTTTGCGTGGGACGCGTTTGCTCGGTGTGATTGCTACTTTGTTCACATTCACGTCTCTGGGTGTGTGCCATCACAGTGTAATCGGACCTGGTGAGGCAAAGTGGGAGTGGAGGAGACATCGTGCCATTGGTCTTGGGCGAGACGTTCCTCGGGCATAGGCCGGATGGCGACCGGTAGCCGATACATGTGGGGAGGGAGTCCCGCTATGCCGACCATGTGGTTGAGGGAGAGGCCGCAGATGATGCCCGAGGTGCCAATGTCCCGCGACGCTTGGTCTTTCTCGCGACGTCCCCTTCCGGTGATAGGGGTAATCAGCCGAGCCGGAGCTCGATGGCCAGACTTGGCACGCATCACTTGCGATGGTGGGTTCCCCATTGGAAGTTACAGACTTGTAGGACCGCTCAGAGGGTCTGCTGATCGTCGAGTGCCGGGCCGTTTCGCACGTCTTTCTATATTCCATCATTGGTTCTCAAGCAAGACGGGCCGGAGCAGATGCCACCGACTGATCCGAGTTATGCCGCTACCTTTGAGGTGGGATCTCTCGCGGATGGAGGATCCTTCGACGCTGCCTGGCCGGGTCACCCTGGTGGCAATACACGTCCTTTCCCGCCAGTGGTTCTCTTTCACCGGAGAGAGGGCACTGCTCGTCGACGCAAAGATCTGGACTGGTACGAAGAGTGTATGGGGAGACACAGATGGCTATCTTGTGGAGACGGAGTGAGCTGCTGGGTGCCGATCACCCGGACAGCCTCGACATTGAGGAGGACAGAGGCGAGGGCTAACCCCGGGAATCGTACTGCGATGCCACGCCATGGCCGATTATGTGGCAAGTGCCGATCGGGAGGCCAATCAAAGCACCGCGATGATGGCTCGAAGCGAGGCGGCTCGAGACAGAGCTAGAGAAAGGACTCGTATTGACACACAGATTGACTGAGGCGTCGTGGAAGAGTCCCCGAGCCAGGTAGAAGGCCTACCGGAATATTTCCCGCGAAGGTGAAGAACACTCACGGGGAAAAGGGAAAGGGAAGAAGGATGAAGGACCTAGTACGGAAACTAGGTTGACCTTACCGTCCGTAGTATCCACCCACTGTCATTGCGCACACATTAATTGATTAATGTTTTATTGTAGTTTTGCTAGCGTGTAGCGAGTCAAGAGTTGACCGTGCTTGAACTCATCAAAGAATGTTTTAACCGTTATGAATTTGTAGGTTAAATGAAAAGAGTTTTCGAAACACAAGCAATTGATGCTTATTGTATTTTTTTGTTTTGTTTAGACCGAACCAAAGATGGCTGCCTACGTTCCCCTTTTACAACTGGACTAAGGGGCTCAAGTCACCGTAGTTCGACACTTTAGGTGAATTTGAGAAAAAACCAAGACAAAAGAAGTGCGACCCTGTTTTTTACCTGGATCATTAGCGGGAATGTATCCAGTTGGGTATTACTCTTTTAGCACTTTAATTTACAGAGGGGGACGGTGTATGGGGAAGGTGAGTTGACTCGTGCTCTTCCTCAAACGAAGTATCTGCGGAGCTTGCTTCCGTTCACGGGGTTAACGAAAGGGCTTCCGTCCAAATCTGCTAGTTTCATGGCTCCTCCGGAGAAGATTCTTTGTACCACGAACGGTCCTATCCAGGTAGGCTCCCACTTTCCGAGGGGATTGGTCTGCGTAGGAGGCTTTTCCTTTAGCACCAAGTCGCCTTCTCTGATGTCTCGGATCTTGACTTTCTTGTCGAATGCTCGTGCCATTCTCGCTCCGGTAGGCTCGAGCGTGTTCCATGGCTTTCAATCCGCGCTCGTCGAGTAGAGCAAGTTCGTCGTGACGGCTCCGTAGCCATTCGACTTCATTGACCCCGTTTTCCAAGAGGACTCCTGAGGGATGGAATTTCCAATTCCACGGGTAACATTGCTTCCATTCCGTAGGTAAGTGCGAACGGAGTCTCCCCGTGGCGGTTCCGACCGATGTTCGGTATCCCTGCAGGGCTAGATGTAGCTTTTCGGGCCTCCCGACCTCCGGTGGTCATCTTTCCGATTATCATGGCGAGAGTCTTGTTGGCCGCCTCTACCGCACCATTGGTTTGTGGTCCGTAGGAGAAGACTCGTGACGTGTGACTCGAATTCGGCCGCAGTTGGTCACAATTTCCTTCGAAGTGAGTCCCATTGTCTGAGATGATCTCATCGGGCACTCCGTATCGGCACATGATGTTCTCTCTGATGAACTCGGCCACCTTCCTAGAATTCAAGACTCGTACGATCTCGGCTTCTACCCATTTGGTGAAGTAGTCGATCGCGACTAAAATGAACTCGTGACCATTGCTCCTCGGGAGGAGTGATCTTGCCGATGACGTCGATTCCCCATGTGGCGAAAGGCCATGGCGTAGTCATGCAAAAGAGAGTTCATGAGGAGGGATGTGATTGAGGTTGGAAAACCGTTGACATTTGTCGCAGCCTTCTGACGAACCGGATGCGCCTGTTTCCATTGATATCCAATAGTATCCCATACGGAGAATGATCTCGTGTCAATGCTCTAAGCGTTCATGTGCGGACCGCAGTTCCGTTGTGAACTTCGCTCATTAGCTCGCCGGCTTTTTCTTTGTTTACACACCGAAGGAGTGGCCCTTCGTGGCGCTTCTTGTACAACATACCCCCTGCATGACGAAATGGGATGCCAGCGTTTTAATGCCATCATGTTTTTGGCTTTGATCCCTTCTTTGTATTTTCCATCTTCATTTGTGAAGGAAGCTTCTCCGCTTTGGAGGTACCGGTAAATTTGATTGTACCAGGTTCGTCGATCGTTTCGTTTCTTTTCGATCTCACAAAGAATAGGCGGGTGTTTCCGTCCGCCTATTCTCGAGGGGTTTTACCGCTTTCCCTCGGGAATTTCGACAAGAGAGGCGAGGGCTGCTGTATGCCTCGCGAAGCGGTTCCTCGTCTCTTGGCAAATAGTGAAAAGAGATGTCCTTGAACCGAGCAATGAGCTCCTCCATGTACGCGTGGTACTTCGAAGGCCGTAATCTACCGTCTTCCATTTGTTGGATACTTGATTGATGATCAATGCCGAGTCTCCATATACATCCAAATTTCCGAGATGTTGCGCCGAGGGCGGCTTCCAAACCCGCCGCACAAGCCAGATTCTCGCCGCATTGTTGGTTGCTTCAAAATTCAAATTGACGGCTATGGGAGTATGCTCGTCCCTGGGATCGACAAGGAGCATTCCAATGCCATTCCCCTTCTTGTTGGCTGCCCCATCGAAGAAGAGTTGCCGCCGGCTTGCGCCGTCAAGTGAAAAGATTCCGTCGTCCGGAAATTGCGGATCGTGACCCTTAGGTTCACTGCCGGGAAGTCGGCAAGCCGATCCGCCATTACTCGCCCTTCGTTGATTTTCTTACCATGTACTTGATGTCGAACTCACCAGAAGAATGACCACTTGGCTAGCCGCATCGACAGTGGACGGCTTGTCAAAGAGATATCTGACGGGGTCCACTTTGGAGACCAGAGCACCGAATGCGACCGCATGTAGTGTTTCGCTTCCCGACTACCCATACCAAGGCGGTACAGTTTTCCGATGCCGAGTAGCCGAGTTCACTTCCTTGAAGCTTTCGGCTTACGAAGTAGATTGCATGCTCAACCTTGGAATCTTTCTCGTTCTTGTGCCGCATTGCCCCGATAGACGTGTCTCATCGTCGATACAGGAGTAGTGGCTTGTCTTCGTGTGGCGGGCACAGAATCGGGGGATTAACCAAGTAGGTCTTGATTTTCTCGAAAGCCGTCCGGCACTCTGAGTCCCATTTGATGTCGGCATTCTTTTCATCGCTTGAACATGGGCTCGCAGAGAGATGTCAACCGGTTGATGAAGCGATCGATGTACCAAGTCTTCCCATGAAGCTTTTCACTGTCGTGGCTCGAGGCGGCTTCATGTCGATGATGGCCTTGATTTTCCCGGGATCGGCTTCGATACCTCTTTCTCGTAACCATGTACCCCAAGACCTTGCCGCGCTTGACGCCGAAGGTGCACTTTGCCGGTTCAACCTCATGGAGTGTTTTCGAGTCCGTCAAGAACTTCCTCGGGATCCGTCATGTGCCGCATGTCCGATCCCTCGAGCGGATGATCATGTCGTCGACATATACTTCGATTTCTTTGTGAATCATGTCATGGAAGAGGGTCAGTGCAGCCTCGCCGGTAAGTAGCCCCGCCGTTCTTAGACCGAACGGCATGACCGTGTAACAAGCATGTCCCCCATGGAGTGGTGAAGGCGCCTTGGCCTCGATCCTCCTGACATCTTGATCTGTCAGATCCAAGAAACCCGTCCACGAAGGACTTTACTTCGAAATTTGCCGTGGTGTCGACCAAAGATGTCGATGTTAGGCAATGGGAAATCATCCTTAGTGGCCGGCCTTGTTGAGATCCCGAAAATCCACGCAAAGATCTCGACCTTTCCGTTGGCCTCGTGACCGTCACGATGTTGAGAGCCAAGTCGGGTACTCAATCACTCGATGAAACCAACTCGAGCATTTTCTCAATTTCTTCTTTAACTTGCAAGGACCACTCGCTTGATCTTGCGCAGCCTTCGTTTGATGTGCTCGATTCGGATCCAGGGAATTCTCGTGCTCCACGATTGAGGGATCGAGTCCCGGCATGTCCCGATATGACCAGCGAACACGTCAACATACTCCCTGAGGAGGTTTATCAGTGGCTTCCTTTTCGCATCGGCGAAGAAACCGCCCACTTGTGTCTCTTTAGGCTCTTGCACCGACCCCAGTTCACTTTCGTCATAACCTCTTCGGCAGCTGGGCCCGGTTGTCCTCTTGGTCAACTACACGCTCGAGAACTTCTTTAATGTATTGTTCGTTTAATGTGTCTCGCTTCTTTATCAATTGAGTTATTAACGTCTTTTAAGTTGTTTGTTAACTTATCGCTGTTAAAGTGGCAATGAGAGGATACTCCGAAAGGTCGACTTTTCATTACACAAGAACGGGAATACATGATTGGCTACAACATTATAGTCCTCCTGGCGTAAGGCCGCTGGATGACTCGTGAGGACCGGACTCGACAAGGACTCGACTCAAAGGGTTTGAGACCGGGTTTAGGGAGATGTGGGTGCGGGCCCAGCCTTGTCTTCCATTTCGCCCGGCTTGCCCTCGTCCGGTGAAAGTTACCCAATTCTTCAGCCGGCATTGCCGGATGCTTCGAGGAGGGTGCGATCGAGAGGCTTGGCTCCCGCCGTCCCTATCATGGCGATCATGCCGTTGTCGAAGCCCCGCCGATCAAGTTGGGCAACTCCATGACTTCTTCAAACAGACTCAGAGCCGGTCCACCGAGAGCGTCTTCTATGAATTCCGGTTCCTTCGCTTTGGATTTACTGTCTCGAATGTGGCCTCGCGGCCGATCCGAACAACTTGTTTCCCATGGAGAGTACCCCGAGTTGCTCCTCCAAGTCTCCTGGGATTCCTTGAATGTGTACTTCATGCCGGACCGTGGTGGCAGCTTGGTCCAGTAGAGCCGTGATGTCGAGGAACGCTCCTTATCGGATTAGCTTGAGTCCTCTCAAACGCTGAGGTCCCGTGCTAGCCGTTCCATTCTCGTCTCGTAGTCTTGGTGTTGACTATCCCCGCTTCTTTCTCATCTTCATCAGCTTCCACCGTCGGTCCCCCCTCGGGCCTGCCGGTTCCGCCGTCTGGCCCCTCGCCCGCTGCTTGCTCTCTTTGTTGGTTCCTCGCTTCGCCGTCGGTTGCCTCGGTGAAGTAATGAGCGAGGTCAAAGCCGTAAGGTCGGAGATTGGGTGTGCCGTCTGAGGTTCCCTTGTGGGCCGCCGCCTTGGTGCGGGCGAGCCTTTTGTCTTCCTTGATGTCGCCCGGTGTTGGCACGTAGCCAAGCCCCCGGACCGTGGTGTGGTCCTTGACTTC
The DNA here is from genome assembly GCA_022495995.1 of Adenophora triphylla var. japonica. Taxonomy (NCBI): domain Eukaryota; kingdom Viridiplantae; phylum Streptophyta; class Magnoliopsida; order Asterales; family Campanulaceae; genus Adenophora; species Adenophora triphylla. The sequence continues at coordinate 1,032,687 of JAFEMH010000066.1, forward strand.
AATAACTCAGGCCGGGCCTTGCAGCCTTTTGCCGAGCCCCGCCCCGGGATGAAGTTCATGAGTTTCATCATCCTCATGGCGGGAGGAATCTGCTGATCGTGAGACAAAGGAAGGTCCACGTTGCATATTTGGATCTTGGAGGTCTCCGTGAGTGAATCCAAGCTAATGGCATGTCATCATTATGCTTGATTTCCAAGACTCGGAATGTCGTTGGTGCCGGGTCCCCTGGGTGGTGACACCGTCGCCGTAGATCGTGGTTAGCTCGTTGCCTTGCATGAACTTGAGGCACCGGTGAAGGGTGGATGCCACGCCATTGATTTGATGCAGCCAGGACGCCCAGATGGCCGCGAAAGTGATTGGAATGTCCAACACTTGGAATTCGGTGGGGATCACCCGCTCGCGAACCGCATGTTAAGAGTAGCAACCCCGAGAACCGTACGGGAAGTAGAGTCATAGGCCTCGACAAAGGTGGACCGAAGGCTTAAGATCTCGTGGGCTTGATGTCAAGCAGTCCATCATCTTGGCGGGCAAGACATTCATTCCGAACCTCCGTCTACCAACACGCGAGGAAGACGACGCTCGTCCACTGGATCGTGATGTAAAGCGGCTCATTGTGATCGCCCCAAATTTTGGAAGGTCCAAATCTCGTGAAGGTGATAATGTTGCCATAGTGGATGTTACCAATCATCCGAATGACTTCATCCGGGGTCAAGGCCCACTGGGACCATGGTACGGGCCGACTTTCCTCTAGCTTCGAGCTTGTGAGGATAAGAGGAGGTGAGCAGAGACCAAAGGGAAATGTTCGCCCGAGTCCGCTTGAGCCGAGTGAGGATCGGGTCCTCTTTCAAGGAACTTGCGTCGCGGGCCGGCCGGACCGCACCCGGCCCGTCGGCTTTTTGGTGGCCTTAGGTGGTAATGCATGGATTTGACCCGATCGGGTTAGAACGCCGACATCGTTTGGTCCCTTCGAACAGCCGCTCCGAGTTGAGCCATAGTTAGAGGAGGATTCCTCGTAGCATAGGGCCATGCGTCTTCCTCAACTCATTGATTGTGGATGAATTCCCTGAGCTTCGGCAAACTTGACGGATTCTCGTCCCAGATACCGGCTTGGGTGCCTCGCGGGAGGTAGCCTACGCTTGACGCAGCTTGTTCGAATGTCGCGCACAACATGCTGATTGCCCCGAATCGAACCGTGCGTTGCCGACCCTCCGGGAGGTTGGAGAGTTCTCGGCTCAAGCGAACGGTCTCCTTGATCTCTTCACGGTATATCGCGTTCCTTTCCTTCTTGCCGAGCATACTCAGGGCCTGAGTCGGGTCCGGCGATACTCGTGGTTGGCTAGTTTTCCTCCACTCGGGCCCAGATCAACCTTCTTGCAATGAGCCTCGCGTCGAGAGTTAATGCCTCGCGTTTCTTCCCATGTGAGAATAGCCAAGCTTCCTTGAACCGCGTGCGGCCTAGGTAAACCTCCATTGGGGAGAGTTTTCTTCTCTCGCTTTATCTCGAGTGGCGGGTATGCTCAAGGCGAGTATACGGCTTCCCGAACATCTCGCCCATGTGACCGGTTGCCGTCCCGCTTGATCGTTTCGTAAATGAAGGCCGTAGACCGTGGAATTTCCCCGAGTAGTTGCTCGAGACGAATTTCCATCCTCCTCCTCGTTTTTAAATAGACCTTCCTCCCCGAGTTGGCCTTTCAACCTGAGTGCGGAGATGATCCGTTCCCATCCTCCCGTGACCCTCGGGAGTCCGGTTTTGTTGACTTCATGCCCGGCTTGGAAGAGAATGGTTTCATCGTCTTCGCTGCCGCTTTCACAGAGAACTTGCTTTCCTCGGGAAGGTAAGCGCCGGGATTCGCTCCGCCGTGCCGTTCCATCTCCTAGGTCATCTGGGACCGCTGACCACCCTCGTTGGCAAAGGGGGTTGGATGAGAACAGACGGTAGTCCGGGAAGTTGCCATGGGCAAAACTCCCGAGGTCGAACCGGTCTAGAGTGGCCTCTAGCTTTCTCGTCCGAAGCCGCCCGTGACACTTTAAGGGCTTGGTCCCCGTAGGTCTTTCGAGCTTGGTCTTCGTCCCAAAGACGACTTTCTTGAGCGGCTAGCTCCATGAGAGCTTTCCTTGCGAGACCTAGGCAGCCTCCGTAGGTGCGCATCGTCCGGCTAGTGTCCGTAACCGTGATTACATTCAAATCGCCGAATGGCGGGAACACTTGGATTACATTGACGAAGGAAGTCTGACCGGGACATTCCATGCGTCCTTCCTTAATCTCGATCACCAAGAAGTTTGCCCATATCTCGCTTGATTGACCCCACTGGGGTATTGAATTCTCGCAATGTTGACGGTCTCGTGATCTCGCCGATCGCCAAGTCTATCAAAGCTAGCAATGATTGGCGGGATATCTCGAATCCGGCCGCGACGGCCGGGAGCGTAATCGAACCGAAGCATGTTGATGCCGAGGTGGTCATTTCCTCGTGTCTGAGCCGACTCGCCTTGCGGGGAAGACTTTCACGTATGTTTTCGGTGGCCGGTGGAAGCGTTCCCGAGGTTGATCTCGACTTGTAGCAGGGTGAGGAGCTTGGTCTCCTTTGCCGTTGCCCTCGCCTCGCGGCGCTGAGGGTATAAGCTTGACCGACGGCACGGGCCGGCTTGCCGCCGGGCCGGTACTTGAAGTAGGGATGAGCTCGAGCTCGCTTGGCCAAGGCCTCGTTTACCATGAGCAGCAATCATCGAGGGTGACCTTGGTGTGGCAGACCGATAACAAGAACGGGTCCTCGCTTCATCAGATACCTCGAATAGATGATATTGACGAAGTCGCCGTCATTCACTTGATCGTAGGATTCCTCGTTGCGTGAATCACGTGCTTCCAATTGTCTGATAGCCGTCTCAGACCGGACGTTGAGCTTGACAATTTCCATGGTATTGGAACCTTGGTCGTAGGTGACCCGATCGGAAGGAGTTCCGTCCTCAAAACCGAGCATGTGAATGCGGAGGTCCGCTGCGGGTCTCGCGCGTCCTCGACTCCGAGAGTCCAGATTCATCGTCATCTCGATCGCTCGATCCAGTGTAGGGACGTATTGCGTCCGATTGCGTTGCTGGAGCAGATAGGAAAACATCATGCTCTTCGTTGGAGAAGAGGGGTGCAGCGGGTAGTTCCTCGTGGAGGACGTCCCATACAACTTCCATGCATTCATCACGAGAATGACGGTGTTTGTTGACCTTGATCACAAAAACCTCTTCACCTGGCGGGGCCGTAGAGTTTGTTTGGAGAATGCCGACGAATCTCCGATTGGAGACTCGGGGTTTATGTGCCCGTATCATGGCGATATTCGCCAGTTTCCTTCCACCCGCTCCAAGTGTTGGAAACGACAGCTGAACTTGATGTATCGGACCGTCTGTGGTCCGCCCGCCGAGTACGTTTACATAGTTAGCATCTCCTGACTCGAGGGATTCTCGATGAGATTTGCCCCGATAGTCCCTTGGTTGATTCGAAGGAGGTAACCCCGTGCCTCGAGTGCGACACGTTGCCATCGCTCGCCTTCGTTTCCTATGAGGAAACCGTCCCTGATGACTTCGAGATCTCCCTGTCGGTTGATGAACTTGACACATTGGTGGAGAGTGGAAGCTATGGCCTTCATGTGGTGTAGCCAAGGGCGTCCCAAAAGAGCCGTGGAACTCGGATGGAATGTCCATCACGTGGAATTTTGCCGGCACCATTCGGGGTTTCGAACCAAAGTTCCAGAGTCACCGTCCCCGTGATGGGACGAGACGAGTTGTCGTAGGCCTTGATAGTCCGAGTAGACGGTATCAAATGGCTTTCATGGATGCGGAGAGCTCGCATCATGCCGAGAGGGAGGACATTAACGGCCGACCCGTTATCTACCAATACTCCGGGAGTGATATGGTGTTGAGTTTGAGAGTGATGTACAGAGCTTCGTTGTGCCCCGAGGCGTCTCTCGGTAAGTCTTCATCACTGTAATGTGATCATGCCGCCATACAAAGGGAGTCGTAGATCTCGTCTCTATCCGTAGAAGGAGAGTCATCCAGCCCATCCGTTTCCTCGTCTTCCTCTTGCGAGGTAAAGCCTTGGCCGGAACCTCGTGAGTATGTTGAGGCCGCCCGTGGCGGTTGCCGCCTTGGTTAGCACATTGATCGAGTGCGATTGCCAAGCCGACCTTGATCTTCCTTTACCGGTCCGGCTCTAAGCCGGACAAGTTGAATCTTGGCCGATCCCGCTGAGGGTTAGGCCTTCCGATCGCGCAAGAAGACTATCAAGATCCGAGGTATTCCGGTGTTCCAGTGGTCTCGACTCGGTTTCACCTGACTTTTCGGCTTTCCCACCCCGTCTCGCTCTAGAGCCGCATGGCCTCGGAGGCAAAGAGGACTGGCCGGGAGTACAAGACGTAGTAGTCGAACCTCCCGAGGGTTCTCCAAGTGTACCTACACCGGTATCTCCGGCTTCGTATCTTTCTCTCGCCTGTCGTTGAGAGGATTTCTTCTTCTGTTTCCTGAGGATTGCTCCGGACAGCCGAGACTCGTACCTGTGCAAAGTGAGCCACAAACATCGTAGCCGATGTGAACATTAGAGGAGGATCCACCGAAAGAGGCGGAGAAACCGGTTCTCAGTAGCACACTTCTTGGGCACCCACTCAATGGAGTTCACGCCGTTATTATTCTGGAAAGGGATTCCCGATCAGTATGGGCCCACGGGGCGCTCTAACTTGCCTTCTTCTATCAAGTTCGGATTTCGTATCGTAACCCCAAACAGCTTGTCGCTGGTATGGCCGTGATACCGATGGAAGGCGCAAGATTTGCTCTTGTCCGCATTGGCTACGGGAACTTTGGGTTTGTAATTGGCCACGGCTTAAGGAGACCCTCCTTGATTAGCCCTTCCAAAGATCTTGCTCAATGGCATGTCCAACTTGTCGAAGTGTACGGCAGCCGCTTCGAGTAGAACTGCTTTGCGGGACTCGGGTTTCGTTACCCGACCGTTGTCCCCGATGGACGTAGTTGACAGACGTATCTTTCCCTTTCACGGGGCCGGTGCAGGATTGAATGCACTGCTGAGCAGTATTCGTATGGCCGTGCAGAGCCAACTTTTCCTTGAGATCCTTCTCGAACCGTGAGCCGGCATTGACCATGGCCCGAGATCTCGGGAAGAAATTGTGACCGATGAGAGTTCTCGATGGACGGTCTCAAGCAAGACTTCAAGATCCGCATCTCGTTCGTCTCGAGAGCGGCTCCATGATTTCGGAGAGTTTCCAGCCCCATCTCTTGTAGAATTCCCCAACACTTTCATCCGCTCGCTCGCGGTGATTAAGTCCTCGCGACTTGTTTCCCACTCTAAGTTGGATCTGTACTGCCCAGAAGATGTTACCGATCCGTTCCTGTGTGCGGCGATCCGCAGTTTCGACCTCGAAACCATCGTAACGCCGAGCTGAGCGTATGCCGGAAGTGGTCGGCCATTTGCCGGAGGGTTGCTCCTTTTGCTCTCATGCCGAGAACGTAAGTGTCGACGTGCGTTTGAGGACATTCGGTTGCCCATCGAATCGGTCCATCTCCTGATTCTCGAACTTGGCAGGAGAGGCGTGACCATTCCCGGATCTCGCGGATTTGAACGTTTCCCCGCTTTGAGCCGCTCATGGTGGCTTTCGTGTCTTTCATCCGCTCGACCATCCAGCTAAGGTCAGTCCAAAGGTGGATCGTGAGGCTCGGCCGGTGCTACCACGTGAGCGGTAGTGATTGGAGGTGGAAGGCTTGGTATATGAGAATATACGGAGCCTTTTCTCGAATCAGACGGGGTTTGTCCCCTGTTTAGGGATTCGTGTATAGGCACCCGGACGAACCCGGAGGGTACCGAGGATATTGGCATCTCGAGATGGTCCAAATGGGTGCGCCGTGATATTGAGTGAGTGACGGGTGTAGCACCGGGCCGACCAAAATTGACAGTGGTTGCTCCGAGAGGTGGCAACATGGAGCCTAGGCCTACTGCTTCTCGTCGGAAGGCATCCCGTAAGTTGGGGGAGGAACCCGATTGAAGGTTTGGTGAAATGGTTTGGGAATCGTCATCCTCTACCAGACAAAAGTACCGTCTCGACCGGGGATAGCCGCTATACCACGCTCATTCGTAAGCCGTACCACGAAATTCCCGCCGATCTTCTTCGCCTCTTGTGAACCTCACAAGCTCCTGATGGCTTCTTCCAATGTCATATCTCGTTACCGGTGGCGGGGTCCTTCCCCGTCACGATTTCTATGAGCTAGACATGTCGGAAATGCCGGGCCGAGGGAACCGAGGGAACCGAAGAACCGCTCCGACGCCGCCGTTATCGTGATCCCGGCAAGGCGCCGACCCGGAAATTTGAACCACTTTCTCGTCGCCGCAGGGAACGAAAGGAAGGGTTTAGGCTTCGGAAAAGGGTATTTGGCTCAAGGTTTTCGGGCTTGTGCAATGTGCAGCTACCGATTAAAGTTTACTTAAAGCGCGTTTTCTCGTAGTCCTAATTGGTTGGAAAAGAGCGTGTCTTCTTTTTCGCAACTAATCCTAGAGCTCTAATCAATGATCTCGTCACTACGCTTATAAGCCCCTCGTTTCCATTGTAGATCATCTTTCTCAGACGGACTATCCCGAGCGAGGTCCGATAAGGCAAGCGAGTTCCACCGACAAAGGAAAAGTGAACTTAAGGCTAGCCGATCACGCAAACTTTCGACGTGTGCGGCGTACGGGCCACGGCCGAGGTCAACGTCCTTAAGTTAAGGCGGGAGTCATGCCAAAATTTGGGCATGACCTTCCCGACTCGCTTGTGCGAGAGACCTTTAGCTTTTAGCGTTGGCCAAGTTGTGGCCGGCACGGTACATACGGCGAGGTTTGGTGACACGGCGTCACATTGAACCTTCTGTATATTTTTCGGCAGAGCTCCGCGTCAAAGTCAAGGCGGAAAAGCTCAAGACTTCGGGTCGGGAACGACCTTTGGTCTAAAACTCTCGAGCTTGACTCGAAGCGGGGCCCGGCGTGAAAAACATACACTTAGGCTTTATGACACGAGCTAAGCCAAACCAACCTGGGGTCTTGGACAAAGTGTGACACAAAGGAGTGCATGGCTTACACGGCTAGGATGGGATGTTTGGGACGACCCCGCGCGCCCGAAAGGTGTCGGCGCACCAATCGGAGTGCAACCGATAAGGCCATCCCGGGTTAGGGGTTGTAGTGTGCAGGTGTACCGAGGCAGCAAGTGCACGTGAAGTGCGGTGTTCCGAGGCAAAGAAGCGCGCAGAGTGTGCGGTCACTAAAATTCTTTTCCGAGTAAAACAGAGATTTTTTCGTAATGTGTCTTAAAGAATTTATGATGCACAGCTCAAAGACAAAGATGAAAATCAAACATGAATGGGGATTCATAAACATGGTGAGATTTTGAAAAGTTGACAATGTAATGCCTTTTGAAAAAACCGTTCGAGGTTTAAAGTAGCACACACACGAAAACGAGGAAGGGTAAACGAAAGTTTGACCCACTAAGGCTTTTTAGAAAACAACGGTAGTTTTGAAAAAGTATCTTTCCCCAATGGAGTCGCTAACTCGAAATTACCCGATCTTTCGCGCGCGGGGCGGCGGAAAAGGCGGTTGTCTTTCGCGGGGGTTGGTGTCTCGAGACCTCGCTTCACGGGAAGGAGCGAATGAGGAGTCGCCACGCGGTTTTGTATTTTGAGCCCAAACGTTGAGAAACGGCTTTTGAAAATGGTGTCGTTTTTATTGGTAGCAAAAACTTAGGAAAAGGCTTTGAAAACGGGGATCATTTTTATTGGCAAAGAAAACGAGTAAAAGCTTTTTGTACCGTAGATTGTTAGGTTCCTGAGGTCGTTACGTTGTAGTAGAGTACGAGATCGCCCAAACGCCTCGCATGACGAGTCTTTCTACCTTTCTCGAAATCGTGTGTGTGTGTGTGTGTCTTTTGAAATGGGGGCTTGAATGACAAGCTTTAATCTTGGTTTGAGTGACAAACGTTGATTAGGTGACTTTGTTTGAAAAGACGAGCGTTTGAATGACAAACGTCGGTTTGAGTTGAAATGAGCGTTTGCGTGGCAAACGTCGACTTTGAGTTGAAATGAGCGTTTGCGTGGCAAACATCGAATTTGAGTTGAAATGAGTCATTGTTAACGATTTTTACGAGAAAAATGCGTATTAAATGATTTTAAGTGTCAAATGGCGGTTTTGAGTTTGAAGATGAGCGTTTGCGTGGCAAACGTCATTTCGCGCGTTTTGAAAGAGAGTTCGACGGACGAACTCCGGTTTTGAACCGGGAATTACATTGTTAACGATTTTTACGGGAAAAATGCGTATTAAATGATATGCGATCAACGAATCGGGTTGCGACTCGGACTTTTGAAAAGTAAATACTATCACAATCCAAACGGATCGGACTTGTAAATGACAGTATTTAAAGTAGTGTCAACGGAATCAAACGATCCGGAATTGTAAATGACGATCAACGAGGCCAAACGGCTCGGAAGTGTAAATGACGATCAACGAGGCCAAACGGCTCGAAATTGTAAATGACGATCAACGAGGCCAAACGGCTCGGAATTGTAAATAACGATCAACGAGGCCAAACGGCTCGGAATTGTAAATGACGTGAAAGTAAACGGAACGGGGTCGGAACGCCGTTTTAACCCGTGATTACTTCTCTTACGGAAAGAGAAGAGGATCGAGGGGCTAAAACGTATCGGACCCCGTTAGACGGAGGCGTCTACATTTTGACAATGACGTTCGAAACAGTTATAGCGACTGGCGCGTAAACCGAGACGGAACGGAAGATTCAGAGAGAGGGAGTTATACCTATGGCTAGGGTCGACTCTTTTGGCTCGGGAGGTGTGCACGGGACACGGAAAGTTATTCGAAAGGTTGTTTCGAAGTTGTAGGGTGCGTATTTGATCGAAATACGAAGGTTTCACGCGAATCGAGACAAAACGGGAGCTCGGAAGGCGTGGAAACCAGTTTGGACCGTGGGGTATGTGATTTTTTGGTGTTAAAATCCTCCCTTTTGCTTTGACAGCAACTTCTATTTATAGGGTGAAAATTGCGTAGGAGTCCCACGGACTTGACCGAATTTCGTGGGTTTTGGGAATTTTGGAAACTGAGGACTTGTTGGCAATTTCAGAAAATTGCACAGATGAGTCCTACGGACTTGGCTTGCAAACCAGGGGTATTTTGGTCTTTTGGCCTTGATTTGTGATTGACGAGTGACTAGAGGGAGGTGGCATGCGTGACACGTGTCCCGTGACTCACCGTAAGTGTGGGAGTTCGTTCCCCGGTCCCTAGGTTTTGTCCGTTTTTTAAAATAACAACCGAAATGTTCGAAACGCCCTGAAAGTGCCGAAAAATGCGTTTTCGGGAAAGCCATACTTTTACGTGAGATGTCACGTGCTAAGTACGGTTCGACGTCGGGATGCACGGGCGTCCCCGGACGTCTCGTTGGCACAAAGAACGGGAGTTTAACGAGTTCCGGTTAACCTGGAGCGGGCCAGTTAACGGATTTCGGTTAACTTTCTGACGGATTTTGACGATCCGGATTTGGGTACTTACACAATCTTCAAGAAGTCATTCTTGGTTCATTCAAAGGTGTGGATACCGAAAGAGGGTCTTCGCTCGTTCAACGATCAAGGCCTAGAGTTCAAGCAATCTGAAGAATGAAGTTTGTGATTCAAAATCACATTATTAAATCGTTCGATAGCTCAAGAACGGAAAGCGTTCAAGGTTGGTTATTTCTATCTCATAGGAATTCAAATTAATTGTATAGAACGGATCCTAGGCTCTTGAGTTTTGTGTTATTAGATGCTTAATTTCGCTGCGCATGGACCCATAAAACCCAACACTTCCCTTGACCTTTGATGTCGAAAGTGGCTGAATTTCTTATAAACAACTTTTTGCCATTTTCCATAGCTTCAAAAGTACTAAACATGTCTTTGTTGGAGCACACATATTTAGTATCACCGTTGTCAATCCACCACTGATTTGGATTCGATCCCACCATATTCACCTCGGAAACTACCGTCGCAAGGTGCGTATTAGACACATCTCTAGCTATGTCTTCCACCATGTTCGCTTCACGGGCTTTCTTTGGCATCCTACAAGTTGAAGCCTTATGGCCTTCACCACCACAATTGAAGCAAGTTCCTGTGAACCTCTTCTTGGAAACCCCTTTGAGGCTTCAAATTGAACGACCTCTTAGTTGTTTCAACTTTGGCTTTACCCTTACCTTTGCCTTTGAAGCTTTGACCATGCTCCACCACATTGGCTTTGGCTATACTTGGGGTAAACCTTTTCTCGGCAACTCTATTGCCTTCCTCAATGCTAAGTCAAAGGATAAGCCCTTCAACGTTCATCTCCTTTCGCTTATGCTTAAGGTAATTCTTAAAATCATTCCAAGCGGGAGACAACTTTTCAATCATTGCAGCCACTTGAAAACTTTCACTTAACACCATACCCTCGGCATGTATCTCGTGCAAAATCATTTGAAACTCATCCACTTGAGATTTCACAGTTTTGGAGTCCACCATCTTAAAATCAAGGAAACGGGCAATAGTGAACTTCTTTGTTCCCGCATACTCAATTTTATACTTGTGGTCTAAGGACTCCCACAATTCCTTAGCATTCATCTTCTCTCTAAACACATTATAAAGAGCATCGGACAATCCAATAAGAACATAGTTCATGCAAAAGAATTCCCCATGTTTCCATGTTTGAACCGCAACCAACGTTGTTACATCGGTCTCGTTTTCGGACACATTTGGCATATCTTCTTGCAGATACTTAGCCAAATTCAGAGTGATCAAATAGAAAAGCATCTTTTGCTGCCACCTCTTGAAGTCGTGACTGTGAATGTGTGCCCAAATTTTGTGGATTCACGCGAGTTTGAAGACATCCGGTTTAATTTGAAAAACGGAGTCGCCACGCCATTTTGATTTCCTCAAAACATTGAATAAAACGTTTTTATGGGTTCGGAGGTTAAGTTACCCCTTGGGAAGAACGGATCGTCGTTCACCCAAGGTGCCTTGCCGTAGCAAGTCTCCCTAGATTCCGTTTATCGTGCTTGCTTGCGTGCTTTCTTGTGTGCATGTGTTTGAATAAAAGGGGAGGGAATGTCCCAAGTTGTCTTCCGGACGTACAAACCATTTATTGGTTGTCGCTCGGGATTTCTTGGATTTTATGTATTCGGGATTTTGATCCCGTCCTCATCTTGGACTTGTGATCATCGCTTTTTAACCTCGGGACTTGCGTGATCGAGAGAAGGACTCTCTTTTATAGTCCAAAAATGAGGTTCTTTAGGAAGGAATGTCCTTAGCCCATCAACCCTACACCTTAAGACGATTGAGCTTATATATGTGCTTCATGCTCGTCTTAAGTGATAATCGGAGATATCGGGTTCAAGGTTTTGTCCCTTTCTAAAGAGATTGTGGCACCTTTTAATGGAAGAAACGATGTGAAGATAGGATCTTTACACCGGTCCGTTCCAAGGTTGCTAATGGGGACATGGGGGAATGCATGTAAAAATGACATTTTTAGTGAAAAGATGACATTTTTGGGTTGCAAAGGATGCATTTGATTTGCAAAGGATGCATTTTTGATGTAAAGAAGTGATCTTTATGCAAAGGATGCATTTTTATGAGGAAAATAGTATTTATTATGCAAAGGATGCACAAAGATTTCATTTTTGAAAGCAAAGGATGCTAAGTTCATGCAAAGAGATGATTTTTAATGCAAAGGATGCATGTAAGTGGGTTTTAGGTGCAAAGGATGCCCCTTTATTATAAAGACATGATTTTTATATGCAAATGATGCATTTTGGATGTAAAATTGGGGGCTTTTAGGTGCAAAGGATGCACCTTTAACATAAAGATCACATTTTTTATGAGCAAAGGATGCTAAAAATCACATTTTTATGAGCAAATGATGCCTATTTCATGCAAAGGGGGAAAGGGGATATGATAAAGATAGGATCTTTAATGATAAATGCCAAGTCCCAAGCAAGATAATGACAATTTATGAATGCAATGAGCAATTAAATCATATGGACAAGCATTATGCAAGGTAAGGGAGTGAGAGGTTACCAATGGTGGTTGCCTCTTCTTCTTGGGGTTTTGCCTAGCGGTAGGACCAACTCTTGGAGGCTTCAAGGAGGAGGGGGTTGGCTTCTTGGCAGCTTCTACTTCCTGATCTTCGTGGAGTATTTAGAGAGTGTTTTTATGCTGGTATTGCTCTCCTTGTTGTTGTGTTTAAATGGGTAGAGGAGGGCTCTATTTATAGGCAGTCTGGATAAGGCTAATGAAGCCGTGCGGCTAGGAGTCTTCTCCTAATGCAGCCGTGCGGCATTATCCACAATGACTCAGCATGTTTCTAGAATCATGCAAGGTGGCAATTCTAGAAGATTTTTGTAATTAAGAAAAACGTGTTTCTTAATTACTAAGACTTTCCTTCAGCCCTTAAGAGGTTTGGAACAGTTTCGGAATTGTTCCGGAAATCTTGAAAAGTCCGGGGAATTAGCGGGAAATTTACCGGAATTGCCGGGGAAATTAACTGAAAGGCATGAGCCAGATTTGGGTACTTACAGAAGCCCCTCGGCAACGTCACTTGCAGGGCGAGTGGGGTTGTCGATAGAAAAGGATCCGATCTGGCGAATGCCGAGACGGATTAGGATGACCAAGGTGGTCGAGTGGATGAACCTCTAGAAGGCTACCTACGTATCCCGAGTGGGAATCAAGCCATGCCGTAGTTTTGAAAAGATCCGCTGAGGAATAGTGAAGAGAAAACTGGTCTCTTGATGGGGAAATAGCAGAGAAAATGACCTAGGAGGTCAAGCAATTGATCCTACTGGGGATATGCTAGAAGTGACCAATGTGGTCAGATGTCAAGACCTTTATGAGGGACTATTTCATCACAAAGATGTGACGAAGGAACAGGGTGACCAAAGTGGTCGGATGGCTGGACCTTTTATGAAAGGCTACCTACGTATCCCGGAGGAATCAAGCCTTGATCGTAGTTCAAGCATCACTAGATAGTTAGGAACGATGCCTAGGATCCTTGAGGTTTTGACAATTAATGGAGGTTGTCACCTGATTGACAATTAATGGAGGTTGTCACCTGATTGACAATTAATGGAGGTTGTCACCAGAGGAAACTAGAGCTTATGTCACTATCGAGGAGATAGAGGTAGCTAAAGTTTGGAGAACTTGAGCATACTTCACTATCTGGGATAGAGGTAGCTAAAGTTTGGAGAACTTGAGCATACTTCACTATCGAGGAGATAGAGGTAGCTAAAGTTTGAAGAACTTGAGCATACTTCACTATCGAGGAGATAGAGGTAGCTAAAGTTTGGAGAACTTGAGCATACTTCACTATCTGTGATAGAGGTAGCTAAAGTTTGGAGAACTTGAGCATACTTCACTATCGAGGAGATAGAGGTAGCTAAAGTTTGGAGAACTTTAGCATACTTCACTATCTGGGATAGAGGTAGCTAAAGTTTGGAGAACTTGAGCATACTTCACTATCTGTGATAGAGGTAGCTAAAGTTTGAAGAACTTGAGCATACTTCACTATCGAGGAGATAGAGGTAGCTAAAGTGTGGAGAACTTGAGCATACTTCACTATCGAGGAGATAGAGGTAGCTAAAGTTTGGAGAACTTGAGCATACTTCACTATCTGTGATAGAGGTAGCTAAAGTTTAGAGTTCTGACAATTCGGAGGTTGTCACCTAGCGTTATTCCGTTATAACGGAAGTAACGGAGGCGACTGGGGAAGAAAGCTTATTTGCTTAGAAGATAAAGGATATCTTTTGAAAATGACGTTATCTTGGTTAAAAGATAACGGGAATTACATGCCCAAGTGGAAAGTCCAGGGGCAAAAAGGTAATTTCTGGTTCAGAGCGAAAGAGGCCGCCCGGCATGAGATGGGCACAACGGAGTGGACTTCTACCCGTGGGGCAGGTATCCGGAGATTTTGCTAGGAGAGGCCGTGGAGGCGACGAGGCAGAGGAGATGGTTGACTGGGCTGACATGCGATGTCATCTATCTGGGGGATCGATTTTCTAGGCAGCATGGCCATGTCCCTCCATTGGACGCCATTACTCCCAGATCCTCCAAAGACGGATGCTGCAGCCTAGAGATTGGTCGGAGGACGACATTGCTAGATATCAGGCAGGCGTGGCCGCCGAGGAGGATTTTAATATGGATACCCCATATGCTGTGTTCGTGGAGCAAGCGCCCGAGGACACCACGAAGCTAGTGAAGGCTGGCGGGTCACTCAGGGGATATGGGGAGGCCGAGCCTTCGACCCGCCGATCCCTCCCGCCCATCTTTCATATGTGGTCCACTGAGTACCCAGGAGGTTGAGGATACCGTCCCCGACGCTAGGGAGCCCCAAGATACCTTGCCGCCGACAAAGCACCGTAAGTACACTTTTAGGGTCTTTTCCCTTTTTTTTCATTTCTTTGCTTTTTGCAATTCGAGATTTCCTAAGATTTTCTTCTCTTTTTCTCGTGTTCCACTCGCACTTACGACAGTTGGTCGGGTAGAATAGGGGCTGGAAGGACATGTGTCTGGTCCCTTCGAGGAAGCCGGGCTCGCACTTCAAAGGCGGCAGCGGATGTGCAGGAGCCCGGGCGCAAGAGAAGGCATGTCGGGGGCACAACATCCACCTCATCGGCTTCGGAGTACTCTTCCAGTGCCATGCCTCGGGGACGAGGACCCAATGCTGACATCTTGGAGCAGCTGGCTGAGTACGAGCACGATAATGTCCACCTTTCAGATGTGAGTGACACGGAGGACTTGATGAGAGAGGCAAGCGTTTATGAGCTGAGCAGCGATGAAGAGGAAGGATCGGAGGCCTAGGAGGTCTCTAGAATTGACTTAGGAAGAAAAACAAACATTGAATCAAGTTTTATGCACATTTTGTTTATTTTTTGCTTTATTTGGGCGCCGATGGGGCGAAAACAATGTATTACTGTTTTATTTGCTTTTTAAATTTATGCTTTATTAATTTGCATATTATTTGAGCCTCGGGGCAGTTTTTTTGCTTGGAATCGGGGCTGAAACTGGGCCAAAATGATATATAATGATGTATAAATGCTTGGATGGTCTTTGAACATGTTTTTGTACAGGTTTTGGTTGGAAAAGTGGGGTGAAAACTCCCTTTGGGCAGCAACTTGGTTGCTGCAGATTTGCCACTTACATCAGGTAAATGAAGCCGTGCGGCATGGTCTCTGGAGCAAATGAGGCCGTGCGGCTCACAGTTCTGTCTGGACTGGTTATTTTCAGAATAAAACCAAGGCTTGGCCATTTCATTTCATTTTCAACCTAGACTTGTCCCAACTGTTCCCAGAGCACATATTGGACCTAAAGACACCATCTTTGATCATTTTGCAATGGAGAAGCCCGTTAGATTGCAAAGGGGGAAAAGAGACCACTTTCTGTCCGATCTTCAGTCTTGGGTGAGATACAACTTTCAATCTCACAAGGGGTTGCTTGATTCTTCCTTCAAGGTCAAGTCTTTATGGCATTTGAGAGATCTCCCGCCCGATTGGGACCTTTTGAGAGCAGCAGCAAAGTTTTGGGACGTCCGGAGATACGTTTACTGCTTTTCTTACAATGAGATTGTCCCAACGCATGAAGACTTCCGAGCCTTGATTGGGGGTCCAGAAATTGAGGCTATATCGATTCCGCTAATCGAAGACGTGCCGGTGGCGGCAAAGCTTGCATCTTTTCTGCAGATTTCTCTGGGAGAGGCTGAGGAGATGATGATAGCTCCGGACAGGATTGACCTTTCTGATATCCCGGGAAGGTTTGGGTCTCCGGCTATGGCTGCGACCACGGTGGCTATGGATGCCTTTATCCTCTGCATATTTTCTTCTCTGTTCACCGCTGAGTTCGTGGGGATCTGTCATGGTGGTCTCTTAGACATGGTCAGAGATTGCAGGGCTGGGAAGGACATTATCCCACTGGTTTTGGGGGAGACTTTGCATGGCATTGACAGGATGGCTAGGGGAGACCATTTCATGAGGTCTGGGAGCCCTACTGCATCGACTTTATGGCTGCAGGAGAGGCTTCTGGGGCTTTGCCAGGGGCTTTGCCGACTCGGTGCCCTTGGGTGATTTCTGAGAGGTGCACCTCGACAAATAGACCAGTGGTAGCCGGGAGCCGATGATGGCTAGGTTATCCACTTCGGACATCCGCCGGTGGGTACCTCACTGGAGGTTGCGCATCAGAGGATATTTCAGGAGTCCTATATAGTGAGGGTTCCGGGGTTTTGCCGGTCATCCTTCTACATACCCCGCTTGGTATCCAGCGGTTCGGGGCCTTACAGAGCCGTTGGGCGATTGGGAGGACATCCGTACCATGGAGGTGGTGCCATTAGCTATGAGGATCCAACAACTTTCATTCTTCTTGAGGGCTTGGACTTACGCCGCTTTCCCACCCAGGGCTATCTTCAGTGAGCGGGAAGAGTACCATCTTGACCACTGTCTACTTAGATTGGTATGAGAGGGAGATGGGAGCGACTCAGGTCATATTGGGGGAGAGACGTCAGCTTTATTGGGAGCCGATCGCGACTCGAGTAGGACTACGAGGGAGACCGAGGCTAAGGCGAGTTGCCATAACCGCCGGGTGACCCGATCGTGAGATATGGAGGCTCGATACAAGAGATTGTCCGAGGTCGCTCCTTTGAATGAGGCTCAGAGGGAGGAAGTGCGGACTCGTGCTCGGGTAGAGAGGGCACTTATTGACACGGGTTTGATGGAGGCTCCAGTGAGGATACCGGAGATCAGAATGAGGGAGACCGACATCTTGGAGAAGAAGAGAAAGAAAACTCGACGGGGTCGAGGTAAAGGGAAGAAGACCAAAGAAGACTCGATGAAATGATGACCGGTATCTTTTCTTAGGATTCCCTTATTGCCATTTTGCAAACACAATAGTTTTATTAGGCATTTTATTGTATTTTAGATCTTTGTAGAAAGGTGTTAGCGTAGTTAATAGTAGACCGTGCTTGAACTCATCAAGGAGTTTTTAACTTGTAATGAACAAGAGATATTATCTTAGAATTTATAAGACACATTTCATGGAAACTTTATTGTCTTATTTATTGTTTAGACCGAACCATTACTGGCTGCCTACGTTCCCCTTTTACAAGAAAGACTAAGGGGCTCAGGTCTTCGTAGTTCATTCTGGTGAACTATTTTTTCTATTTTTTTTATGTGCATCCCTGTTTTTTGCCTAGACCGCCCTTTTTGGGTTTTCAGCCTAGCTAGGCATTACTCTTTTTGCACTAAGATTTTTTTTTCTTTTCTTTTTTTTTATGTGCAACCCTGTTTTTTGCCTAGACCGCCCTTTTTGGATTTTCAGCCTAGCTGGGTATTACTCTCTTTGCACTAATATTTTTTTCTTTTTTTTTATTTTCTTTTTTTATTTCTTAGACATAGTACCTTCTGAGCTTATCACCGCTGACCGGGTGGACAAAGGGATTGCCGTCAGTGTCCGCAAGTTTCATGGCTCCTCCCGATAGTATCTTCTCGCACCACATACTGGGCCGATCCAAACGGGTTCCCATTTTCCCCGGGGTTATCTCTCGGTAGGGGCTTTACTTTCAGCACTAAGTCACCCTCTTTGATGTCCCCGGCCTTGACCTTTTGTCAAATGCTCGCCATTCGCCTCCCGATAGGCTCGGGTATGCTCCATGGCTTTAAGCCTTCATTCGTCGAGCAGGGCCAACTCATCATGCCGGCTACGCAACCATTCTACTTCGTTGATACTGTTTTCCAGGAGGACCCTCAATGACAGGATTTCCAACTCCACTGGTAACATTGCTTTCATCCCGTAAGTTAGGGCAAAAGGAGTTTCTCCTGTGGCTGTTCTGACAGACGTTATGTAGCCCCAGAGTGCCAGGTGCAGCTTTTCGGGCCAATCACGACCACGGGTGGCCATTTTCGGATGATCCGTTCAAGCGTCTTATTAGCAACTTCCACGGCTCCATTAGTCTAAGGTGCATACGAGGATGACTTGTGGCGAGTGATCCCGAACTCGACAAAGAATCTACCGCAGTCTCCTTCAAAGTGTGACCCATTATCAGAAATGATCTCATTGGGCACCCCATACCTACACATTATGTTTTCTTTGATAAACTGGGCCACCTTCTTGGAAGTGAGGACCTTGTAGGACTTGGCCTCTACCCACTTGGTAAAGTAGTCGACTGCCACTAACACGAATTCATGCCCATTGCTTCCTGCCGGGGCTATCTTCCCTATCACGTCAATACTCCAAGTTGCAAATGGCCAGGGAGTCGTCATGTAGTACAGGTCATGAGGCGGGAGATGGTTGAGGTTGGCAAACCGTTGGCATTTGTCGCACGCTCGGACATGCTGAACACAGTCTGTTTCCATGGAAATCCAGTAGTAACCCATTCTGAGGATCACTTGCATCAGGGCTCTAGCATTCATATGTGGACCGCAGGTGTAAGTGCTCCAATTTGAGTTGTTAGTATTCTCGTTAGAAAATTAACGAAAGTCCTAACATTACTAACATTTCTAACAATTCCTAACCTTTCTAACAAAGTGAGGGTAGATTAGGGATTGCCATTTAAAGTTAAACCAAGAAAAGAATCTCAAAAAGCAAAAGAAATTGGAAAAATCCGAATTGGGCAAGTTGAAAAACACAAACTGCTGGAATTTTTGAATATTATTCTTCTGTTCAAAGCCCTGAGCGGCATTTAATGCACCAGGCACGTTTACAATACCCTCCACGCGGATCCTATTGAAGTTCACAGGGGCCTATAAATTGAACCCTCCTCTCTCAGTTTACACAACACAATTGGCTCATAGAAGCTGTATTCTGGCGAAAAATAGGGAGAAAACAGTGGGAATTCACTAGAATTGCCACCATTTTCTCTTCAATCTTTCCTAAACCCCACTCACTCAAAATACTTTCAAAACACTCTCATACATACTCTCATACATACACCAATCCAAGCTCAAATCACCCCTTAGGATGAGGATTAGAGAGAAAACATAGAGGACTTAAGTGTTATCTACTTGTTTTCTCTTTGACCAACTCTATCATCAAACCCTAAACACATTCAAGCCTTGAATCCACCCAAACACAAATACAAACACCAAATCTTGATACTCCTCAAGTCAAACACCAAATCTTGATACTCCTCAAGTCAAATTCCAAGCCTAGGAAGATAGGGTGACACCATTGGTAAAGCCCTCCTTCTCTAAACCCTAAAACTCCCTTTTAACTTCTTGTTCATCTTGTTCTTCTTACTTTGATTTACTTTATGTCTAGTTTAACTTAAGTCTTGACCTAAGATGGTCATCTTGAAGTTCATCTTCATGAATGACCATCTCAAATGGTCCACATTTTAAATCTCTAGTTGATTCTTCTCTTTAATTTCATCTCTACAAAATATCCCCTTTCCCTTTGCAAAGGACATGTTTAAACCCCATAAATTTCCCAAGGATGACTTGAATATGATAACAACTTAACACAAAGTAGTGGAATCAAGTCTAGGTATGAAAATGGGGACAAGCATGGATGCAAAACCCCCTTTAAAATCACATTTTCCTTCTTGAGAAGTTGCTGTCCAGTAGCAATTTTCTAAGACCTCAGTCCATTGTCTAAATTTTTGGACATAGATAAACTTGGAACTTGGTATTGACTACAAAATACTTTTTGTATCCAACATCCAGAGCTTTCCATACATATTTTTACTTTATTTTTTTCGTGAGTAAAACTCCATTTTTCAAATTTTCTTTTAAAGGTCAGTTCGTCAGTCTCTGGAAATCCAGATTTCATATCTGAGATTTCCAGAAGGTTTTGGTCCCTCAAATCATCTCCAAAATGAAAAGTTATTTCATATAAACCTTATTTGAGGTGTTTTGAACAACTTTCATTCCCGGACTTTTCCCAGATTCAGAGATTTTAAAGCTCTAAAGTCCATTTCAAAATCAAGTGTCCACTGCCTTTTTCATTCTGGCAGAAGTGATTTTCAACTTTAAAAGGTCTTTTGAGTACCAAATCTCAACCCAAAAATCATCCAAAAAATCATGGGATCTGTCCAAAGTCTTACAAAAAGTTCCCAATTTTTACTTTTCTCAGTTTTGACTTATTTTGGCCAAAGTAACACACACACACACACAAATGATTTTAAATGTTTGGAAGACTCGTTTTACGAGGCATTCCGGGTGAACACTAACGTTCTTCCCGGCGTGTAACGTGACCTCCGAACCCAAATATTTAATCTCGGGCATTTTTCAAAGTTTTGGCCCTTAAAACAAAAATGGCGTGGCGACTCCGTTTGATTTAAAAAATCGGGTACATCACAGTGGCGACTCCGCTGGGGACGAAATAAGCTTTTAAAAAAAAAATGATATTTGGTATATTGGTGGAAACCAATAAACTTCCCGTTATCGCCTCCTAACACGAGTCAGGGATAAATTGTGGTTTAACAATCCCACGTACCGGTATCATTGTTTAAAAAAAAAAAACTTTTGAGGGTCAAGCTTCCGTCCCGGCATTTGAAACCGTTTGTTTTTGTGTGTGTGTATCGGGTTTGCACATTTTTCGTGTTGTTTTGGCCGCCTCGGAAAAAGTCAAAATTTTGACTGTTGGACTCGTTGCCCTGAATTTTGAATTATGTGCTTATGTGTGCATTTACTTTCAAAAAAAATATTTCAAAAAAAAAAAGAATTTCAAAAAAAAAAGAGTTTCAAAAAAAAAAGAAAATTTTCAAAAAAAAAATCATGCATCATTCTTTTTAAGACACATGAAAAATTTCTATTTTACTCAGAGAAAGAAGATAGACTGCTTGCACACTACGCGCACGTTAACCGTACACTGCACACTACGTCCCTAACCCGGGGAAATCCTTGTCGCGGCCCGTTTGGTCTTATTACGCCTCTCGGTGCAAGCACAGGACTACCCAAACATCCCATGGAGCCTCGTGTCGACCATGCACTTGTCCGTGACACACTTTTGTCCGAGACCCGGTTGGTTTTTAGTTTGGTCTGTGTCATGCCCTGTCTGTGTATAGACCTTTCCTTTCAAGCCTTTGTTGGCATACCGACTCAATGTCTTTCGGGGACCCTAATCAGTCGAAGTCATGCCGGTTTTCCGCCGTAGACTTTGACCAAGATATTGACCGGCGCCTTGACTTCGGCTCTGACTGGCACAAATTATACACTGACTCCCAGCATGACACTGAGTCATAAAGGATTAATGATTATTCCATGCCTAATTACGGCCTAATTGACGACAAGTCAAGATCAATTGTGGACATTCATCAGTCCAAATCATGCCGACTTTTCGTCGAGCCCTCGAACATGATCTTGACTTTTGACGTCAGCTTTATCCGTAATTTACATCGAATGCTCGTTAAGACTCGATTACCCGCCAGACTTTTAGGATCGTTTTTCTTTCGGTCGGTGGGACCCGCTTGCCCTATAAGACCCTCGCCCGGGCTGTCCACCCCGGGAGGTCGAAATACTGGGTGGAATACGAGGGGCTTATAGACGTAGTGACGGGGCCCACCGATCCAGATCCAGAGTAGTTTGCGAAAAGAAGAGCAATCTTTTCCAACCGATTAGGTTAATAAAATATGTTTTAAGTAAACTAGAACAAATAAGCGCATGTTGCATGAGCCCAAGGCCCAAACACCTACCCTCCTTCATTCCCAAATCTACGAACCCTCGTGCCTTTCCCCGCAGCCTCCTCACAAAGCTTGGTTTCGGGCACCGGTCACCGTACGATTAGCCGGGAAGAGTCAAGCGCATCATCGGCTTCGCCGTTTGCTCCGACTCGGGTTTGAGAATGTACGCATCGGCCAGGTAATGATGGGGACAATGTCACTCAGCCTCCGGGACCCCTCGGAGCAGAAACAGCATGGAATCGGTTAGCGGAACGAGATGAGATTGCGACAGGAAGCACAGCTGAATAGCCTTATGGAGGCTATCAAAAGCCATGGTTTGGCCGCCAGCCTCAATCCCGATGGCACCTTCACCGTGGAAGAAGATGAGGATGCCAATCCGACTCTCAGTCGCCCTGATTACTCCAGGATGCCACCACCCACCTCCTATGGTACCTCTACCAGAACCCATGCTCCTCGATCTTTGGGTCGGCCCGGCTCCCAACCACGGACCACCGGATCCATGCGGCCCAGACGGCACAAACCGGTTCACGGTTCCTCGGTGGGGACAAAGCCGCATGCGGAATGTCTTCTCATGGTTGGGGTTACCCTGAATGCCACAGCAAATTGGGATCCCGCCTCGGTTTGGGACCAATCAATCCGGACTTTCGCAGCAACGGTTTGGAATGCCACCACGCTTTGGTTCGGGACAACAGCCAGAGCCCCTCCTCGTAATGATGCTAGCTCACTGCTCCTCACACAGCCTTCCGCAAACCCATTTCTCACTCGTGGTTCAATGGGTTACCAAGCCCCCATCCCGGTTTCATCGAATCACCAGACCACAAGATCCTCTCGATTATGCATCCTCGCCACAACCACCCATGCAATTCAACAACCAGGTGTGACAACAGCTCGCACTTAAGCCTACTTATGGGCCTCACTGAAATCCAAGCCATCCTGCTACCTCAGATCTGCCTCCATCTTCTCTCGCCGATTGGAAGCCAACAGCAAGTCGCCGGGTTCTATCCCTTTGCCCAAGCTCCTACCTACACTCCTGTGGTAATTTGGGCCAAGGACGGGTTTTCACCTATGCTCCGGATATGGTATTCCTTCCACCAATGCACCACCACAAGCTAGTCCTCTTCCCGGCTCAAATATCGGCTCGTGCATTCCCGCTCCACCTTTGGATCCCCAATTGGCTTGGTTTATGGAGCAACACAAGGAAATGAAAGCGTAGATCGCCGAATTGACCGTCAAAAGGAACACCGCTCTTCGGCCTACGTATCCCGACTCAATTGTACCCTCGCTCACAAGTTCGTGATGCCCAATCTCGAATCCGTTTGATGGAAGTGTGTGCCCTAAAACTCACTTGGACACCTACACTTTGTCAATGAAAGCTAAGGGATGCACAAACCAAAGAGCTGGTCGACTACTTCGCCTCTCTTTGAAGTCGTGGGCTTTGAAATGGTTTTTCCGATTGCACAAGCTAGGGCTACTTGGGAACAGACATTACCGGCACTTTCACGGATAAGTATAAA
This sequence comes from Adenophora triphylla var. japonica, assembly GCA_022495995.1. Taxonomy (NCBI): domain Eukaryota; kingdom Viridiplantae; phylum Streptophyta; class Magnoliopsida; order Asterales; family Campanulaceae; genus Adenophora; species Adenophora triphylla. The sequence goes on from JAFEMH010000066.1 coordinate 1,055,874, forward strand.
GCCAACTTGGAATGGGAAATAAACAGAGTTGACTCCGCAGACAACGGTCCAAATACCCGATGAGAATATTGGGGATTTCTATAAAAGGTGGAACCCGAAGCTTAGTGAAATGGCCATTCCTCCCTCCGACGAGGAGCAAGCTTAGACATCTTTCGCCATGCTTGAAGCCGCATTTGAGAGCTTCCCTCGCCACTTCCCTACGCCGACTTGCGTGCAATGGTTAATTCCGGGCTAAGTTCGAAAAGGCTTACAATCGCCAGCTCGACCGCCGCACCTCGCTACGTATACCGGGTTTCTTCCACCTCCAACACGCCTCCCGCCCAACCAAAAGGTAAAGAAGTGATTAGCTATGCGGGACAGGACTGTAACAATGCCACTTCCTTTGTTCCCAAGAAACCTGATGCATCCAGATCCCGGCTCCAAGACTTGAGAAACTTTGGGATGCCTTTGAGTGATATCTTCAGAGGTTTGGTGAGAGAAGGTTTGCTCCGGCCTTTGGAAAATTATCAGCCTAGAAACCCCAATGCTCCTTTGGATACCTCTAAGCATTATGCCTTTCATCAGTACCATGGGCACCTGACAGATGATTGCGTCCCCCTGAAAAGGGCAATCCAAAGTTTGATTAAATAAGGGAGGTTAGAGGTGCCTGAAGGGACCAATACTATCAGTAACCCATTCCCTAGAAACAACAACCCGAATGTCAACATGGTCGAGTTTGGTGATTCGAGACTTGTGGGCATAATGGAATTTGACTCACCCCTTTGTAAGGTCGGTGGACCGACCATCGCAGATGATGAAAATGGTTGGATTAAGCAAGAGATTGCCAAAGAAATCCTGATGGAAAGATCTGCAATAGCCCCCATCTCCAGCGTCGAAGAGTAGATGCATGGTCCAACAACAAAGAGCGGCCAGACTAGGGGCTACCTATCTTTAAAATAGTCTTTTAAGTCAACCTTCGTAGGTTCTAGTACTTTTCTTTCACCTAAGTCCTTCCTGGACATTTGTCGTTGTAGTCCATTTTGGACATAGTAGTTAAATGTCTAACTTTTAATATAAGTCTTTTTTCTTTTCTTGCTAGACTCGAGACATCACTTGCACACCCACGTTACACTTAATTGAAATGGTTTTATCCTAGATGATCACTTGTGCTGCTCAACCACTAATTCTTTGAAATGATTAATATTTAAATTAATCGAAGTGAGAAAATCAATCGATATCCTTCCCAAATTGGGGCTTACCAACTCCCCATCTTGCATCTCATATGCTCACATCCCTTTCATCATCATCCTCTCGTTGCTCGATGAATTTGCATGGATCTTTTCTCATTTAAAGCTTAAGCAAGCAATGAAGACTTAATTTCGTTTAGGTCGTCCGGTAAGGATTGCGGTCGAAGCCTTTCACCCATAGGAAAGCCATTACCTTAACCTCACCAAACAATATCCTTTCATTTCAAGATCGGCATGTTTTGAAACCCTGTTTAGCCATCACCTTTGCTCCTTATTGAGAGAAGTCCAAGCAACGCCAAAGAAGTTAGCTTCGAGAGTCAGCGATGCATAAAATGTTCAAGTTGTGAAGGAAGGAAAGATAATCCTCAACTCCTCAAGAGGGCCTTCCGAATTATCAAAGGAAAGATTTTAAAATCCTCGCAATTCAGCAAAAATCCTTAACGTCTCAGGAGGATCTTCAAAAAAAAATATAGAAAAATTCAAGCAAGAACTTCAAAAAAAAAAAAAAGAGGACCGTCGATCCTCACAATTCAGCAAAAGTCCCCGACTTCTCAAGAAGCTCTCCAATGATAAAAAAAAAGAGCCCGAATCCTCGCAAGTTCGCAAAAGTTGTCGATAGCTTGGACTTCCTCTCACCATTACCTTAAATCAATCCCAAGCCATCCTCTCGATTTTAGAGAATACTCCCATTACCCTCGCCTTTGGTCAAAGTCAAAATTTGACCTCTCATTCTTAGAGGTAATCAATCTTCCCCGCCATAGATTTCCCAAACACATCCCTGCAAGCCAACCTCTCATCATTAGAGGTTCGCCAAGAAAAGGCCCACCGACCTCTCATCTTAAGAGGTCATGATTTTCCAAATCACCCGATGGCCGATCGAAGCCCGAAAACCCAGCTGCAATTCCTATTGGATAGCAATTTCATCGTAAAATCTAAATCAAATTAATGGTTCATTGCTTGCTTAAATTGGAATCTAATCCATTACCAATCAAAGATTGTGCAAATTCGAATTTGATTCATGTGAGCATAATTCATTTCTACTCCAAAAACACTTGCCGTGGATGTCCCACTGGGGCTTCGCATCCGTGTCTTTCATGGACACTCTAAGGGGATATGTTATTCGAATATCCAATCCTCAAATTCCCAAAAGAACCTCAAAGTCTTGAATTTTCACACTCATTCTCTCTTCATTCGGGATAAGCCCGAACTACGGCGACCTGAGCTCTTCATAATGGAGGGAACGTAGGCAACCAGAAATGGTCCGGTCAAAATCACAAACAAATCTCAAAAAAAAAATCCGGTCTCATCAAGGATCGTCCCTATACACTTTGCGTTCTTCCGAGCTTGATTCTCGATATCAGCTGATTTTCTCCTCGTGATTAATCAAAATATTTGTTCATATCAGATTTAGGAGTTGAATAAACCGAACATTAACAAATGGTTTTAAGCAGCCTTGTGATCATCATGAATAAGACAAGTTTTCAAGTGTCTCGACAAGTCTTCTCTCTCTCCATCATAGGGAAATAGAGCCAAACACTGTCTTTCTGTCAGCAGGGGCTTTCATACACTTTTCCACACCTTGTGATGCTTATACTCTCTCAAAAGAGTCAAACCTAAAGCGAGAGTGTCATACACAAATTCGGGAGACATTCCCACCTTTCAAAAGATATGCCCCTGCACGTAAACATTTCTGAGTCTTGTCCAAGTGACTGGTTGACTAAGGTCTGAAAAGATGGGTGCCTTCTCTGTAAGACTACTCTGAATTTCTTCACGCTGGGGCTTGCTAAGCGGTTCTCCCAGGTTCTCCTGTATCGCCTCTTCAAGCCGGGGCTTCTATAGTCATCTTTGGGTCCACATTGGGTTTTTCACTACGAGATAGATTCGATCTTTGTCAGATTATTTTCAGGATTGCTTTGCATTACCAATCAGATTGGGACTCTGCTAATGACAACGAGGTTATAAGATTGGGGCTTCGCCAAGTCGCTTCTTCAAAATCTGGACTTGGCCTACTCAGTTCTTCAGACCGAGGCTTTGCTAAAGAAGGGATCTTTCCTCGCTTTAATAGGATCCAAGGGCTTTGTCAAGTTGTTCCTTTGGATCTGAATTTTATCAAGTCACAAGAAAGGTCTAGTCACATCAACAACTAGATTTTCAGCTTCAGAACTTGGTAAATAGCAGCTTCCCGAAGCATCGGGATTTAAGATCTGGGTTTCTCCCTGCATTAGCAATTTCATCAAATCATTCTCCGAACAAGGTTTCGGCCGAGGTCACAGCTCACCCAAATGAAAGAAGCTTCACTCATATCAACGTGCCCTAGAGCCTGTCAGCATCAGCTTCAAATGACCAAGATTAAGAGAGAAAATTCCAATCAAGACCCGGGATCCGAATCCAATCTCATCAAAATTGAGGTCCATGTACCGCTGTTTAAATCGCGATCGAGGGCTCTCACCACTTGCTCAAAATCTGTTCCAAACAGTTTCCAGACACATACATCCCGATGCATCCCCTCTCATCATCATGCATCCCCACAAAAATCTCCCAAGGGCTCATGTAGCATGCACAAAACTTGAATCAATAGAAAAAATCCTAAGTGATTGAAGATCATAAATCATAATTTCCCTGCCAAAAGCTTAGGCTAGGTGCATCTTCGAAAGCAAGTAAATGCATCATCTCGCGAACATACGCAGTGATACTCTCACAATCATTTTTGGTTCTATGCATGCATCTGTCATCATGAATGTCATATATGCATCTTCCTCTCTACTAACCAATGCAGGAATTCAAATGTGAAAGACCATCTTCCTTCGCCATTGAGACTTACCCTCAACAAGGGAGATATTTACCAAAGCTCAAAATCAATGGTTTCAACAAAATTGCAAGAAATCAAACCCCCCTTTTTGGCAAGAGATGATTCCGGGCAAAACATGTGCAGACCACCTCCAGTGTCTACAAATTGGTCAGGGATGCCAAGTTCTCAAATACAATTCGGTCAGGGACGCCAAGTTCTCGAATACAAATCGGTCTAGGACGCCAAGTTCTCAAAATGCAAATCGGTCTGAGATGCCAAGTTCTCAAAATGCAAATCGGTCAGGGACGCCAAGTTCTCAAATACAAATCGGCCAGGGACGCCAAGTTCTCAAGTACAGTTCGATCAGGGACGCCAAGTTCTCAAATACAATCCGGACAGAGACGCCAAGTTCTCAAAAATGCATCAAGACTCTCAACACTATCAACTACCACACAGCCCCCCGCAACTTGCTCTCCTGCAGGTAAGCACAGCAAAGGTACGTTAGTCCTTCAACATATCTCAAAAATAAGCATGCACTCACAAATGTTGCATGATTACCCATAGCTTTAGCTATTCCTATCTCCGCAAACAGCAACGTAAGCTTTAGTCAATCCTCGGGCGACTTCCCTAAAATAGTCAATCCTCGGGCGACTTCCCTAAAATAGTCAATTCTCGGGCGACTTCCCTAAGAGGCCAACCTTGGGTACAAAGCTTATAGCCTCTCGTTATCACCGCCTCTTTGACGAACTATGTAGCCTACCATAGGTCCAGTCACTTGACCAATACGGTCACCCTTTTCCCCGATAGTTCTCGTAAGCCCGAATCTTCCCCAGCGAGAACACCTTCAAATAGTCTCCCTCATGTACTAAACCTCGACTTAGAATCATACTCCTGAACTAAGTCCCCATTTAGGTTCATACTCCTGAACTAAACCTCGACTTAGAATCATACCCCTGAACTAAATCCCCATTTAGGTTCATACTCCTGAAACTAAACTCCAACAAAGGCTAACAAAATCCCCAGCGAAGTTAACGGAATCCCGTTTCTTTTCCCATTATCATCCATTTCCTCGGCAGCAAACATAAGACCGATCCCTTCAAATGAAGTCCACCAATAGACCATCTATCCCAAACCATCAAAGGGAAATCATTTCAAATCAAGGTTAGAGGCACCTAAGGCGCCATCTCCAAGGTTCGAGGCACCTAAGATGCCATCATGAAGGTTCGAGGCACGCCATCATTAAGGTTTGAGGCACCTAAAACGCTATCACACACAACACGAGGAAAGCGATAAATCGCAATCATCCCCTAATTCGACAAACCGAAGTCATTAACAGGGCGACTTCCCCAAAAATAGTCAAACCATAGGGCGACTTTCCCAAAATAGTCAAACTATAGGGCGACTTCCCCAAAATAGTCAAACCATAGGGTGACATCCCAAAAATAGTCAGATCTTAGGGTGACTTCCCAAAAATAGTCAGATCATAGGGCGACTTCCCAAAAATAGTCAAATCATAGGGCGACTTCCCCAAAATAGTCAAACTATAGGGAGACTTCTCCAAAATAGTCAAACCATAGGGTGACTTCCCCAAAATAGTCTAACCATAGGGTGACTTCCCAAAAATAGTCAAATCTTAGGGCGACTTCCCAAAAATAGTCAAATCATAGGGCGACTTCCCCAAAATAGTCAAACTATAGGGCGACTTCCCCAAAATAGTCAAACCATAGGGTGACTTCCCCAAAATAGTCAAACCATAGGGTGACTTCCCAAAAATAGTCAAATCTTAGGGTGACTTCCCAAAAATAGTCAAACTATAGGGCGACTTCCCCAAAATAGTCAAACTATAGGGCGACTTCCCCAAAATAGTCAAACCATAGGGTGACTTCCCAAAAATAGTCAGATCTTAGGGTGACTTCCCAAAAATAGTCAGATCTTAGGGTGACTTCCCAAAAATAGTCAGATCTTAGGGTGACTTCCCAAAAATAGTCAGATCATAGGGTGACTTTCCCAAAATAGTCAAACCATAGGGTGACTTCCCAAAAATAGTCAAATCTTAGGGCGACTTCCCAAAAATAGTCAAATCATAGGGCGACTTCCCCAAAATATTCAAACTATAGGGCGACTTCCCCAAAATAGTCAAACCATAGGGTGACTTTCCCAAAATAGTCAAACCATAGGGTGACTTCCCAAAAATAGTCAAATCTTAGGGTGACTTCCCAAAAATAGTCAAATCATAGGGCGACTTCCCCAAAATAGTCAAACCATAGGGCGACTTCCCCAAAATAGTCAAACCATAGGGTGACTTCCTCAAAATAGTCAAACCATAGGGCGACTTCCCAAAAATAGTCAAATCTTAGGGTGACTTCCCAAAAATAGTCAAATCATACGGCGACTTCCCAAAAATAGTCAAATCATAGGGCGACTTTCCAAAAATAGTCAAATCATAGGGCGACTTCCCAAAAGTAGTCAAATCTTAGGTTGACATCCTAAAATAGTCACTCTAGGGTCGATGTCTGAAGATAGTCGAAAGACCCGAACTACGACTGGTTTGATTCCTCTTAAGGATACGTAGGTAGCCTATCACTAGGTTCAGCCATCAGACCAAAAATGGTCGTCTCCTATCCCCAGCAGAGTTTTCTTCCAAGCAATCGACTGCAGAACTCGCTCACCAGGATGATATCCTAAAACAGTCACTCTAGGGTCGATGTCTGAAGATAGTCGAAAGACCCGTACTACGACCGGCTTGATTCCCCAATCGGGATACGTAGGTAGCCTATCGCTAGGTTCAGCCACTCGATCACTTGATCATCCTTTCAAATATGGAGCCTTACTCTTATCGACGACCCCGCTTCCTTCGAAAGCGCCGTCGCCGAGGGGCTACTGTAAGTGCTCCAATTTGAGTTGTTAGTATTCTCGTTAGAAAATTTACGAAAGTCCTAACATTACTAACATTTCTAACAATTCCTAACCTTTCTAACAAAGTGAGGGTAGATTAGGGATTGCCATTTAAAGTTAAACCAAGAAAAGAATCTCAAAAAGCAAAAGAAATTGGAAAAATCCGAATTGGGCAAGTTGAAAAACACAAACTGCTGGAATTTTTGAATATTATTCTTCCTGTTCAAAGCCTGGAGCAGCATTTAATGCCCCAGGCACGTTTACAATACCCTCCGCGCGGATCCTATTGAAGTTCACAGGGGCCTATAAATTGAACCCTCCTCTCTCAGTTTACACAACACAATTGGCTCATAGAAGCTGTATTCTGGCGAAAAATAGGGAGAAAACAGTGGGAATTCACTAGAATTGCCACCATTTTCTCTTTAATCTTTCCTAAACCCCACTCACTCAAAATACTTTCAAAACACTCTCATACATACTCTCATACATACACCAATCCAAGCTCAAATCACCCCTTAGGATGAGGATTAGAGAGAAAACATAGAGGACTTAAGTGTTATCTACTTGTTTTCTCATTGACCAACTCTATCATCAAACCCTAAACACATTCAAGCCTTGAATCCACCCAAACACAAATACAAACACCAAATCTTGATACTCCTCAAGTCAAACACCAAATCTTGATACTCCTCAAGTCAAATTCCAAGCCTAGGAAGATAGGGTGTCACCATTGGTAAAGCCCTCCTTCTCTAAACCCTAAAACTCCCTTTTAACTTCTTGTTCATCTTGTTCTTCTTACTTTGATTTACTTTATGTCTAGTTTAACTTAAGTCTTGACCTAAGATGTTCATCTTGAAGTTCATCTTCATGAATGACCATCTCAAATGGTCCACATTTTAAATCTCTAGTTGATTCTTCTCTTTAATTTCATCTCTACAAAATATCCCCTTTCCCTTTGCAAAGGACATGTTTAAACCCCATAAATTCCCCAAGGATGACTTGAATATGATAACCACTTAACAAAAAGTAGTGGAATCAAGTCTAGGGATGAAAATGGGGAAAAGCATGGATGCAAAACCCCCTTTAAAATCACATTTTCCTTCTTGAGAAGTTGCTGTCCAGTAGCAATTTTCTAAGACCTCAGTCCATTGTCTAAATTTTGGACATAGATAAACTTGGAATTTGGTGTTGACTACAAAATACTTTTTGTATCCAACATGCAGAGCTTTCCAGACATATTTTTACTTTATTTTTTGCGTGAGTAAAACTCCATTTTTCAAATTTTCTTTTAAAGGTCAGTTCGTCAGTCTCTGGAAATCCAGATTTCATATTTGAGATTTCCAGAAGGTTTTGGTCCCTCAAATCATCTCCAAAATGAAAAGTTATTTCACATAAACCTTATTTGAGGTGTTTTGAACAACTTTCATTCCCGGACTTTTCCCATATTCAGAGATTTTAAAGCTCTAAAGTCCATTTCAAAATCAAGTGTCCACTGCCTTTTTCATTCTGGCAGAAGTGATTTTCAACTTTAAAAGGTCTTTTGAGTACCAAATCTCAACCCAAAAATCATCCAAAAAATCATGGGATCTGTCCAAAGTCTTAAAAAGAGTTCCCAATTTTTACTTTTCTCAGTTTTGACTTATTTTGGCCAAAGTAACACACACACACACACAAATGATTTTAAATGTTTGGAAGACTCGTTTTACGAGGCATTCCGGGTGAACACTAACGTTCTTCCCGGCGTGTAACGTGACCTCCGAACCCAAATCTTTAATCTCGGGCATTTTTCAAAGTTTTGGCCCTTAAAACAAAAATGGCGTGGCGACTCCGTTTGATTTTAAAAATCGGGTACATCACAGCAGGGACCATTGTGGACTTCGGTCATCAACTCTTTGGCCCTTTCTTGAGTGACACGTAAGAGGAGTGGTCTTTGATACCGCTTCTTGTACAGGTTGCCTCCTAGAATGACATAATGGGAGGCCAACCTTTTCAGAGCTTGCAAGCTCTTGGCTTTGACACCTTCTTTTGGCCGACCTTCTTCGTCTTTGAAAGCTGACTCTCCATCTTTGAGGAACTGGTAAATTTGATTGTACCACGGTTCCTTGATAGGCTCGGGTCCCAGGTATACTTCACAACAGAAAGCTGGGGCTTCTCTTCTACCCACTCTGAAGGGTTTTATGGTTTTTCCCTCGGGGATCTCTACCAGTGAGGCTAAAGTAGCTAGGGCATCTGCGAATCTGTTATTTTCCATTGGCAAGTAGTGGAAAGTCACTTCTCTGAACTGTCCAGTCAACTCCTCCGTATGGGCATGATACCGCTGAAGATTAGGGTCCACAGTCTTCCATTTGTTGGAGACCTGGTTGATGATCAGGGCTGAGTCTCCATAAACTTCGAGCTCCTTGACATTTCTTTCTAAAGCAGCCTCTAAACCAGCAATGCAGGCTTCGTACTCGGCAACATTGTTCGTGGCAGGGAAGTTCAGCTTGAGGGCTATGGGTGTATGCTCATCTTTCGGATCGACCAGTAGCATCCCTATGCCATTTCCTCTCTTGTTAGCAGCTCCGTCAAAGAAAAGCTGCCATCGGTTTTCAGGCTCGACTACAAAGATCCCTTCATCTGGGAATTGGGGTTCAGGCCCACGGTCCTCATTACTGGGGAAGTTCGCCAGGTGGTCTGACAATGCTTGACCCTTGATGGCCTTTCTGGTCACGTAGCTGATGTCGTACTCTGCTAAGAAGAAGGACCACTTTGCTAGACGCATCGAGAGAGAAGGCTTATCGAAGATATACTTGATGGGGTCCATTTTCGAGACCAAATTCACAGGGTGGGCTTGCATATAATGCTTCAACTTGCCGACTACCCAGACCAGTCCTGCACAGGTCTTTTCACATGCTGAGTAATTGAGCTCACTTCCCTGCAGCTTTCGGCTGACAAAGTAAATGGCATTCTCTACCCGAGAGTCTTTCTTCTCCTGAGCAAGCATAGCCCCAACTGCCGTATCAGTGACAGTGAGATAGAGCAGAAGAGGTTTCTGTCTATGTGGGGGGCATAGTACTGGAGGATGTACTAAGTATGCTTTGATCTGGTCAAAGGCATCCTGGCATTCTTCGGTCCACTCAGTGTCTACATTCTTCTTCATGAGCTTGAAGATGGGCTCGCACATAGTGGTCAACTGATTGACGAAACGGCTGATGTACTGAAGTTTGCCCATAAAGCTCTTGACTTCTGTCTGAGTTTGAGGTGGCCTCATGTCCATAATGGCTTTGATCTTTCGGGGGTCGACTTCGATACCTCGCTCCGTGACCATATACCCAAGCACTTTTCCCCTTGTCACTCCGAAGGTGCATTTGACAGGGTTTAGTCTCATGGAATGTTGTCTCAGCCTCTCAAAGAACTTTCGCAGGTCAACAAAGTGTTGTCCGTCCTCGCCTTTGGAGTGGATTATCATGTCGTCTACGTAGACCTCAATCTCCTTATGGATCATGTCATGGAAAAGCGCGGTCGCTGCCCTTTGATAAGTAGCCCCGGTATTCTTGAGCCCGAATGGCATTACTGTATAGCAGTAAGTTCCCCACGGTGTGGTGAAGGCTGTCTTTTCTTGGTCTTCTTCGGCCATCTTGATCTGGTTGTAGCCTGCAAAACCATCAACAAAGGATTTGACTTCGTAGTTGGCAGTGGAGTCCACCAGGATGTCTATGTTTGGCAAGGGGTAGTCGTCTTTGGGGCTGGCCTTGTTCAGATCCCGGAAATCTACACAGCAGCGCGCCTTCCCATTGGCCTTGGTGACGGTCACAATATTGGATAACCATGTCGGATATTTGATGACTCTGATGAATCCTACCCGCAGTAGCTTCTCAATTTCTTCTTTGACCTGTAGAGACCACTCTGGCTTGATTTTCCTCAATTTTTGCTTTACTGGCTTAGCATCTGGTGCTAGAGGGATTCTGTGCTCCACTATTGAACTGTCTAGCCCCGGCATATCCTTGTACGACCACGCAAAGACGTCCATATATTCTCTGAGCAGATTAACCAGTCTATCCCGTTTAACCCCCTGGAAGAAGTTTCCAATCTGTGTCTCTTTAGGTTCCTCGACAGTACCCAAGTTCACACTTGTCAAAACCTCCTTGGCAGCTTGGGCCCGGTTTTCCTCTTTTTCTGTAACCTGCTTAAAGATTTCTTTAATGTATTGTTTGTTTAGTGTGTTTGCATCTTGTTCAAATGATTCATTATTAACTGTTGTTAAGTTTTGAGTTAATTTATCATTTGTTAAGTTGGCAATAAGGGGATAATCAGAAAGATCTGTCATTTCATTCAAAGCAAGAGGAAAGATGACATCGATTACATATTGATAATCCTCAGGCGTGAGGCCTTCGGATGACTCGCAGGACTGGAATTCAAAGATTCCTGACTCAGCCCGACTCACGGACCCTACCGACTCTGGACCCTACACTACTTATTGACTCGAGGGTGTTTGACAAGGGTTGGACCGGGATCTCACTCCTTCCCGCCGTTGCCACTGGGAGTAGCGGTCTTGTCGGCGCTCTCATTTGGTTGTGCATCCTGTGGATCATTACGCCTTTGTTGTCACCATTCCCATGGGGATGTCCGATCGATTGTTGCAATCTCCTTTCCGAATCTCGATTGTATCCATCTCGTGCCTCCGGGTAGTGGGACCGGTTGTACTTTCGGCATCTCGAGAGACAACTTTCTTCATCCCAAAAGTCTTCTAGCTTGTTCACTCTTCTTTCCACCTTTTCCCAAACAGGGGTTGGGACCGATCTTCAGGAGTAGTAAGAGCCATTACAAACACATTATGCTCATCATGGGTGATGAAGGGTTCCGGAGAGACTTTCATTAACATAGCTTGTTTTACTTCAAACTCGCAGTCTTCATAAGTGAGCCTTTCTTCTGTAATCTTGACCATGGTCACTGGCTCGATATCATAAAAGAGAGGTCGAGCTCTAACAACATTAATGAAATCAGTTCCGACTATGGGCCCAAACTGTCCTTCCATGGCGGCGGCGTTAATCAAATCTTTCCACTTTCCTTGTAATTCAGCATAAGGAACATTGAATTTCAGGATGTCTATGATCTCTGGATTTCCAAAACCGATCGCATTTGTCTCCCCGAACTCGATCATGTTGACTTGATTGTTAGCAGGAAGAGGATTCTTGACCACATTGGGACCCCGAGGCGGCTCCAGCTTTCCTTCTTCAATCAGGCGAGAGATCAGGAACTTCAGATAGGTGCAATCATTGGTGTTATGCCCATGATATTTGTGAAAGCGGCAATGCTTGGTTTCGTCCATCCTGACACTAGGGTTCTTGGGTTTCCAGTTTTCCAAAGGTCTGATGAGTCCTTCAGCTACCAAACCGTCAAAGACCTTCTCTAGTGGCATTCCGAAATCTTCTGCGGTATAGAAGCGAGGTCTTGGCTTTGCAGCGACTTGGCTTGAATTTTGTCCGACCCTCTCATTCTGAATATAATTGACAGAGCCAACCGTTTCTTTTCCTTTTATAGTGACAGCTGTGGCATTTGAAACTGGTGCTTTGTAGCGGTGGGAATTGGCTGCTCCTGTGGCTGGGGCCATGTTGAAGGCATTTTCAAACTTGGTACCGGCATTTACCATTGCCCGAAGGTCAGGATAGTAGTAATTTCCAATTTGGACCCTTAGTTGAGGTTTCAAGCAATATTGGAAGATCTCCATCTGTTCCTCTTCATTCAGCGGGGTCATCATTTCACTAAGCTTCCAATTCCATCTCCTGTAGAATTCACTTACTGGCTCATCCGGGCGTTGTAGAGTCCCTTGTAGGTCATCCCTGCTGGTTTCCCAATTCAAGTTGGCCTTATACTTCTCCAGGAATGCTTCCTTAATCTGGTCCCAGGTGGCTCGGGCCTCTGGTTTTACATGCAGGAACCATCTAAGAGCTGAACCCTTGAAAATGGTCGGCTATTTGCTGATGTGTACAATCCTTGGCTCTCATGGCAAGAAGGTAGCTTTCAATATGAGTTCGGGGACAATCGGTGCCATTGAACTTTTCAATCTCAGGCATCCAGAATTTTGGAGGAAGAGGGACAATTTTCTTTGGGATCGGTGATACGGTATCTTTGCCTTTTTGGTGCTCAGTTCTCCAAACTTCTCTTGCATGGACTTAACTTGTTCCATCAACCAAGTCATGTTGGGGTCAGGTGACGGTTTCGATTCTGAAGCAGGCTTATCAGATTTGAGTGGCAGGACAGTGGGTGACACAGTGGTAGCTGGTACCATGGCTTGGGGATCTTTGGAAGGGAAGTAAGTGTAAACTTGGCCTGGTCCTGTGTTTCCATGAGGCTGGCCAGAGGCATAGGAATTAGGCTCGTAGTTGCAGAAGTAGGAAAAAGGAGCCTCGTGGGATCCTGTTGGCAAGGTTGGGGGTGGAAGATCTGCTGTGGAAGGGCATAGATTGAAAAGGTCACTCGATTGATTCTGAGGCCTAGAAGTTGTCTGGGACGGCCCATACTGGGGAGAGGGAGCGAATCCCATAGGGTAGTGCAGAGGCTGCGTGACTGGGATAGCTGTGGCGTTTGTTCTCTGTTGGTAGGGAACAAAGCTGGGTCTTATCTGAGGAGGAGAGGGTGTCGGGACCCTGATGGCTTGAGACATTGGGAAGGACTGAAAAGGGACAGTCTTTGGCAATGGATCATATGTGGATGGAGGAGGGCATTGGTTATAGGCTAGGGGAGCTGAGATGGTTACTTCTGGAGTTTCATCTTCTATCATAACCAGGGAACCGTTGGGCTCTACCACTATCTGGACCCCATGACGGCGGAGCGCATCAATGAGCATGGTCTGCTGTTCCTCATGGGCCTTACGACTGTTTTCCAAGGCTAAGGGTAGCTCTTCTTCCCTAGTCATCTGGTTACCCAAACCAGTACTTTTTTCTGCCAAATCGGTCATTCTGACTCTCTGGATTGATAAAACTGAGGATTCTGGCGAACTGTCTGAGAATTCTGCGCTAACAAGTCGCTGACCCGGTGTTCTCACCCACTTCTTTCTCGCTGCGGGAAAGGGATAGGAAAGGTTTAGACTCGGGGTAGGTGTTTAGGCTGAAGGCTCAAGCAATATGCAAATTAGGAATCTTCCAGTTTACTTAAAACAGTGTCTTTTATTAATTTCTATTTGGTTGGAAAAGGGGATTTGCCCTTCTTTTTCGCAACTACTCTAGATCCTGGATCAGTGGGTTCCGTCACTACGTCTATAAGCCCCTCGTATTCCACCTGTATTTCGACCTCCCAGGGTGGACAGCCCCGGGCGAGGGTCCTATAGTGCACGCGGATCCCACCGACCGAGAGAGAAGAAAGCTCCTAACGGGTCTAGCAGGTCATAGGAACTTTTAACGCACGAGCGATGCGAATTATAGTCAAGGCAATACCGGGAAAGTCTCGTCTTTCAGCCTTGATAGAATTTTGGCAGAATTTCGCTTGCGCGATTGACGTTTGGACTTTTCGGTAATGTCCGAGAAGATAATAGGCATGGGTCGGGCGGTAAAAGCCGGATGACACAGTGTCACATTGAACTTCGTTGCATACGCCGTGCGTGAGTCAAAATCGAAGTCAATGCCGGGTCAAGATCTTGCCAATTTTTCCTTGTTGGAATTTTGGCAGAGCTTCGCTTGAGCGCAAGATCTTTGGATTTTTTTGGCAAAGACTCGGTCTCGACTCTTACGCATTCCGTGTAGGTCAAGGTCAAAGTCAATGTCGGAGTCAAGGTTCTACCAATTTTTCCTTGTCGGAATTTTAGCAGAGTTTCGCTTGAGCGAAAGATCTTGACTTCCGTTATGAACTAAGGCTTGACCTTTACGGGGATATGCAACTGGGCTATATGACACGGACTAGACCAAAAACCAACCAAAAGTCACGGTTTTTTGAAACGTGTGACACGGACTGTGCATTGGTCGACACTGGCTGCCATGGGGAGTTTGGGATGATTCCGTGCGCGCCCGGGAGCATCGTAAGGCTGTCCGTGACTGCAGCTGATAAACCATCCCGGGTTTAAAGGGACGTGCATGCAAAGTGTACAGGATATATAAGGTGCGCGTAGTGTGCGGTCTCCTAAAAATGTTCCTTTTTGAGTTAAAACAGAGATTTTCATAAATGTGTTTTAAAGGAATGATTTTTGGGACGGGGGAAAATGCAACAGTTAAGCACGTAAATTTTACAGGAGCCCAGTCGATCTTGGCCCGAATAGCCCCAAGCAGCCAAGGCTGCCAGATTAACCTCAATTTTTCCTGGTGGAATTGCCACTGAGGTAGCCCGGTCAGAATCCAAGGAGGATTGAGCCGTACGACTGCATGGATCAATTTTCCAGGTTCCACTCCTTTGCTATTTCAGGTTTTTTCCCGTTCAAAGTATGCACAAATCCCAAGATGCAAATGATGCTATGCAAGGCAAAGAAAGCAAGCACGATTCATGGAATCCGCGATGGGAGTCTAACCCGCTCAAAGGGAAAAGCTTTCTTTTACTTCTTTTTTTTGAAAAGTGATACCGGTACGTGGGATTGTTAAACCACCGTTTATACCAGGTATCGTTTATTTTAAAAATGAAAGCTTTTCTCCTTTGGGATGTCCCCAGCGGAGTCGCCAAACTGTGAATGTGTGCCCAAATTTTTGTGGATTCACGCGAGTTTGAAGACATCCGGTTTAATTTGAAAAACGGAGTCGCCACGCCATTTTGATTTCCTCAAAACTTTGAAAAAAAGGATTTTAGGGTTCGGAGGTTAAGTTACCCCTTGGGAAGAACGGATCGTCGTTCACCCAAGGTGCTTGCCGTAGCAAGTCTCCCTAGATTCCGTTTATCGTGCTTGCTTGCGTGCTTTCTTGTGTGCATGTGTTTGAATAAAAGGGGAGGGAATGTCCCAAGTTGTCTTCCGGACGTACAAGCCATTTATTGGTTGTCGCTCGGGATTTCTTGGATTTTATGTATTCGGGATTTTGATCCCGTCCTCACCTTGGACTTGTGATCATCGCATTTTAACCTCGGGACTTGCGTGATCGAGAGAAGGACTCTCTTTTATAGTCCAAAATGAGGTTCTTTAGGAAGGAATGTCCTTAGCCCATCAATCCTACACCTTAAGACGATTGAGCTTATATATGTGCTTCATGCTCGTCTTAAGTGATAATCGGAGATATAGGTTCAAAGTTTTATCCCTTTCTAAAGAAATTATAGAACCTTTAATGGAAGAAACGATGTAAAGATAGGATCTTTACACCGGTCCGTTCCAAGGTTGCTAATGGGGACATGGGGGAATGCATGTAAAAATGACATTTTTAGTGAAAAGATGACATTTTTGGTTTTGCAAAGGATGCTTTTTGGTTTAAAGAAGTGATCTTTATGCAAAGGATGCATTTTTATGAAGAAAAGTAGGATTTAATATGCAAAGGATGCACAAAGGTTCCATTTTTGAAAGCAAAGGATGCTAAGTTCATGCAAAGAGATGATTTTTAATGCAAAGGATGCATGTAAATGGGTTTTAGGTGCAAAGGATGCCCCTTTATTATAAAGACATGATTTTTATATGCAAAGGATGCATTTTTAATGTAAAGATTGCATTTTTATGAGCAAAGGATGCATAAAGATGATATTTTTATTGTAAAAGGGGGTTTTTAGGAGCAAAGGATGCACCTTTGATTCAAAGATTACATTTTTAATAGCAAGTGATGCCTATTTCATGCAAAGGGGGAAGGGGGGTATGATAAAGATATGATCTTTAATGATAACTACCAAGTCCCAAGCAAGATAATGACAATATATGAATGCAATGAGCAATTTAAATCACATAGAGCAAGTAAAATGCAAGGTTAAGGGAGTGAGAGGTTACCAATGGTGGTGGCCTCTTCTCCTTTGGGTTGAGCTAGGTGGAAGGACCAACTTTGGGATCTTCAAGGAGGAGGGAGGTGGCTTCTTGGCACTCTTCACCTTCGTGGAATTTCGCAGCAGTGTTTGGAGAGCTTTTGGGACTGAATATGGTGTGTTGTTGGTGGTCTAAAATGGGAAGAGGAGGGCTCTATTTATAGGCAGTCTGGATAAGGCTAATGAAGCCGTGCGGCTAGGAGTCTCCTCCTAATGCAGCCATGCGGCATTATCCACAATGACTCAGCATGTTTCTAGAATCATGCAAGGTGGCAATTCTAGAAGCTTTTTGTAATTAAGAAAAACGTGTTTCTTAATTACTAAGCCTTCCCTTCAGCCCTTAAGAGGTTTGGAACAGTTCCGGAATTGTTCCGGAACTCTAGGAAAGTCTGGGGAATTACCAGGAAATTTACCGGAATTGCCGGGAAAATTAATCGGAAGGCATGAGCCAGATTTGGGTACTTACAGGTACTCACAAGTATCTCTTTCAAATCATGTTCCTTCGCCTCCAGAACCTCACGGGCCTTTTTTTATAAAATTGCTATGCCATCTTAGGGGTTGTTGACGCCTTCATGGAAGTCATGTAACATTCTTTAGCTGACTGTTGATCGCTGTAAACCTTGACAACTCCCCAAGGTGTCGGCATCTTGACACATTGGTGATAGGTGGATGGTACAGCCTTCATTCCATGGATCCATGGTCTTCCCAAGATCACATTGTAGCAAGTTGTACTATCTATCACGCAGAATTTCTCCATGGAATTGATACCTTCGACGTAGACTGGAAGTGTAATCTCACCCACTGTACTTTTGGTTTCTCCACTGAAACCCACGAGCACCGAGGTCCTTTTTACAATGCTGTCTTCAGGGATCTTCATTTCCTTCAGAGCATCCAGCATGATGAGATTCACGGAACTGTCCCCATCTATTAGGATATGTCTGACCTTGCAGTTGGCTATCTGAAGTGCAACGACCAAGGCGTCATGATGTGGATCCATAACATTGTCCCGGTCACTTTCTTCGAAGGAGATGACATCTTGAGATGTGAGCTGCGACATCTTGGAGGATCTCTCGGGTTTCTCATCCTTAGCTTGCTTAGCGAATCTCTTAGCTGCAGAATAAGAAGTACCACAAATATCAGAACCACCACTAATAACATTAATTACCTTTGTTACCGGTGGAGGAGATGGTGGTCTGGTTGCAACGGGTTCTTTGTTCTCCATCTTGGTCTTGCGGTTCCCAAGGAGCTCTTTAAGATGTACCTTAGACAACAGGTAACTAATCTCTCTTCTCAAGGCGATGCAATCTTCGGTAAGATGTCCAAAATCTTCATGATAGGCGCACCATTTGGATTTGTCCTTCCAGCCGGATGACTTGTCAGTCTTTCGAGGCCACCTTGCTTTATCTCCAAGATTGCTCATTGCACAGAGAATACCTGAAACATCCACAGAAAAACAATAATCAGAAATTTTAGGAGATTCAATATCATCACCATCCCCATCATCTTCCACATAATTGACTTTGTTATGGTCATTTCTCTGATAGGGTCTGGATCTGTTCTGTCTTTGGTGAGATGATTCTATCTTCCTGTCAGGATGGTCATATGTTGAAGCTTTGTCAGGATTCTTAGATTGCTGCGCCTTGTCCTCTTCCAGCCTAATAAATCTTAGGGCCCGATTTAGGATATCTTCCATCTTTTTGCACGGGTTCATCACTAGGTCTTCATAGTAAGGGGAATCCTTCTTCAAGCCTATTTTGAAAGCTTCTGCAGCTGTTGCCATGTCCAGGTTGGGAATCTCCAAGACTTCTTTATTAAACCTGTTAACAAAGTCTTTTAAGGCTTCAGTGGGTTGCTGAGTGATACGATAAAGATCCCTGGTGAGCTTTTCAAATTGTCGGCTGCAAGAAAATTGATTGTTGAAGAGGTTGACAAGCTGAGCAAATGATCCAATAGAACCAGGAGGTTGACGGATCAGCCACTTCAATGCCGGTCCTACCAATGTTGAACTGAATCCTCGACATAAACAAGCTTCACGAAACTGGAGCGGGATGCGAACGATCTCCATTTTCTCTTGGTAGTGGGCGACATGCTCCTCAGGATCAGAACTTCCATCATACAATTTCATGGCAGGAACATTGAATCCTTTCGGGATGTCAATATGCGCAATAGCTGGAGTAAAGCGAGATTGATTGTAACATGTTGGGGAGACTTGATGGATAGGCGGGGTGACACCTGGCACATTCGTGATCATATCTCTCAATTCCTGAAGCTGATTTGCAATGTAGGTTCCTGCAAAAGGGTTAGTGGTACGAGCAGTATTATCCAAAACAGGATTAGTATTGAAATTAACGAAAGGATTAACATTATCTGTAGAGGATGTCAGAACAGTGCTATTAGTGAAGATGGGCCCTTCTGGAAAGGTCATCCTGTAGGCACTGGTAGCTAAGGGTGTCGACATCGCCACAGAAGTAGTAACGGGAGGAGAAGATGTTGACATCCTCATAGATGAAGCCATTGGTAGGAATTCATTGAAAGTTTGAGAGATGTCCCCAATGTTGAAATCAAGGACTCTAGGATGGTAAGGAGAAACATTATCCATTCTTTTGGAAAGTAACTCTTGCTCCTTTTGCACCTTGATCAAGCTTTCGGCTATCAAGGAGGTGCTATTCTGTTGACGATCCAGCTGATTCTTCATCTGCATCAACATGCTCTTGATCTCAAGATTAGGAGATGGCGACATCTGCTTCTTGCCAGAATTCACAG
This sequence comes from Adenophora triphylla var. japonica, assembly GCA_022495995.1. NCBI lineage: Eukaryota > Viridiplantae > Streptophyta > Magnoliopsida > Asterales > Campanulaceae > Adenophora > Adenophora triphylla. The sequence goes on from JAFEMH010000066.1 coordinate 1,075,434, forward strand.
GAGGAGGAGGAGGCAATGTTTCTTGGCCTCCGGTTGTCGACCGGTTACTGGTTTGAGGATTCATACTGCTAGGAAGGGCTTTGGTGACGGCGGAAGTCAAAGGTTGGGTAGACATGGTAGAAACGTAAGAATATTGAACCAATTAAAAAACCAATGGGCCCTCGGTGGGCGCCAAACTGTTTTGGTAAAAAACAATCAACAATGAAGAAATTTGAAATGAAACTAAGGAGGGTGCAATGGAATATAATTGGTGCAATAATGTAATCAAGATGGCTCGATCATGTAACGAGGAAAACCCTTGAGATAACTATCTCGCCGGCACAAAACCTCGGGAGGTGATTATGAGCACCTACCTTCCCAAACAATTGTATTAATAATGAATTACAAGGTAGAAAGCTATGGCGGATTACAAAGTGTTCTTGAGCTATGTGAGTGTAATGCGTGTGTCTCTGTGTTTCCAGTCATGAGCTTAAATAAAAAAGAAAATAACGGAAAAATAAAATCCTAACAAACTTCCCTACAATCTCGGTAAGTTATCTATATCTTGACTTAGTCTTCCGAGCCGTTGAAAGGAGTCTTATTGGACACGTTTTTCCCACGTACTTTTTATCCCTGTAATTAAAATATAACAGAAATAAATAATTAATTTAAGTAAATAATTTTTATCTTGCCTTCGAGAGTGAAGATGTTGACATGCTGACAAAAACTCAAGACATAGCAATCCTGAATTTTACCCACAACAGAAACAAGCCATCATTCTTAGGGATGGAAGGTACATCCCAGATCTGGATTCAATGGACAAAGGTGGCACCTCTATTGAAGCCTTTGAAGGATATTGAAGCTCCATTTCAGCGATTAACGATTCGCCAGGCTCAGAATCGCTAAACTGAGTCTCAGGCACTTCGGTATCATCATAGACTAGTGATGAACCGTAGTCATCGTAAGGGGACGGAGTGTCGGGGATGACGATTCCGTAGTATGAGTGAGGAATCGAAGCAGAAACTTCATAAATCGGTGAATCAGGACATAGATCTGATTCGACAACAACAAGAGAAGGAATCGTCGCCACCGTATCCTCTACGGGCAACGAAACCTTGGAATTGAAGTTTGTTGCTGTCAATGAAGTCGGATCCATGGCTTTGACTCTTGTTCTGGTTGCAGCTCGTAGGGAATCGACGATGGAAATGGTATATGGCCCAGTGGTTGAAAGAACAATCTAGGGTTTCTTCAAAGATGGATATGAGAAATGAATGGATATGGGGTGGTTAGGTAAATGGGTTTTAGTAATGTTAGGTTGGGTCGGTTAAATTAGGTTGGGTAAATGGGTTTCACTAATGGCCCAATTAGGATTAGTATTAGGTAAATTATCTTTATTAGGGGTTAAATGAGTGTGTTAGGAATAATATAAAATTATAAATCTTTTACCATTTTGGGTAGTCTTCATTGGGCTGGGATGGATCAAAAAGAAAATAAGTCTTCATTGGGCTGGGGCGGAGGGAGTACTCCTTATTATTGTTGCTGATGGGTTCCATTTTGTCTTAAAAGAAATCAAATAGTGAATCCACTAATGTTGGAAAACGACAATAAAATACCATAGACACATAAACAATGAAGAAACAATAAGTAATGAAAAAAATGCATAAAAGTACACGAAAACACAAAAATTGTTTACCCAATTCATTTTAATCAATAATTATATATCCAGGAACTACCAAATCAGGATTATACATTATAATCTCACAATTAGATGTTACAAACATTGTTTATATTGTTTCCCATAAATAAGCCCTAACCCAAGATAGAAAAAGAATCCCATATTAGGAAAGCCGCCAAAACTGATCAATATGTTTACCTTATATTAGAGCATAGGTCTCTATATGCGTTCACATTATATGGGCGCATAGGTCTCCTACATTTGGCACTCCTCATAGTAAGCAATGCACTCACATTATCTGAACGGATAGGCTCCCTTCTTCTGTTCGGATTCTCGCCTCTTTTGTTCAGTTGTAGGTTCCCGTTAGATCTTTACTCCAACAATCTCCCACTTATAAACTAACCATATCAAATCCCATGACTACCACCGTCAAACTCCCAACCGAGTATGATTCCCCAAACACTTCTCAGTGGCCAAACTGAAATAATTAGTAGTGTCTGGCCTCTTCTTCTAGTTGCCCAAGTGAGTTGAAGCTGAGCGAAGCTTCAACATAGATGTCGGTTCCACAATGCCTTAATTCTTCACTTCAAGTTATCCTCCTTGCACATTTTTGCTCACGTGCCCGTTTTCCAACCCTGAACTGCACACTCCTACATGCTCAACACTATTTTGACCTTTCCATGTCGTCTTAGCAACCCATTGCGTCACAATTCTCCCAGGTATCGCTCTCATGTTGGTGCCGTTGAATCCCTGTTCCCTTTTCCAGCCGACTTGAACGCCCGTCAAACTCTTCCTAACATACTGTTTTGTGGAATTCCTCCCACCCTGACGATCACCACGGCGTCGCCGTCCTCCACTGGAGTGCACCCTTGCTTTCCCCATCTGACCATGTTGTATGTGGTGTACAACATTTTCTATGTACCACCCCGAGCTATCAGGTTAGCTCCCTTGGTAACCTTCTATGACCGACAACGGAAGGCGATCACATAACCTTCCCTATCAAGTTGCCCAATGGAAATTAATTTCCTCTTTAAATCCAGAATATGTTGCACATCACGAAGCCGCAACACAGTCTCATTTATTGCCTTTACTCGAACGTCATCCTTCCCCACAATATTGACCGAATTATTATCTCCTAATTGAACAACTCCAAAATCGCCAGACATACCGCTCCATCCCTTCCGCACTAGTGCAAGAGTGAGATACAGCGCTCAAATTCAAAACCTACGAATCCGTCAGACTGCTCTCACTTAAGGTTAATGCATTCATGATCTCCTCTGTAACATTCAATCTCCTCTAATCGTCTGACCCCTCTGGACAAATTCTCCTAACATACCCCCTCTTTTAACAGTTTTGTCACTTAATCGTTTTAGATTTTCAAGCCACCTTACTCTTTTTCCTGGCAGCTAATGCAAGTCCCGATGTCTGTCCTTTGCATTTCCTATGAACTTTTTCGAACAAAATCACGTCCACGACATCACTGAACTATAAATTTGCCTTCCCCCTTGATACATTAATAGTTGATGCAGTTATATCTCAATTGTCTGGGAAATATGATAACAAGATCAATGCTTTCAATTCGTCATCAAAAGTAACACTTACCGAAGATAACTGGGTTACAATAGATTTGAATTCACTTATATACATCTTCAAGTTCAACAAACTGCTCGTTGCCTTGTTTGCTTCAGATAATGATTCTTGTTACACAACACATCCTCTATTTGTGTCTGTCAAAAGTTGTAATCTATTTTGTCAAACTTTTCTTTTTGATCAACACCTTGTTATCATCCTGCAAAGCCCTCTCTCTTCCATCCGGATTCTTGCCTCTTTTCTTCAGCAATAGGTTTCCTTTAGTTCTCTACTCCAACAGTGCAATTGAGCTTACTTTTGAAAAACTGAAATATACCTCTCATACTTGGATTAAAAACTAAATAGAAATGCCATACAGTCTCAAAAAGATAGTCACTTTATTTTCAATGATCAACTTATTAATTTTTTACTAATAATTAAAATCAATTTAATTATTCTAACAAACAAAGTAAAAAAAAAACATTATAAATAGTGTCTTTAAATCTAAAATAAATTTAAAATTTAATTTGGATAATTAAATTTTCTTAAACTTTTTATGAATTTTCAATTAAACCTATCACCAAAATAAAAATGAGACCAACTTTACTAAATTGATCACCAAAATCGAAATAAAACTAACATTGATGATGCCAAAATCGTCAAATCAGCCCAAATCCAAGCGTTCGGATGCTCCGGAGATTGCAAGGCCTGAAAATAAGAGAAAACACGTAAACTAAGCCGGGGCGAGTCCGGCTAAAGGCCCTCCGACGTGAGAGTAAGTTCACGGTTTGTGTATAAGAAACTAAATTGACAGAGTTTCTGTATTGTAAAAAGTAACGTACCAAAAAATAGGCCATATGACTTGTATTTATAGGGATGGATTGATAGAATCCATGTAGAATTGAACTTGTAAAGAGATAAGATATAATCCTAAGAGAATTATATCTGTTAAGGAGTCATTGTTTGACTTGAATTGATGTAGTTGGTTACAATCCTGATTGGATCATAACTGTTGAATCCTTGTTTGAATAGGATTGCTCGATCTGCTAGCCGGAAATCCGAGGAGCATGAATTCCCTATCTCGGCATTTGTGTGTAAGCCGAGATGCATGATTTTGCTTCCTCGTCATTTGATGATTGGCCGACATGTGAATATGTCGGGATGAATGATTCTGTCTCCTCGTCATCTGATGATATGCCGAGGTAAGAACTTTTCTCTCCTCGTCACTTGTGACGTCTCAGAGCATGATGAGCCAAGTATGAAAAGCCCGTTGTCAATGTAAGCCCGAGGAGATACTCCTCGGCATACGAGGAAGATACCTCGGCCCTGTTGAGTCATTGATACTTGTGTATTGGATTATTTCTATGGCCCAATTCATTTGGGCCCACCTCGAGCAAGCCCATGTTCGTATCTCGGTTTATACTATTCAGTGGCCCCCGACTTTCTAACTCGGCTTAGGACGAGGAGAAAGTCATCTCGTCCTCGGCTTATGGGATACGAACAGGCTTGACACATGTCCTTGGCGTCGCTTTATATATCTGACGGTTAATATTCTGATGATTACATCCCCCCCAAGTCTTGTCATGCCTCGGAAGTTGTCACCAACATTTAATGTTGGTGGCGCCATACCCGCTATTTACTTTACACATGGGTTTGACCCAAATTTGGCGAGTATAAAAAGCTAAAACCCCTTTCAGTTAAACCTTTACACACCCAAGTTATTTGAGAGCAAAGGCAAGAAATTCACCGGCGAATCTCAGAGCTTCATCATACCCAGTTTCCGGCGAGCTTGATTTTTCCGGCGAAGTTGTGTTCACTTCTCGATTCCGACCATTCTCAACACTAAAAATAGGTACAACCCTTTCCTTTACCGATTTACCTTTGTAATCCGCAATTTATAGAGTTTTTTGGAAAGTTTTAATCTTGGAAACCGCCATTGTTGGGCTCTTGAAGCTTCTCTTGAATTTTTGATTTTTCTTGCATGTTTGTTTGGGTTTCTTTGAATCTTGCATGAATTCCTTGGATTTTTCGGTTATTTTGTCTGCATTCCTTTGAATATTGAATAAACTCCCCCATTGATCTTTGATTCCCCCTAGAAATGGCTCGTTCTTGGGACCATTACCCCCGATTCCATTATGGGTATCACACCGGCAATCTGAGGGTTTATCGAAGAGAGAGAGGACCCTGGTTGATGCTGACCCTGGATGATATAGGAAAGAGGTTGAGAAGTTATGGTCATACTCGGATGTTCCTTCAATACCCAGATTTCACAAGGATAGATAGGATTGTGTCTGATTCCCCCAATATTATTGTGTTTGAGGATAGGGCAGAGATGATGGAGCACATCGAACTGTTCTACCCGTCTTCAGATCATATAGTTCGTGAGCGTCTGAGTGGTAAGGCTCCCTCCTCGGCCTATCTATAATGACGAGGGGGGGTATCCCTCTTCCCCGTCTTAAGGTCAGTTATGGACGAGGTCACTAATTTATGCTCCTCGTCTTTTTGCAGATATGACGGGAAGAGGGGGAGAGGCCACCTCGTCAACCCAGATAGTTGATGCCTTCATGGAAGGTGCCCAAGTTGAAGGTAGTAAAGGCCGAGGAAGGTGACGTTCGAGGTGGAGGGCAACGACGAGAGAGGCCTCCAAAGGCCGGGGATCCCATGCTGGAGAAGCTGTATTCCAAATACGGGGTGGATAAAGCTGAATATAGATTAACTTATATCGGCAAATCCGTTTTTAAGACGGATAAGGAAGAGAGGAGCTTTTACTACAATGATAGCTACGTCCATTTTACTTCAAACAATTTCAACAGGGGCTTCGTCTTCCTTTGGACCCCTTTATCAACGAATTTCTAGACGACGTGAGGGTTGTCCCGGCCATGTTGGGAGCTAATGGTACCAGGGTCCTCGTTAGCTTTATAGTGCTTTGCCGTAGCTTAGGTTATGAGCCGACCATGGGATCCTTCTGTCATTTCTATCAAGTCAGCTACGTCAAGGAAAGTTGGCTCCTCGTCATCCGTAGTGCCCCCAAGAAACCAAAATTCTTCTCTCTATGTCTAGCAAGGTTGCAGGTTGGGAGAATCACGCAATTAGGGTTGAGAGCCGCCAAGGCTGGGAGTTCCAATCCCCTTGCCATGCTCCCACTTCATCAGGTCCCGTTCAACAGTACGAATGGACCAAGGACTTGATTAAGCGCCTTGAGGAGTTCGACGAGGTGGGGATCCTCGATTGGTCTGCCTTGGAGGCTTCTGATCATTATTACGTCCAGGCAGGACTGATGCCAGGGCCGAGGGACGGGGTTGTTCCCCTCGTCACTGTGAAGATGGAGAGACATTTCAATGAGTGGAGGACGCATCCCGACCTCGTTTTCCATGAGGATTGTCTGAGGTGTAAGGTCCCTCCACTTGACCAATGCCTTGAGGAAGAAGATGTGGCAGGATGTAAATGTTTTACCCTTTGATACTTGTATGCTTTGCATTTTTGTTTGCTTTCCTTCTACTCGTACTTAACCATCTCTCCCTTGTCTTCGCAGATTTGACCCCCGAGCAAGAGGCCGAATTAGCCATGAAGAGGTTGAGTCCCATGGAGCTGGTAAAGCAGAAGAGACGTCAGGCCAAGAAGTCAGGCTTGACGGAGAGGAAGGAGGATGCCAACAGTCGCAACCTCCTTTTGAATGCTCAGGGTGATCATCCCCTTCCCCTCAGAGTTCACGAGGAGGTTGAGGCCGAGGAGAGGGCCTCAGGAGGCCAAGAAAATCTATCAACTACAGAGGGGCATAGCCTCCAAGTTGATGCTGCTGAGGAGACTGATACTCCGGCGACCGAGGATGCTGATCTCGTCCACAGGCGTTCTGGCTCCAAGAGATCTCGAGGTGCATCTGCCGAGGATCCCTCAGCCAAGAGGCCTGCTGGTGAGACTTCCAATCCCCAAGCTCCTCCCGTCCTCACCATCCAAACTATCAAAACCCAGGAAGAAGCCGAGGAGCTTGCTCGGCGCCTTGCGGTTGATGTCCCTCGTCTGAAGGGCCTTCCTTTGCAAGCCAGGAAGGGACCCCTGCTGAGATTGGGTCGAGCTCCTGTTCAAAGGGCTATGGACGAGGATGCTTATGATGCCATGGTGAAGGAGAGGCCGAGTAGGGAGAACTTGCTCTGCCGCAAGGGACTTATGCTGGCTGAGGTAGCTATCTCGTATATTTTGTCTGGTTAATTTCATTTGTATTTGTTCAAGGCTTAACACAAACTTATCTTTGTAGGATGCCAACATCGTGGCGTATGAAAACGTCCTGGCCAAGGCTCAAGAGAAACAAGTGAATGACGCCAAGGCTCTTCACAAAAAAAGTGAGACCGAGAAGGCTACCCTGGTTGAGCTGTTGAAAACCAAGGAGGCCGAGCTGGGGGCGGCCAAGGTAGAGGCCGAGGTGCTGAGAGCCAGTGATGAGAAGGCTAAGGCCGAGGAGCTCCGTATGAAGGCCGAGGAATATCTCCGGCAGAAGGAAGCCGAGCTAACCGAGGCAAGGAAGGCCAAGGCCGAGGTCCAAGTGAGGGCCGAGGAAGCCGAAGCCAAATGCCGGGGTTATGAGGCTACCCTTGTGACCAGGGTAGAGGCGGCCGTGACCCGTTTCAAGGAGAGCCAAGCTTTCCAAGATGCCGTGGATGCGAAGACGGCGACAATGTTCGAGGACGGGTACCTTCACTTAGCCCGTCGTCTGCTAGCTGATCCTTCCACCGGCCTGGACTTAAACAAGATTGCTCTGCTGATCAGCCAGGATCAGTATGACCAGGAAGCTATGGCTCTCCACCATTTGATCCCCTTCTCTCAGTATAACCTGGAAGTAATAGATGGGGAAGATGCCCAAGCCGGTCGTGAAGTGTGGATGCCCCCGGCTGTTGTTCCCGGCAACCTTCAGGCCTTGGTGGAGGCCATCCAAGATGATGGGGAAGCCGAGGCCGAGGGGGGAAACGCCGAGGGAGCGGGGGGAGAAACCGAGAAGACTGATCAGACTGTCCTTCCTCCCCCTGGAACTATCACGGAGGAGTGGCTTGAAAAGCCCTTTGATGATGGCCAGTAGATTCAGGATTTTTCCTTTTTTCTCTTGTAATAGCTGTTAGGACTTGTACTTTTCTTTTGAATTAATGAAAAGGTCCTTTTGTTTTAATTCATATTGTTTCAATGAATTGTTAGAGTGTTTGTTTGTATGCTATGCATAGGCACAAAACTTGTGAAGGTGGAATCCGAGGAGGGTCCCTCGTTCCCGATTATAAAGTAAGTGGTTAGGCCAAGGTGATGTCCTTCGGCATTGACTGTACTTTTAAGTCGTATAAGCCGAGGAGGGGTTCCTCGGCTTTGACCGTTGGATGATTTCTTCTTTTTCGTCTCCTTATGCCGAGGAAGATGACTCGTGCACAGGTTTCAGACGTGATGCCTTTTAGTCGTAGTGACAAGGTGTTTCCTTGTCTTGACGTGAGGCAAGTCATCAGGCCGAGGAGAGATCCTTGGTCTTGACTGTTTGAACCTTGTAATCCTTGAATCAAGGCGGACCCTTGTCAGGATGTAAGGTAAGCCAGTATGTCGAGGGAGAGTCCTCGTGTTGGCTGTCAGGAACCTATAGTCATTGAGTCAAGGCGGACCCTTGTCAAGACGTAAGGCGTATGTTTTGAAGAGTCGGGGATAAGATCCTCGTCTTCTGGTGTTTGTGTGAGGAGTTGATAGTTGCTTTGCATGTTGGAAGAAACTGCTTTCGTAAAACTGAAACGTGATTACATCGAACTGCAATCCTATCAAACTAAAAAGTAAAAGACTGTAAATGGGAAACTAATCTAATACAAAATAAACTAGACTAATGATAGTATTTCCGTAGATTGTCGGAGTGCCATGGATGCTTGAGATCCTTCCCCTCCTTAGTCTTCAATCTGTAGGTCCCTTCTCGAATGACTTGGGTGATGATATAGGGACCTTCCCAGTTCGGGGAGAGCTTTTTTTGCTCTGCCTTCCGACCAGTTGCTTCAATTTTTCTAAGTACCCAATCACCTACTTGGAATACTCTTTTGACGACCCTCTTGTCATGATATGCCTTGGTCCTTTGCTTGTAGTTCACCATCCTCATCTGTGCAGCTAGTCGTTTTTCATCTACCAGGTCTAGGTCTAGGAGCCTATTAACCTTGTTGACTTGCTCATCGTAATGGGAGTTTCTCACAGTAGGGATGGCCATTTCGGCTGGTGTCATAGCCTCAGAACCGAAGGTTAGTGCAAATGGGGTTTCCCCGGTTGGCCCCCGGGTGGTTGTGCGAACAGCCCATAAAGCTAGGGGAAGTTCGTCCAACCATCTACCCTCGCGCCCTTCAAGGTTCTTGGTAAGGGCTGTTAGGACCAGTTTATTGGCAGCTTCTGCTTGACCGTTGCCTTGGGGTCTGCTGACTGATGACTTTGCGTGGCGGACTTTAACTCTTCCCAATTCTGTTGTAAATGCCGTAGAGAACTAGAGTCCGTGATCAGAGACAATTGTATGGGGAAGGCCAAATCGACACCAGATGTAGTCATGGACGAAGTTGATTGCGTTCTCTTCCGTTATCTTGGCTAGTGCCTTCGCTTCTATCCATTTGGAGAAATAATCCACAGCTACTATCACGTACTTGCAATTACCACGGGCGGGAGGGAAGGGTCCGATGATATCGATTCCCCACATATCAAATGGCCACGTAGGTATTACAAGTGTTTCCTCAACTGCCGGTAGTCTAGGAATGTCGGAGAATCTTTGGCACTTGTCACATTTTCTAACATAGGTGTGCGCATCCTCCCTCAGGTTTGGCCAATAGTAACCTAGCGAGATGATCTTGTCGACTAAGGTTCTGGCCCCCGGGTGTCCGCCGCAAACACCTTCATGTACTTCTGCCAAGAGGTTCTCAGTTTCCTTAGGGTAGACACACCTTAGCAGGGGCTTCGTGAAGGATCTTCGGTAGAGGACTCCGTTCATCACAACGAACCTTGGGGACCTCTTCTTGATAAGTTTGGCTTGCGCCTCATCTTCCGGGAGTTGGCTCTTCTCGACGTAGTCAATGTAGTCATCGATCCAACATCTCTCCTCTCCATCTAGGAGCATGACTTATAATCTTTCATACGCAGGTTCCTCGACATAAACTACGTATGGACTGGTCTTATATTTAGACACATCCATGGTTGCTAGTTTAGATAGAACGTCTGCGATTTGGTTGTCTTCTCTGCCTATTTGCTTGAGTTCAAAAAATTCCATCTTCTTCGTCATGTCCAGGACAAGGTCTCTATATTTGGCAAGGGTGGGGTCTTGGGTGTTATACTCTCCCTTTACTTGTTTGACCACGAGTTGGGAGTCACAGAAAGCTGCCACCTTAGTTGCTCCGTAGAAGGAGGCCAACTCAATGCCAAATATTAGAGCTTCTTATTCAGCTTGATTGTTGGAAGCAGGAAACTTGAAACGGATGATGTCTTGCATGGTGTATTCTCCTTCCGGGCTTGCTAGTACAACTCCAGCTCCGCTTCTTTCCTTTGTAGATGATCCGTCCGTATACAAGACCCAACAGTTGGATGGGAGTTCGATGGGAGACTCTTCTTCCTCCAGTATGTTTTGCTTACGGGAGGTGGGGACATGTTCACCCATGAAAGCAGTCTCAACCATGAAGTCAACCAAAGGCTGTGCCAGGAGGGTCTTCCTTGGTTGGTAGGTGATATCAAACTCAGTAAGAGCGATGGACCAATTAAGGAGACGTCCGGAGCCGTCCAACTTATGTAATAACTTCTTCAGTGGCTCGTTCGTGTACACGGTGATGGGATGTGCAGAAAAATAGGCACGTAGTTTCCTTGATGCAATAACTAGCGCGTACGCTATCTTCTCCACATTGAAGTATCTGCTTTCTACGTCGGATAATTCCTTTGACACGTAGTACATAGGTTTCTGAGTTCCTTCGTCGTTTCTTACTAGGACAGTTGCGACTGCATGATCGGTGGCAGCTAGGAAGACATACAGCATCTCACCGGTAGTCGGACTGCAGAGCAAGGGAGGAGAACCCAAGTACTCCTTCAACCGGAGGAATGCCTCGGAGCATTCGGGAGTCCAGGAGAAGCTCTTGGTACCCTTCAATACCTTTAAGAAGGGTAGCGACTTTTCGGCGGATTTGGCAATGAATCTTCCAAGGGCCGCTATTCTTCCATTCAGTCTTTGAACCTCCTTGATGGTGGTTGGTTCCTTCATATCAATCAATGCCTTGATTTTTTCGGGGTTCGCCTCAATTCCCCTTTGCGATACCATGAAGCCCAGGAACTTTCCCGCCGTTACTCCAAATACACACTTGCTTGGATTCAGCTTCATGTTATTAGCTCGGAGGTTGTTTATTGTCTCTTCCAGGTCAGGAGCGTGACTGCCCTCCTTGGTCTTTATGACCATGTCGTCTATATAGGCCTCCATGTTGCGACCTATTTGTGCTTCAAATACCTTGTTTACCATGCGTTGGTACGTAGCACCGGCATTTTTTAGCCCAAAGGGCATCATAATATAACAGTAGTTTCCCCCATGTGTTTGGAAAGCCGTCTTTTCGATGTCCTCTTCCGCCATTTTGATTTGATGGTAGCCTGAATAGGTGTCTAGGAAACTGAGTGTCTGGTGTCCAGCAATGGAATCGACCAACTTGTCAATTCTGGGGAGAGGATAGTTGTCCTTGGGGCAGTCTTTGTTCAGATCAGTGAAGTCTATACACATACGCCACTTCCCATTTTGCTTCTTCACCATTACTACATTGGCCAACCAAACGGGGTACTTGACTTCACGTATAATTCCGGCGCTCATTAACTTTTGCACCTCTTCCTTAATAGCCTCCTCCTTGTCTCTTGCGAAATTTCTCCTTGTCTGCGAGATAGTTTTCGCCAGTGGATCAACTTCTAAACGGTGGAGTGCTACTTCCTCATTGATCTCCCTCATGTCTTCGACTCTCCAAGCAAAGACGTCTAGACTGCTTTTTAGGAGGGATATAATTTTTTCTTTCTCTTCCGGAGATAGCTGGCCCTCGAGTTTGATTTTTTGTTCAGGATAGTCAGGATTGATGACTACCTCTTCCAGCTCATCTACAGGCTTCATTTCAGGACCGTCTCGAAATTCCAGAGACTCGATAATAATTTCTCTAATTCTTCTTCCTTCATTGTCATTCACGTTGAGGCCTTCTTCCTCCATTAGTCCATCAACGTCGGGCAGATCGACCTTCCTCAAGTCATGGTTGGCCCCCGAGTTCTGGCCGTTGACGAGAATGGGATCTTCCTCGGAGACGGGCGGAACTATGACTTGGTCATCTGCAATTTCTTGGACCATGGGCTCTTCCTCATCATCAAGTACCTCACGGATATAGCTCATTCTGGAGCTAGTTTCGGTGGTTTTTTGAGATTTAGAGACCTTGATGTTTTCTTCGGGGGTATCTATCTCCATGGTCTTAGATTTCTTCCTGCTTCTAACGACATGTTCCAAGAAGTCTTTGGGGGTCGCCCTCACACATCCAATTCCAGCACGAGTGGGAAATTTAACTCGTTGGTGAGGAAGGGAGGCAACCAGTCCCCAAGTTTGGCTTGACTTGGAATGCCTATGATAGCATGATAATCACTTGTCAAATCCATGACTACGAAACTGACAGTAGCCTTGGATCTGAAGGGATGTTCGCCAATTTCAAGTTCTAGCTCCACAGTTCCCTTTGCTCCAACCTTATGGTTGGTGAATCCTTCCAGCCTTCCATGATATGGTTCCAACATGGTGTCTTTCAAGCCCATCTGTTGGAAAGCGGAATAGTACAGAATGTCACGGGAGGCCCCCATGTCCACAAGTAATCTTTCCGATTCCACATTATCAATCTGATCCTTTATCACCAAGGGTTGTTCACGGGCAGCACGGCTTCCTGCCAATTCGTTGGGAGAAAAACTGATAACCTCTTCCGCCTTATGAATCCAAGCGGGGAAGTGGTATACTTTGCTTAGTTCATGGATCTGGTCCCTCAGCTTTCTGGTAGAAGTCACTTCTTCACGGATCACATGTAATTTGGCTCTAGGAGGCCTACGTTCTCCGTCCTCACTTTTATCATCATCTTCACTTTTCTATTCCTTCCGCTTTCACTTGTTGTCTTTTTTCATGACATAGTGGTCTAGCTTTCCCTCGTCAACCCATTTTTGGATCATTTTCTTGAGGGCCCAACAGCCATCAGTGGTGTGCCCATTGTCCTTGTGGAAATCACAGTATTTGGAAGTGTCACGAGGGTACTTTGGTTTATCACTCAGCGGACGAGGAGGTGGAAGATTTACCCACTGCATGATTTCTGAGATGGGTTTGGTTAGAGGGGTGAACACCTCAGGTTTCTCGGTGCTTCTTGTTCTGTTCTTCCCCTTAGATCCCTTACCATTCCCATTGTCACTTTGGCGAGCGCCAGCCGCCTCTGGTTCCGCCTTGTCGGATCCCCTTTTCTTGCTCTTGTCCTCGGCCATTGCAATGGCGTATGCCACCTGGTATAATTTGGACTTGGACTTGGGTTCCCGGGCGGAGAGTTCATAGATGAGGGGACCAGATTTCAATCCAGAGTTGAAACAAACAATGACCTCCCTGTCAGTGAGGCTCTCTTCCACTTGGTCTGCCATTTTGCGGAATCGGTTGTAATAACTGAGGGTGGTTTCCCCCTTTCCTTGCTCGATATTAGCAAGGTCGGTCAATCTCATCTTTCTCCTACCAGCCGTGGCAAAGTGGTTCAAAAACATTCTCCTCATGCCTCTCCAGCTATCGATGCAACCTTTTTTCAATTCACGGAACCAGGTAAGGGCTATTCCGGAGAAGGTGCTCGCGAAAGCTTTGCAGAGCATGTCGTCAGCTATAGTGAGGAGGTTCATGGTTTGTTCAAAACTTTGCACATGGTCCTTCGCGTCAGTGGTTCCGTTGTACTTTTCAAAATTTAGGACCTTAAAGTGAGGATTAGGTGGTGCAGCAGTTATCCTCAGGGAGAACGGACGAGTTGCCCAGTCAAAGTAATCATCATCAACCTTCTTTCCCATCTCCATGTCATCAAGTCTTTGTTTCAATAGTTCCCATTGTTTGGTTTCCACTCCCTTGTCACTGCTAGAGCGGGTGCTTCGATGGGAGCTACGGGTCGATTTATCCTTGGGATGACCATTCACCCTAATGTGCTCCCCGTCATTTCGATGGCTGTCACACCGTTTAGATGGTGCTTTATCACGTCTTGGTTCTAACTCTTGGCCACCAAGTATCATTCTGTATGGTTCAAGTGTCCTTGGCCGTGCAAATTCACGAGCACGAGGACGGGGAGAATCAGGGCGAGGTCGACGTGGTCGAGGAGACCTGAGACGACGAGGTGCCATGACGAGACGAGGAGGAGATAAACGCTTGGACAAACTGAGCCTCGTCCTCAAGTCCCGTGAGTTCACTTCTTGTTCCTTGGAACTTATCTGGCTTCTCAGGTCGACTAACTGATCTTTCTTCTGGTTGGTATGTCGAGGACGGGGGGACTCTCGGAGGGCTTGCTTAGGTGGTACATCAGGGTCGAGGGGAGGAGCTCGTCGCTCACCCTGCTCCCTTCCACGAGGGTTGCCCATCGACGGCAGTATGAATTCAGCCATGGAATTGTCAGGATCCAATTGCAAAAGAGCAGCTTGTGTCTCGTACATTCTTTGCAAAGTTTCCATTTGTCTATGTAGCAGAGTGCGTCGGTCAACGGGTTGAGTTCCCTCGGCTTGACTGACGTCGGCATTCTTTGTCATCTTCCTTCCTACTCGCTTCCCACGAGGGCGAGTATGACGAGGAAGGTTAGCTCCCTCTCCCTCGGCATTCGCCTGACCCATGGAACGAAGAGTCATGGCGAGGGGAGGAGGTCCGTCTGGCTGAGGTGGAGGAGGAGGAGGCAGCTCGGCATTAGTGTTGACCCCGTTCACTTGAGTCTGTTCCTCGGCAGTAACACTTGTAAACTGTCCGTCTTCCATTGCAAATAAGCGATTGTAACAGGAATTTACCACACGTAAATTTTTCGCAAATTCAAGATTTCTAGCCAAAGATTTGGGACAGATTCTGGGCGCTAACACAAGATTGCATTTGCGATTTTACCAAAACCAAAATTTCCGGCCAAAAAGATTGCTTCAGGCGTGAATTTGCAGATTCCGGCCGAATTTTCTGCAGAATCTGGCGAATCAAGAACAGAGCCAAAACGGAACAGAAATTTCCGTTCAAATCTAGAAAATTTCTGGCAAACAAACTGGCTTTCAGCGAGTTTTTCAGGCCAAACAAAGGGTGTTTGAATCGATTTCCCGGCAATGGAACCAATTGATGATGCCAAAATCGTCAAATCAGCCCAAATCCAAGCGTTCGGATGCTCCGGAGATTGCAATGCCTGAAAATAAGAGAAAACACGTAAACTAAGCCGGGGCGAGTCCGGCTAAAGGCCCTCCGGCGTGAGAGTAAGCTCACGGTTTGTGTATAAGAAACTAAATTGACAGAGTTTCTGTATTGTAAAAAGTAACGTACCAAAAAATAGGCCATATGACTTGTATTTATAGGGATGGATTGATAGAATCCATGTAGAATTGAACTTGTAAAGAGATAAGATATAATCCTAAGAGAATTATATCTGTTAAGGAGTCATTGTTTGACTTGAATTGATGTAGTTGGTTACAATCCTGATTGGATCATAACTGTTGAATCCTTGTTTGAATATGATTGCTCGACCTGCTAGCCGGAAAGCCGAGGAGCATGAATTTCCTATCTCAGCATTTGTGTGTAAGCCGAGATGCATGATTCTGCTTCCTTGTCATTTGATGATTGGCCGACATGTGAATATGTCGGGATGAATGATTCTGTCTCCTCGTCATCTGATGATATGCCGAGGTAAGAACTTTTCTTTCCTCGTCACTTGTGACGTCTCAGAGCATGAGGAGCCAAGTATGAAGAGCCCGTTGTCATTGTAAGGCCGAGGAGATACTCCTCGGCATACGAGGAAGGTACCTCGGCCCTGTTAATTGAGCATTGATACTTGTGTATTGGATTATTTTTATGGTCCAATTCATTTGGGCCCACCTCGAGCAAGCCCATGTTCGTATCTCGATTTATACTGTTCAAACATTTTGATACGGAAAAGTATTACTCCGTATAATACTCCCTCCGTCCCAAAATGTTTGTCCCATTTGACTTTTTTTGTTGAACTTTGATCATAAATTTATGAGAGATTAATCATGTTCATGAAATTCTAAAAATTGTTGTTGATAACATTATTAATGGTGAATCAATAGGAATTTTTAGAATCAATAGGGAGTATAATGGTTGATGGGGAAGTAATTTAATGTCTTAAAGATCATACACAACCAACCCTTAAAAGTCAAACAAAAAAACAATCAAGGACCATTCAGACATATTCTCAAATCTCACAACATGTCTTCAAGCAAACTCAGTCATGGAAAACTGCAGAAATTTCATCCCAATTTGAACTTGGACTTGGTTTTCTCAAAAACTTGCTCTGCCATAACAGCAGCATCACCTTCAGCTCTTATTATCTCCAGGTGACCTTTTCTGAAGTAGTTTGGGGTACCATCTAGCGCCTCTCCGTTAAAAGCATCAAATCCAATGGCAATGGCTGCTTCGATTTTCGCACCATAAACTAACCTCTGCATATACATATATATATCAGTTATGAATAAGCGTAATAATGACAATACCCGGAAAATATATATTCAAAACCGAAAAATGGATCAAACCTTGATTCGGGAATGATAAATAGCCCCAAAGCACATTGGACAGGGCTGACAAGAAGCATACATCTCGCAGTCTGAGAGATTAACTTGGTTGAGCTTTTTACATGCCTAAACATGTATGAATATTCAAGTGTAAGAAGGTGTCAGAGACAATATCAATAATGTTTCTTAGATAATTAAAAAAGAAGCTACAATAATAGTGTCATTCACTAGCAAGTTAAATGTATACATAGATGACAATGAGACTTCCGTATGGCTAACGTTAGATGGATAGAAACACAACCAAGAATATACAGCTAATGATATATCACGGCTTGTTAGATCTCAGAAAGAGGGGCACCATTGATTTGGATCAAGAACACGTAAAAGTCAAAATGTACATGCACATTGTAAGAAAAAGGAGTGCTCTAACCTCTCTTATTGCAGTGACTTCTGCGTGTGCTGTTGGGTCAGTTTGTCTTGGAATCATGTTGTGACAGCTCACGACAACTTGATCCCTCTGCACAATAATTGCACCAAATGGATGTCCATCTCCACACTCTACTCCTTTATATGCTTCTTCCACAGCTTGTTTTAAGTATTTGTAGTCTCTGTCCTCTAGAAGTGCTAGAAAAATACAAGTATACAACAACCGAATCAATTATTAGAGCTAACCACTGAAATTACTGTATGAGTTCAACTTTGAAAATTAAATGATAACGTAGCTACGCCTCTCCAATAAATAGAGTCCGACACATGAGCCATCCGCTAAGATGTCCATCTGAACAGTTGGATCCAACAGTTGTGAAGGAAGGCTTGGATCCTCTGATTGGATGGACAGCTGCTTGCTAGGACTACTAGGCCCATTTACATTGGTAATCTTAAGTGTCAGGATCACATAGTTTCATTTGTCGACGTAATACAAAAATCATGTAAAAACAGCTTCATCTTGACAAGGTTTAATCTCAACAATTTGATTGAATCCATAAATGAACCGTGAAAATCAGAAAAGCCAGTGGAAGTCAAAGTGGGAGGCTAAGCATCTCCAACAAAGAGTGTTGTTGCGGGTATTTTTCAGCATGGTGACATCTTCGGTTGCTCCTGCATGTCAAGATGTTATTCCGCAGTAAGTATTGTTTAATATTTACTTATCTGATTTTTCTTAATATCTTTATTATTATTTTCCAGTAAATAAGAGAGAAGAACGCGGGATATTTCCAACCACGTTCAACACATCTTCAACGGCGAAGAAGACTTGGTCTCATGGACGTTGAGTAGATAAGCTTGGATCCCGAGATTGTAGGAACAACTTTTACCCGTTCAAGCTTACTTTTATTTAAGGGGAGATGGAGACGGAAAAACACACGCTCATTCTCACACACTCTATGTACACTTTACTTGTAATCCTCTCCATCATCTTTCGCAGTTGTACTCACAATTATCATAGTGGAACTTTTAAGGTTGGAGACCTAACTCCCGGGGTTTTTTCCAAAGAGGTTATCACCTCTAAGGTTTTCCTCGTTAACAAATCGTGGTGTCATTCTTTCTTTTCATGTCTTTGTTCCATTTAGTCGAATTCCATAGTCCCCTCCTTATTGTTTAAATCCATACACTTGTCAAAGTTAAGATTCAGCACTATTGTTTTTTCTACCAAAACAATTTGGCGCCCACCGAGGGGCCTCGTGGTTTATCGGTTATTTGGATCATTTCCTAAGTGAATTCATTATGTCTGCACCTCCCAATGTGTCCGCCGCCGGCAAGGGTCCCGCCGTCACTCCAGCATCAGGAGGTAGAACCAGCTTGTTGCAGCCACCTCCTCAGACCGGACCTCAGCAAACTCAACCTACAAAGACTCCACAAAAGGAAGCGACCTCTTTAAATGTAGATGCTGACATCCGGACTATCTTAACCAGGTTGAATCATAGGTTGGATCAACAAGATAGCAATTCCAAGGTGTTGGCCAATTCCATGATCAAGATGCAGAGGGATCAACAGCTCATTGCTTCGCGGCTTGAAAACGTCTCGCCATTGCTTGCAAAGAACCTCAACTTCGACAACACTGAAGGATCTACGCTTCAGAATGAATTTATCCCAATGGGTAGTCCACCTCAAACTCCTCAGCTGACATCCTTAATGATGTCGACATCCTTGCCTGGGGACACCCCAATGACGCCACCTTCCGCAGGATTCACCCAGTTCATCCCATTCATTGACAACACCAATGTCACAACTACCACGGACAACTCTGGTTTGCTAAATAATCTTTTCAATAATAATAATTTCAATCGTATTCCTATGGCTGACCCTTTTGCAGGAAACCCACTAGCCAAACAGATGCAGGATCTCAGGGAGCTGATAATGAACGTGCCAGGCATAACTCCTCCAATCCAACCAGTGACTCAGAACTGCTACAATCAATCCCGGTTTGTTCCAGCAATTGCAAATGTCGACATCCCGAAGCGTTTCAATGTACCATCTATGAAGTTGTATGACGGTACCACAGACCCAGAGGAGCATGTTGCTCACTATCAAGAAAAGATGGACATAATCCATATTCCGCTTCAATTCCGGAAGGCTTGCTTATGCAGGGGATTTGGATCGACCTTGGCTGGACCAGCTTTCAAATGGCTGATCAGGCAACCCCTAGGTTCAATTGGTTCATACGCGCAGCTTATCAACATGTTTTATAACCAGTTCTCGTGCAGTCGACAATTTGAGAAACTGACAAGCGACCTCTACAATGTGACCCAGCAGCCTAATGAGACTCTAAAAGAATATGTCCACCGGTTCAATAAGGAAGTGCTTGAAATTCCCAATCTTGACATGTCGACAGCCACAGAAGCATTCAAAATGGGACTGAAGAAAGATTCACAGTATTATCAAGATTTGGTGATGACTCCTTGTAAGCGGTTGGAAGAAGTCAGGAGCAGGGCATTGAGATTCATAAGATTGGAGGAAGATGAGCTGCGAAGATCAAAGTCCTCATCCAAGTTGTCGACATATGACCACCCTGACAGGAAGACTGAATCATCCCATCGCAGGAACAACCGTTCCAATCCTTATCCGAGAATTGATAGCAGCAAAATTAATTCAATAGAGGGTGAGGATGAAGACAGTGATAATGTGCCTAACATTTCTGATTATTGTTTTTCTGTTGACATTTCAGGTGTACTCTGTGCAATGGGCAACCTGGGGGACAAAGCCAGATGGCCAAAGAAGACAGATAAGACCACGGGATGGCGTGACAAATCAAAATGGTGCGCTTACCATGAAGACTTTGGGCATGTCACTGAAGATTGCATCGCACTAAGAAAGGAGATCAGTTACTTGCTCTCGAAGGGACATCTTAAGGAGTTGCTGGGATCCAGAAAGAAGAAGGCTGAAAATTCAGAAGCTCCTCATGAAGCCGAAAGACCAGTTTCTCCCCCAGCATCAACAAAGGTGATCAATTTCATTAGTGGAGGTTCAGAAATTTGCGGCACGTCCTATTCTGCCGCAAAGAGACATGCTAAGGAGTCAAAAGAGGAGAAGCCAGAAAGACAACCTATGATGTCGACACCTTGCCAGGATCCAATCACCTTTGATGAGAGTGATCGGGATAATTTGTTGGAACCCCATCATGATGGCCTAGTTATTTTCTTGCAGATCGCTAATTGTACCATCCGGCGTATCCTGGTGGATGGGGGTAGCTCTGTCAATCTCATTATTTTGAGCACCCTCAAGGAAATGAACATCCCAGAATCAGAGATCATCAAAAAATCCTCAGTATTGGTAGGCTTCAGTGGTGAAGTCAAAGAAACGGTGGGAGAAATAAAGCTTCCAATCTACTCAAAGGGCCTCAACACCATGGAGCGGTTCTGTGTAATTGATTGTGCAACATCCTACAATGTCATTCTTGGAAGACCGTGGATTCATGGGATGAAGGCTGTACCATCCACTTACCATCAGTGCGTGAAGTTCCCTACACCTTGGGATGTCGCCAAAATATACAGTGACCAGCAGGTGGCCAAGGAATGTTATAAGACTTCAATGAAGGCGTCGACGTCTCCCAAACAAGCATAGCAATTACAGAGAAAAGTGCGTGAAGTCCTGGAGGCTAGGGAGAACGATGTGAAAGAAGTATTACTAGATCCTTCCAATTCGGACATCAAGGTACTTATTGGCAGTGACATCCCATCAGATATAGAAGAAAATCTTGTGGACCTGTTAAGAAGCAGAGTAAAGAGTTTTGCTTGGAGACATGATGACATGACCGGCATCAGCAAAGATGTCATCACTCACAAACTTAACATAGATCCTAGTTTTAAACCAGTGCACCAGAAACGTAGGAAGTTTGCAGAAACAAGAAACCAGATCATCAAGGAAGAAGTAGAGTGCTTACTCAAAGCCAACATGATCCGAGAGGTAGATTATCCAAGATGGTTAGCAAACGTGGTTGTGGTTGAGAAGAAGAATGGGAAATGGCGAGTCTGTGTTGACTTCACCGACTTGAATAAAGCCTGTCCGAAAGATCCTTTCCCTTTGCCTCACATAGATTCGTTAGTTGATGCCACCTCCGGACATGAGCTCCTCACCTTCATGGACGCATCCTCAGGATTCCAACAAATCCAGATGGAACCATCTGACCAGGAGGACACTGCCTTCATAACGCCCACAGGTATTTATTGTTATATTGCTATGCCTTTTGGACTAAAAATTGCAGGTGCAGCATATCAGAGGCTCATCAACAAAATGTTCAAAGATCAGATTGGGGACACGATGGAAGTATATATTGACGACATGGTAGTAAAATCCAAGAAAGCCAAAGATCACATAAGCAACCTATCTCAAGCCTTTGACATCTTGGATTGTTTCAATATGAAACTTAATCCAGCTAAATGCAACTTTGGAATGAAGGCAGGGAAGTTTTTGGGTTATATGGTTACTAAAAGAGGCATTGAAGCTGCCCCTGCACGGATACGTGCTATTATTAACCTGTCGTCACCTCAATCTGTCAAGGACGTCCA
Source organism: Adenophora triphylla var. japonica (assembly GCA_022495995.1). Lineage (NCBI taxonomy): Eukaryota > Viridiplantae > Streptophyta > Magnoliopsida > Asterales > Campanulaceae > Adenophora > Adenophora triphylla. Next base: position 1,097,382 of record JAFEMH010000066.1, read on the forward strand.
AAGATTGACAGGAAAGATTGCTGCACTCACCAGGTTCATTTCAAAATCCTCGGATCGATGCAAACCTTTCTATGACATCCTAAGGAAGAACAAGAAGTTCCAGTGGGAAAACCAGCATGAAGAAGCCTTTCAGGAGCTCAAAAGTTACCTGTCGACACCTCCATTATTGGCCAAGCCTCAGGAGGGCGAACATCTTTACATCTACCTAGCCGTATCAGAAATGTAAGCGCCAAGTGCAGTCTTGGTGACAGAACGAAATGGTAGTCAGCAACCCATCTACTATATAAGTAAGACTCTTTTAGATGCAGAGACCAGGTATTCTCATTTACAGAAGTTAATTTTAGCTTTGATAACTACTTCTATTAAATTAAGGCACTATTTTGAAACACATACTATAATTGTACGCACTAACTATCCTATTAAGAATGTTATGAGAAAACCAGAGATGTCAGGTCGAATGGCTAAATGGTCCGTACAATTGAGCACTTATGATATCAAATATGAGCCCAGAACAGCAATAAAATCTCAAGCTCTAGCTGATTTTGTGGCTGACTGTACAAGTGATGATGGGGATGACAGATGCATAGTGCGCTCAATTCTTAGGACTCACAAGAGAACATTGGAGCAGTTTCAAAGCCATAGTGCGGACCATCGTTAAAACTAATGAGCGCATAAATAGTAAGATGAATGATGAGCCTTGGCTAGTCGATAGCAGGGCTAATCGGCATATAACAGGTAATCTTGACTTGCTTGGAATTGTTCGTAACATCCAATTCAGTCGAGTAAGACTGCATAATGGGAAGTACATCATTGCCACAAAAGAAGGCGATGTCAAAAGGGCCTAAACTTATTATGGAAAATGTGTTATATGCTCCATCATTCAATTGCAATTTGTTGTCTGTCTCTCAGTTGCTTTGTGACTCGAATAATTTTGTTCAATTTTCTGACAAAGTTTGTGTAATAAAGGACCGAACCTCGAAGACGTTGATTGATGTGGGTTAACAAAACGAGGGGCTTTATTACTTGAGGAAGTTTACCGAATCATGAATTTGCAGCGTTAAGGAACTTTGGAAGCATGAGTTGTGGCATCATCGGCTAGGACATCCATCAAGTAAAGTAGTTAGTTTGCTTCCGTTTCTTAGTCAGAATAGTGCTAATATGATGTTTGTGAAATTTGTTGCAAAGCCAAACAAACTACAGATAAATTTTTGCCTAGTGAGAGCAATTATGAAGGGATTTTTGATTTAATTAATGTTGATTTTTGGGGTGATTACCGGACACCTGCTCTGTGTGGAGCAACTTATTTTTTAACGATTGTAGATGACTGCTCTCGCGATGTGTGGATATATTTGATAAATTCAAAAAGTGATGCGCCTCAAATTTTGAAAATTATCTAGCCATTGTTGAACGATAGTTTAATAAACATGTCAAAATGGTGCGAAGTGACAATAGGAAAGAATCACATATATTGAAAAATACTTTGATGAAAACGAAATTGTGTATCACACCAGATGTATTAGCAATTCACAACAAAATGGGAGAGTAGAAAGAAAGCATTGTCACATTTTGAATGTAGCACGTGCCTTACGGTTTCAGACTGGTTTGCCAATTAGATTTTGGGGGTGAGTGTGCTTTGACTGCAGGGTATTTGGCAAGAAAGGATGGCTATTATGTGACCTTGAGGAAAACAGAACTCTTGTGTCTCGTGATGTTTTATTTGTGGAATCGAAATTCCCCTTTTTGGATCAGGTTGTAGGTCTTGGTTCCATTTTCTTTGATGACCCAATTGAACTGGAGATTGAAGCAGTCAGTGCTCCTAAGCTTGGAACCCCTAGTGATCTTGAGTCGGGCGTTCCTAGTGCCCTGAGCCAGGCGCCCCTAGTGCTGCTCCAAGCACTGAGGTTGAGGTTTCAACTGAACATGTTATGGAGGGCGCAGTAATGGAAGAGTCAATCATTCATTGAGGAAACACCTGTTAATTTAGGCAGAGGACAACGGACAAAAATTCCTTCAAACGGTATATTTCTGCCGAGTATGAATTGGGTATGCATCATACACACACCATTCGAGCTAGCCCCTCGTCAAGCTCACCCTCTCCAAACACGTCTTCGGGTACTCGGTATCATTTATCACATTTTGTCAATTTCACTAAATTTTCTCACGCACATCGTTGTTCTCTACCCGCAATTGATACAGGTGTTGACCCCCGAAACTTTGCAAAAGCTGTGCAGTAAGAAGAGTGGAGGGAAACCATGAACAATGTGCTTTATGCTCTAGATCAAAATGTGATGTGCGAACTTGTGGATGCTCCTATTGATAAAAAGGTTATTGAGAGCAAATGGGTGTATAAGATCAAATATAAGGCAGATGGCACGGTGGAATGTTACTAAGCGGTTAGTGATTTTGGGCAATCATCAAGTGGAAGGCATAGACTACAAAGAAACATTTGCTCCAAATGTTAAAATGGTTACAGTGTGAGTATTTCTTGCTATTGCCGTTGCCCTCAGATGGGAGCTTCATCAAATAGACGTCCACAATGCCTTCTTTCATGGAGATTCGAGTGAGGAGGTATATATGAAACTTCCCTTGGGGTATCGACCCAATCTGTATGGCAAAGTATGTAAGCTTCGAAAGTCCTTGTATGGGCTTCGTCAAGCGCCTCGTTGCTGGTTTGCGAAACTATCTGCTGTATTGACAAAAGTATGATTTTATCTATTAGAGCTCCCAAGAAGAGCGGAGCTCCCAAGAAGCGCGAAGCTCCCAAGGAGCAGAGGAGCTCCTTAGGGAGCCCAGCAAGAAGCAGAGCTCTCAAGGAGCGCCCTCCAGCTCTCAAGTAGCAGAGCTCCCAAGGGAGCGCAACAAGAGGCAGAGCTCTCAAGGAGCGCCCTCCGGCTCCCAAGGAGCAGAGCGCCCAGAAGGAGCTCTAGCTCCCAAGGAGCGCCTGGTATAGGAGCACGTATGATTCCCGAATTTACGAGATCTCTTCACGTGGATTTTGGGATACATTTCCTTATCATTTTGTATATATCATTTTCTTGTTTATGTGTATGTATATCAAGTAGTTAGCGATATTTTAGGGATTGGTATCAATCAATTTGTTAGCGTAATCTTAGAGATTGAGGTTGTATAAATAGCCGTCACACGGCATTGGAATAAACAGAGAAAATTCTTCCCCTTCCCCTCTTGGTTTCCAACTTATAATAATGTGGAATTGGCATACACAGAATGTAAAATTAAGATCCCAAATTCCCAATGACATACACTCCCTGACCCAAAGTAAATGACCAAACATTTTTTCAAATTTACTCTAGTAAAATTGAATTTTTTTTAATCATTCGTTTTTTTTTTTTTTTTTTTTTTGGGACAGATTGGTATATATACGAATAAAAAACAAGTCAACACTAGATCACTGTCACTCAGTTTTTAGTTTAATTGAAGCAATTTTAACTCTACAGAAATAAAAATTCCATGAAAGCATATTCTATTATCTTTTTCAAACGCTATGTAGTAATATGTGTGTGTGACTGTGTGAGAGAGAAAAAAAGAAAGAAATTACCATTAGTATTCTCCTCCATGAATTGACGATTGATGAATGAATTGAAAGCTATGCTGAGGAAAAGATTTGCAGGTCAAGGGAAAGGAAGGGGAAGCATTGAGAATAGAAAGAAGATCAATTGTTTTCAAGGCTCTAAAAACAAGACACGTATCATACAGCACCGCTGTGTGTGTGCACAAGTGCTCCAATGGTTACTCTTGACATTACCCACTAATACTATAAAGGGCAAACCCGGTGCGCCAAAGCGCGGGGGTTAGGAGAGAGAACCATTTGCTAGAGTCTTCCCCTGACAATTGCCAAGAAGTTGTTCGCCAAGGTTCGAACCCGTGACCTTATGGTCACCAAAGAAGCAACTTAACCGTTGCGCCAAGGCTCGCCCTCTACCCACTAATACTATCACCAACTAAATATTCTTATCTTACCAGCACTAAAATATATTAACACTGAGTGCGTGCGATATAATAAGTATAATGATTAGAGGCCGACAACCCAGTCCACTACATGCCTATTTTCTCTCTTAGAACCACAAGTGAAAGGAAAATAACTAGATAGTGCTTAGACAGAGACAATGAATTTTTTCACAAGTCTTGCAAATATCCAGTAATGTAAATTGAAATCGTATCAATGAAATCATATGAACAATTCTGCAATTACAAGTTAGCAATAAAGTTTGCAATCTTCATCATGTTTTGTTGTTGATATTAATACATAGCGAACTTCGCCTTGGTTTTCTCAAATACTTGTTCTGCGATAATGGCTCCGTTCCCATCAGCTCTTTTTATCTCCAAGTTAGCCTTTTGATAAAACCCGGTGCCCCTCAATGCATCTGCAATAAAATCATCAAACCCAATCGCAATGGCTGCTTCCGCTTTGGCACCATACACCAACCTCTGCATCAAAAAGGGATTTACCCAAATGGGTAAGTTTACGGAATGTTAATTATTAATATCTCGCGTAACAGAAAATGAAAGAGAAGGGTCATAGATTAAAACCTTGAGTCTTGAAAGATGAATGGCTCCAAAGCACATGGGACATGGCTCACAAGAAGCATAAATCTCGCAGTCTGAAAGCTCGATTTGGTTAAGCTTTTTGCATGCCTGAAATATACGGGTACAAGAGTTAAATGGTGGCAGTCTCAAGGATCCAAAAAAAATCAATAAAATAAATGGAAACGATAGCACTCTTTCTTACAACATCGTATTTCCATCATGTGCATGAATAGTGAAATACATATCAGAGCAGTTTTCACTAACATGAAAGGTAATCATGGTTTTCTTTACCCATCCCAATCCACCCGATATTACGAAAAGATGGGGAAGCAAAAGTCGAAAGGCAAAAGAAGATACTCCCTCCATCCCATAGAGACATTCCCATTTGTCATTTTTGTTTCTCACAAAAAGATAGTCACATTTCCATAATTGTTATGTAAAAATCATTGAACTCCCTAAATTGCCAACCAAGGAAAAAGATGGAGCAAGGAGAGGATGAGAGCCAACCAAGAAAGAGGAGGGAGTAATGGAGTCCAAGTAAACCTCATTAAGGTTAGTGATGGAAATAAAATAGATTGTTAAAATGTTTGGATAGTCAATTGGGGACTATTATGGGAGTAATAGATAATCCAGTACACCTGTAAATATGTTATCAAGTAAAAAAGAAGATCACTATCAAGTTGACGTATCAATGTCATCCTGAAAGTTTCACTTGATCCAGCTATCTTTCAACGATTAATACACTAGAAACTTAGTAGAACCAGTTGAGAAGGAGAAACGCAGTTTTAACTCGGAAAGTGAACCTGAAGAACATGAGAGATGGGAACCCTTGGGACACCTATTCTTGCGTATACTTTGGGACCTTACTCCACAAGGTATCCTCTGTCTAAAGTTGGTGAATGAGTATCATTAGATACTCAAGTCCCATGATTTAAGAAATGGTTGCTTACCATTTGGTGAATCTCACTTCCTTGCAAAGACAACAGAAATTAAAACAACTTTACTAAAGAAGTAAACTGTTTTACTGAGGGTGGTTTGGCAACTCAATTTCAGTTTTGAATTCGGAATTCGAAGAACTATTTGAGGTTTCACAATCATTTGTTCTTCCAATTCGAAATCAAAGGCTTGGAATTGGAGTTGACAAACATACCCTAAAGGAAGAGCCAAAATCATATATAATATAAAAAACAAAACTATTTAGAGGCTCCAGAAAAGGCCACGTCAAAGGCCACGTCAGCAATTTCATTTCCAACTCATTTTTATTCCAGATTTTAGTTAAAAAAATATAGGCTTTAAAATAAAAATTCCCTCTAAAAGTCTGATAATGCAATTGAAATTTAGACAAAATTTAAAATTTTGATAAGATATATCTAACTTTAAATTTCTAGATTATATTTAACTGTAACAATTTTTCAAATGTGGATAATATATTCCGATAAATCTCAAATTTTTGAAATATAACTAAGATGTCATCTGAGCATAACAAATCATTTTCAGTTATATATATTTCGGATAATATAACTTTAAATTTCTAGATTATATCTAAGTGTTTTTTTTTTTTTTTTCATAAATTGGGATAGTGGGAGACTGGGAGTACTTTTTGGTTGAGCAAAGAATGCTGAAATGTGATTAGCCTTATGTCAAGACTGCCAAGACATCAGTTAAAAGTGTATAGTGGTCTCTGATCCATTGCCTTGTGTTACTCTTTTATTTCATTAATGAGTGTTTAATATAAACGCTCTTATGCAAGTTATCTCTGCCTTTGCAAACATGGACATGTTAGATAACCTGACGCTCAAAGCCTTATGTTCTATTTTCATTCACCTTCCATGAGTTGCTGATGGGTGCATCAGATTTTATTTATTCAAAGTGATTGTTATGCAGTGTGATTGTGGAAGCTCTCAAGATGGATAGTTTGCAGAATAAATTTAATTTAAGCACAATTTTTGAAATTTAAAATAAAAATTCCCTCTTAATTAGAAGTTGATTGATTTAATCAGTTTTGAAATTTTGAAAACTAATGGTTACCTAAATTTAAGCACAATTTTTGAATAATTCAAACTCTTTAGGTGATAATTGTGGAGATATAATTATTAGTAATTTTCGAAATTTAAAATAATTAGTAATTTTTGAAATTAAAAATAGATACCAGACTAAATTTCAATTTAACCATAAATTTCAATTTAAAATAATTAATAATTTTCGAAATTTAAAAGACATGCCAGAATAAATTTCAATTTAACCATAAATTTCGTATACAGTTTCTAGAAATCAATAGAAATTCAAAATTTAAATTAATTAGTAATTTTCGAAAATTTAAAATAATTAGTAATTTTCGAAATTTAAAAGAGATGCCAGAATAAATTACAATTTAACCATAAATTTCGTATAAAATTTCTAGAAATCAATAGAAAATCGAATTATTTGAAAATAAAAAGTATTATTCATTTAACTTCTATCTAAAATTCAAACTTGGATGAATAAGTGATGATTTTAAATTCATCTATCTTAAAAACTGATAAGAGATAATTTGACAATGTATTATCGGTTAAGGATACAATTCATATCCTACTAAATATACATAAATATTCGAAATTCATGTGGATATTCATATTTCAAAAAGTAGTTTTTGGTAAATGCCCCTTCAATATTTCACATCACCTCAAAAGGTCATTAATGATATTTCACATCAAATATTTACTGATATGTTACATAGTAATGTATATATATATATATATATTAAAGTTGGTGAAAAGAGATATAGTGATTACATGTGAATAATTTTTTGTTAAAACTCTCATTTGTAAAGCCACATCACTATAGACATAGAATATGTACATACAACCTCTATATAGATAAATACATCATACATAGTATTATCTTTAATACATTAATACATTTTAATACTCTGTGTATTGTTTTTAGATTAAATGGAGTGTTAGCAAATATCCCATTCCACTATTTCATTTTTATGTTTTATATTTTTATTTTTATTTTTTGCAAAAGTTATATTTATACAACGTAAAATTTCGTCTTAAATTTTTTTAATAAATAATGTTTATAACTTATTTTTCTATATATTATACTCCCTCTTGAGCTTTTCCCCATTTCAAGTGGAGACCAAAAATTTGGGCATATCGATTAAGGAATAATGAAAGTGTTGTGAGTAGGATATACTCCCTCCGTCCCACGATAATCTATAAAAAAAAAAAAATTGGCGTCCCACAATAATCTATAACTTTCCTAAAATGGAAAAGAATCTTTACTATTCTCTCCACTCATTCTCTCTCCTACATTATTTTAATACTCACATCACCATTATAATTTACTATTCTCTCCATTCATTCTCTCTCCTATTTTATTTTCACACTCACAACACTTTCAATATAATACTTCCTCCTTAATCTCCGCGTCGGGCCAAAAATTCTATATTTCTATGGGACGGAGGGAGTATTAAATAGGAGAGATGATGAGTGGGAGGAATAATGATTTGATTGGTGTTGTGAGTGTAAAAATGGAGTAGATGGAGTTGGAGAGAGACTGAGTGGGGAGAATAGTGAAGATTTCTTTCCATTTTAGGTAGTCTCACTAGTGGGACAAATCAAAAAGGAAATAAGTCTCCACTGAGCTGGGACGGAAGGAGTATATGATTTGTTATTTTAATTTTATTTATTTTTAGACTGTTGTTAAATTATTAACATTATCTAAAATATACTCCCTCCGTCCCATACCTACGTGCACACTTTCCATTTTGGGCGTCCCAAACCTACGTGCACATTTCCTAAAATGGAAAGGAATCTTTACTATTCCCTCCACTCATTCTCTCTCCTACATTATTTTAATACTCACAACACCATTATAATTTACTATTCTCTCCACTCATTCTCTCTCCTATTTTATTTTCACACTCACAACACTTTCAATATAATACTCTCTCCTTAATTTACGTGAAAAGTCAAACTAGGCACATAGGTCCGGGACGGAGGGAGTATTCATTAATATTTGAGTTTTTTTAGATTATACAAATGTATAGATCATCTATGAAAAGAAAAACGCATCTTACTGATGTGGACAACGATTCCATTAATTTATCGCAACGATCTTCTCAACGATTATCATTGGCGGATATTTCTAATGGTAATTTTATTATTTTAGCATATCCATTAATATCATGTGTATAAAATTAAATTATAAGAATGCATGATTTTATATTTATTTTTTTACTATCATTTTAAATGAATTTATTTTTATTTTTAGTGGACTTATCATCGGGTAGTCATTTGATTTCACCGAGTAATCATCAAAGTTGTATTACGGCTCAAGGTAATATGTTATTGAATTTTGTCAATTTTGAAGTATTTTCATTATAAAGACAAATTCTAAAAAAAATTGTTTATATATATATATATCTATTTATATATATATAATGTGATTTTTTTATATAAATTTGTTAATTAATTTAGATCTAAGATAATAATACTTGATATACAGGTGTTGGTGTGAACCATACAAATGAAAATCTTACTCATAATTCAAGTCACGACCGTGGATCTCTATGTATGATTTTCTTTGTTAATTTACAATATTTTTCCTATTTTATTTTTAATTTTAATTTCAAAATAATCTTTTATTAAAGAATAATTATTTTTCTTATTCAGCTAAATTTACGAGCATAACATCAAGTGTACATAACACTTTCCACGGCACGCTCCTTGAGCTAAAAAAAATTGGACGACCGAGAAAAACTATTTCTTCTTCTTTGGATTCTATTACGACAAATTTGTTAAAAGACGGTGAGAAAAGAAAAATCAGGAGACCAAGAAAGGTAGCTGCTTCTATTTTAGAATCTTCAAAGATAAATTGGGATGTTGATTGATTCATTACGCAATTGAAGTTGAATTAATGAAAAACAGTCCTATATCTGGTAAGTTATATGTTTGATTTATTAGTCAGCTATATATTTTAAAGAGCTAAAATAAATATATTAATCGTTCTCAATATTCTTTTGACATTGTAGGAACAGATAATGTAACAGTAGCAAATAATACAACATTATTATCTCCTGCTGTGAATTTAGGTAATGATTTTTTTTAATTGTTCAACATTCGATATTTTTAAATAAAACTATTTATTATTACAAATTATTATTCAATAGTTTATGATAAAATATTTCATTAATACTAAGTCATATATTCCATTTGTATACGTAATCCGCGTTAATAAATAATTCTCGTATGCGACAACAAGTGAGTCGTTAATAAATCAGAAGGAAAAATTCAAGAAAGCGCGCGTCGGTAGAATGCAAAAAGATTCGGACGAACAATATAATACAGGTGTTTATTATTATTTTTTTCTCAAGTATATATTATATTATTTTCTCTGTATAGCCAATGAATTACTAACATAATTTAAATATTTATCAATATATTGTAGTTTATGGGGATAAAGGCGATCCGGAGTACGAATGTGCGAAATGTCGTGCGATGTTACGTATGATTGAAAGGTTAAAAAGTACGCAAGCATCAACACAAACCTAAATTTTCATTATGATGCATGAATAGAAAAGTTCGATTGACCCATTAATGTAGCCACCTAAGTTACTGAGTGATCTCTTAGAGAACAAGCATGAAAAGAGTAAAAATTATAAAGACAATATTCGAGCGTACAATTCTATGTTCGCATTCACTTCAATGACCGGTGCAGTTGACCATGGCATAAACAATGGTCGTGGTCCTTATTCGTTTAAATTGAAAGGAAAGAATGATCATATGATAGGTTCTTTATTGCCTAATGATGGCCACCCCCCCCCCCCGTTTTTCTCAGCTTTATATCTATGACTCTATTCTAAAAGACCCCGCCTAAGGGCGCCTAGGCGCTAGGCCCCTCTCCAACGCCTAGTTCTAAGCCCCGCCTAGGTCCTGACTAATCCCGACTAATCCCGATTAGTCCCCGACTAGTCCCCGCCTAGGCGCTAGGCCCGGCTCCGCCGCCTAGCATCCGCCTAGCGCTTTTTAGAACCTTGATCTATGACACGGATAATGAAGTTAAAAATAGAATTAATGCTTTCAGGTACGTTTTTATTTAATTATTCGAAAATTATAATGTAGATTACATATATTGTATGACTATCTTCTATTTATATGTCTGATTCTTTCACACAAGCAGGAAAGATAAAGATAAGTCTTCTCCATTCGATGAGTCAATTGTCAGCCGATTTGAAAAATATGATAGATGTGCATAACCCTTATGCACGTACGTACGTAATGGCCGAGCACATATTGGAATGAAGAAAGATATTAAATTGAGGCTTATAGGAAATCGGGGTAGAGATGGAAAACCGTTTAATATGCCGACACCTCGAGGTCGCCGCTATAATTGAAGGTGATATTGATGATTCGAGTGATGTCGGTGACATTGTTATTGAAAAGCAGAATGGGGATCTCAAACATATTCATGAATTTGATAAATCTTACCTTCCTCTACATTATCCTCTCGTTATTTGTATACGGTGAAGATGGATATTTCACAGTACATTCCGAGAAATAAATCTCCTGGGCAAAGAGATCAAGTTTGTCAATAAAAGAGTTTTTATCTTTTCGACTTCAGAGATGATAAGAGAAGAATCACGGCTTATGAGAAGTGGTCGATTCTGCGGCAAAGAATTTGTGATTGATGCATATGTTATGATGGATACACAGAGGCTTCAATGGATACGTTATAATCGGCTACTCTTCGGATGTAAACTTATAAAAATATGTCGGATGCATCGGTAAGGGGAGATACGGCGAAGCATCCGGGAGACGAGGTTATATTGTCATCCTCTTATACCGGCGGGCGCGGTGGATGACTCAAAATTACCTGTGATTCTCTCGCTATATGTAAATGGACCTGTATCCGTCACTTTTCATAACATTTACGTGTAATCCTAAATGACCAGAGATTACGAGATTCTCAGTAAAAATATGGTATTAGGCCCGAGGATAGGCGGATGTATTAAACAGGTATTTAGAATGAAGCTTAATCGAGATGATTGCGTATTTCAAGGATGGCAAAGTATTTGGCACCCCAAAAGCAAGTAAGTAAATCTTTAAATATTATTTGTTTTCCTCTTATTGTTTTGTCATTTATATTTTTTTATTAGCATGTTCCTCTTATTTTGTTAATTGATTCATGCGATTATATACACGATGGAGTTTCGTAAGAGGGACCTTTCGCATGCTCATGTTCTTCTCTTTCTTAACCGAGTAATCGAGGTCATAATCACGAAGATATTGACAAGTGGATTATTCACAGATTCCCGACAAGGAAAATGTTCTAGATTATACGAGGCGGTTGTTGAATATATGTTGCATGGACCGTGGTGCTTTGCTAATCCTAAATCTCCGTGTATGGATCACAACAGTGCTCAAAGAAATTCCCTAAATCATTCAATGATCGTACTCGTGTAGACGAGAATGGGTATCATGTATATAGGCGAAGAGACACGGGTTTCATAATTGATAAGGGTGGAGTTGCTCTCGACAATTGTTCGGTTGTCCCATTCAATCCATATCTTTTGCTAAATTACGAAGCTCACATAAATGTCGAGTACCGCAATCGGAAGCGAGGCAATCAAGTATTTGTTCAAGTATATAAACAAGGGAACCGACAGATATGCCTTACAATCGAAAATGATGAGGTGAAAAGGCAAATTGATTGTCGATATGTCTCTGCGTGTGAAGCTATGTGGAGGATTTTAGGATTCGACATACATTATCGGACCCCTCCCGTTGAGCGCTTGGCTTTTCACTTGGAGGGTGACCATATTATCCCCTTCAATGACGGAGACTTTCTTCCTGATGTTTTGGATAAAGCGACAGTTAAAGAATCTCAATTTATGAAGTGGATGGAGTATAACAGTATTCATTCAGAGGCTCTGAAATATAAATACTGTGAATTTTCCCATCATTTCGTATGGGATAAAACTAAACGTGAATGGCATCCGAGGAAAGATAAACGTTTTGCAGTGGGGCGTATTTAGCATGTTCCTCTTATTTTTTTATTAGCATGTTCCTCTTATTTTGTTAATCATGTAATTGTCAATTGGTTGTGAAGCTGGCGCACCCCGAGGCTTTAAAGCCGCGCCACTGGGCTTATTAGCGCGCCTAGCGGCTTGTTAATAACTATGGTCATTGGAGGTTTCCCGATAGTCTGAGAAGACTATTTTCTATGTTGCTACTATCTAATAGTATGTCGAATCCGGGAGAGGTATGGGAGAAGACTTGGCACTTATTATCTGATGATATAGAGTACAAGTATCGGAGAATGCACGATAATCCGGGTATTCCGTCCCATGTTTACATATTTGTTTTACAATAAATATCAATTATGATTTTATTTCTACTTTACAGTTATACAATATGATTATATATATTTATCTATATTAATATATTTATTTTATTTTTTATAATTTCAGGTTTGAAATTAATTAATGAAAAGGTCCGTAATCTTGCTTTGACGAAAATTGAGAAGTTGCGATTGAGAATTGCACCAGCCTCCATAAATTTAAAGGCATGCCTAAACAGTGGGCAATGTCATGGTGATGCAATAAATAAGCTCATTCTAGATGAGACATATTATGACATTTGATGAGATGAAAGTCGAGCACTTCGTATTACATCCTCGATTAAGCCAATAGAGCAAAAGAGTGTTTATGATAAGATTATGTCTACTGTTGATCGAGGAAACGGTGGTGTGTTTTTCCTACATGGTTATGGTGGTACGGGAAAGACCTTCTTATGGAAAACAACGTGTTCGCATTAAGGAGCAGGAGAGATATTCTTCTTCCTGTTGCTTCCAGTGGCATAGCTTCATTGCTCCTTCCGAAAGGTAGGACCGCGCATTCTAGGTCTCGGTATCCCGATACAGTAAACGAGAGCTCAACTTGTAGTAAACTAAAGTCGGGTACGGATGAGGCAAAGCACTTCTACGTAAAACCAAACTAATTATATGGGACGAAGCTCCAATGGCTCATAAACATTGTTTTGAGGCTTTCGATCGTAGCCTCCGAGATATTATTCGTACACCCGAGGGGAGATATTCCAATAAACCATTTGGTGGTTTAGTTATTGTATTCGGTGGTGACTTGCATGCATTTTACCTGTTGTTCCTAAAGGGAGTAGGCATGATATTGTGCATGTTGCACTCTGTTCATCCAAAATATGGAATGACTGTGAGGTTCTCAGATTGATGCATAATATGAGATTGCAGGTAATTCTTAAATAGCCGTTATTCATCTACTTAAATATTTTTATTTCAATTTAAGTAATTTTTATATATTTAACTTAATGTAGGGTGATTCTACTTCTCATAATTCCGAAGAGATAAGATATTTCGCTCAGTGGCTCTTGATTGTCGGAGATGGGATTGCCGGTGGAGATAATGACGGGAAAATTGACATTAACCTTCCTGATGATATATTGATTCGTGAGGCTTCAGATCCTATTGCAAAAATAGTCAAATCTATATATCCTGTCTTATTGCAAAATAAGGATGTCGAAGGATTCTTCCAGACTAGAGCTGTGCTTGCTCCAACAAATGAGATTGTCGATAACATAAATGATTACGTCATGTCACTCTTTCCTGGAGACGAAGTTGAATATATGAGTTCTGATGCCATTTGTAAGGATGAGGATGATGAAAATGGTGCTGAATATATATTCTCACCTGAATTTCTAAACACTATCAAGTGTTCTGGATTGGCAAATCACATTATTAAGCTGAAGGTTGGGTGCGTAGTAATGCTTTTGAGAAATCTTGATCAAGCTGCTGAATTGTGTAACGGCACCAGAATGATTGTCACTCAATTAGGTAAATACAGTAATTTTTTATTTTTTATATACATATAATTTAATACTTAATTTTGTTACATATATGTAGGTAAGCACGTAGTCGAAGCCAAGATGCTTTCGAAAAAGAATGCTGGCATGAAGGTGCTTATTCCTAGAATGATAATGTCTCCGTCAGATGTGATAAAATTTTCGGTTAGATTCCAAAGAAGGCAATTTCCACTTGCCGTTTCTTTTGCTATGACAATCAACAAGAGTCAGGGACAATCTCTTTCCCATGTAGGGCTATATCTTTCACAACATGTTTTCAGTCACGGACAACTTTATGTAGTATTTTCCAGAGTAACCAGCAAGAGAGGACTTCAAGTTATTATTTGTGATTCAGATGCTCAAACATATGACAAGACGTTGAATGTAGTCTACAAGAAAGTTTTCGATGTACTCGAGAATTTATGTCGCACAATTTGTGGTTAAACAAAAGTATTGCAATTTCTTATTATTTTCTTTGTTTTTATTTTGTTTTTCTTTAAATATATATGAGATGGAAGAGATTATGTTGACACTTAGGCACACACTATTAAACTCACGCTATTGTAACCATATCTCTTAATCTTCCAAAGTTGTAACGCTAAAATCTTAATAATGTTTTTTGGTTAGGCAGGGACCTAACCTCCCGTGGTTTTGTGCCGGCGAGATAGTTGGCTCAAGGGCTTTCCACGTTACATCATGTGTCAACATCTTTTTTCTGTATTAATTATACTCCTAATATCCGCTACATTAATTATCAATTTCGATTTATATTGTTACTTAAAAATCAATTAAAACACATAAATAATTATTTACTTAATCAAAAAAAATTATTCACCGTCGGGTACCGACGGGTTACTGACTAGTTGCTTTAACAGTATAGGAGCTCTTAGAAATGCCAACTCTTAGAGGTTCCAAATTCCTCTTCCCTCAGCCATTCATTCATACCAAGTGATTCTCTCAATATCTCATCAAACACACCGCCACTAGAAAGTTTTGTTAGCCTTAAATTGATTGAGAACTTAAGAAGATAACTAAACACCAGTGTGAAGCACGAATCTGAGCCTATTATGTGGTTGTATTAATAGTCTTGCAGAGGTCTAAACAACATCAATGGCTGGGGTACCTCAGATATGAACATATATTGGCACAAGATGATATTATAGAGAAAAATTTCTACACCTTTGATTAGGGAATAATGATAGTTGTCAACCCTTTTCTATCCACTAATCCATCAATAACCAGTCTCAGATTTCTTCTAGGAACAATACAACCAATTAGACCAGCTTCCTTTTCACAATATAAAGGTACAGACAGGAGCTCAAAGATGATGACCATTTGATAGTGATGGACCCAAATGCACAATGAGATCTAATATCAAAGACGAGCACAATTGACCGACTCTCACCAATTCAGGGATAAAACTGAAACTTCATAATAATATGTCCCTTGTAATGTGTACAATCGCTGATACGACCAAGTACAGTGGCAAAGCCAAAACAAGCTCATGGGGTCACATGAACCCCCTTGAATTTTGAAATGTGGCACTTTAGTACCTTTAAATTTGGAGAAAATGTTTTTGTACCTATAAAAAATACGATTTTGATCCCCCTTCAGTTTATGTAAATATTAGAGTAAAGTATTTTCTTGACCCTCTTCCGAAAAACTTCTGGATTCGCCACTAACAAAGTATACATGTTAATTTATCTCTGCCCATTAGAGATAGAATCTATCGAGAGTGATCAAGGACTTGAAGTAAGAAGTTCTTTTCATCAAAGCAACAAAGTATACAGTGGAAGAATGTAAGCATAAATATGGCATGTAGGCTAGTGGCTCTAACCTCTCTTATGGCTGTAACTTCTGCGTGTGCTGTCGGATCAGTATGCTTTAGAACCATGTTGTGACAGCTCACAACAACTTCATCATTACGAACAACAACTGCACCAAATGGACCTCCATCTCCGCAGTCTACTCCTTTATACGCTTCTTCAACAGCTTTTGTTAAGAATTTGTGGTCTCTATCCTGTACAACTGGTTGACAATGACCAGAAATAAAGCATAGTTATGACTTGGAAACAAGTTGACCTGTATCCAGGTCAGATCAACAAACTGGATTTCATTGTTCTACGAAAAGCAAACAAAGTACCTGGTAGATCATGGTTCTTCAAATAAAAATAAATAAAAATACAATATCAAAATAAGTTGAACATAGATACGTTAGACCAACAAGCTGGACTATTATTGTTCTACGAACAAGTAAATTAAGCAACTGGTAGATCATAGTTTTTCTTAATCATCATCTGAAAATAGTGTATTTCCTTTTAAGGCAAGTTGACCTGTATCCAGGAAGGACCACCAAACAAATAAATTTGGCCCAAGTTCATTTTCATCCATTGTACTTTCATCCAACTTTCACTTTAACCACTACACTTTTTTATTAACACAATAACCACTGTACTTTAGAAAATCTATCACTTCAGCCCCAAAATCGCGGATTAGAGCACGGATTATAACACGAATTTGGTATCTGGATGATAGGTTTTCAAAATATAGTGGTTTTTATGTTAATACAAAAGTACAATGGTTAAAGTGAAAGGTGGGTGAAAGTACAATGTAAGAAAATGAAGTTTGGCCAATAAATTTTCCCTTATTTCAGGTCTTCATATCAAGTTTTTCTTCTGTTTTGAAATTGATCATGATCACATTCTAAGCGAATTGAGAAAACTAGGTTAGTTTTTAAGCTTAAGGATATGTTTAATAATATCAAGGTTTCTTCAAAATGTGCACAAAGTAAGCAAAATTTTGGGATTACAAAACAACTAAAAACAAAAATGGAACAGAAAAGAAAATAAAAGAACAGAAAGAGAAAGGAAAAGAAAAGAAAAAACATGTACTGGTAAAGGCAATTCAATATTCGGCCCCAACGAGATAATAAAACGTGTATCATACATATATGTGACCCGCATTAGAAGTGTTTCTTCTGCTGTTGTAAAATTTCTATTCAAATATGTGAAGTGGAAGTGCTGATCTTACCTTGGTGGTGACCAGCAAATGCAGAAGCAACAGAAATGGTTCCATCTTTAGCTTCAACAACTAGCCAGCAGATGGAAGAAATAAATTAGTCTCACATTCAAAAAAGTAGAGCATAAGCATGTAATTAGATATGAAACAACTGCTTCAGATATCCGCAGAATTAGTAAACAAGAAAGATAGTCAGATTCAAGAGAAGTAGACATTTCATTAAAAGGAGTAATATTATACAACATATCAGTCTCACTAAAACTAGATTGCGAGAAGATAAAGATCCAAGGTCAGAAATGGAAATATCTAGTCTACAAATCCATTCCCAGTTCCAACCATTCTGAAATTTTCAGCAAGAGAGAGTATGCAATGAAAGGTAAGATGAGATCAAACCCTTGTCAGTATCACATGTACAATATAGAAAGGTAAAATAAGACTTTTAAAGGAAAAACTTCACTTTTGTCAATCGTACTTTGGCATGTGTTTCACTTTTACAATCGAACTTTATTTTTTTCATTTATACCATCATACTTCAAACAATAGTGTCATTTTATAACAAATTTGGGTTTAAAATGACAATATTGTTTGTAGTACGATGGTAAAAAAGAAATAAATCTGGATCTAAATAACATATTTTGGTATAAAATGACATCATTGCTTTTTTACGATGGTAAAAATGAAAAAAATAAAGTTTGATGGTAAAAGTGAAACACGCCTCAAAGTACGATGGACAAAAATGAAGTTTTCCCTTATTTTAAACAAGGGAGTTGACCCTTCCCCCTAATTTCTAAGATAGCTCCATCCTTGCCCTAAACTAGAATAGAAGTGCCCATAGGACAGGTGATCCTAAGAGCACAAGAGTACCCATTACAGATTGTCGATGACTATAGCTCTTTTCAATTTTTCTATTTCACACTTGAATGTCCATAATGATAGAACTATTTATCATTATATATATATATATATATATATATATATATATATATATATATATATATATATATATATATATACTGCCTCCGTCCCAATAATAAGTTCACCATTTTGACCTCGGCACGCAAATTAAGGAAATTGGTGAGTGGAGAAAATGTTGTGAGTGTAATAGTAAAATAGGAGAGAGAATGAGTGGGTAGAATAGTAAAGATTCTTTGCCATTTTAGGAAAGGTGAAGCTTTAAACGGGACACCCGTTTTGGCAAAATGTGAAGTTATTAATGGGACGGAGGGAGTATATATATATGTGTGTGTGTGTGTGTGTAACTCGTGTGTATATATATATATATATATATATATATATATATATATATTGTTAAAGGCGACCGCCTGCTTCGCGTTTTTGGCACCTTTGGTGGTCGGGTGCTTTTTAGAATGGCGGGAGAGTGGCAGAGTGCATGCCTTTTTGATGAGGCCTCCACCTTTCTTGGTTAGGGCGTGAGGTAGAAGGCGTTCGCCTTTTGAGAAAGGTGCAGTAGGGGTACTCGATAACGGTGTTTAAGCTAAATAAAATTGTTTTGGAGAGTTTTAAGCATACTAGTTTTTGGGTCTCCAACTTAATGTCTCGATGAGACTGATGGAAAGGACACATGGGACAACAATGGATCCAAGTATGTTCGGGATCCTCGGTTTGTATTCGTTGTTTCCTTTCTCATGTGTTACATTCTTTCTAGTCGTGCTCTATGTTTTTGGGTTTTAACTTTTCCTTCTGTTTTAGCAACATTTTTACTTTATGACCTTCTCCAAAGTTTTTCACCAATGGTGGTAGACAATAAGTGATGCTTTGTCTTTCGCAAGGCAATTAATCACCAACATTTTTTTTGTTATTTTAAAACTTGATTTTATACTTTCAATTTCATACTATAAGAATTACTAGTTTTTTAGATAATGTGCTTTTTGTTTTAGAATTCTCAATTTTGGGGTGTTGAAATGTGTTATGTTGTCACTATATGTAGAATTGTGGCATTTATTCGATATGTTATTTGTCCATAATATGTTGTAAGCTTTGTCTTAAGATATCTTGCATATATAGATATATATCTTCGACCGCCTTTCAGACGCCTCACCTTTCGCCTTTAGCAGGCATGTCTTGCATGCCACTTGCCTTTCGCCATTAATAATTATGACAAAGAGACCAAAAATGAGTCCCTTTTCCAATGAAGATACTGAATGGTCCTGTCAAGTGTGACCTACAATGTCCAATGTGTATTTTCAATGCTACAATTTCCATTGTGTATTTCCTTAAGAGAACAAAAGATATATATATTCCCAGAACATGCATGCTTCAAATGCGTCTGTTATCTACAAGATTAAAGCCGCTAGTTCAATTGTGATCTAGAAACTTAAAAAAGCTTGATTTTCAAATCGTACACAGATTAATAACAACAAGCAAATCCGCTAACATAAATCGTCAAAGAAAAGAGGTGAGGGGGGGGAGTTTGAAAAAAAAAAAAAAACCATGTAAATGCTGTAAACTACATATGAAGTACTGCCAACCAATTAATTTCTACCGAGCACCGTTTGAAAGAAGGAAATCAAACCAACATCAAATGTTGCAAACTACAGTTAATATGACCCCCCCCCTCCCCAAACAAAAGCCAAAATGAGTATTCAAGAGCAGTTCTGATTATGAAATGGAACACCCAATAAAATGAGACAAACAAATCAAGCATCAGATCGAGGATCTTAGTTATATGTTTAGTCAAGCTTAGATCCAGTTTAAAGCAAGTTACTGAAAGATAAACTTACAAAACACCTAATATTAGCATCAAGCAAGCTTAAGGTGTTGACTTGTAGGATAAATTAGATATAAGAAGAGCAAAATAAACTTAATACACGATTCCATTCCAACCGAATGGCTTCAATTTGGCAAATTAATACTAGGATACAAAAATCAAACAAAATGGGGATCAGAATTTCAGATCAAACAGTGTGAAAAACCAAAACAACATAATCGATACAACGAAAGCAAATTAATGAAAATGCATGAAGAGAAAAGCATAATAATTCAACAGAAGCATGATCAAAACACAAGAAAAAACATCAATTACTCCAATAGACAGTTGGTACCAACTAAATAGATGGGCGATTGATTGAAAGAACAAGAAGAAAGTAAAATTTAATGGAAAATCAGAGGAGTGAGTATTGAAAGGATTACCTTTAGCTTCCTCCATGATCGGGTTTGACATCAAGAAGAGAAGAGGAGAAATGGATCAAATCGTGTGAAGAACTGGAATGGGGTTAGGTTTGTAGGAAAGAACGAAGAAAGAGTTGAGATAGAGGAGAAGAAGACGTGGAAGGGAAGGAGGAAAGCTGGTCCACGTATTTGAATATTCCAAATGTTACGCTTTAGTATTTCGGTTCATTTCGATTCTGGCACATGGATTATTCAAAAAAAATTCCAAATAATTTCATTTTAAAATAATATTTTCTAAAATAACAACTCATTTAAACTATTTATCAAAATAAACAAATTCGTTGAAACTCTCTATTAATAATAGCAAATTTGATTTTTTTAATAAACTTGCCACTTCTAGTAGCGATTTCATTATTAATTTTTGTCAACTTATATTATTATGAAAATAATTATTGGAAATAAATTTGAAATTGAAATTATCACTATAGTAATAGCGAGTTTGAGCGAATTTAAATTTTTTACAAAAAAGATTCATCTTAGTTAACAGAAACAGAGAAAACATAGCAAGAAAGAAGAAAAGTGTATCTACATGTGAATTTGGTGGTTCAAATTCAAAATGTGAATTTAGTGTATGTTCTATGTGAACTTAGTATATGACTGAATTTAGTGTACTCCCTCCGTCCCACCTCACTTCCATTTTAGGCGTCCCACTTCACTTAAGAATTTCCAAAATGGAAATCTTAAATTACTATTCTCTCCACTCATTCTCTCCCCTACATTATTTTAATACTCACAACACCATTATAATTACTATTCCCTCCACTCATTCTCTCTCCTATTTAATTTTTCACACTCACAACACTTTTTCCACTCATTCTCTCTCCTAATACTATAATAATATTCCTTAATTCCCGTGCCATTTCAAAATTTCCTAAGTGGACTGGGACGGAGGGAGTATATATTATGTGAATTTGCTCTGTGACTGATTTTTTGGGTTTAAAAGTGTATCTACATGACAGATTATAAGGTGAAATATTTGTGTTTTTGAACAAAACTTGGGTGTTTTTTTTAATTCCATTATGAATTTGCTATAATATAACTATAATATAACTGATTTTGTTATTTCATTGTTTTGATTAACATATGAATAACTTTATTGATCTTTGGCTTTTGGAGGATATTGTATCGCATGCCAACCTCTGAGTTCGATATATTTGGGCAACACAGGCGATTGAGAGTCGATGTCATTTTGGCGTGGTGCGACCTAGCCATTGGTCTTGGCTCTTATCATCTAGCAGAATTAGTCGTTATTGGGTTTTCGAGGGGCATATCATATAGAGAGGTTGGAGTACGAATACGGTTTGCTTGAGGCATTGATTGAGTGATGACGTCCGAATACATATTCATTTCACCTCCCGGTCGGTGAGATGACTATCATCTTACAGGATATCGGCATGCCTTCCGGATTGCTGATTGATAGAGATGATGTTACTAATTCTGACATCCCGACGGTTCCAAATTGGTGGAGCAGAGTCTGAAGCTTAAGTGGGTTTCGATCCACTTTTCTTAGTTTGCTACCCTCCATGACGATTCCTCCCCCCTAGGACTTGATTGATATGTATACGCGTCTGTACAT
Source organism: Adenophora triphylla var. japonica (assembly GCA_022495995.1). Taxonomy (NCBI): domain Eukaryota; kingdom Viridiplantae; phylum Streptophyta; class Magnoliopsida; order Asterales; family Campanulaceae; genus Adenophora; species Adenophora triphylla. Next base: position 1,119,567 of record JAFEMH010000066.1, read on the forward strand.
CATGTTATCTCTAGGACTACTGCGATGCCCGATTGTACTAATAGATGGATGAAGTTGTACTATCTCTCATTACTTACAGATATTTCGAGGATATGAATGTATTGATGGGGTATTGCTTCTTTGGCTTTTTTATATTGAAAACCTTATTTGCAAAATTTCGCTTTAACTCGCTACTAATAGTAGTGAGTCTGACTTGTTTAGATTAATTCATCTTAAACAAATTACAATCCTAATAAATAATAACAATCTGAATCATTGGCGGGAATTTGCTATATTCGATCAAATTCTGAAATAACTTGCTGTCTTCGATCAAGCTGGGTGAATGACTCGCCTATCTGGGTTTCGAATCACCGAAGGGATTTGCTATCTTTGATCAAATCCTGGGACAACTTGTTATCTTCGATCAAGCCGTGTAGTAGTTCTCGAAATGCGGTGACCTTCGTCATCGATGTTATTGATGCCAAGCTTATTCTGATTCGGTTCAATTCGTCAACATTATAACTTTTCTGAAATTTGGGACTGTTGTTGACTTTTCTGGTTAAAAGCCACAAATGTGTCTAATCTTGGGACTTGTCTTGCACGAGCTCTCCAGAGACTGTATTTCAGGTGCTTAAAAAAATTACGAACTCGAAATAGCAAGTTTAAGCGAAAAAAAAATAAACTCGCTAACAGACTAACATGTTTCAAAAAGGGTCACTCTCTGAGAAATAGTTTGAAAGGTTGTTATTTAGTGAATTATTATTTTAAAAAGAAATTATTTAAGAAAAAATATGGATTATTCCTCTGTTTTCAAATTGTTTCGGTAGGAATATTGGTTCGAAAATCAATTATCTCAAAGTATTCCATATGTTCTCTGGATTAAATGTTGTACTATTCTTTTTTAATAATGAAGAAATTTATGTAATAATTTAGATTATTTTAATTTTTCTTATTAAAATAAATAAAAAATTTATTGATACATCATTATAAATATTATTAATAATTTAAAGTTCCTTCGTACAAAATAAAAAAGCGTGACATTTGTTTTGAGAAGCGTTGTGGAATACCAACTCGTTGTTGTGCAAATTTCAAGAACTCGTTTTTCTTGAGTGCTAAAAAATGGTTATTTTAAGTATCTTTTTCTTTATCATGGTGGGGCATGCCTAACGTCATTCAACAAGTAGAATTTACTATCATGTGTCTATAGTTTTATAAAGCTTATTTCAATCATCTAGACAGAATTGTTAGCCATAAATATTGCCTCTATCTCGTTCTCAAATGTTAAATGTTGTAAACCACTCTATGTAAGTATGGACGGACATACTCTCTCCATCCCGCATAAAAATGCACTCTTACCATTTTTAACGTCTCGCATAAGAATGCATTTTCTAAAAATAGAAATCTTTTATTAATAAAATATTACACTAACCCACTCAAAAATACATTAATTGTAAAGTTAATATTCATAATTATTAATACCCACCACCCACCCTTTCACATCAGTAATGATTGTACTACTTTACTTTTGCTTTATGAAGGGAGAGTATTAGTATAGTAGTGGAAGATGTCCCATCTCCTAATCCTCACTAATCTTTCCCCACTATCTCTATTTAACAATAAAATACCTTACTCCCTCTGTCCCGTCCGAAAGAGCAATTTTTGAGTCTTACACGAGAATTAAGAAAAATGATGTAGGAAAGAGAAAAAGTGTATAGTAAAATAAATGTTGTGAGTGAAAAGTGATGTAGGAAAGAGAAAGTGAGGTAGGAAATTGTTAGTGGATATTTATTGTGAGAGTATGACAAGTGGATCCCACAAATAAAGAAGTAATAAAAAAACTTTCCACTTTTGGGTTGTGCCCTTTCAAATGGGACGCCCAAAAAGAAAATTTGTACCCTTTCGGGCGGGACGGAGGGAGTATTTCTTAATTTTTGCGCAAAATGGGAGACTGCATTCTTACGCGGGACGGACTACTATTTGCACAACCAAGTTTGAAAAAAATAGTGCAAACAACCTAGGTATTCTAAAAAGTTGTCATTTATTAGTTTTTGAAGTTTGGACCAAATAATTACCCTATGTTTATTAACAGGTTTCAATACTCCACCTTTTATTTCTTCCTCCATTATATTTTGCTATTTTTATAATTTTACAAGTTACATAAATTTATTTATTTTTAATTTTAATAAAAATGTAATATTGTTTCAATCTCAATTTTTTTTAAAAGAAATAAAGAGATTTAACAAAAACTAACATTAAAAATAAAAATACAAAAAATCATTTCATAACTTCAGTCAATCCAGTACAACAAATTCACTAGTACAATTAGAGCGCAAACGCAAATATTGGTTATAACTGTTAATTCGATCCAGAATTTATTTGAATTTTATATAATAATAAAATAATGATTATTTTTTTTAATTAAAAAATAATTAATTAAAGTAGTCGTGCTTTACATACAGTAAGAAGAGAAGTACAAGATAATGAAAAAATGGCAACTTTGCAAAAAAAAAACACATAGAAATAACATAATAATATTATAAAGAGTAATTTTGACAAAAAAAAAACAGTAATAATATTTATCTCATATAATATATATATATATATATATATATATATATATATATATATATATACTCCCTCTGTCCCATAAGTCTTAAGAAAACTTTCCATTTTGGGCGTCCCATAAGTCTTAAGAAATCCCAAAAAGGAAACCTTAAATCACTATTCTCTCCACTCATTCTCTCTCCTACATTATTTTAATACTCACAACACATTATAATTTACTATTCCCTCCACTCATTCTCTCTCCTATTTAATTTTTCACACTCACAACACTTCTTCCACTCATTCTCTCTCCTAATACTATAATAATATTCCTTAATTCCCGCGCAAAATGGAATCTTCTTAAGCTTAATGGGACGGAGGGAGTATATATATATATACTCAAATACATTTTGACAAAACAGTAATATTATATGAGATAAATATTATACGGAGTATTATTCGCATAAAAAAATACATTTTGAGAATAGAAACATACCGTGTCGATATAAAATTTTCATGTGTCGTTGACATCCGATTCATTCTCATTTTCATTTTTATCATCTTGAGATAGTTTGTCATCCTCCTAAACAAACACATGTTAAAACATATAAGAATCAAATTAGTAATAATAAATAAAATGTACTAGTTCAAATATAAAAAAATAAATTAGAAAAAATATTAAACTAAAAATACCTTATCACTTGACTCATTAAACCATTGACCTTCTCTCCAGTTCTCCATTTTCTCAAAATTTATATTTTATTTCTAGAAATAAAAATATCATCTAGTAATATATGTGTGTATATGTTTTAGTAATAGAAAAATTGAGTTAGTGAAAAGTGAGAAATTTATAAGAGAAGTGTAGCAAAGAAAGAAAGAAAGAAAGAAGGCTAGGACCTATGAGGGAGGAATCAATATACGTTAATTTGGTGCCTACCATCAGCACCAATCAAGAAACCCTTTTTTCATTAGTAATATACATTACTTTGTGTCTTCCCATCTGCGCCAATCACAAATCCTATTTTAACTTTTCTCTAATTTCATTAAAGCTGAAAAGTAAGTCAACTCCATTTATTACACTACTATTTCCTATGTCTAGGCACAAAAAAAGAGTAAGAAAATCACAAAAAAAGACTAAAGTAGTGTGAAAAGAAAAAAAGGTAGTGGGAATAGAAATTCCCATGATAAAAAGTTCAGAGTCTAAAATCCACGCATTGGTGTAATGAGTGTTTTCACTAGCCACAACTAGGGTAATATCCTGATCATAACTTGTCACATCTGCTACATATGCAGTACATGACAATTTCTCTTTCTACTGCTGCTCTGACTTTCTTTGCCCCCTTTTTTCAATGCCCCTTTTCTTGCGGTACTTACAAATATTATTTGACTTAGGACTTTTCAAAGATGTATTCTTGTTTTTCTTCTTTCCGTTTCCTTGCCCCTTATTGTTATTAGCAACTACTTTAGATAACTTAAAGATTATAAATATACTTTTGATATTTTTTTTTATTTTTGTTATTCTGGTGATTTGAGATTGCTAATCTTAGTTTTGCATGTTTTGACAAGAACGACAAAAATAGGGAGGTGATGATGTCAAAAACATTCGGATCATCCCAAATCCAGCGGAAGGTTGCATCATGTATGTTTGAATGGCTTGAAAAAGATGAACAAACACGTAAACTGAGCCGGGACTTTACCGACAAATGCCCTTCGGCGTGAGAGTAAGCACTGGTATTGTAAAGAGCAAATAAATTGACAAGAGTTTAAGGTCAAGAAAATGCATGTACCAGAATTGTGTGGATTATAGCTTGTATTTATAGGTGTAGGATATAGAGTCCTGCTTTGGATAGAAAGTTAGGTGAGATAAGGAGTCAAGTGCTACTCGGATCCTAATTCCTCACAATCCTTATTGTGGTAGGATTAGAAAAGCCTTCTGTACGTATGCCTATTAGTCTTACTCCTCGACATAAATTGTTGGTCGACATAGGTGTAAGCCAGCAAGAAGGTGACTAAGGGTAGGGAAACCCATTCCCTTGTTATAATGGGAGCCTGATATGCTCTGGTCGTCATTTAAATATGCCTTGGTCGGCACATACGTATGCCTTGGTCGGCACCTACGTATGCCTTGGTCGACATATATCGATATTTCTGCCTTAGCCATAGAATCTCTCTACTATGTCCAGGTCGACATATGTCAATTCTCTGGTCATCCTATTCATAGAAATGGATACTTATATCCAGGTCGACATAAGGATTCGTACGAGGTGGAAGTGACGACCATAGGTAGGGAAACCCATTCCCTACGTCGTATTTAGGACTTGTTTATATTTTTTATTAGGCTCAATCCATTGGGCTTTGCTCATTTTATTGCCCATGGTCGTACTCGATTTATACCGTTCAGTTGCCATCGACTTCCTAGCTCGGCTGTGCCGAGGAGGATGTGTAACTCGTCCTTGGTCTTACGAATACCAAGATATTTCTCAAATTCGAGGCAGTTTAATCATTTATCCGCCATTTATTTGACGTTGGCAAGCACGCCCATTATTGACGAATGGGTGCGAGCAGTAAACTGCTCGTCTTTAGGATTTGGACATTTCATCCAATGTGCAAGCGATGAAAGGTCAGCTTTCGTGTTAAAATACTTGGACAATTGACCCAAGGTGCGAAAAGTTGGCATCTCGTCTTTTACCCTTAGGAATATTGCCCAAGGTGCGAGCAGTAGCTTGCTCGTCTTTTACCCTTAGGCATTTCGCACAAGGTGCAAGTAGTAGGCTCCTCGTCTTTTTTACCCTTAGGAATTTTGCCCAAGTTGCGAGTAGTAGGCTATTCGTATTTTTTACCCTTAGTCATTTTGCCTAAGGTGCGAGTAGTAGGCTACTCGTCTTTTTACTATTAGGCATTTTGCCTAATGTGCGAGTAGTAAGCTTCTCGTCTTTTTACCATTGGGCATTTTGTCCAAGGTGCGAGTAGTAAGCTACTCGTCTTTTTACTGTTAGGCATTTTGCCAAATGTGCGAGGAGTATACTACTCGTCTTTTTACCCTTAGGCAATTAGCCCAAGGTGCGAGAAGTAGGCTACTCATCTTTTTACCCTTAGACATTTTGCCCAAGGTGCGAGGAGTAGGCTACTCGTCTTTTTACTTTTAGGCATTTTGCCTAATATGCGAGTAGTAGGCTCCTCGTTTTTACCTTTAGGCATTTCGCCTAAGGTGCAAGGAGTATGCTTCTCGTCTTTTTACTTTTAGTCAGTTCGCCCAAGGTGCGAGAAGTAGGCTACTCGTCTTTTTCCCTTAGGCATTTTGCCCAAGGTGCGAGTAGTAGGCTTATCGTATTTTTTACCCTTAGGCATTTTCCCCAAGGTGCGAGTAATAAGCTACTCATCTTTTTTATCCTTAGGCATTTCACCGAAGGTGCAAGTAGTAGGCTACTCGTCTTTTTTACCATTAGGCATTTTGCCCAAGGCGCGATGAGTAGGCTACTCATTTTTTCCCATAGGCATTTTGCCCAATGTGCGAGGAGTATTTAAAGCCCAAAAATGTCATATCTTGTTTAACCCATATTTATAATGTGTGTCAATGTGTTTATATGATTTTAAGATTTAAATTCATGTTTGTTATGCTCGATAATATGTTTAAACATAGTTTACATGTTACTTTGGACTAAATAGTAATTTGAACAAGGTTGGGGGAGTTAATAGGCAAAATTGGAAAAAGTTGGCCTTTATTCACTATGACTCTCTTAACATAAAACAAAACAAACCTCTTCATTTTGACCATTTTTTACACAGCAGGTAAGAGAGAAATTAGGGGAAAATCTCTAGGGTTTACTCTATCTTCAAAAACTTTTAAAATTGAGAGTTAAACTTGGTGATTCAAGCTTGTTTTTTGCTATTTTAAGTGTTCTTGATGATGATTCTTCCTAGCATTCTTGTTTTCTTGGGTTAATTTGATCTTATATGGTGTTTTATCTCTATCAAGACTATTAAGTAAGTTATTACTCGCTTGTTAGTTAAATTGTTCAATTCTAGCCATGAAAACATGTTTAGATTATGAAAAGCATCCTGTTTTCAGTTTACTTTGTTTAGTTGTTGTATAAAATCTAGACATGGGTTTGATTTGGTTTTTTGATATGTGTTTCATATATTTCTTATGAGATATCCTGCTAAGTTTCAAGTAATTTGGAATAGATATAAACCTTCAAATAGATTTAAGTTAACAGCTGCTCAAGAATTGGAGTTAATACAGGGCAGCAACTTGTGAAGAGTTATGTGACTAAATGAACCTCTAGAATTCTATTATTTTTTGATATGTGTTCATTAATATCTTATGAGATATTCTGCCAAGTTTCAAGTCATTTGGAATAGATATGAACCTTAAAATAGATTTAAGTTCACAGTTGCTCGAGAATTGAACTTAATACAGGGCAGCAACTTGTGATGAGTTTTGTGACTAAATGAACTGCTGAAATTCTATGATATTTTGATATGTTTTACATATATATGTTGTATACATCCATGTCAATTTTCAATTTCATGTCATTTAAATTGAGCCTGTTATTGATCAAATGGTACAGCTGGTCCTAAAACAGGACATCAACTTGTGAAGTGTGTTGTGATTGATTGAAATGTTAAAATGTGTTGAAACTTTAGGACCTTGTTATTATGTAGGTTGACTATATATGTAACAGTTTTCATGCAATTGTGACATTTTAATGTGGTCCAAGAAGACTATGTGTTGTGTTGCACTAAGTGGGTCAATTGTTGCTATCCTTGAATTTGCATATTGTATAGTTATGAACAACAACATGATATGAATGGATAACAATAGTATATGGTTCATGTTCATTAAATTCGTTAAATCTGTGGTTAATCAGGGGGCTACGAAAATTCTATCTATTGTACGGGTCGGAGAGACAGTGGTAGATAGCAATATTCTTTAGTCTGTCCTTTTACCGCTATTGTCCATAGAGGGAATAGCGCTACTCATTATCATGAGGTGAGTAGGTGGCTGACTCTGTGATGTTCAGGTTGTAGGGACTGAATATTACTCTAGCACTGTTCTGGGTACTCAACTATTTTTAGCTAACGCTCGAGCTACATCAACAAGTGGATTAAGGATAATAAGGGGTTGAATCGGAGTGTAACTCGATTCCAGTATCCTTTATAATGTGTTTAAATTTTAGTTAAATATGTGTTATATGGTGGTTAATATTCCTTTCTCAAGTTCTTCATTCATATGAATTGAGATGTTTATTGGTTATTAATCACATGTTACATATGTACTCATTGCATGATATGGCATGGCATGTCATGCAGTTACATGTAATAGCTTGTTGGGTCTCTTTGACTCATTCCGTGTTATTTTTGTTTTCATTAGCTCGCAGGGGGATCGGGAATCCATAACCCTAGCTTGTCAAATTTTGGATTTGGAAGCCTATCAGAGTATGAGCTCTTTAGTCAAATAGTTGTATATTTTGGTGAGGATGCGATGTGGGGTTATGTAAACCCTACTTGTTGTATATATTTACTTCATGTCATTTTGTAATACCAGGACTTGTTATATATTTCTTAGGTGTACGTAGATGGATAAATGTTTCTTCTGGCCTATATATATAGCTAGGTCTCCAAGCATGCTAGCTCGTATAGGTTGTGTGAGAGAAGTTGTTAATTCCACCGGTTATGTATATACAGTTATGTCGTGCATAGCCTTGATCCTGTTTCCGACTTCATTGTAGTTGATGAATGGTTGTTGGAAAAATTTGAGTTCAGGTTTTTCTTTATCTTTATCCATTTACTATATATGATTAGAGCCAGAATAATCATGCTTGGTAAGGGGTTTCACGCCCGAGTCAAGGTCCCATGTAGGGGCTAGTCTCGGGATGTGACAAAGTAGGCTCCTCGTCTTTTACCCTTAGGCATTTCGCCTAATGTGCGAGACGTAGGCTCCTCGTCTTTTACCCTTAGACATTTCACCCAAGGTGAGAGTAGTAGGCTTCTCGTCTTTTTTACCCTTAGGAATTTTGCCAAAGGTGCGAGGAGTAGGATTTTCGTCTTTTTTACCCTCAGGTATTTTGCCCAATGTTCGAGGAGTAGGCTCCTCGTCTTTTAGTATTTTTATCTTGCTAGTCATAGTCTCTTGATGGAAAATGAATTTAATGACTGAAACTGATTACATCGAACTGCAATCCTATTTTATTTGTAAATAAGAAAAAGAATAACAAGGACTAATCTCCTTTAATCAAAAAAAAATCTTAAAACTAGTGATAGTATTTTCGTAGATGATCGGAGTGCCACAGATGTTTTGGCTCTTATCCATCATCACCGTTTATGTCTAGGTTCTCCATTTCAACTAGTTCGTCCACATCCTGACCTCCTCGTCTTATGTCCTGATCGGCCCTGAGTTCTGGTCGATGACGAGCTAAGGGACTATGTCTGGGACGGACAGAACTATATCATCACTATCTGCTTCATGAATGTCCAGCATCATGTGCTCCTCGTCCTCGGCTTCAAAAGTCAAATGAAGCCTAGAATTGGTGCTGGTAGTTTTTAAAGAAATAGAAATTTTCAGGTTTTCTTCCGGTGTGTCAACCTCCACTTTTCTAGCCATTTTTCTTGTTTTAATCACATGTTCCAAGAAGTCATTGTGGGTCGCCCTCACACATGCAATTCCTGCTGGAGTTGGGAACTTAACCCGCTGGTGGGGGAGGGAGGCGACCATCTCGAGTTTGCCGTGGCTTGGAATGTCGAGGATGGCATGGTAGTCGCTTGCTAGGTCCACGACCACAAATGTTACTGTGGCCTCAGCATGGAAGAGGTATTCACCAACTTCAAGTAGTAAATCAACAGTTCCCATGGCGTTAACCTTGTGATTGGTGAAGCCTTCCAGTCTGCCAGAGTATGATTCCAACATGCTATAATTTAGATTCATCTTCAGTAAGGTGGAGTAGTACAGAATGTCCCAGGATGCCCTTGAGTCTATCAGGAGTCTCTTTGATTCACAATTATCATTTCTTCCCTTGATCACCAAGGGTTGTTCATGAGCTGGTCGACTTCCAACCAACTCATTTGGGAAGAAGCTTATGACTTCTTCTTCTTCTTCTTTATGTACCCAGGCGGGGATACAGTAGATTTTACTGAGCTCGTGTATTTGATCTTTTAGTTTTTTATTGGAGATGTCCTCCTCCTTTATAACGTGGAGCTTTGCTCTAGGAGGTCTATCCTCTCTTTCCTCTCCATCATCATTATCTCTTCCTCGCTTATTTTCTTTCCGCATAACATAGTGATCGAGTTTACATTTATCCACCCATCTCTGGATCATTCTTTTAAGGGAGATGCAATTCTCCGTGTCATGCCCATGGTCCTTGGGGAAGTCATAGTACTTGGAATTGTCCTGGACATGTTTCGACCTATCATTTAATGGTCGGGGATCTGGTAGGTTTACCAACTGCGTAATCTCCGTGATAGGTTTCGTGAGGGGAGTGAAGACCTCGGCTTTTTCTGTAGCCCGAGTCATATTCTTCCCCTGGTAATTACTTCCATTGGAAGCCTGGTTGGTTCCAGTCGCATCCGTCTCGGTTTTTCAGACCTCTTCTTGCTTTTCTCTTCTGCCACAGCTATGGCATAATCTACATAATACAAATCAGATTTCGACTTAGGCTCCCTGGTAGAGAGTTCGTAGATCAATTGTCAGGATCTCAGTCCGGAGTTGAAGCAGATAACACCTCCTGGTCAGTTAGACTTTCCTCTATCTGGTCACTAAACCGATTGTAATAACTTAGCGTGGTTTCATTTTAACCTTGCTCGATTTTGGCAAGGTCTGTCAGTCTTTCATTCTTTTCCCAGTTGTTGCAAAGTGGTCCAAGAACCTCCTGCTCATAATTTTCCAGCCATCGATGCTTCCCTTCTTTTGCTCACAAAAACATGACAGGGCTGTTCCGGAGAAGGTACTCACAAACGCCTTACAGAGAATATCATCTGAGGAGGGTCATGGTGGATTCAAAACTTTGCACATGGTCTCGTGCGTCTGTGGTTCCCACATATTTTTAAAACTGGGGATCTTGAGAGCCGGATTGGGAGGTAGATCATTGATCCGCTGGGATAAAGGCCAAGTGACACTGGTATCATCACCACCCACTTCCTTCCTCCCCATTTCCATTTCATCAATTCTCTTTTTTAAGAGGAGAATATCACTTGCATCATTCCCCGAGCTAAAGTGGGAACTGTGATAGGACCTTTACTCATGTTCCTGGTGATTATCTCCATGTCCAAAAGGTGCTCTGCCATTCAATAGCCTGAAATGACGAGTAGAGGTTATGTCCCTCCTCGGCGCCATCTCTGGAAGGGGAGGAGTTCTGCGACGAAGATAGCCCCTATGCCGAGGAGGACTCCTATGCCGAGGAGAGGGATTATGAAGAGGAGGGTTTTTTGCCTAGCATGACTAATCCTTGCTCTCAAGTCAGTTGAATTAACCTCCTGTTCCCTTTGATTGTTCAGTTGATTTCTCAAATCTAACTCGTTTCGGGTGTTTCCATGTCCATGAGCCTTATGAGGAGAATGAACATCTTGGATGGGGTTTTTCTTGGATCTGCCAACAATGTCGTGATGAGGGGGATTTTGGCCAGGGGAAGATTTTCTCTATTCCCCCGACTACCACACCTATCAAAGTGACTTTCTCCTGAAATTTCCAGTCCTCGTAGGTCTTATAAATTCAGCCAGAGAGTGTTCTGGATCCAACTACAACAAGACATTTTGTGTTTCGTATATGCGTTGCAGCGCGATGTAGGAGAGTTATGCGATCAATCTGTGGGGGAGATGTTCATGTGCTTCCCTGGGTGGCATTCCTCCTCGTCTGACTACCAGCAGGTCTTCCTCGTCGTCGACGACAGGGAGGGTTTACTAGGACTTATAGCGATGCGATTTTTAATTGAATAACAGAGTCGCCACTTATCATTTATTTAGGAAAACAATAAGAAAAACCTTTTTTTGAAAAGATTTGGGTTCGGGGCTTAAGTGATGGATTTGGAAGGTCGAGGAGCACCGCATCCACCCAATCCGAAGATCGGTCTTTCTTAAGGGGGATTATCGATATAATACAATATTTAAATAAGAACAGGAAAACCCTAATTAATTTCTTAATTAGGAATGTCGGGTTATATGCTTCGAGATCGCCTCCATGGATTGAAAGGACTCTAGGCTAACCCTTTTGATGGGGTTATACTACTCTAAAAGCAATTAAAGGGGTTGAGAAGAAGTAAGTAAAAATGTAGGAGTTTACCTTGTATTTAGAAAGTATTTGTTTTAGAACGTGGTTCTAAGTGTCTCCTTCTCGGTCGAGAAAATGATTTGGACAGAGTTTCGCCTTGATTTTAGGCTTAAGCCTTGATGTTCGTCAATCAACAAGGTTGATGGACGAGTTTTGGGTGTTTGTTTATGAGTGATTTACAGGAATCTTTCAAGGAGAGAAACCAGTAAATTGTGTGTTTTGTCTGTCGGTCGGGGATCCGAAATACTGAAAGTCATCAAGTATTTATAGGGGTTTTAGGAGGTAAAAGTGGATTGGGACTCCTCCCAAGGAAGATTATGGAACTCCACAATCATTGGATACCCGGATTTGATAAGGTTTATCAAGAAAAGAGGTTGAAACGAAGAAGGTAAGTGATTCTGCACATCCTGTAGAGGGATTGTCTCGCGCGAGTGTTCGGTCGAAACCTAACGATTTATTTTAAAATCCGCAAGCGCACGGGCTATTGAAATATAGCGGGTGCAAGTACGAGTCGATCCCACAAGGACAGGGTTTACTTTGGGATGAAATTGATTTTACTACAATTATAAAAGAGATTGGGGGAAATAAAGATTGATTTAGGAAAAAAATAGAACATACGCAGGAAAATACTTAGATAAAACTCTTACAAATGAAACATTCTCGGGATTGGAAATCAATTAGCCAAATATTCATCATATAGTCATGTCTTAGAAAATATAGGTTTTCATAGAAATCAAGGATGGTACGTTAGGCTTACACTACTTCTCACGGTCAAGACAGTAGCGTTGTATCCTTCACTAATTATGTCCTAACTTTTTGTGATTTCTGTTTATGGTATTCCCGCCCTTTCACAAACGGGCATTCCGGCTTATCTCTAGCTGACCATAATTAGTAAGAATCCATTAGGATTGAAAGTCAACGCACTTTCCATTCAAGGAACATCCCTAGGCCATTGAATTGAACTACTCTCGTGATCAATGAAACCTAGTTCCTTTATATGGTTCCGTCAATCGAGATTCTCCGCTAGGTACTTCTCTCGATCGACTGAATCATACAAGTTGGATGTCTCCAAAATGTAAGTCATTTTGAGATTGATATAAAGAAATTGTTTAGATGAAGAGAATTGACAAGACTTTTATAAAAGAAGATGAAAAAGGCATTTTGAGTTTCCAACCCCAAGAATATGGGGGATTTACTCACTAGTCATTCTTAATAAAAACATAAATGCATAAAATAAGGATAGATATAAAAGAACTTATGATTGAAAGAGAGAAAAGACTGTGAATAACTTCGATCTTTTATTGCTTTTTGATGCTTCAAAGTACAACTCCAAGAACACAAGTTTGATCCTTGAGAAATCTATGAAGTAATTATTGCTAGAGTTTTGCTATGTAATCTTAGGTATATTTCTATAAAATCTGATATGTTTGGACTGATACAAGTGGCCTTTAAATAGGCATCCTAGGCTAGGGTTGTGTTCCTTCAAAAGATGTCTTCAAGAGGCACTTTTCCATGAACTGGTACAAAGTGCACGGCCGTGCTCTATAATTTTGCACGGCCGCTCCAGTCTTGGCGCCATTTTGGATTTTGAACTGGCCATATTGCACGGCCGCTCCCCATTCTGCTGCACGGCCGCTCTGGCCTTGTTTGGCCGGCCACTTTGCTGATTTGGGGCCATTTTGGCTTGGCAGGTGCACGGCCGCTCCAGCATATAACGCACGGCCGCTCCAGCTTGGATTTGGTCTGAATGTCCATTTTAAGTTGTCCTTCCTTGTCTTTAATCCTTTAGTGTTTTTCCAAAGCATCATTTGTCCAATAAATTGACTAAAACCTGTAGAAAATGCTAAACTACACCAACAAGTGTAAAATCGAAGAATTGGAATAAATGAAGCTAATTTATACTAATTTATGACAAAAAGAGGAATAAAACTAAGAAAATGCTTATGAAATAATAGGATAAATGACTATATAATAGTCACTTATCAAACTCCCCCACACTAAGCTCTTATTTGTCCCCAAGCAAGATTAGGAAGAAAACAAGGAAAGGGAGAAAAGAAATGAAAAAAATGAGAATGATCCCTCAGAAAATTTATTGCAGCAAGCCTATTGATTTTTGAATATTGCTTTTATCTTTCTATTCATATTTTTCATACCTTTAAAAAATCATTAGAAAGAAGTGTTTAGGGATATTTCAGAAGAGTAGATTTAAGACAATAAACTAATATAGCATATATAGGAATTGATCAAAATAAAGTATGCTAGGAAGATGAATCTTGGATCATAAACTTGGTGAAAATAAAAGCTTCACTCTTTAAAGTGATTTTTGAGAAAATGACTTTATTGCTTAAAATGTACAAATAAAAGTATGAACATTTTATTCACAAACTAGAAGCATTCATGGATTTGAATTGCATTTTTGAATCACAAGGGTGGAAAATGGATGATGATAGTGGAAAATCTCATCAAGGCTTTGACAATTTTATCTTATTTTTGTACGTGTTAAATTTGCAAAAGACTTTAAGTAATTTTTATCCTTTCAAGTAGGAGACATTGTGGCTGCGAATCCCATGTTCCTAATACTTAGATTAAGAATACCTTGGATATTACTTTCACTTGGCAAGGAAGCATCGTCGCAGCGAACGCCATGCCCCGAGTTACTTAGGAAGTAATAAATTTCTTTTTGCTTTTTTTTTTTTTTTAAGATTTGGTGACTAAGTCACTTTTTTAGCAATAAGATTAAATATCTAGCCTTGATTTGATTAGTGAAAATGAAAAGATGGAATTTTTATGAAATGGTATGATTCAAAGGACAAAATAATGTGAATATTTCTAATAAGGGAATAAATATCAATTATATTTTGAAATGTACATTTAAAGGAATAGGGTTTTTCAAAATTTCCACAAAATAAAAATCAAGTGCTTAAAGATGATAAAAAAGGATTCAATCTAACTAAATCCTTTTCTTGATAAAACCCTATATATTGCTATATTAACTTATGAGGCTCTAATTTGCTTCCTAAAAATATTCCTATATTTTTTTTATTAATTTCTAAGTTTATAGAAAATATGAGAAGAAAAATAAGGGCATTATTCTAGGGCAAATAAAAAGCATAAGGATGAATCATCATAGGGATATGTGTGTATATATATATATATACTAGCTTCCACTCATTTTGAGACGTAGTCCACCGCCACTAAAATATAGTTGTCGTTGAAGGACGTTGGAAATGGTCCCATGAAATCAATGCCCCATACATCAAATATCTCGACCTCTAAAATATTGTTAAGAGGCATTTCATTTCTTTTTGACATGTTGCCGGTTCTTTGGCAACGATCACAAGAAATAACGAAACTTCGAGAAACTTTGAAGAGTGTGGGCTAGAAGAAACCCGATTGAAGAACCTTGGCGGCGATTTTGGCTGATGACCGCCATAAGGAGATGAATGGCAATGATGAAGAATGTCATTAATATGTTCATTAGGTACATACCGCCTAATGATTCCATCTGCGCAATGCTTGAAAAGGAGCGGATCTTCCCAAAAATAATATTTAATTTCTGATAAGAATCTCTTCTTTTGTTGATAACTCATTTCTGGAGGAAGAATCTTAAATGCTAGGTAATTAACAATATCCGCAAACCAAGGGATTTCGACATCATTTATAGCGAGAAGATGATCATCCGGAAATGAGTCATCAATTGGAAGCTCATCATTATCGGAAATTTTCAAATTTTTGGGAAGACGGGATAGATGATCTGTGACCAAATTTTCCGTCCCCTTTTTATCACGGATCTCTAAATCGAATTCTTGGAGAAGAAAGATCCACCTTATCAATCTTGACTTGGCATCCTTCTTTGCCAATAAGTACCTTATTGCTGCGTGATCCGTGTACACGATGACCTTTGATCCCACCAAATATGACCGGAATTTGTCTATAGCAAATACCACGGCCAATAATTATTTTTCTGTGGTGGCATAATTCATTTGTGCTTCATCTAGTGTTCGGCTAGCATAATATATAACATGAGTTTTCTTGTCTTTTCGTTGCCCCAAAACTGGTCCAACTGCAAAATCACTTGCATCGCACATTATCTCGAAAGGGAGATCCCAATCGGGTGGTTGTACGATAGGAGCGGATACCAAAGCTTCCTTTAACCTGTTAAAAGCTTCAAAACAAGGGATATCGAATACAAATGGAGCATCTTTCATTAGTAGATTAGTTAAAGGTTTAGAAATTTTCGAAAAATCCTTTATAAATCGCCGATAAAAACCGGCATGACCAAGAAAGCTTCTT
This sequence comes from Adenophora triphylla var. japonica, assembly GCA_022495995.1. NCBI lineage: Eukaryota > Viridiplantae > Streptophyta > Magnoliopsida > Asterales > Campanulaceae > Adenophora > Adenophora triphylla. The sequence continues at coordinate 1,135,642 of JAFEMH010000066.1, forward strand.
ATTCCTTTAACATTAGTAGGCGGGGGTAATTTCTCAACGATTTCAATCTTTGCCCTATCTACTTCTATCCCCTTTGTGGACACCATGTGCCCTAGCACTATCCCTTCATTTACCATATTGTGACATTTTTCCCAATTTAAAACAAGATTAACTTCTTCACAACGTTGTAAAACTTTAGATAAATTTTTCAAACATTCGTTAAAAGAATAAACATAAACAGAAAAGTCATCCATAAAGACTTCCATTATATTTTCTATGTACTCGGAAAAAATGGACATCATAGAATGCTGAAAGGTGGCGGGAGCATTACAAAGTCCGAAGGGCATCTCCTATAAGCGAAGGTACCATAAGGACAAGTAAAAGTAGTTTTTTATTGGTCGTCTGGATGGATAGGAAGCATCTTCTGGCTCATAAGCCACTATTTGGGTGCCTAAACTCAGTTTGAACGCAACCCACTTGACGGAAGAGGATCACCATATGACATAGAAGACTTCAAAAGACTCTATGTCATGCGACATCCGTGTCGACAAAGCCTATCGTGACTTTGTCCACTCCCATCAACCCCAAACTGGGTTCTAGACCACTAAATAGTGTCCTAAATGAGCAAAATAATGTCTTTTTATTTCTCGAGTAGCTTTACCTCTGTAAGGGAAAATCTGTCTCAAAACCTCTGCCTTGTGATAAAAGATATCACGTGTAAAAAGGGTGCGGCCCCCTATCATGGCTCGCAAGTTGTATTCAGTTCCATACCATTAATGAAATCTAAGGCTTGCACACTTTACTTGTTTACACACATCGCACACACATTTTGAATGTCCATATTTGTCCAAATGTTGATTGAAAGTCCCGAAAGGGGCGTGTTGGGTGAACTCTCTAGTTCTTCCCAACACGTAACCAGACTCCCGGACTCAAAATCTCTTAAAATTAGGTTTTTCAATGTTTTCCTCTAAAAACGGCGTGGCGACTCAAAAAGAAAATATCATTTTTTTCGGGCGAGCGTTCATTCAGAACCAAGATTTTTCTTGCCAGGGTATGAGATTATAGAGGATGAACTTCAGAATGATGCCCTAGGCAGGGAATTGATAAGAAGATTGAGTAATTCTGGAATCCTTCCCCTCTTCAACAAGAAGCAATCTTATACCATCCCATCCTTTGTGGACCAGTTCTATGCAACTGCTCAAGCTGGTGAAAGAGAGTTAGCTGATGGGAAGAAAATCAATTGTTTGGTTGCTGATGTTGAGGGATTCAAGATTTCCATTGATTATTTAGACATCTGAGGTACTTTTGACTTCCATGTTTCTGGTGCCCCTGAGGAGGTCAGTCAGGAGGTGATGGATGCAACTGCCCTTTCTACAGTCAAGCTCACCTCATTGTCTGGCTATTATAAGAAGAAACCAAGGAAGGAGTTTGGTGAGTTGATGAGCCACTTGGGCTATCTTGTAAGGAAGTCTACTTGTGGTAAAACTGGTAACCACAATAACTTCACCTCCTAGCAGTGGATGTACTGCTATGCTATATACAATGGGATCAAGCTCAACTGGCCCAAGATTCTTATGAGAGAGCTAGCCAGTTCCTTTGACACTTATCAGTCCAAGATAAAAAATGAACATATGAGATGGAGACCCTTCTGCAGGCTCCTAACCGCCCTTTTTTCCAGCTACCAACACTTAGAAGATCTGAGGATTTCTACTCCAGACTTATCTGTGCATTTGGGTGATGAAGAATCTCTTGGAACTAGAGTCTGTCACAACTTCAGATATTCTTTTGGAAATGCTGAATACAAGTTCTGGTATGATGCTGATACTCATCAACCAATGGAGTTCTACGTTGAGATGACTCCAGAGACTGCGGTCACAGCTCTTGGAAAAGCTATAAAGAAAGTCTCCAGAAAGAAGATCCCAGCAGCTGAACCGCACGTCAAGAGGACTAAGACCGCGTCAGCTAAACCGCGTGCTACAACCACTGGTGCTGGTCCCAGTTCCAAAGGCAAGAAGAAAATGAAATTGTTGGATGAAGTTGATGAAGAAGTTGAAGAAGAAGAGGATGCTGGAATTGCCCCTCTTATCAAGAAGGCCAAGAATGCCAAAGCTGCAACTGCAAATCTCTTTGAAGAGGATCAGGCTGCTTTCTACAGGGCCAAGTAGGATCATTTGAAGAGGAAAGCTGAATTGAGGAAAGCTGCAATAGGAAAATCAACTACTCCTGAACCGCAACCGCAAACCCAACCACAAGCTCAACCGCAACCTCCTCCTCAAACCAAACTGCTCTCTCCCTCTCAACCTCCTAGATATGAAACCGCTCAGGGGGAGAATCCCAAAAAGAGAAGATATAAAATGATTGCAAAGAAGGCAACTCCTACCAAAGGGCCAAAACGTTTTCTTCAACGTGTTGCCCAAACTAATATCAAAATTCCTGGTGAGACATCTTCTTATTTTGATAAGTCATCCTCCTCTCAATATCATTCTCAGTCATCTTCCCATTCTGACCTCCAAACCCCTCTAAACCAAAATACCTCTTTCCCTCGTGCCTTTACTGAATGGACCTCCAAGCCATCAGCAGGCCCAGCCCATTCTACATCCAGACTTAGGGATCCAACTCCTTCCCCATCAAATTCTCCCATACACCAATCATCCCCTCATCAATCAAACCACGCTCAAACTCCACCAACATCCAACCGCGCCCAAACACCCCCATCTAAATCTCTTACCCCTTCACCACAAAAATCCCTTTCCACACATACAAACCCAATCACAACCACTTTCCCAACTTCCACAACTCCTCCACAAACCGCCCCTGTCTCAACTGCTCCCATCCCAACTGCTCCCATATCAACCGCCCATATCTCAACCACCCCTATCCCAACCGCATCTACTTCAACCACCTCACCCTATACCATTCCTGCCTCCCATATATTCCAAACTCTTTTCACCCAATTACCCCAAACTGCACCTCCTACCTTTTCAGAATTGCCTCCTGCTTTCACCCAAATTCCCTCTACTTTAACTGCCCCTCCTCCAACTGACTACTCCCAAATTCTTTCAACCCTTAACCTCATTCAAAACCAGCTTCTCATTAACCAAGGCCACATAATCAAACTGACTGCATCTAATGCAACCCTTGAAGCCTCCAACCGCTCCCTTCAAAAATTGGCAGAGACTCAGTCCCATCTAATTGCCTCTTAAACCCTTCAAATGGCTGACCACAAAAACTCTTTGAAACATTTTGCTCAGAGGCTTGATGCCATTAAGGAGGAGAAGGATATAGCAAACATTGTTAAATCCTCAGCTGAATCCTGTTTTGAAGGATTTCGAAAAGATTTAGCTGATGGAATCATTCAGATTCAATCTTTTGGAGATACTGACCTGAAGGAAATGCTCATTCAATTCTCCACTCTTCCAAAACTGCCCTTGATTCCCTTCAAGCTGAAATCCTCAAAGCTATCAATTCTCAACCGCTTCCCTCTCAAGACTTTCAAACCGCTTTAAATGCAGTTGAGGCAAATGTCCTATCTGAAGTTGATAATGTCAAATCTCAGCTGGAAGTCAAAACAAACTCTCTAGATGATGCCTTTAAGGCCAAGTTGAATGTGATCAGGGATGAGTTCAACGACCGCCTAGAGAATATCAAGATAGGTTTCACCTCAAAACTGGAAGCTACAGTTAATGAGCTGAAATCCTTCATTAAGGTGACTGTTGATCTGGATCCTATGTCAGAAGCCATTTCCTCCCAGACCGCAGCAGTTCAGGGGGAGATTTATGTCATGTTCAATTATTTGAATTCCTCCTTCCATGCTTTAATTGAAGATCTAACTGCTCAAGTCTCAGAAACTTCTATGGCAGTCAGTGATGCCAATCTTAAGCTTGCATCTCAAGAAAATACTTTAGGAAGATTGGTGACCGCTCAAGGAAGGACCGCTGATGAAGTCAGAAGGATTAGAAGAGCTTTGAAGACTGAGACTTCTGCATCAAATCAAGCTAGAAATCCAGAAGTTGACCAACCGCAGCAGCAGCTAGGTCAGCAACCGCACCAACAATGAACCGCTTCTGCCCTGTATTCTTTTGTGAAATATTTTTGTAAGTTGGACCGCACTCTCTTTGTATTTCCTTTGTCCAACTTCTTTTGCTTTTTGTAACCCTTGTATTTTGCTTTTCTACCTTGTAACTGTAACTGCTCGAGGTAGTAATGAAAAATGCATCATTGGTTCCAAAACCTTGTTCATATCAAACTGCTTGTTTGTAGAACAATGAAACCGCTTATGGTTTATAATCTCATTCAAATATTTTCTAACTTAAAATCATATTTTTGAAATGAAGGTTAAACATTCAGTTTAAACCGCACTTTAAACTAAGGCTCCGTTTGTTTCACCGTAAAACATTTTCCGAAAAATGTTTTCCGAAAAATAACCTGTTTTACGGTGTTTGGTTAGCCCCCGAAAAATGTTTTCCGGAAAATAACTCGTTTTCCGCTGTTTGGTTGGCTAAGTAAAACGTTTTCCGGAAAACATTTTACGCCCTTCCTAAGTAAAACGACCTACTGACCTTGTCCTAAGTAAAACATTTTCCGGAAAATGGAGGCCTTAATGTATAACTCATATTACGCCCGGTACAACCACCCCACTGCCTATCCCACCCCCCCACCCCCCCCCCCACCCCCAAAAAAATTTTTTTTTTTAATTTTTTTGTAATCGCCCCCACCCCCCGCCTACCCCACCCACCCCCCAAATTTTTTTTTTGTAATCGCCCCTACCCCTCGTCTACCCCACCCCCACCCCCCCCAAATTTTTTTTTTTTTTGTAATCGCCCCTACCCCTCGCCTACCCCCCAATTTTTTTTTTTTTTTTTTTTTTGTTGTCGCCCCCTACCCCCGTGCCTACCCCACCCCCCCAATTTTTTTTTTTTTTTGTAATCGCCCACTTACCCCTGCCACCCACCCACCCCCCACCCCAAATTTTTTTTTTTTTTTTTTGTAATCGCCCTCACCCCCCCCAAAAAAATTTTTTTTTTGTAATCGCCCCCTACCCCCCAAAAATTTTTTTTTTTTTTTTTTTTGTAATCGCCCACTACCTCGCCTACTACCCCCCCAAAAAAAAATTTTTTTTTGTAATCGCTTCCCTACCCCCCAAATTTTTTTTTGGGGTGGGGGTGGGTGGTAGGCAGTAGGGGGCCATTACAAAAAAAAATTTTTTTTTTTATGGGGGGGGGGGTGGGGGGCGATTACAAAAAAAAATTTTTTTTTGGGGGTGGGGGTGGGGTAGGTGGGCAGCAGCGAGGTAGGGCGATTACAAAAAAAAAAAAAATTTAGGGGGGGGTGGGGGGTGGGTGGGGGGGGTGGGGTAGGCAGGGGTAGGGGTAGGGGGCGATTACAAAAAAAAAAAAAATTTTTTTTTGGGGGGGGGGTGGGGGGGGTGTTGGGGGTAGGCAGGGGGTAGGGGGGCGATTAAAAAAAAAAATTTTTTTGGGGGGGGGGTGGGGGTTGGGGTAGGTCACCTTGTGAAATATGAGTCGTTTTACCAAACACCCGAAAACATTTTACACCCTTCCTCCGTAAAACATTTTACGCTCTACCTCCGTAAAACATTTTACAGGAAAACATTTTCCAGAAAACGTTTTCCGGAAAACATTTTACGTCGAAACAAACGGAGCCTAACTCTCATGTTTTTCAAGTGCACTGAATGCATTTCTATACTTTTCATATTGTAAGTTTTCATCTTTCAGATAGTATAGAAATCTATAGCTTAAGTTAAGTGTGTGCATTGACTTGGGACATGAATTACCATGTTAATTCTTATGGACATATTTTTACCAAGTACAATGTTTGCTTTTGCTATAGTAGGTAATGGCATCAATCAAATAGGGGGAGATTGTTGGGTATGCATATTTTAACCCTCCTATTTTAGATTAGATTTGATTGATACCATAACCTCCTGTCTATTTTAAGGACTTTAGGACCCTATGTAATGAAGCTTAGACTTCAATTTTTTAGCTAAGTCTATTTTATAGAATAGGTTAAATTTATGCTTGAAAACTGGCACAAGACTCATTGGATTTGAGGATTGTAGTTCAAGTAGTTTCAAACCGCTCTACAACAACCGCTTGTGCTGAACCGCCTTGTGGAATTCCTTGTTAGAAATTGCCTTTGAACACCTGCAGTGCAACCACTTTATAGATAACCTCAACTGCCTTGTAGTTCCATCTTATGAACCACACTCTGCAACCTTCCTGGTGTTACCAACCGCTCTTGTTAAAACCGCATGTACACCAGAACCGCTCCAATGATTGAAGACTTGAAGTGAACCACTTTTTACCGTTGGAATCCACGTCAGCAATATCAAAAGTCAACCACTAAATCTTGTCACGTGATTCAATGTCAGAGAAGATCTGCAAGGATCTTGAAAAGGTGACAGGTGTCCTAACCTCATTGCTTGCAGCTGAAGCCTGATCAGCTTTATCTGCAGCAGTTGTACCAAAGGCCAAAAGTGTTTGTTGTGGACCAATGTGAAAGCATCAAGTACTGTCCTTGCAACAGCTGTGTCCAACGGCTATATCTTGTATGCTTGGGTATAAATACCCCTAATCTTCACCATTTGAAGATTGCTTGAAAAAATTGAAAGTGTTGTGTTCATAAGAAGCTGAAGCTCTACCCAAAAATTATTCAACCCTTTGAATCTTCATCTTCAACCTTCAAGAAATATATCCCAGCCCAGAAATCAAGCCTTAATATCATCAAGAATCATTGTGCTCTACATCTCAAAGATTTAAAGAGCCTTGAACTTGTTCTCACACACACACCTCACTTGTTTAATCATATAGATTATTCATTTGAGATACACTGGTTATAGTCTAGGATTTGATCTTCATAGAATAGATTTTAGATTTGAGTATCAATCTTTGTTACTTGTAATCTCTCATACTCAATAGTAAAATCACTCTTGAAAATACAAGGCTAACCATCTTGGTAGTGGACGTAGATCGTTTATCGATTGAACCACTCCAAATCGCGTGTTCTTATATTTCTGCATTTATATTTCTTGTGATTACTAATTATTTATCTCTATCTCTGTTTGATCTTATTTGTAGTTATCCATTATTAAGAATTGTGTTTGGAGTTAACATTGTCAAAACCACACTTGTTTGTAAATTGCACTTACCAAAATTGCACTATCAAACTGCTTTACAAACCGCCTCTCCAAAACCGCTTTGTATCTCTATTATTCCGCTGTGCATTTTACATTTCTACTTGCAGTGTATTATCAACTGCAAGCGGTCTTGTAAGCAAGAGGTTGAGTTTTTAAAAGAGGGCGAAAATTTTATAACAGCTATTCACCCCCCCTCTAGCTGTACTTTTACCCTTGTTGCCACCTTTGGGACCAACAGTGTGTAATGTATATGTAGGGCTTACTTGATTTACATTGCGCCCATATGTGATTACATATTCATGATTGGTTGTGCACATAGTGTTAAATACGTGTTGCACTGTTTCATTTGGTTGAGCATGAGTATTAATACCATGTCATTGGATTGTTATTATTTAATAGTGTTTACTATTTTTAGATCCCGCTGAGACAGGAGGACCGGACCGGTGAGGTCGGAAAGGAGTTTGGACATCTTTTGGGTTGTTAGGGTATGTGTTGGTTTGGGGAGTTGGGAATAGACTGTGTTTGTTATTCTTTGGAAAAGTTTTGTATATAAAACTTTTATAAACATGTTTGAGTTGTGTTGTGTTGTAATTAAACTTGGGATTGCTTTGTTTTAAAGTTGGATTGTGTAAGCCCTTACAGTTGTAGTACTTGTAACTTATACAGGTTATAACTGGTTAAACATGTTTATATATCACCTCCGAGTAGAGGGGTTATTTTGAAATTGATTTTAAAAAAGGGTTGTTATACTTTTAAAGTAATATAAAGAAAAGTTTTTTTTTAAGAAGGTATTTTGGGACCTTCCATCCTGGGACACGAGTTTATAGGTTCCAGGAGTTGGGAGGCGCCCACAGTTGGTATCAGAACTTTGGCTAGAAGTCAAGGGTAGATGTCTAGTCTAAGGGAGAGTGTGTGATATCTGACACCAAGTGTTTAATGCAGGGATTATTGTAATGGCTGGAACTGGTGATGACCAGCAGAGGGATCAGGGAAACATTGGTGATATGGGAGCTGGGGGAAACCAGAATGCTGAAATGATGGCTATGTTTCGGGTTTTCCTTCAGAATATGGCAGCTCAGGGTCAGGCACAGCAGCAACCTGAGGCAAGGCCAGTACATGGGTTAGAAAAGTTTATCAAAATGGCTCCACCAAGTTTCAACGGGGATCCAGATCCAGTGATAGCTGAGAGATGGTTGGAAGCTATGAATAAGATTTTTGTGGTAATAGAGAGTACAGATGAAGAAAAAGTCAGATGTTCAGTGTTCAAACTGAAAGGTCTTGCAGAGCACTGGTGGCAAATCCTTAAGAAAAGTTGGGAGCGGGACCACACGCCCCAAACTTTGGACAACTTCACTAGGAGATTCAAAGAGCATTTCATTCCCGTGATTACTAAAGACAAGAAAGAGGTAGAGTTCCTGAAGCTTGAGCAGGGGGCAATGACAGTGGCCCAGTATTCTGCAAAATTTATAGAGCTAGCAAGGTATTTTCCACATCTTGTACCAGATGAAGGAAGGAGAGTCTACAGGTTTGTTAAGGGACTGAGGTTGGAGTTCAAAAAACAATTGTTGACTCATGATTTTCCCAACTACCAGGCAGCAGTTAATATGGCATACAGAATTGAAAATGACATTGAAGAACATCGGGGTAAACCTGAAGGTAGTGGAATCAAGACTAAGTTTCCAGGCCTGATTTCAGGTCAGAGCAAGGGTCAACCTAAATCTTCAACTTATGGAGTGGCTAGGGGAGGAACAGTCACAGTTTCAACTCGTCCAGTATCTAGCCAATTTGGGACTATTTGCAACTTTTGCAAGAGGATAGGACATTTTGAAGACAACTATTGGAGGAAACAGGGTAAATGTCTAAATTGTGGAGAGATGAGGAACTTCAAAAAGGATTGTCCTAAATTCAAAAAGGGTCAAGCTGCGAGTGGTAGACAGCAAGGTGACCAAGCCAGAGTTGGTGCTAAGAGGGATGTTGAGGGGAAGCCTAAAAAGTGAGTACAAGGTAGAGTGTTTGCCTTGGGTCGAGACGTGGTAGATCCCACCCGGTCATTAGAGGTATTGTCCCTGTCTCAGGGGTCAGGGCTTGTATTCTTATCGACCCTGGATCGTCTCATTCTTATGTGGCATCTCATTTTGCATTTACATTGCATAAGTTGCCTAATTTGTTGCCTTATGTGCTAGAGGTTTCTACTCCTGTAGGAGAGTGCTTCGAATCCTCTTTGATCTATCATGATTGTGAGGTGATTATATGTGGGCATGTATTGCCATTGGATTTGATAGAGTTATCAATCCAAGATTTTGATTTTATTTTAGGCATGGACTGGTTGAGTTATTGTCATGCCTTGGTGGACAGTCACAGAAAGCGAGTCACCTTTTCTATGCCTGATGTGCCTGTGTTTATATTTGATGATGATAAGTCTTTATTTGGCATTCATGTTATATCTGCACTAAAGGCTAGAAAGTTGTTATCAAAAGGGTGTGAGGGATACTTGGCATATGTGTTAGACTCTAGTAAGAAGTCTCCTGAACTATCTTGTGTTCCAGTTGTGAATGAGTTTAGTGATGTATTCTCAACTGAGTATTCTATGCCTCCGGATAGAGAGGTGGAGTTCTGTATTGACTTATTGCCAGGAACTTCACCAATTTCTAAAGCACCTTATAGAATGGCTCCAGCTGAGTTAAAAGAATTGAAAATTCAGTTGCAGGAGTTATTAGACATGGGTTTTATTCGTCCCAATGTTTCACCCTGGGGAGCACCAGTTTTGTTTGTTAGGAAGAAGGATGGTACATTGAGGTTGGGTATTGATTACAGACTACTGAATCAAGATACTATTAAGAACAAATATCCTCTTCCTCATATTGATGATTTATTTGATCAACTCCAAGGTTTCATTATATATTCCAAGTTGGACTTGCATAGCGGATACCATCAGTTGAAAATCAAGCCAGATGATATTTCTAAAACAGCTTTCAGAACAAGGTACGGGCAATATGAATTTCTTGTTATGCCGTTTGGGTTGACTAATGCACCAGCCGTATTTATGGACATGATGAACAGGATCTTCAAGCCGTATCTTGACAATTTCGTTGTGGTTTTTATTGATGATATCCTGGTATACTCAAAATCCAGGGAAGATAACGAGAGGCACTTGAGAATTTTTTATTCGTGCTTCGTGAGAAACAATTATTTGCCAAGTTCAGCAAATGTGAGTTTTGGCTAGAATAAATTTCTTTCTTGGGTCACGTGGTATCCAGTACTGGTATTGCAGTGGATCCTACAATGATTGAGACCGTAGTCAACTGGAAACAACCTTCTACAGTGACAGAAGTTCGTAGTTTCCTTGGCTTAGCGGGGTATTATCGAAGATTTATAGAGGGATTTTCGAGGATTGCAACTCTGTTTACCAAATTGACTCATAAGGATGTACCATTTATATGGGATGCTAAGTGTGAAGCTGGCTTTACTGAACTGAAGAAGAGATTGACTTCAGATCCTATCCTTACACTTCCAGAGGGTTGTGAGAATTTTGTTATTTTTAGTGATGCTTCTAAAGAGGGATTGGGTTGTGTCCTTATGCAAAATGGGAAGGTAATTGCATATGCTTCGAGAAAGTTATCACCAGCGGAGCAGAATTATCCTACCCACGATATGGAATTAGCTTCCATTGTTTTTGTGTTACATAAGTGGAAACATTACTTGTATGGTGCCAAATTTGAGATATTTACAGATCATAAGAGCCTGAAATACTTGTTTACTTAGAAGGAATTGAACAACAGACAGAGGCATTGGTTGGAGCTTCTGAAGGATTATGATTGTGTCATTTCCTATCATCCTGGGAAAGCTAACGTGGTGGCTGATGCTATTAGCCGTAAGGCTCATTTATCATCCTTGGTGTCTCGGGAAGTGAGAGGTGATATTTTATTTGCGAATGTAAGAGCTGTTCCTTCTTTATATAGGGATCTTTTGGAAGCTCAGTTGAATGACAATGAATTGCAGAAAATTAGGGAGAAATTGCAAGAGGGAAAGACCGGGGAGTTTTCATTGAACAAGGATGGGATTCTAACCTTTAAAGGCAGGATTTGCGTACCTTCTTCCCCAGAGACCAAAAGGTAGGTATTAGAGGATGGTCATAAGTCTAAATTTGCTATTCATCCTGGAAGCACCAAGATGTATCAGGATTTGAAGAGAGGGTACTGGTGGAATGGTATGAAAAAGGAGATTGCAGAATTTGTATCAAAATGTCTGACTTGCCAACAGATCAAAGCTGAACATCAGAGACCAGCAGGATTGCTTCAACCACTGGATATTCCGAAATGGAAATAGGAGGGAATTTCTATGGATTTTGTGACTGGATTGCCTCCTACTTTGAGGAAGATGGATGCTATATGTGTGATTGTGGATAGACTAACCAAATCAGCTCATTTTCTACTAGTTTCAACCAAGTATTCATTGGAGAGATTGGCCTAGTTGTATATTCGTGAGATTGTGAGACTTCATGGGGTACCTGTCAACATTATTTCTGATAGGGATCCGAGATTCACCTCGCGATTTTGGAGGGCTTTGCATGAAGCCTTGGGGTCCAAGTTGAGTTTTAGTACAGCATTCCATCCTCAGACTGATGGGCAGACTGAGAGGACCATTCAGATTCTTGACGACATGCTACGGGCTTGTGTGATGGACTTCCATTTATCGTGGGAAGACCATTTGCCTTTAGTGGAATTTGCCTATAACAATAGCTACCAATCCAGCATTGAGATGGCACCATATGAGGCACTGTATGGGAGGAAATGTAGGTCTCCAATGTGTTGGGATGAGGTTGGTGAGGCTAGACTTTGGGGTCCAGACTTGGTTAGAGACTCAACTGAGAAGATCAAAGTGATCCGTGATAGATTGAGGACAGCCCAGAGTCGACAAAAGAGCTACGCCAAAACAAGAAAAAGGGATTTATCATTCCAGGTTGGTGATTTTGTGTTCTTGAAGATTTCACCAAGAACTGGGATTAAAAGGTTTGGCAACAAAGGGAAATTGGCTCCTAGATTTGTTGGTCCATTCAAGGTTTTAGGGAAGGTGGGAGAGTTAGCCTATCGATTGGCTTTACCTCCATCTCTTTCTTCTCTCCATGATGTGTTTCATGTTTCCATGCTGAGGAAGTACTATTATGACTCCTCTCATGTATTGAGTTCTCCTCCTGAGGATGTCCAGGCGGATATGACTTATGTGGAGGTACCATTGCGGATTCTGGAGTGCCAGGTCCGGGAATTGCGTACCAAGATTATTCCTGTGGTGAAAATTCTGTGGAGGGATCACACCATTGAGAAAGCTACTTGAGAATTGGAATCTGAGATGAGATAGAAGTATCCTGAGTTGTTTGAGCATTCAGGTAAGTGAAGTCTAAATTCGGGACGAATTTTATTTAAGGGAGAGTGAGTGTCACGACCCTAAACGTAGGCACCATTTTGGTCACACGTGGAGCACGTGGGGGTGGGGTGCATTGCATCTCATTTTATGCATTATGTGTTATTAGGATTGATTATATGTTTATTTTGAGATTTGGTTGAATTACGTGATTTTAGATGTTATTAAATTAATTTTAATTATATAATGTCTAAATGAAAGAAATGGGAATTGTGTAGTAAAATGATAATACTTGAATTTTTTAAATGAAAGTGTTATAAAAGTATTGAGGAGCTTATTTGTAAATATAAGTTTAAGGTAGTGGTTTGAAGTTAATTGATTCACGGAGGAGCTAAAGAGTAAATAGCTTATATAAATATCAAAACTTTTGCCAGAACCTTCATTATCCTCCTCAGTACTTCCTTTCATCCTACGTATCATCCTATAAACTAGGGTTACCTTCCAAAAATCGTAATAATTCAACCGTTGATCTGGTTTCAATTCCGACTTCATATTTGTGATCAGGGAGTCGATTAGAGCAAGTATAGCCGATTAAATCTTCCTTTTATTTCGGCCTATTTTGATAAGTTATTATGATTTTGTTCAAATAATTGTTTATACCAGTAAATAATGTTATTATGTGGTATAAATGATCTTTGGAAATGTTGGGTCATTTTATTTGGAGGTTTAGAATGGAAAGAAAATGATATGGGTGGAACTTGAACACTTTCATGTCATGGCCTAAGAAATGGGTTTGAAAATGATATAGTTATTGTTTATATATGTTGTATGATTGGAGGGAGTATGTTTTAATGTTAGAGGCAATATGCTGATGTTTAAAAACTTGGTCAAATTGAGTTGAAGGGAAAGAGTAGGTAGAAAGTGGTGTTGTACTTTGTTCTGCTGAGGTTTCAAGATGAACAACAGTTTCTGGCATTGGGCACGACTCGTGCCCTGAAGCACGAGTCGTGACCATGTCAAGCCCAGTCCTGCGATATAAGTGGCCAGTATAGGTCACGAGTCATGTAAATGGAATCACCCGTGCTGATTGGAATGAAGGCCAAGGGCACGAGTCATGCCAAGGGGCACGAGTCGTGCCCAGTTCAGGTCTAAGGTAGCATTTTCTAGGCCCTTTAAACCTATTCAAATGGGTAGGAGTTTAGTCCCTCTTTAACTATACTTCTAGTACAACTTTAGTGCTATACAATGGAACTTTAAATGGTCCAAATTGATATTGGGGAAGGCTTTAAATATTATCCTGAAAATGGTTGGAAGGCAATGTAAATAGTTAACCAAAGTTGATAAAAACTTGGTATTTGAATATGGAACCTTTATAGAAGGTGTTTAATGTTATATTATGAATGCGTAGGGCTACTTATATGATATTGTACCCCTATGTGGTGACCTATATAGGGTTATTGGTTCATATAGTGCGTGGAATGTATAGTGCACTACTTCATTGGTTTGGGCAGGAGTGTTAATACCCTGTTACTGGATTATATAGTGTGTAATGAATATGTAAGGCTTACTTGATTTACATTGTGCCCATATGTGATTACATATTCATGATTGGTTGTGCACATAGTGTTAAATACGTGTTGCACTGTTTCATTTGGTTGAGCATGAGTATTATACCATGTCATTGGATTGTTATTATTCAATAGTGTTTAAATATATATTGCACTATTGTGATTTGTTAAACATGAGGAATAAGTACCATGTTATGTATTGATATCCCATGGGGTGGATATATTTTCAAGTATCTATTATGTGCTTGAATATGGTTATATCAGCCGATCATTGGGGGTATATGGAATACTATCACTTATGAGAATATATTTCATAAGGTGCTTAGATTTTCTTATACATGTGACATCTCCCCCCTCTCTGGCCACAAATTGGGGTTACATCTTCTATGGATATGTGCAATCAGTTCCTAAGATAGCTGATATCTTATATGGATCTCTCTAAGGGGTTGTATAAGAAGTGAATATGCACCAGCAGTTCACAAATGAGCGGAGTATTACTCCCACCGTTGTACTACGTATGATTCAGATGGGAAAGGTAAATAGAAGGTAACGGAATGTGTTTACCACTTTACATATTTGATATTGAGCAACCTATTTATGTGTTGCATAGTTGAGATTGAGCAACCTGTTTATTTGTTGCATATTGTATGACATATTGTTGCATACATAATAGCTTGCTGAGAATTATTCTCACCCCTTCTCCCTTTACTATTTTTAGATCCCGCTGAGACAGGAGGACCGGACCGGTGAGGTCGGAAAGGAGTTTGGACATCTTTTGGGTTGTCAGGGTATGTGTTGGTTTGGGGAGTTGGGAATAGACTGTGGTTATTATTCTTTTGGGAAAAGTTGTGTATATAAAACTTTTATAAACATGTTTCAGTTGTGTTGTGTTGTAATTAAACTTGAGATTGGTTTGTTTTAAAGTTGGATTGTGTAAGCCCTTACAGTTGTAGTACTTGTAACTTATACAGGTTATAACTGGTTAAACATGTTTATATATCACCTCCGAGTAGAGGGGTTGTTTTGAAATTGATTTTAAAAAAAGGGTTGTTATACTTTTCAAGTAATATAAAGATAAGTTTTTTTTTAAGAAGGTATTTTGGGACCTTCCATCCTAGGAAACGAGTTTATAGGTTCCGGGAGTTGGGAGGCGCCCACTGAACAACCTTAGGGAAAGTGTTTTAGGAAAAGAAATGACTTTGATTAATGGATAAATTGAAAACATACTCGATAGTTTAAATGACACAAACTAGAGGAGGTGAGAAGTACTAGAAAGACAGAAAGACTCTTCAAGTTCATACTTGAAAATTTAAAACCTAATCTACTTCTATCAAAGGAGAAAGGGAGAGGATAGTGGTAGCCCCAAAGTGGTAAGTGGAGATTTCTTCTTGGAGCTTCATCTTCTTCATGTATTATGAGGGAAAGTATTATTAAAGATGTTGGGACATTCTAACTCTCCATTGTCAAAGAGGTCTTGGATGATGTCATTCAAGTGGTGGCAAGTGTTGGTGTCGTGGCCGGTGAAGTTGTGGGACTTGCAGAATAAGTGATGAGCATGATTAGGACCCATATATCTAGGAGGACCACCTTCCCTTGGTTTGATTTTTTCATTCTTGACCACCACATCGAAGAGTTCTTCTGGAGTGATTCCTTCAAGTTTGTCATAGTGCCTCTTTTTCTTTTCGAGAGGAGGAACAGCAGAATACTTATCGGTGTTGGAGCGGTTGAATGCAATAGCGTTGACTAAAGCATCCTTACTTGTGGTGTGTTTGTTGTAGCGGAAAGTACTTTCCTTCTTTTTGCTTTTTAGGAAGTCATCAATCCTAATTCCGGACTCATGAAGTTCATTAAAACTAGGAAAGTAATTACCGGTGAGCTTCTCTTGAAATTCATCATGGAGGCATTGGAGGAAGATGTGGATTTGCTCTTTGAGAGTAGGTCTATCGATAATTTCAGTAAGTTTGAGTCCCCATCTTCTAGCAAAGTTAGTAAAAGACTCATTTGCATGTTGCTTGGTTTGTTCAAGATCCCTCCTAGTAGGGCAGTAAGTGGAGTTGTCCTCAAACTGCCTTTGAAAGACTAAACATGTAGACGACCAATCAAGCCTTGTAGTTATAGGAAGAGACATGTACCAATCCCTTGCAGCACCCTCTAAAGTTTGAGGAAAGCATTGGGCCAAGATTTTGTTATCAACGCCCATTGGAAGCATAGCCCAAGTGTAGGTCTCAACATGAGCTCGAGGACAAGTAGTACCATTAAACTTGGCAATATCGGGTGTCTTGTACTTGCGAGGAAACTTGGTGATAGATTGTTGAAGAGCATCGGGATCAAATGGGACGAATGATCCTTTTGAAGTGTCAAGGGTTGCAAGTTTCTTCTTAAGGTAGTTCTTAGTAACATGGTTACCAAGTTTAGTAGTTTCGTCACTACCTTCCTTCTTGGTCTTAGTACTCTTGGAGATGTGTCCCTCATCATCGGAGGAGGACGAGGAAGAGGACAAATTGGATTCTTCCTCTTTCTTGTTTGACTTCTTGGCTTTCCTATTTTTCTTGGGGTAGGATTCCTCTTCATCGGAGGAGGATTCCTCTTTCTTATTTTGTTTTCTTCCTTTCTTGACTTTCATCTCTTTGAGCTCTTGCATGAGGGTCGCTATTTGGGCATTTTTCTCATCAGTTTTCTTATTTTATTCAATCCTAATCATGGCTTCGATGAGTTTGGCCTTAGTTTCCTTGATTTTGGCTTCGGTGACAGAAGGAGAAGCAGACATCGTGTCGAGCTTTGATGATGAACCTAGATGTGTAGCAACTGTGTTAAACCATGATCGAGTCCCAACAAGTCGACTGAATAGTGTGTATGAAGGCTTGAAGGTTTTGGCCAAAACACAAAAAGACAGAACACTTGTCTCGCACGGGACAAGCAGTCTCAAGCGAGACAACACCACGGGAAGTCATATTTTTTCTGATTTTAACCCTAGTTTTGGTCGGACGGAAAATCCTTTTTGGGGGTTTCTAACATTCAAGAACCAAACCTAAGGACCTAGGGGTCGAATTAATCTCAAGTAACATCGAGTTTTGTGCAATAAATTTGGTGAGAAATTTCTCTTTAGGGGCAAATCCGAAGGGACAACCATAGGGACGTTTTCGAAGCGACAATTCCGACGTGACAATTTATTGATTTCCGTTCCATGGCTTATTGCACAAAAAATGGTCTTGAAAAGGGATGACAAAGACTCCAAGATCAAACCGACCGGTCACGTAGTGTTCTAAAAAGTAAATCTACATGATATGTGGTTGATGCAGGGCTGGAAGGCTAGGCTCCCCGCGATATGACAATCTAGGTAGATTGAAGACGCGGAGTGGGATGATTCAACTTCGGAGAGACCGGCGACTAGGTGGTTACTGCACCCGTCCTTAGTGTGGGTCCCGGGTTAATCAGGGTATGTAGTGCAATGACAGTTATATCATGATGTGCGCGTGTGTGAGAGTCTATTCTAGGTGATAGAGAAAAATAGATTTTTTTTTTGAAAACTAAAAGAAAAACAGATAATGGCCGCACCAAGTGGTTGCCTACATTTCTCCCAAATTAGGAAGACTCAGGCCGTCGTAGTTCCACATAAAGAGGAGAGAGAGAACAAATTAATTTAAATTACAACTCCCGAATCCTCCATGGATCGGACTTTAATCAATAACCAATCTCACGTAGTTCAAATAATAATCAATTACTCAAATAAAAAACAATTTCGAGTCCTACATCTTAAGGGAGGCCTTAAGATGAAAGAACTCTGCAAGTATTGTAATCTGGAATCCCCCTTACATGTTCTAATCCAATCTCGGATCTTGAGACGAACAAAGAAAACCAGAAAATAAACAGATTACCGAAGCTTTGTCTCGCGCGGGACAAAGGGTTGTCTCGTGCGAGATTTGCCTGAAACTGAATAAGAAAATGATTTTTTTTTGAAAATCTCCCTTAATTGGCGCAAGTCTAAGCCACTTTAAATTTAAATATTCCCCAGCGGATTCGCCAAAACTGTAGCGATGCGATTTTTAATTGAATAACAGAGTCGCCACTTATCATTTATTTAGGAAAACAATAAGAAAAACCTTTTTTGAAAAGATTTGGGTTCGGGGCTTAAGTGATAGATTTGGAAGTTCAAGGAGCACCACATCCACCCGATCCAAAGATCGATCTTGCTTAAGGGTGATTATCGATATAATACAATATTTAAATAAGAACAGAAAAACCCTAATTAATTTCTTAATTAGGAATGTCGGGTTGTATGCTTCGAGATCGCCTCCATGGATTGAAGGGACTCTAGGCTAACCCTTTTGACGGAGTTACACTACTCTAAAAGCAATTAGAGAGGTTGAGAAGAAGAAAGTAAAAATGTAGGAGTTTACATTGTGTTTAGAAAGTATTTGTTTTAGAATGTGGTTCTAAGTGTCTCCTTCTCGGTCGAGAAAATGATTTGGACAGAGTTTCGCCTTGATTATAGGCATGAGCCTTGATGTTTGTCAATCAGTAAGGTTGATGGACGAGTTTCGGGTGTTTATTTATGAGTGATTTACAGGAATCTTTCAAGGAGAGAAACTAGTAAATTGTGTGTTTTGACCTGTCAGTCGGGGATCCGAAATACTGAAAGTCATCAAGTATTTATAGGAGCTTTAGGAGGTAAAAGTGGATTGGGACTCCTCCCAAGGAAGGTTCTGGAACTCCACAATCATTGGATACCCGGATAGGATAAGCTTTATCAAGAAATGAGGTTGAAACGAAGAAGGGAAGTGATTCTGCACATCCTGCAGAGGGGTTGTCTCGCACGAGACATGCCTGTTTCTTACGGGACAACTAGTTATTCGACTATTATGTCCTCTTCAGTTATTCTGTTAGTCAGCTAGGTCCAAAACTAACGAGGTTAGATAGAAACTTAACGAAACATGCCGAAACTAATATGCTTTTATCAAAACATAAAAGAGAGACGAAGAGTAGTGTAATCAAGTAATTATTGGTTCAGAATGGGGTATCTACAGGACTTCGTTAGAGGCAGTGCACTAGAACGCAGGTTTATTCCTAGTGGTGGCAGCCCGTCGTTCAACGGTGGAGGAGGAGGTAGTCCTCCATTGGCAAGGGGAATAGTAGTTCAAGCAATACCATGAGTCTCCTCCATAGGAGGGTTATCCTGATCAGGAGTGATACTAGCAGTTTGTCCTTCTTCAATTAAGATTAGGAGAACGAGGCAAAAAAATTTTGGCTATTCAAAGGTCAGAAACGATCGTTTCCCGATAATGAAACCAAACTGATGATGCCAAAAATGTTAAGATTAGCCCAAATTCAGCGCAAGGTTGTATCCTGGATGTTTGAATGGACTGAAAAAGATGAACAAACACGTATAAGCCGGGGCTTCACCGGCGAATGCCCTCCGACGTGAGAGTAAGTATTTGTGTTGTAGAGAGCAAATCAATTGACAACAGTTTAGGGTCAAGAGAATGCGTGTACCAGAATTGTGTGAATTATGGCTTGTATTTATAGGTTTAGGATATTGAGTCGTGCCTTGTATAGGAAGTTAGGTGAGATAAGGAGTCAAGTCCTACTCAGATCCTAATTCCTCAAAGTTCTTATTGTAGTAGGATTTGAAAAGCCTTCTGTACGTATCCCTAGCAGGCTTGATCCTCGACATAGAATGTTGGTCGACATAGGTGTAAGTCTGCAAGGAGGTGACTAAGGGTAGGGAAACCCATTCCCTTGTCAGGCTCTGGTCGTCATTTGAATATGCCTTGGTCGGCACCTACGTATGCCTTGGTCGGCACCTATGTATGTCTTGGTCGACATATATCGATATTTCTGCCTTAGTCATAGAATCTCTCTACCATGTACAGGTCGACATAGGTCAATTCTTTGGTCGTTCTAGTCATAGGAATGGATACTTATGTGCAGGTCGACATAAGGACTAGGACGAGGTGGAAGTGACGATTATAGGTAGGGAATCCCATTCACTACGTCGTATTTAGAAGTTGTGTATATTTTCCATTGGGCTCAATCCATTGGGCTTTGTCCATTTTGTGGCCCATGGTCGTACTCGATTTATACCGTTCAGGAGGAGATTGAAAGGAAATCACGTTTCCTACATATTTGGGAGATTTATTTCATCGAATCACTTAGTTGATTTTTGTCATTCTTGGTTAATATTTATAGATATTGTATATATCTCTTTATTCACATAATTTAGGATCTTTGTATATATTGTAGTAAGTTTAAAGTAGGATATTATATTTATCTTAGGAATTAGTTAATATAGGATAATTGATTGATTTATGATTTACTTGACTTCCTACTAATCCTTGATTGAGTGTTTGTCTAGTAATTAAGGTAGGACTCTTTATTGTTAAGGAAATGAACGGCTAGGAGACTTTGCTTTGGAAAGGATTCTAATCGTCTATATAAAGAGGATCTGTCTCATTCATTCAACAACGAATTTTCATAGAATTCAAAAATAGATAGAGTTTTTCTTAAAGAGCCTGATTTATCCTTGAAGTTATTTTGTGATCAAACTCCTAAATTCTTAAAGGTTCTTTGCAATTGTTCTTATATTAATAACATATATTATTGTTCATCTTTTGGCTTGAAGCCTTTCTGATCTAAGTATTTTAATTATTCAAGGTTGTTTAGTGTTTGATTCTTTCTAGGAGTCTATAACTCATTTAATCTTTTTATTATTTTTATTTAATTTCATTGAATTCGTTTGGTAACTTGTATTCTGCAAGTTTTTTTTTAAAGAAGCAAGCATTATCTTGATAAAGTGTTTAATTTCGTGTATTTATTTATTTCGCTGCATTTTTATTTTAATTTTGTTCATGTGCGCTTATTGTTCACTTGTTCAGACACTTGTGTGATCATTGTTACGCACAAGTGACAGTTTTCCATAACAATACTAGCTACAATTTTTTCAATTGGCATCACGAGTTTTCTCTTGACACTACTGAGAGTCGATCCTTGTATTAGCCACTATGGACTGTCAGCATAAAATTCAAAATTGGCTGCCTACTCTAGATGGTTCCAACTATACCATTTGGAAGGCGAAAATGTGTATATACATCAAGGATATAGACCATCGTGCTTGGCTAAGTATCTTTAAAGGATACACGTTACCATTGGTTGAGGTTGACTCATCTTCTTCCTATGGTAATAAGAAAAAGGAAAATGTCTATGATCTCAAACCCGAGGAGAATTGGTCCACTAAGGAAATTGCTAATGCAAATTACAATGTCAAATCTATGGAAGCAATCTCTAGTCATGTGGATTCTCACTTGTTTTGGCTAATAGCAAACCAAAGTTTGGTCAAAATTTCTCTAGAGATACTCCAACTTCATTATGAAGAACCTATGAGTGTCAAACAAACCAATCTGAGGGTTTAATTACTAAATTTGAAAAATCTAAAAATTGGAAGAGAATGAACACTTTAAAGACTATTTGCTAGAAATTGCAAATGAGTCATATGTGTTAGGGAGCACTATCTTTAATGCTAGACTCGTTAGCAAAATATTAAGGTCCATGTTATAAAAATTCAAGATCTCTGTAGTAAAGAAAACATATGATGTCGAGACTCTAAGTCATGACAAACTAATTTGAATCTTAATCATATTTGAATTAAACCTTGATGTGCAAAAAACTAACAAAGAATCCATTGTTTTTACCAGTGTCATTAATGTATGTAAAGATTTTGTTAAATTTGGAAGAAGATTGTGCCTCATAGCCAAAAAGGTTAACAAGTGTTGAAAAATAAAATGTTGACAAGTTTTTCAAACAAGACACAATCTCTTTCTCTCTCAAGCTGGAAGTTTTACTCACAAAGAAAGATATCAAGTGTGAAAAGTATAAAACTGAGCTTAAAAGAGAAAATGAACCATGCAAAGGTGGAAAATCCAACTTTAGAGGAGGCTCCCAAGGTAAGATCATGGGAAAATGTACGCTGAATGTAAGAGGTCTACCTTGGTTACATAATGTGTTGCATGTTGATGGGTTAAAGTCTAATTTAATAAGCATAAGCTAATTGTGTGATGATGATCTACATGTCAAATTTAATAAGAAGATGTGTGAGGTCTTTGATGATTCAAATAGAAGTGTTTTGACAAGTGTAAGATCCTCTGATCATTTATACAAGTTGGTTGAAAATCTTTCTTGTCTTCAATCAGTTTTTTATGATAATCCAGGTTATACAGGAGAACGTTGTTTGGTTGATGATGAATATGAACATGAAAAATGAATTAAATTTGTTGAATTGACACCTGTGCAGGCAAAAGAGCAACCAACTGTCCAAATAACATACATAACACCACAGCTGGAATTGAATCAAGTTCAGATTCTGAAACTAAAGAAGGATCTGGTCTAAATGAAGAAGATGAGGTGAGCAAGTACAAGGATATCCCTTTTAGAATACTCAAGAATCACCCTACTTCCCAGATCTTTGGGGAAGTACACGAAGAAAGAAGGACGAGTGGAAAGAAGATGCACTACAAAGGCCTAACAGGTTCGGTGTGCATGAATTTCGTGTACATCAGGTAAGTTCATGTTGTTTTTGTTTCCAATGATGAATTTTATTCAGAGACATTGTTTAATTCATTTGAGGGGGATATAATCATTGATTTGAAAAGCACCAATGTTGGATATTTGTTTCTTGGAAACAACTTGGGTTCATGGTGTAGATACCCCATTATGAACACATCATTACATGATTACACTACTCTTTGTCCCGACTTTGTATTTTGATGAAAGCTCATTAGTTTCGTCATGTTTTGTTAGTTTTTAACTAACTTCGTTAGTTTTGGACTTAACTGACTAATAGAAAAACTGGAGAGGGTAAAACAATAGAATTGTTGGACTTGTCTCGTAGGAGACTACATGTCTCGCACGAGACATCATCTCCCGAATGAGCAAATTCACCTTCCTTCTCAATTTTGATCTTTTTCTTGATCTCTCCTCTGCTAATCCGGGATTTACCCTAATTTGGGACTTTCTATAACCTTCCTATCACTTAAACAAATCAAGTCTTTAACTCCTTACTTACTTGTGACTCCTAACTTGGTGATCAAGTAATTCACACCTATAAATACAAGGTTTCTACTACTTGTTCAAGAATCTTCGATCAGACCTTCGGGGGACCTTCAACTAGACCTTCTCCTACACATAATTTGTTGGATTCTCTCCTATTCATAAGACACAAAACAACCCTAAATCCCTCTTTAGATTTGTTTTTCCTCTCTCTTTTACAAGGATCTCAAGCCTTTGTCAAGGCTACCCATTGTAAGCTCACAAAATCACAAGGTAACTTCTACACCTTTATATTCTTTTTTTCAACCCCTCTAATTGCTTTTAGAGTAGTATAATTCCATAAAAAATGATTAGCCTAGAGTCCCTTTAATTCATGAATGTGATCTCGAAGCACACAATCTGACATTCCAACTCTAATTAATAAATTAATTAGGTTTTACTTGTTTTATTACTTTGAATTGAATTGATTGATAACACCTAATTAGCAAGACCAATCCTAAGATTGGGTGTAATTGATTATCCTTAACCTTCCAATTCCATAAATTAGCCCCCGAACCTCGAATCTCTTGAAATCACAAAAAAAATTTCATATTGTATTCCTACAAATAAATAATAAGTGACGACTCGTTAAATTCAAAAAATTCACCATTGCTACTCAAGGGATAGTAGGGAACAAACTTTTGTTTCCCTATCAGCTATTGAATCAAAATATGTGGTAGTTGATAGTTTGGTGTGCTAAATCTCTTTGGATGAGCAAATTGATCAAATATTATGGAATCAAAATCTTATTTGTCATTTGTGATTCTACTAGTATCAAAGATATGTCGAATGGCCTTGTTCAATGTTTTAGTCCTAAGCATTTTTAAGTTAGACTTAACTTTATCAGAGATATTGTTGAACAAAAAATCATTAGTCATGATTTTGCTGAAAATAATAAATGATTGACTGATTTTTCATGAACGCCATTGTTCTCGATAGACTTCCCAAAAAAAGGTCTCTCGGTTTGTGTGACTTTAAATGATCGCATAAATGTGCGAACAACTGTTTGCATCTCTTTATAATTGTATATTACAGAAAACACAAAAAAAAAACTTTTTTAAAAAAAGATCTACATTCATTAACTGCACGATTGTCTCTTGTGATAACGTGTTTTGTTTATATCTTTGACATTGTGTTTGACCCTTGATTTTGAGATCTTTCTTGACTTGGTAATAAACATTACCTTTGTTAATTTCTTTCAAAAGAAAAGATTATCATGGAGTGGATGTTTAATCTAAGGCTACTGAGAGCACACGTTGCCTGCTCTGTTTTGAATATTCCACTCATGCGCCTGTAAGTATCCAAATCTGGCTCATGCCTTCCGGTTAAAGTTTCCTGGAAGTTCCCCAAACTTTCATAAAGTTTAGGGGCTATTCGGGAACTTTTCCAAACTTTCCAAGGGAGGAAGGACCTATTAGGAATTAGAATTTCAAATAGGACCTCGCTGGAAAGAAGCTTCCAAGCTGCCACCTTGCATGAATCTAGAAACATGCTGACACGACGGTGGATAACGCCGGGCAGCTTCTTTCACCGTGGATTCACGTCGGGTGGCTTCTTTAGGAAGCACACAGACGCCTATAAATAGAGGCCTCCTTTATTCATTTTATATATAATTTTTAGCACTGTTACTCTGTCAAAATCACAACACGAAATTCCAGTAACCAAAATCACTCAAAACTCTCCTCTCTCATACATTAATCCTACACTAATCTATTCCTAAATAGGAAAATCCCCTTGGGAGAAAGAGAAAACCAATATTGGTAATCTCTCCTTCCTTTACCCTTGATTTATTCTCATATTACCTTGCTTTATTTATTACTTGTCATTTATATGCATTTATTGTCTTAAAGTTTCCATCTTTGCAATGTAATCATCATATTCCCACTCCCCCTACACAAAATATTCATTGGAGATCCTCTCCCAAGGATGAACAAGGTTCCACAAGTGGCTTGTTCTAGGGAAGATCTACCATATATATGATGATGTGATTTCCCTTTACTTTTATGTAAAAAAATGCAATCTTTATTCATATTATGTCATCCCCTTCCCTTGATCTAGCTTTCCTAGGATTGTCCACCTTATGAGGTCTTAAAGGACATAGGAAAAGCCATAAAAATCACCCCCTTTACATTATGTCTTTAGCTTAATAATACTCATTGTGTTATTTATGTTAAAAATGCAATCTTTCCTTTAATGTCATTCCCCCCATGTCCCTAGAGATGGATCTTTCTCTCCGAGGATTGTCTATAAGCCTTCTAAGGCACAAAAAGACATAGGATGAGTACAAAGATCCAATCTTTACATCCCATTCCCCTAGTCCCTTGGTTCTTGGTGCATTCCGTGGTGAGGATCGGTGTAAAGACTCCATCTTTACATCGTTTCCACCATAAAAATGCCACAATCTTTGTCCCTTTAGAAACCGATGGATCTCCATCCCGACATCTCCGATAATCACTTGAGACGAACATAAAATGTCCCTATGAATCGTTGTCATCTCAAGATGTAGGATCGATGGGCAAAGATTCATCCTTTTCTAAAAAGTCTCATTCTTGGACTTAAAGACGAGTCCCTTTTGATCACATGTGACTAAATCCCCAAGGAATGTTAGATTAAGACATACCAAGGCTCCTACGCCTATCATGGTTGATTAATCTAACGGGAGGGTAGATAAGTCCCGTAATGATGATCACAAGTCCAAAGTGAGCACGGGATCAAAATCCCAAAAACATCAAATCCAAGGTATCCCGATCTAAAACCTTCTTAAATGGTTTTTATGTCCGGAAAATAAACTTGGCACATCTTTTTCTCTTTTCAAATCACACATGCACACAAGCACACAAACAAGCACAAACTTCGGATCTAGGAAGACTTGCTTTTTACAAGGCTCCTTGGGTGAACGCCAAACATTCTTCCCAAGGAGTAACTTAACCTCCGGACCCTTATCCTTTTTTTCAAAGTTTTGAGGAAATCTAAATGGCGTGGCGACTCCATTTTTCATAAAACCGGTGTCTTCAAACTGAGGTGAACGGCGACCTTTTCTCCGTAAAAAAGAAAACGGTGGTTTTTCCGGGGCCACATTCACAGCGCCCATTGTCAATTCTATATTGTTGCAACACTTGAGAAGAAAGTTTGGGTAAACACTATGGTGTGAGAGTGAATAGATCATTTCGCTGACTGATTCAATGCCTAAAAAAATGGAAATGTTCTAGAGGTTAAATGATTGAAAGATATCTCATTGACTTCTTATTGTGTCAAACCATGTCATTGTGTAAATTTAATTATACCATATCATATACTAAATTGATATCAATCTCCACTTGTGTGTTAATTTGCATCATTACAGGCATAATTATAAATTATGACATATTTGGCCCCGTGAAAAATTTCACTTTGTTGATTATTATTTTCATTAATTTTTGGACTAATCATTTTTTGATTAACAATATCTTTAAATCTTGTCTAGGTTTATGTGAAAAGGAAATCTGAATGAAACATCTTTTAGGGTACGAGTGGAAATGATCTTCTATGATATTGCAATTGGTCATAAAATTCGGGTAACATTTTGTTCTTGAATTCATGTTCTTTTCTCAATTTTATCATTCTAAAGGTTAGAACACTTTGGCTATTTTTGTTCCCTAGATAAAGCGCACTTCTCCCCAGCTATAATCACCAACAATGATCTCTCTCTCTCTCTCTCTCTCTCTCTCTTGAAAGTTTAATCTATATGATAATGTCATCCATACAATACTCTCTGCTAATGTTATGGATATCGTGCGCACAACTAAACACTCAACTAGTTGCACAATCAATAATTTGTCCCCATTTCTCTCCAGAAATTTGTAATTATTGTTTACTTTCATCTTTGGCACTGTCTCTGCTCCTTTCAAGATGAATCTCTAACCATATTTCATAAAGGGGTTTCTTTATATATTTTCATGTATGTGTTCACATTATTTTGAAAATATCTAAAGAAAATGGGGAGAATAGGAGAGATAGTCAATCAAACGAGGAGATAATTATAAAGGGAGACTCAGAAGATGATCATTAAAGGAGATATAATCTATTTCGAGGAAGTTCCTTGGAGTTTCAATGCATTTAGGAGGAGTTAGACTTAGCATTGCACAGATGATTTAATGAGAGATTTGATATTCTATTTTTGTTTGGATTCCTTGTGTTAATTGTGGTGATTACAAGTTTTGACCGAAACCACAAAAATAGGGGAGATTGAAAGAGTATAAATATACTCTTGATATATTTTTTATTTTTGTTATTATGGTGGTTTTAGAGTTATAATCTTAATTTTGCAGGTTTTGACAAGAGAGACAAAAATAGGGGGAAACTGAAAGGAAATCACGTTTCCTATATATTTGGGAGATTTGATTTTATCGAATCTATTAATTGATTTATTTCATTATGGCTAATATTTATAGATATTGTATATATCTCTTTATTCACATAATTTAGGATCTTTGTATATATTTATGTAAGTTTAAAGTAGGCAATTGTATTTATCTTAGCAATTAGTTAATTTAGGATAATTGATTGATTTATGATTTACTTGACTAACCTACAAATCCTTGATTGAGTGGTTGTCTTGTAAATAAGCTAGAACTCTTTATTATTAAGGAGATGAGCAATTAGGAGACTTTTCTTTCGAAAGGATTCTAATCATCTAGAGAAAATTACCTCATAATCTCTAAATAATACTGAATTTATCTTTTAGTACAATGACATTTTTAATTTATCTTTTAATTTCATGAATTATTTTATTTCACAATATAGTGTCTCTAACCCAATATAAACACGCACCTCTCTCAAATCACACGCTCATAAAAAACACACACTTCGTCCCCCCCCTCTCTCTCTCTTTCTCTCTACCCTCCCTTCGGTTACCTATTACTCCGGTTCGGTGACCCCTTCTCTCCTCCGCGACCCCTCCCACTCCTTCGGCGAGTCATCCCCTCCCTTCACCGTACAATTCTGACCACCGACGTCGAAAAAAATCAGATCTGGAACATTCTTCCAAGTCAACGACAACTTCGACATCTCCTCACTTCTTCGACCCTTTCCCTAACCTATTACTCTGGTCCAGTGACCTCTTCTCTCCTCTTCGACCCCTCCCACTTCTCCGCCGAGTCATCCCCTCCCATCATCGTACGATTCCAACGACCGACGCCGAAAAAAATCAGATATGGAGTCTTCTTCCAAGTCAACAACAACTTCGACATCTCTTCCTCACTTTTGCAATGCCTTTCCCTCTTCTCTGCTGAAAAAATGCACACGAAAGACATACACTAATGCCTCTCTCTTTACCTTCTATCTCTACCTCCCATTCCGATCACCCCCTTCTCTTCGGCCACCTCTCTTCACTGGACCGAAGTAGTTCCGGCCAAATCTAAATCTCTGCCCAACGTCCGAAACAAACAAATGTGGATGTAGATCAATTATGGAGATGTGGAGACTGAGATTCCATTTTGAAAAATGGAGCTTCACATTGGGAGAGAGAGAAAGAGTTACAAGTTGTAAGCTAGAGTGAAAGTATAAGTTGTAAGCTAGAGTGAAAATACTTTTTTATTATAAGCTAGAAGAGTACTATCTTCGACAGTCAACTGTCACCAAATTTAATTGTCACCAACTTTCAATTATATGTATCATGTACTGTACCTCCCACTTTTGAAAATGTTAAATAATTACTTTATAAATTCAATTACAATAATATTCAACATAATATACATGATGTATGTTGTCATGGAGTTTAACTATTGATATTAAGTTTATGATTAAATTTTATTAAATTAAATACTCCCTCCGTCCCACCCAACTGTGAACCATTGACCAAGACACGTCGATTAAGAAATATTACTAAGATAATGAAAATGTGTGGTAGAAAATGAAGAGAGGGAATGAGTGGAGTAAATAGTAGGTTGGTTGAATAAATTGTGTGGTGGAGAATGAGTGGAGTTAATGAGTGGGTGGGGTAGGGAGAATATAAAATATTAAAGGACATACCATTTATGGTAGTTCACACTGGGCTGGGACGGACCAAAAGGGAAATAAGTGTACACTGGACTGGGACGGAGGGAGTATATGTTAACAACTTTTATATTTATAAGGCTTTGTTTTTGTATATTAGAGATATAAATTAATGTTTTTGTACATTAGAGATATAAATTATTATAGATATATGTTAAATTTATAACTAAAATTCTCGGCCCCGCCTATCCCCGACTCTATCGCCTAGCGAGTTGGTGGGTCGCCGGAGTTGGTGAACGTCGTAGTTAATCGTGATTTTAGTAATTTAGTTGACAACTAAAAACTTACTAATAAATTCTCAGTTGTTTGGTCTTCGGAGTTGACCATATTTTTATTAGTTTTGTTGAAAACTGAGAACTTACTGATAAGTTCTCAGTTGTTTGGTCGCCAAAGTTGGAGACCGCCGGAGTTGATCGTGTTCTTAGAATAATAGTTCAGTTGATAACAGAGAACTTAGTGATAAATTCTCAGTTGTTTTTTTTTTACGAAGTTGATAAAGATGGTGGACTAAGTAAAATGATGAGAAAGTGTATTTAGTAAAATGAGAAAAAGAGTATACTCACTAAGATAAGGAATATATGGTAAGATGAAATATTCCTTATGTTGAAAGGTAAAATTGGTAAATTTGAGGGATTATATAAAAAATCCCCCCAATTATCTATATAAAGAGGAACCGGCTCAGTCATTCAACTATAGATTTTCAGAGCATTCAAAGAGAGATAGAGGTTTTCTTAAAGAGTTTGATTTATGCTTGTAGTTATTTTTTGATCAAACTTCTTAAGTTTTCAATGTTCTTTGCAATTGTTTTTATATTAATAACATATATTGATGTTCATCTTTTGCCTCAAATCTTTTGTGATCTAAGTCTTTTAATTATTAAAGGTTGTTTTTTGTTAGATTTGTTGTAGGAATCTAGAACTCATTTTGTCTTTTTATTATTTTTATTTTCTTTCATTTTATTCGTTTGGTAACTTGTATTCTGCAAGTTTTTTTATTAATGAAAGTTTTTCAGAAAACATTGTCTTAATGAATTGTTTAATTTCATTTTTTTATTCATTTTGCTGTCTTTTTATTTTAATTTTGTTCATATGCGCTTGTTCGTATTAGAATAAATGAGAGAGAGACGAAGTCAATCATACAAGGTAGAGAGGAATAATATGAAAAACTCAATTGATTATGTTGTTAGAGGTACATATTTATAGGGTTACAATGAGAGGAGGTAATCTCCTATAAGGTTTCTAGATCTATACAATTTTCCTAATCTAATACAAGGATTGAGTTTCCTAAACTATATATAACAATATACTTGAATATAATATTATGATATTATATTCCTAATATGCTCCCGCAAGATGGACGATCCTTGAATAAGTCCAATCTTGAAGAATGATGAGATGAATCAGGTTTGATGTAGCGGGTGGAGACGGATGTGTTCCCGAACGTGTATGTGGTTGTAGGGTTGTGACAGGAAAAAAAAGTGGTTTGTACGTCCGTGGTTGGAGGCAAGTTTTGAACATGGCAACTCGGGTCGGTCGTGGGGCAGTTTGGGTTTTGCCGTCGCACCAAGAAAAGTGGTCCGTACGTCAGTGGTTGGAGGCCAGTTTTGAATATGGCAACTCAGGTTGGTCTTGGGGCGGTTTAGGTTTTGTCGTCGGACCCAAGGAAAGTGGTCCGTACGTCCGTGGTTGGAGGCCAGTTATGAACATGGCAACTCGGATTGGTCGTGAGGCGGTTTGGGTTTTGTCGTCGCACCCAAGGAAAGTGGTCCGTACGTCCATAGTTGGAGGCCAGTTTTGAATATGGTACCTCGGGTTAGTCGTGGGGCGGTTTGGGTTTTGCCGTCGCACCCAAGGAAAGTGGTCCGTACGTCCGTGGTTGGAGGCCAGTTTTGAACATGGCAACTCAGGTTGGTTGTGGGGCGGTTTGGGTTTTGTCATCGCACCTAAGGAAAGTGGTCCATACGTCCGTGGTTGGAGGCCAGTTTTGAACATGGCAATTCGGGTTGGTTGTGGCGTGGTTTGGGTTTTGCCGTCGCACCCAAGAAAAGTGGTTCGTACATCCGTGGTTGGAGGCCAGTTTTGAACATGGCAACTCGGGTTGGTCGTGGGGCGGTTTGGGTTTTGCCATCGCACCCAAGGAAAGTGGTTCGTATATCCGTGGAGGGGGGTTTCGGCCTTTAAGGGTATGCCGAGGGTGTTTGAAAAAGGGGGGGGGGGAGTCTCGGCTTTACCGAGGGTTGTCTGGAGAAGCTCTTCACCATTGATAAAAATGGGGAACTTTTTATCATGGCCCTGCTAATGCTTGGGTTTTGCGGTCCACATCCGAACAAGGTTGCTGTAGAAAGTATCGCGGTTGACATGATTTCACTAAGAGAGAAAGATGATCCGACTTGGGGTGATGGGTTTAGGAGGATTTGAATAACCAACGGAGATTTCGAGGAGGAGAGAATCAGAGGAAGAAGGAAGGCTGTGACAAAAAAAAGGAATGTGAAATTGGCTAAAGGTGCATTGAACTTGGTTGCTTGTAAAGTGGACAAGGGCAAAAGTGTTTGTGACATGGATAATACTGTAAGTAAGGTTGTGAATTGATACAGATTTGGGTTGTAGGGTCTATTGATGGATTGCGGAAGTAATGTAGTATTTGAGGGTGAGGCGGCTTTAGGGTTTTGCCACTAGGATTTGGCGAAAAAGTCCTATTATGGATCTTATAGCTCTGATACCATATTAGAATAAAGGAGAGAGAGAGACGAAGTCAATCATACAAGGTAGAGTGAAATAATATGAAAGACTCAATTGATTATGTTGTTAGAGGTACATATTTATAGGGTTACAATGAGAGAATGTAATTTCCTATAAGGTTTCTAGATCTATACAATCTTCCTAATCTAATACAAGGATTGAATTTCCTAAACTATACTCCCTCCGTCCCAGTAATTAGTTCACCCTTTTTGGCCCGGCACGCAAATTAAAGATGGAGAAAATGTTGTGAGTGTAATAGTAAAATAGGAGAAAGAATGAGTGGAGGAAATAGTAAATTTGAAAAATGTTGTGAGTGTAATAGTAAAATAGGAGAGAGAATGAGTGGAGGAAATAGTAAAGATTCTTTGCCAAAAAAGAAAAGGTGAAGCTTTAAATGAGACACCCAAAATGGCAAAAGGTGAAGTTATTAATAGAACAGAAAAAGCATATAATAATATATACTTGAATATAATATTATGATATTATATTCCTAATATATTATTCACTTATTTAGACACGTGTGTGATTGTTGTTATGCACAAATGACAGTTGCATAACAGTACTAGCTACAGTACTTTCTAACGATTATTTGTACATGTAGCACTTGTCGTGCATCACAACTCTCTAAAGAGACGGTGTAACTCAAAGACAGAAAGAGTATCTTTCCCGCTATACAATATTTCACCATTTTTTGCACGATTGATGTAAAGAAACTAACATATAAAAGCAGCATTCTAATCTTTAATTTTAACATCAATATTGAACGGAATATAATTTATCCCTAATTAAATATCCTTAAAGATAAGGAAAACAATTATCCTAATCCAATAGGGATTTATTTTCACTCAAGAAGTCTTATTTGGAGCAGACTCCTAGCGGGCTAAGGAACCTAAATTAGATGAAGATTCACTCTCCTAATACAAGTCAACTATGAACTCCTATTCTTGGAGGACTCATCACTTGGAAGCTATAAATAAGGGTCAAATCCCTCACACAAAAGGTACATTCAAACACCCTCTCAATACTATAATACGCCTTCCCTCCCGGTTTATATCATCTTCATATACAGATGCTTATTCTCACGCCGGAGGGTTTGCACGGGGGTAACTCCCCGCGCCCTAACGGTGTTTGTTTTGCAGATCCGTTCGTCGTTCGTTCAGGAATCCAACGCCGCGTTCCCGACTGATTAGGTACCCCCGGTACCGCCCATTTTTTATTGCATCAGTTTGGTTCCATTGCCGGGAACGAGAGCACAGCGAACACGGACGGATAACGATGATACAATGGAAATAACTTGATAATAGAAAAGTGAGAAAACAAAATCTAAACTCTAATTGATCTTCACTATCTCTCTCCTCTCTCTCTTCCTCCCACAAAGCTCATCTACTGTCTTCTCCATCGGCGTCTACTACGGCACCCTCGGCGATAACCTCCCCCCTCCAGCTCAGGTAGCCAAGTTCCTCAAGGACCGCACCATAATCGACCGCATCAAGATCTTTGGTTGCAACCCCGACATCCTCCGTGAAGTCGCCTACTCCGGTATCGCCATCACCGTCACGGTCCCCAACGGCGAGATCCCCAACCTTGTCGGCGTTCGTTACGCCCTGCGATGGGCTCTCGACAACATCAAGCTCCGATCAGACGGCTCTTTATCTCATCCTCAAATTTCATGCCTTCAATCAACCTCTATGAAACCAGGCCAAGATCTGAACAAATTGAAGGGGCATGTGAAAATTACCGGAGGGCGGCGGAAACGAGAAAGATTGCTTTAAAGAAAATTAATCAACCGCCGATGAATGCAGTTGATCTTACGCAAAAAGATATTAATTATCAGGTGCATCAGTTCCATGTTTATACTCGGTGTTTTCCAAATTCAATTTAGAACATATTAAACCCGCTTGAATATGCGGTTGTAGATTGCACCACATGTATCTCGATTAATTGCTTTCACTATTGCGAGGCAACTATAAACAAAGAGGGCAGCAGCATGCGAGCCCCTTCAACCCTGGGTCCTAAGCGTGCCTCGACATCGTGAGTTCAGATCCGTTAAAAGGCGACCTGGGACAGCTTTCTCGATGAGCGGGTCTACATCTATAGAGCCCAAGCCCAAGCAACGACGAACCCAGGTGCACTCGTTCCAACTCCAAATCAATATTTGCATTTTTCTGGCACACATTATTATTCTTAGTATATTAATACGCCTATGGAAAATGCTTCTTACATATCATTATACTGAACCTGGGACTGCTTAAAACCAAGGCAATCCCACAGTGCAATATCAAGTATGGTAATTTTGAAAATTACATGAATGTTTTCTTTAAATTACTATATGATAATTGGAAATTCCTTTTTTACACCCTTGCATTATATATTTTCTGCATAACATGTGGCCGCCATGGTTGAATCCATTGTTGAGTGAAAAACTTCTTTGTTCAATGCAAATTACATGATGATTCACACAAGAGTGAATGTAATATATATTGTTTGGATTGTATGAATGGACCTCTTTGTTCAATTTGTCTCAATTATCACAAAGACCATCATGCCATTAAGATAAGGAGATCTTCATACCAAATGGATTGGGCCATACACATAATTCAACACACAAGTATCAGGGCCGAGGAACACTTTCCTCATATGTCGAGGATCATCCACCGCGGCCTTATATCATCATGCTTGTGTCATCGTACTCCGAGATATCATCAGGTGACGAGGAGAGAAAAGTTCTTACCTCGGCGTATCATCAAATGACGAGGAGATATATTTGTTTATCCCGGCATGTTCCTTTGCCGGCCAATCACCAAATAACGAGGAAGCAGAATCGTTCACCTCGGCCTACTTGTCAAGGCCGAGATAAAACATTCATGTTCCTCGGCGTTCCGGCTAGCAGATTACACAGTCCTTAGTCAACAAGGATTCTACAATCATGATCCAGTCAGGATTACAATTACCAACACCAATCCAAGTCAAACAATGACTCCTTAACAGATATAATTCTCTTAGGATTATATCTTATCTCTTTACAAGTTCACTCCAACATGGATTCTATCAATCCATCCCTATAAATACAAGACCCATGGCTCATTATTTGGTACGTTACTTTTTACATAGCAGAAACTCTGTCAATTTAGTTTCTCATATACAAACCGTGAACTTACTCTCACGCCGGAGGGCCTTTAGCCGGATCCGCCCCGGCTTAGTTTACGTGTTTTCTCTTATTTTCAGGCCTTGCAATCACCGGAGCATTCATCGCTTGGATTTGGGCTGATTTGACGATTTTGGCATCATCAATTGGTTCCATTGCCGGGAAATCGATTCAAACACCCTTTGTTTGGCCTGGAAAGCGCTCGCTAAAAGCCAAATTTCTTGCCGGAATTTTTCTACCTTTGAACGGAATTTCTGGATCGTTTGGGCTCTGTTCTTGAAACCGCCGGAATCTGGAAATTTCAATCGGAATTTGCCCAGATTCCGTTGGAGGCGTTTTAGCGTGAAATTCTGCCCCAGTTTTGGCCTGAATTTTTTGTGTTGGAAAAATCACGATTGGGTGTTCGTTTGTGGTCAAAATTTGCACTAATTTTGGCCAGAAATTCGGATCTGTTGGGAATTGTGATTTTTGGGAAATTTGCACTTGGTAATTTGTTGTTGATTCACAATGGACGGACAATTTACAAGTGTTACAGCTGAGGACCCAACCCAAGTGAATGGGGCGAACACTGGAGCTGAGGAGCTGCCTCCTCCTCCTCCTCTACCTCAGCCAGACGCCCCTCCTCCCCTCGCCATGACTCTTCGTTCCAAGGGTCAGGCGAATGCCGAGGGAGAGGGTGTCGAGCTTCCTCGGCCCACTCGTACTCGTGGGAAGCAAGTGGGAAGGAAAAATACAAAGAATGCCGACGTCGGTCAAGCAGCAGGAACTCAACCCGTTGACCGACGCTCTTTGTTACATAAACAAATGGAGACATTGCAAAGGATGTATGAAACACAGGCTGCTCTTTTGCAATTGGACCCAGATCATTCCATGGTTGAATTAATTAGGCCATCTATGGGCAACCCTCTCGGAAGGGAACAAGGTGAGCAACGAGCTCCTCCCCTCAAGACCGCTGAACTACCAAAGCAAGCACCCCGGGAACCTACCCGTCCTCGGCATGACAGTAAGAAGAGGGATCAGGTAGTTGACCTGAGAAGCCAATTGACTCCCAGGGAAGAGGAGGTGAACTCAATGGACCTAAGGACAAGGCTCAGTCTGAACAGGTGAATGTCACCACCTCGTCTAGTCATAGCACCCCGGCGTCCAGATTCTCCTCGTCCTCGTCGATCCCGCCATGATTCTCCTCATCCTCGGCATCGTTGGGATTCTCCCCGTCCCCATGCTCATGAATTTGCTAGGCCGAGGACCCCGGAACCATATAGGATGATACTTGGTGGCCAAGACCTGGAACTAAAGCGTGATAAGGTCCCCCTCCAAACGGGACAGCCACCAACATGACACGGAGCACAGTAGGGTGAATGATCGCACCAAGGATAAATCAATCAGAAGCTCCCAACGAAGCACCCACTCAAGCAGCGACAAGGGAGTGGAGACCAAGCAATGGGAGCTGTTGAAGCAAAGACTGGATGACATGGAGATGGGAAAGAAGTTCAATGACGATGACTATGACTGGGCAACTCGTCCGTTCTCCTTGAGAATAACTGCGGCTCCACCTAATCCTCACCTCAAGCTCCCGAATTTTGAGAAGTACAACGGCACCACTAATGCAAAAGACCACGTGCAAGGTTTTGAACAAACCATGAATCTCCTCACCACTGCTGACGACTTGCTCTGTAAAGCTTTCGCGAGCACCTTCTCCAGAACAGCCTTGACCTGGTTCCGTGAGCTTAAAAGAGGTAGCATCGATTGCTGGAGGGGCATGAGGAGAATGTTCTTGGACCACTTTGCCACTGCTGGTAAGAGGAAGATGAGACTGGCCGACTTGGCCAATATCGAGCAGGGAAAGGAAGAGACCACCCTCAGCTACTACAACCGGTTCGGAAAAATGGCAGATCAGGTTGAAGAGAGCCTCACTGATAGGGAGGTCATTGTTTGTTTCAACCCTGGGTTAAAATCTGGTCCCCTTATCTATGAACTCTCAGCCCGGGAACCTAAATCCAAGTCCGAATTATACAAGGTGGCTTATGCCATTTCCATGGCTGAAGATAAAACAAAGAAAAGGGGAGCCGACAAGGCAGAAACAGAAACAACGGGCACTCGCCAGAATGACAATGGGAATGGTAAGGGATCCAAAGGGAAGAACAGAACAAGAGGCACAGAGAAACCTGAGGTATTCACCCCCTGACCAAACCCATTTCAGAAATCATGCAGCTAATAAATCTCCCTCCCCCCCCCCCGTCCACTAAGTGATAAACTGAAGTACCCTCGTGACGCTTCAAAATACTGTGATTTCCACAAAGACAACGGCCACACCACGGATGGTTGTTGGGCCTTAAAGAGGATAATACAACGGTGGGTCGATGAGGGAAAGCTGGACCGCTTTGTCATGAAGAAAGACAACAACAAGCGGAAGCGGAAGGAAGAGGAAAGTGAAGATGATGATAAAAGTGAAGACGGAGAACGTAGGCCTCCTAGAGCCAAATTGCATGTGATCCGTGAAGAAGTTACTTCCACCAGAAAGCTGAGGGACCAGATCCATGAACTAAGCAAAGTTTACCACGTGCCTGCTTGGATTCATAAGGCGGAAGAGGTCATCAGTTTCTCACCAAACGAACTGGCAGGGAGCCGTGCTGCCCGTGAACAACCCTTGGTGATAAAGGGTCGAATTGACAATGTGGAATCGGAAAGATTGCTTGTGGACACGGGGGCCTCCCGTGACATTCTGTATTATTCTGCTTTCCAACAGATGGGATTGAAAGACACTGTACTGGAACCATATCATGGTAGGCTCGAAGGATTCACCAACCACAAGGTTGGAGCTAAGGGGACCGTGGAATTAGAACTTGAAGTCGGTGAACATCCCTTCCTAGCCAAGGCCACAGTCAATTTCGTAGTCATGGATTTGACTAGTGATTATCATGCAATCATAGGCATTCCAAGTCAAGCTAAACTTGGGATGGTGGCCTCCCTTCCCCACCAGCGAGTTAATTTCCCCACTCGTGCTGGGATTGGATGTGTGAGGGCAACCCCCCAAAGACTTCTTGGAACATGTCGTGAAGAGCAGAAAGAAATTCAAAAGTGTGGAGATAGATACCCCCGAGGAAAACATCAAGATCTCAAAGTCTAAGAAAACCACTGAAACTAGCTCCAGAATGAGCTATATCCGTGAAGTGCTTGATGATGAGGACGAGTCTATGGTCCTAGAAATTGCAGATGACCAAGGCATAGTCCTACCTCTACCCGAGGAAGAGTCTATGGTCCAAGAAATTGCAGATGACCAAGGCATAGTTCCGCCCGTCTCCGAGGAAGACCCTATTCTCATCAACGGCCAGAACTCGGGGGCCAACCATGACCTAGGGAAGGTCAATCTCCCCGACGTTGATAAACTTATGGAGGAAGAAGGCCTCAATGTGAACGACAACGAAGGGAGGAGAATTAGAGAAATCATTATCGAGTCTCTAGAATTTCGTGACGGTCCTGAAATGAAGCCCGTAGATGAGCTGGAAGAGGTAGTCATCAATCCTGACTATCCTGAACAAAAAATCAAACTCGGGGGCCAGCTATCACCGGAAGAAAGAGAAAGAATCATCTCCCTTCTGAAAAACAGTCTCGACGTCTTTGCTTGGAGGGTCGAAGACATGAGGGGGATCAATGAAGAAGTAGCCCTCCACCGCCTAGAAGTTGACCCTTTGGCGAAAACCATCTCCCAGACAAGGAGAAACTTTGCAAGGGACAAGGAGGAAGCTATTAAGGAAGAGGTGCAAAAGTTACTTAGCGCCGGAATAATTCGTGAAGTCAAGTACCCCGTTTGGTTGGCCAATGTAGTTATGGTGAAGAAGCAAAATGGGAAGTGGCGTATGTGTATAGACTTCACTGATCTGAACAAGGCCTGCCCCAAAGACAGCTATCCTCTCCCTAGAATTGACAAATTGGTTGACTCCATTGCGGGACACCAAACTCTCAGCTTCCTAGATGCCTATTCAGGCTATCATCAGATAAAAATGGCGGAAGAGGATATCGAGAAGACGGCCTTCCAAACACCTGGGGGAAACTACTGTTACATCATGATGCCTTTTGGGCTCAAGAACGCGGGCGCCACGTACCAACGAATGGTGAACAAAGTATTTGAAGCTCAAATAGGTCGCAACATGGAAGCTTATATTGATGACATGGTCATAAAAACCAAGGAGGGCAGTCACGCTCCTGACCTGGAAGAGACAATTAACAACCTTCGAGCCAACAACATGAAGCTGAACCCAAGCAAGTGCGTATTTGGAGTAACGGCTGGAAAGTTCCTAGGCTTCATGGTATCACAAAGGGGAATAGAGGCCAACCCTGAAAAAATTAAGGCGCTCATTGACATGAAGGAACCTACCACGATCAAGGAGGTTCAAAGACTAAATGGAAGAATAGCGGCCCTTGGAAGATTCATCGCCAAATCTGCCGAAAAGTCACTGCCCTTCTTCAAGGTATTGAAGGGTACCAAGAGCTTCTCCTGGACTCCCGAATGCTCTGAAGCATTCCTCCGGTTGAAGAAGTACTTGGGTTCCCCTCCCTTGCTCAGCAGTCCAACTAACGGTGAGATGTTATATGTCTTCCTAGCTGCTACTGATTATGATGTCGCAACTGTCTTAGTTCGGAATGACGAAGGAATTCAGAAGCCTGTCTACTATGTCTCTAAGGCACTGTCCGACGTGGAAATCAGATACTTTAATGTGGAGAAGATAGCGTACGCGCTAGTCATTGCCTCAAGAAAATTACGTGCCTATTTTTCTGCACATCCTATCACCGTATACACGAATGAACCATTGAAGAAGATACTACATAAGTTGGACGGCTACGGACGTCTCCTTAATTGGTCCATCGCTCTTACTGAGTTTGATATCACTTACCAACCAAGGTAGACCCTCCTGGCACAACCTTTGGTTGACTTCATGGTCGAGACTGCCTTTATGGGTGAGCATCTCCCCACCTCTCGGAGGCAAAACGCACCGGAGGAAAAAGACTCTCCCATTGAACTCCCATCCAACTGTTGGATCCTGTATACGAATGGATCAGCTACAAAGGAAAGAAGCGGAGCTGGAGTTGTACTAGCAAGCCCAGAAGGAGAATACACTATGCAAGGCGCCATCCGTTTCAAGTTCCCTGCCTCCAATAATCAAGCTGAATATGAAGCTCTAATATTTGGCATTGAGTTGGCCTCCTTCTATGGAGCAACTAAGGTGGCGGCTTTCTGTGACTCCCAACTCGTTGTCAAACAAGTAAAGGGAGAGTATAACACCCAAGACCCCACCCTTGCCAAGTATAGAGACCTTGTCCTAGATATGACGAAGAAGATGGAATTTTTCGAGCTCAAACAAATTGGCAGGGAAGATAACCAAGTCGCAGACGTTCTCTCCAAACTGGCAACCATGGATGTGTCTAAGACCAGTCCATATGTAGTTTATGCCGAGGAACCTGCGTACGAAAGACTACAAGTCATGCTCTTAGATGGAGAGGAGAGATGTTGGATCAATGACTACATTGAATACATTGAGAAGGAGAAACTACCCGAAGATGAAGCTCAAGCTAAACTCATCAAGAAGAGGTCCCCAAGGTTCGTGATAATGAGCGGAGTCCTCTACCGAAGATCTTTCACGAAGCCCCTGCTAAGGCGTGTCTATCCCAAGGAAATTGAGAACCTATTGGCAGAAGTACATGAAGGCGTTTGCGGCGGACACCCGGGGGCCAAAACCTTAGCTGACAAGATCATATCGCTAGGTTACTACTAGCCAAACCTAAGGGAAGACGCGCACGCCTATGTTAGAAAATGTGACAAGTGCCAAAGATTCTCTGACATTCCTAGACTACCGGCAGTCGAGCAAACACTTGTGATACCTACGTGGCCATTTGATATGTGGGGGATCGATATCATCGGACCCTTCCCTCCCGCCCGTGGTAATTGCAAGTACGTGATAGTAGCTGTTGATTACTTCTCCAAGTGGATAGAAGCCAAGGCATTAGCCAAGATAACGGAAGAGAACGCAATCAACTTTGTCCATGACAACATCTGGTGCAGATTCGGACTTCCACATACAATTGTCTCTGATCATGGACTGCAATTTTCTACGGCATTCACTACAGAGTTGGGAAGAGTCAAAGTCCGCCATGCAAAATCTTCAGTTAGCAGACCCCAAGGCAACGGTCAAGCAGAAGCTGCCAACAAACTGGTCCTAACCGCCCTTACCAAGAACCTTGAGGGACGCGAGGGTAGATGGTTGGACGAACTTCCCTTAGCCTTATGGGCTGTTCGGACAACCACCCAGGGGCCAACCGGGGAAACCCCATTCGCACTAACCTTCGGCTCGGAGGCTATGGCACCAACGGAGATGGCCATCCCTACTGTGAGAAACTCCCATTATGAAGAGCAAGTCAACAAGGTTAATAGGCTCCAAGACCTAGACCTGATAGATGAGAAACGACTAGCTGCGCAGATGAGAATGGTGAATTACAAGCAAAGGACCAAGGCATATCACGACAAAAGGGTCATCAGAAGAGTATTCCAAGTAGACGATTGGGTACTTAGAAAGATTGAGGCCACTGGTTGGAAGGCAGAACAAAACAAGCTCTCCCCAAATTGGGAAGGTCCCTATATTATCACTCAAGTCATTCAAGAAGGGACGTACAGATTGAAGACCTTATCCCCGTCTCTTCATACATCCTATCAAGGGTCCGCCTTGATTCAGGATTACAAACGTAACAGCCAAGACCGAGGGTCCTCCTCGGCCTGATGGC
The DNA here is from genome assembly GCA_022495995.1 of Adenophora triphylla var. japonica. Taxonomy (NCBI): domain Eukaryota; kingdom Viridiplantae; phylum Streptophyta; class Magnoliopsida; order Asterales; family Campanulaceae; genus Adenophora; species Adenophora triphylla. Next base: position 1,177,471 of record JAFEMH010000066.1, read on the forward strand.
TTACCATACATCCTATCAAGGGTCCGCCTTGATTCAGGATTACAAACGTAACAGCCAAGACCGAGGGTCCTCCTCGGCCTGATGGCTTACCATACATCCTATCAAGGGTCCGCCTTGATTCAGGATTACAAACATAACAGCCAAGATAGAGGGTCCTCCTCGGCCTGATGGCTTACCATACATCCTATCAAGGGTCCGCCTTGATTCAGGATTACAAACGTAACAGCCAAGACCGAGGGTCCTCCTCGGCCTGATGGCTTACCATACATCCTATCAAGGGTCCGCCTTGATTCAGGATTACAAACATAACAGCCAAGACCGAGGGTCCTCCTCGGCCTGATGGCTTACCATACATCCTATCAAGGGTCCGCCTTGATTTAGGATTACAAACCAACAGTCAGACCCGAGGAGTCCTTCCTCGGCATGATGACTTGCCTCACGTCAAGACAAGGGAACACCTTGTCACTATGACTAAAAGGCATCACGTCTGAAACCTGTGCACGAGTCATCTTCCTCGGCATAAGGAGACGAAAAAGAACAAATCACCCCAACACTCAAAGCCGAGGAGTACTTCCTTGACCATCACGACTTAGAGCTCAGTTAAAGCCGAGGAGACCTTCCTCGACCTAATCACTTGCTCGACAACTGGGGAACGTGGGGTCCTCCCCGTTCCCCACCTTCACAAATTTGGTGCCTATGTCTGGCATACAAATAATTCATTGAAACAACATGAATAAAGACAAAAGGATTTTTTTTCATTGATATTCAAAGAAAAGTTACAAATCCTACCATCTATTACAAAAAAGGAAAAGAAAAGTCCTATCTAAGCTTGCTTTCCATCATCAAAAGGCTTTTCAAGCCAATCTGCTTGGATGGATCCGGGGGAGGAAGAACAGTTTGGTCAGTGTGAGCATCAGCCTTCTCGGCCTCTTCTCCCCCTACCTCGGTATCCATGACCTCAGGCTCTCCCTCGTCCTGGATCGCCTCAACCAAGGCTTTGAGATTGCCAGGAACAACCGAGGCCGGCCTCCACACTTCCCTGCATGCTTGGGCATCCTTCTCAGCAATTATTTCCAAGTTATTTTCAGAGAAGGGAACCAAGTGGTGGAGAGCCCTAACTTCCTCGCCATATTGATCCCGGCAAATCAACATAGCTACCTTGTTAATGTCCAAGCCGGTGGAGGGGTCAGCCAGGATGCTACGGGCAAGGTGGAGATACCCGTCTTCAAACATGGTTGCCGTTTGCTCGTCCACAGCATCTTGAAAGGCCGAGCTGGCCATCATCGAGTCCTTGAAAGCCTGGCTCTCCTTGAACCGGGCAACGGCCTCCTCCTCCCTAGCAGGAAGGGTAGCTTCTAACCCTCGGCACCGGGCTTCAGCTTCATCGGCCCTAGTTTGGACCTCAGCCTTTTCCTTCCTTGCCGTAGCAAGCTCTTCTTCTTTTAGCCGGAGATGCTCCTCGGCTTTGGCCTTTTCTTCCTCAGCCCTCTTCACTTCGGCCTCTACTTTGGCCTTAGCTGCATCGAGCTCAGCATCCTTGGCCTTCAAAAGTTTGACCAAGGAAGCCTTATCAGCCGCACCCTTCGCCTGGGCGGTCTTGGCCTCATTCAGGCGCCTGGCTTTTGTCTTGGCCAAGACGTTCTCGTAAGCCGTGACGGAAGCCAACTGAAAGAGAAATTAATGTTAACAAACCAAGAAAATCTCAAACTCAATATGACTGAGAAGGAGAGACATTCACCTCGGCAATTAGGAGCCCTTTGCGGCAAAGCAAGGTGTCCTCACTAGGAGCCTCTTTGACGAGGGCCTCGTAAGCCTCCTCATCCATAGCACGCTGAACGGGAGCTCGGCCTAGCCTCTCCAAGGGTCCCTCCCTAATTTGTAGAGGAAGACCCCTAAGACGGGGAACTTTGAGGGCCATGCTCTTAGCTAGCTCGTCGTCCTCTTCATCAGTTTTGATGGTCTGGATGGATAAGGGGCGAGGAGCCTCAACATTGGGGGCCCCACTAACAGTTGCCCGCTTAGCTACGGGCTCCTCGGCGCTGGCTGCTTGGGATCTCTTGGAGCCTGAACATCGGCCTTCGAGGCCTCTTTCCTCGGCCACCTCATCCTCGGCATCAACATGGAGGCTATGCCCCTCTACAGTTGATGGGTTGGTTTGTTCCTCAGTTGCCGGTTCCTCGGCATTTACCTCCCCATGTGGTTTGAAAGGAAGAGGATGGTCACCCTGGGCACTTAGCACCAAGTTGCGGACATTGGCTTCTTCTCTTCTCTCTACCAAACCAGACTTCTTGCTCTGCTTCCTCTTCTGTTTCACCAGCTCCATGGGACTTAGTCTCTTCATGGCTAGTTCTGCTTCTTCCTCGGTGGTTAAAACTGCAAAGACAAGGAAATGGTTAAATACGAGTAGGAGGAAAAATTACAGCAATGCTAAGAAATACAAGTATGAGTTAAATGTTTACATCCAACCACATTAGTCTCTTCCAGGCATTGGTCCAAGGGAGGGGTCTTGCACCTCGTACAGTCCTCATGAAAAATGAGTTCAGGGTGTGTTACCCAATCATTAAAACGCCTCCCTGTAAGTACCCAAATCTGGCTCATGCCTTCCGGTTAAATTTTCCGGCAATTTCGGTAAGTTTTCCGGTAATTCCCCAGACCTTCCTAGTGTTCCGGAAACATTCCGGAACTGTTTTTAATTAAATAAGGGCTGAAGGGAATCCTTCCTAATTAAGAAACACGTTTTTCTTAATTAAGAGGGAAGGTTCTAGAATTTGCCACCTTGCATGGTTCTAGAATGCTGAGTCATTGTGGATAATGCCGCACGGCTGCATTAGCTCGCTGCCCCTAGCCGCACGGCTTCATTAGCCTTATCCAGACTGCCTATAAATAGAGCCCTCCTCTACCCATTTCAAGACACACGACACAATACACACAATCCATAGCAATACACTCACAATCAGTCACTCCCAAGACGTGAAGAATATTGGTGAAGGCTCAAGAAGGTGAAGAAGAAGGCCAAGAAGCTCCCTCCCTCCTCCTTGAAGATCCAAGACCAACCTCTCCTCCTAGCTCCGACCAAAGAAGCAAAGGAAGCAATTGGTAACCTCGCACGCCCTAACCTTGCTTTTAATTGATATACTTGCTCATTGCATTCATATATCTTGCTTGGGACTTGGCATTTATTCATAAAGATCACATCTTTATCACCCCCTTTCCCCTTTGCATGCATTAAGACCTCATTTGTCATAAAAATGTAGTCTTTTTCATAAAGGTGCATCCTTTGCACCTAAAACCCCCATTTTCAAATAAAAATGTCATTTTTATGCATCATTTGCACATAAAAATCCAATCTTTTCAATAAAAATGCATCCTTTGCATTCAAAAAACCTTTTCATGCATCATTTGCATAAAAATCCTATCTTTACGCATCACTTGCATAAAGATCATTTCTTTCAATCAAAAAGCATCATTTGCTAAAATCAAAAATGTCATCTTTTCATTAAAGGGTCATTTTTCATCATGCATTTCCCCCATTCCCCCAACCTAGGAATGGACCGGTGTAAAAGATCCTATCTTTACATCGTTCCTTCCATTAAAGGTTCACGATTTCTTTAGGAAAGGGACAACCTTGAACCCTATATCTTCGATTATCGCTTAAGAAAGAGTATGAAGCCTCTATACGAGCTCGACCGTCTTAAAGCGTAGGATTGATGGGCTAAGGACCCTCCTTTTCTAAAGAACCTCATCTTTGACCAAAAGAGAGTCATTCTCTCGATCACGCAAGTCCCGAGGGTCCCGAGGTTTAAAATGCGATGATCACAAGTCATAAGATGAGGACGGGATCATAATCCCAAATACATAAAATTCCAAGGAATCCCGAGCGACAACCAACAAATGGTTTGTACGTCCAGAAGACAACTTGGGACATTCCCCCCTTTTTTTCTCAAACACATGAACACAAGAAAGCACGCAAGCAAGCACGATTACTGAAATCTTGGGAGACTTGCTCTGGCAAGGCACTTTGGGTGAACGCCAAACGTTCTTCCCAAGGGGTAACTTAACCTCCGAACCCAAGTAAAAACCTTTTTTTCAAAGTTTTGAGGTAATCAAAATGGCGTGGCGACTCCGTTTTTTCAAATTAAACTCGGATGTCTTCAAACTCGCGTGAATCCAACAAAAAATTTGGGCACCACATTCACAGTTTGGCGACTCCGCTGGGGATAGACCCAAAGGAGAAAAGCTTCTATTTTCAAAACAAAAAAATTGATACTCGGTATATAGGTGGAAACCACTTACCCTTCCTGTACACTCCCTGACGTGGGAGTTGGGATAACCGGTGGTTTAACAATCCACGTACCAGTATCCCTTTTCGAAAAACAATTTTGAAAAAAAATTAAAAGAAAGCTTTTCCCTTTGAGCGGGTTAGACTCCCATCGCCGATTTCATTAATCGTGCTTGCTTTCTTTACCATGCATTGCATCATTTGCATCTTGGAATCTGTGCATACTTTGAAAAGGGAAACAACCCGAAAAAATAGCAAAAGGAGTGGAAGCTGGAAAATTGATCCATGCAGTCGTACGGCTCAATCCTCCTTGGATTCTGACCAAGCGACCTCAGTGGCAATTCCACCAGGAAAAATCATGGTTAATCTGGCAGTCCTAGCAGCTTGGGGCTACTCAGCTTCATGACTGACTGGGGCTCCCAGAAAATTTACGTGCTTACGTGTTGCATTTTCCCCGTCCCGAAAATCATTCCTTTAAAACACATTTATGAAAATCTCTGTTTTAACTCAAAAAGGAACATTTTTAGGAGACCGCACACTACGCGCACCTGATATATCCTGTACACTTTTGCACGCACGTCCCTCAAACCCGAGGGTGGTTCCAGCTGCAGTCACGGACAGCCTTACGATGCTCCCGGGCGCGCACGGAATCATCCCAACCTCCCCATGGCAGCCAGTGTCGACCAATGCACAGTCCGTGTCACACGTTTCAAAAAACCGTGACTTTTGGTTGGTTTTTGGTCTAGTTCGTGTCATATAGCCCAGTCGCATACCCACGTAAAGGTCAAGCCTTAGCTCATAACGGAAGCCAAGATTTTCGCTCAAGCGAAATTCTGCCGAAATTCCGACAAGGAAAAATCGGTGGGATCTTGACTCCGACATTGACTATTGACCTTGACCCGCACGGAATGCGTAAGAGTCAAGACCAAGTCTTTGCCAAAAATCAAAAGATCTTTCGCTCAAGCGAAGCTCTGCCAAAATTCCGACAAGGAAAAATTGGCAAGATCTTGACCGGCATTGACTTCGATTCCGACTCACGCACATACGTATGCAACGAAGTTCAATGTGACACTGTGTCATCCGGCTTTTTACCGCCCGACCCATGCCTATTATTCTCTCGGACATTACCGAAAGTCAGAAACCGTCATTCGCTCAAGCGAAACTCTGCCAAAGATCCGTCAAGGCAGAGAGACGAGACTTTCCCGGTATTGCCTTGACTATAATCCGCATCGCTCGTGCGTTGAAAGGTCCTATGACCCGCTAGACCCGATAGGAGCGTTCTTTACTCTCGGTCGGTGGGATCCGCGTGCCCTATAGGACCCTCGCCCGGGGCTGTCCACCCTGGGAGGTCGAAATACAGGTGGAATACGAGGGGCTTATAGACGTAGTGACGGAACCCACTGATCCAGGATCTAGAGTAGTTGTGAAAAAAAAAGAAGGGCAGAATCCCTTTTCCAACCAAATAGATATTAATAAAAGACACTGTTTTAAGTAAACTTGAAGATTCTAATTTGCATATTTGTAAGTGCTCCAATTTGATCTTGTTAGAATTTTCGTTAGAAAATTAACGAAAGTTATAACATTTCTAACAATTCCTAACAATCCTAACTTTTCTAACAAAGTGAGGGTAAAATGGGCATTGTTATTTAAGGCTAAACCTCAAAAAGAATCTCAAAAAGTAAAACAAAAGGAATAAAACCACAAATAGCAATGGCTGGAAACACAAAACTGGCTGTTAATTTGAAATTTCAAAAAGATTATTCCTCTTGTCCAAAGCCTGAAGCTGCATTTAATGAACAGTGCACGCGACTGGATCCATCCGCGCGGATGAGTTTGTCATTTCAGAGGGCTATAAATTGAGCCCTCCAGTCACAAAAATAGGGAGCCACAACACATTTTGCACCGAACCTCTGGTGAAATATAGAGAGAAAACAGTAAGAATTCACTTGAATTGTCACCATTTTCTCTCCAATCTTTCCCAATTCATACTCATACACTCACTCTCATATTGAAGTCCTAAACACTCATACACTCAAGCCAAACACTCAAGAACACAAGGAAGATTGGTAAACCCTCCTTCTCCTAACCCTAAATCTCATCCATGCATGCATCTTCAAACTACAAAATGTAGTTCCTTCATCTTCTTGCTCTAGATCTAAGAAGATCACCATGGAAGACCATCTCCATGGATGATCTTCTACAAAGATCAACATTATTCTCAAGTTCTCTTACTTTCTTGCAAAGAAAACTCATTTTCAAAACCCTAAAAACCATTTTCAAGCATAAAATCTCATTTTAAAAGGATAAAAATCCCCTTCCCAAGTAAATGAAATGCTTAGTCCTAATGTACCCCAAGGATGGTTTGGTATAGTTGATTCACCACTAAAATGTCTAGTGATCACTAACCAAAACCTAGGGAAATGGGGACAAGCATGGATGCAAAACCCCCTTTAAAATCATATTCTCCTTCTTGGGAAGTTGCTGTCCAGTAGCAATTTTCCCAGACCTCAGTCCATTGTCCTAATTTTTGGACATAGATGAACTTGGAATTTGGTGTTGACTACAAAACACTTTTTGTAGCCAACATCCAGAGCTTTCCATACATATTTTTACTTTATTTTTTGGGTGATTAAAACTCCTCTTTTCAAATTTTCTTTCAGAGGCTAGTTTATCAGCTTCTGGGAATCCAGATCTCATATCTGAGGTTTCCAGAAGGTTTTGACCCCTCAAATCTTCTCCAAAATGGAAAATTCCTTCGCACAAGTCTTATTTAAGGTGTCTATAACAACTTTCATTCTCTGAGTTTATCCAGATTATGAAGTTTTAAGACCCTTGAATCCATTTCAAAATCAAAGGTCCACTGCCTTTTTCATTCTGGCAGAAATGGCTCTCAACTTCAAAAGGTCTTTTGAGTACCAAATCTCAATCCAAAAATCCCCCAAAAAATCATGGGATCAGTTTAAAGTCTTGAAAAGATATCACTATTTTTACTTTTCTGAGTTTCAAAGTATTTTGGCCAAAACACACACACACACAAATGATTTTCAGCTTGGAAGACTCGTTTTACGAGGCATTCCGGGTGCACACTAACGTCCTTCCCGGCGTGTAACATGACCTCCGAACCTAAATCTCTGATCTCGGGCTTTTTTCAAAGTTTTGGCCCTCAAAATTAAAATGGCGTGGCGACTCCGTTTCGTTGATTTTTTCAAACAAAAATGGGAAAATTTTCGATACAATCACACATCATCACAGTGGCGACTCCGCTGGGGACTAAGCTTTTTTTTTTTTTAAAAAAAATGGTATTTGGTATATTGGTGGAAACCACTAAATTTCCCGTTATCGCCTCCTAACACGAGTCGGGGATAAATTGTGGTCTAACAATCCCACGTACCGGTATCACCGTTTTCAAAAAAAAAAAAGCTTTTGAGGGTCAAGCTTCCGTCCCGGCTTTGAAAATCATTTTTGTGTGTGTGTTGATTTTTGCACAGTTTTCATGTTGTTTTGGCCGCCTCGGAGAAAGTCAAAATTTTGACTGTCGGAATAATGTCCCTAACTGTCGGAATTTTCGTGCTTACGTGCTTATGTGCTCATTAAAAATTTCAAAAAAAAATCAAAAAAAAAAGATTTTCAAAAAAAAAGAAGAAGAAAATTTCCAAAAAAAAATCATGCATCATATTTTTAAGACACATAAAAAAATCTCTATTTTACTCAGAAAAAGAATATAGACTGCTTGCACACTACGCGCACGTGACCGTACACTGCACACTACGTCCTTAACCCGGGGAAATCCTTGTCGCGGTCCGTTTGGTCTTATTACGCCTCTCGGATGAGCACAGGACTACCCAAACATCCCATGGAGCCTCGTGTCGACCATGCACTTGTCCGTGACACACTTTGTCCGAGACCCGGTTGGTTTTTAGTCTGGTCTGTGTCATGCCCTGTCCGTGTATAGACCTTTCCTTTCAAGCCTTTGTCGGCATACCGACTCAATATCTTTCGGGGACCCTTATCAGTCGAAGTTCTGCCGGTTTTCCGCCGCAGACTTTGACCAAGATATTGACCGGCGCCTTGACTTCGGCTCTGACTGGCACAAATTATACACTGACTCCCAGCATTGACACTGAGTCATCAAGGATTAATGAATATTCCATGCCTAATTACGGCTTAACTGACGACAAGTCAAGATCAATCGTGGACATTTATCAGTCCAAATCATGCCGACTTTTCGTCGAGCCCTCGGACATGATCTTGACTTTTGACGTCAGCTTTGTCCGTAATTTACATCGAATGCTCGTTAAGACTCGATTACCCGCCAGACTTTTAGGATCGTTTTCTTTCGGTCGGTGGGACCCGCTTGCCCTATAGGACCCTCGCCCGGCTGTCCACCACCTGGGAGGTCGAAATACAGGTGGAATACGAGGGGCTTATAGACGTAGTGACGGGGCCCACTGATCCAGGAATCAGAGTAGTTTGCGAAAAAGAAGAGCAATCTTTTCCAACCGATTAGGTTAATAAAACATGTTTTAAGTAAACGTGAACAAATAACTGCATGTTGCATGAGCCTAAAGCCCAAACACCTACCCTCCTTCCATTCCCAGACATCTGAACCTTCGTGTCCTTTCCCCCGCAGCTCCTCACAAAGCTTGGTTTCGGGCACCGGGTCACCGTTTGATCAGTTGGGAAGAGTCAAGCGCATCGTCAGCTTCACCGTTTGTTCCGACTCCGGGTTTCAGAATGTCTGCATCAGCCGGTAATGATGGGGATAACGTCACTCCGCCTCCCGGGACCCCTCAGACAGAGCAACAGTGGAATCAGTTAGCAGAACAGATGAGGTTACGACAGGAAGCACAGCTAAACAGCCTTATGGAGGCTATTAAGAGTCACGGTCTGGCCGCCAGCCTCAATCCAGATGGCACCTTCACCGTGGAAGAAGACGAGGATGCCAACCCCACTCTCAGTCGCCCTGACTACACCAGGATGCCGCCACCCACCTCCTATGGTGCCGCTACCAGAACCCATGCTCCTCGATTTTCGGGTCAGCCAGCTCCCCAACCACAGACCACCGGATCCATGCAGCCCGACGGCACAAATCAGTGGGGGCAAAATCAGTACGGAATGTCTTCTCATGGTTGGGGCTATCTCGGAATGCCACAGCTAATCGGGATCCCGCCTCAGTTCGGAACCGATCAATCCGGACCCTCACAGCAACAGCCACAGTTCGGAATGCCGCCGCAACTTGGTTCTGGGCCACAGTCAGGAGCCCCTCCTCAGAACAGTACTAGTTCAGCTGCTCCTCACACAAATCCATTCCTCACTCAGACTTCTATGGGTTACCAAGCCTCCATCCCGGTGTCATCCGAATCACCAGGACCGCAGTACCCCCCGGGTTACACACCTTCACCACAGGCAGCCATGCAATTCAACAATCCGGGACAGCAGCCCGCACTCAAGCCTACTTACGGGCCCCACTCTGGAAATCCAAGTTATCCGGCTACATCGGGGCTGCCCCCACCTACTTTGCCAGTTGAAAATCAACAGCAAGCCGCAAGGTTCTACCCTTTTGCTCAGGCTCCTACTCATGCTCCCCAGGGTAACTCAGCCCCAGGACAGGTTTTCACCTACGTCCCCGGATCGGCCGTTCCCTCCACCAGTCTGCCTCCAGTGGTAGCTCCTCTCTCTAGCTCAGCCACTAGCTTGAATGCCATGGTTCCGCCACAAGACCCTCATCTGGCCTGGTTCATGGAACAACACAAGGAAATGAAAGCGCAGATCGCTGAACTGACTGCCAAGAAGTCTGCCTTCCGGCCTACAGACCCGGACTCCATTGTTCCTCTGCCCCACAAATTCGTGATGCCTAATCTGGATCTCTTTGATGGGACCGCATGTCCGAAAACCCATTTGGACACGTATACCTTGGCGATGAAAGCCAAAGGATGTACCAATCAGCAGTTGGCTGACTATTTCAGTCTATCCTTGAAGTCCAGTGCCTTAAAGTGGTTCTTCCGTTTGAAACCTGAAGCCAGGGCTACATGGGACCAGATTACCAATGCCTTCACAGAAAAATATAAGGCCAACTTGGAATGGGAAACAAATAGGGTTGACCTACAAACAACAGTGCAGCGTCCTGATGAGAATGTTGGGGACTTTTACAAGCGGTGGAATCTGAAACTCAGTGAAATGGCCATCCCTCCTTCCGAAGAGGAACAATTGGACATCTTCCAGTCATGCTTGAAACCACATCTGAGAGCCTCCCTCAGTCACTTCCCATACTCAGACTTACGGGCCATGGTTAACTCTGCAGCTAAGTTTGAAAAGGCCTACAATCAGCAACCGGCTGCTGCACCTGCCTACAGATATCGGGCTCCTCCTGCAAACACTGCCCCTGCTCCTGCTAAAGGCAAAGAGATGATTAACTATGCGGGACAGGAATGTAACAACACGACTCCTTTTGCTCCCAGAAAACCAGCCGAGCCCAGACCACGGGTCATGAATCTCGAAAACTTTGGAATGCCTCTGAATGACATCTTTAGGGGACTGGTGAAAGAAGGCTTGCTGCGGCCTTTGGAGAATTTCCAACCCAGAAATCCGAATGCTCCCGTGGATACTACAAAGTATTGTGCTTTTCATCAAGCTCACGGACATCTGACTGACAACTGCTTTACTCTGAAAAAGGCGATCCAGGGGCTAATAGAGCAAGGAAAGTTGGAAGGCCCCGAAGGGCCTAACACAGTCAAAAATCCTCTGCCAAGGAACCATAATCAGGTGAATATGATTGAATGCGGAGAATCTTCGCATGACCATGAAGATGCTGATGAAGGTCCCCAAATACCCGTGGCCAACCTCGTCGAGGATCCTGAATTCGGATTCCCCCTCAGCCTTGAGGATATTGAACGAATCAACCCATCTTGGTCTCATGTCAGAGACTCCTTGCAAGAATACGAGGCCCGCTATTTCTCGGATGAAGGGAAGGCCGATACCGAAGAACTGGGGCTGTTCCGTTCAAAATATGAGAGGACCATTTACACAAGATGGTTAGAACAATCGAGAAGAATCGAACAAGAAAGCTTCCGGCGGGCGCCTGTACTGGGGCTTATCAGCAAAGAGGCCGAAGAGCATCTGGAGCTAGTACACTTCTGCAAATTGGCTTTGGGAGAGCCCGAATATGATCCCGAGAACAGTGAAGAATCGGAAGAGGAGGATTCCTTCTATATCCTGCCTGGTGTCAAATACGTGCCACCCCCTCTCACTCTTCCCCCGCAATTTCTGGGAGGAGAAGCTGAGTCACAATTGCCACTTCCGGGAATGGGAACATATGACAATTTTTGCGGTTGCACGCACCCATATTCCCCCAACGGGTTTGATCGGCGTTCCCTCTCAGCCGAAATCCCGGTAGTATGGGAAGAAGATTCCGATGACAGCGATGATGATGATGATGACGAGAGTGAAGAGTCAACTGAGGCCCCAGATCCGGAAACAATCTGGAACAATCATGCCGGAAATGAGCCCATGGGAGCCAGGCACAATGGTTGGTTGTCAGCAAGCAACGACGAAGGACCGCCAGGAAATGCGGATCAGATACCAATGGAGACAGACCCCTACGAGGTGTCACTTGTAAGATGCATTTGTGGCCAATGCCCGGATACTCCAGAGGATGAGGGACAGCAAAGCCCGCGCCCAGATCCGTACATATCCGAAATCCTAGAACACAACGTTCCTTATAAGAACCTGACTGGTGAATGGAAAGGGTTTATTGAAGCACTGGTCGAAAATGGAGGGTTTCAGCCACCAGAAGATGAAGAATTCGTAAACGTTATCGGATCTTTTTCTTCTTTCCCGAGAGCGGATGGCATAACAACCGTAAGGGTCACAGCCGGGCCGCTCGAGCGCAGCGAGTGCCTGCAATCACTGAAAAGGGTTATCGATCTGAACGTCTCCCCAGTGGCCTTCATACCTATGAATCCACATGACGCCTTCCTAATTGCTCCAGTGCCCGACAATGGACCCCGGGTGCTCCTTATTTGGACACAGATCTATCGAGCTGCTACATCAAACTCCGAAGGGGAACGTTGCCTATCCTTCACTTGTGGCTGCCCTACTTGCAAGATTGAAAGAAAAAGGATATACGATGAAATGGAGGCTGATAGCCATAACTCTGTGGGCCATCCAAGGGATGAAATCGAAAAGCCGCCGAGTCCCGACAATAGCGACTCTTGTTGCATGATAACTATGAGCAAGGCCGGCCATGAGAGTGAATCGGAGGACGCCCTAGCTCTGTGGGCCATCCAAGGGGCAACAACACAACCCCAAACCCAAAAGCCTGTGACTTGGGAAGCAGTTATAAGGGCCGCCCAGGAAGGAGCCAGTACAGCCCAGCCCCTCACTGTCACTAGACTCCGTCAGAACCAGTGGCCAATAGCCAAAAGGGCTCCCCCGTTGACCTTGGCAGCACTGAAGAAATCCAGTCAAGAGACGACTGATGAGGAAGTTAATCTGTTGACCCGCTCTGGGCAGATCTTCCAAGGAAATCCCAAGGCAGATAAGAAGGCCACAGATCAAGCACCGAAAGAAGATCGCCGCCCCTATGCTAAGACAGCTGAAACTCCAGATCCCGAAAAAGAGGATCCCGTGCTCACCCAGTTGAAGCAAACACAGGCCAACATTTCCCTCTGGTCTCTACTCACTTCGTCCTATCCCCATAAGCTGAAGCTGGAAGAAAGCCTGGCTCGCACTCTCGTGCCTATTGATGCTACTCCCGATGATGTGGTACAACTAATTGGAAACATCCATTACGGGAACATAATCACTTTCACAGATCTCGACCTCCCTCAATTTGGGGCTGATCATAACGAGCCTCTCTTCATCACAGTCCAGCTGGATGAACGACGCCTCCCTCGGGTCCTGGTTGATAATGGGTCCGGAATGAACATTCTTCCGGCAAAGATCATGAGCTTGCTTGATATCAAGACTACAGACTTGAAGCCTTCCTCCCTCACAGTCAAAGCTTACGACTCAACATCCCGAGCAGTCCTCGGAGTTGCTACTTTAGACCTCTGGTTTGGACAGAAATTGATACCTGTGGAATTCCAGGTTATTGACATCCCGATTACTTTCAATGCCCTGCTGGGAAGACCTTGGCTGCACCAAGTCAAAGGGGTCGCCTCAAGCCTCCACCGTGTGAAATTCGTCTCGAATGGGGATCTGACGACCATTTACGGAGATTTAGTCACTTTAGAGGGCACAGATACGGGCGGAATACCTATTCTGGAAATCAAACATGACGAGGAAGGTCACATGCTAACGGGCTTCACGGTCGAGCCTCCCAAGGCCCAAGTGTGCAACATAGATCTGACGGTCACTCGGGATAAAATCCCACCGGTCTTGAAAATGATGAGAAAAATGAGCTATCTACCTGGCCTCGGTCTGGGAAAGCACCAACAAGGAACTCACAAACTCATCGAGGTGAAAGGACAGAATACTCGCCACGGCCTGGGATATGAGGCCTCCTCAGTGGACACTGCAAAAGGAAAAAGATTTGAAGCTGCCACAGGAAAGGTCCCGATCGACAACCCTAAATCTCTCCCCTTCAGTCCTAATTTGGCTGACTACTTTGTAAAGGGTCCCACACAACCAGGAAACATCACAGAGCCCACTCCTACGGCAGGATGGCTAAAGCTACAGGATAGCCTCAACAAGTTCAGGGGAGCCAAGGCTAACCCGGTCCGTAGAATGTTCCTGGACCTACCCAAGATACCTGGGACTACCACTACCATGAAGAGTGAGTATACCTTCAGAGGCGTGCCTGACCTGGTGGAACAGTTCGAGAAGCTCACAACCACTATTCCTACTGCCCAGAAAGATCCGAAACCTGAATTCGAATTGACAGTGCCAAAAGCTAAGGCCACAGAAGTCTTTTCAGATGATTGGGATGGTCCGATTATGCAACAGTTATTCGGGGAAGAGATACAGGTGCCAGACCTGATTGATCTCGGCTCGGTCCAAGAGATGATAGCAGCAATTGAGAAAGGAAAACAAAAACAGCACAGTTCCCGAGTCATGAGGCCACCAATAGCAAAGCCGCTAAAAAATTGGGAAAACCTCTCAGGCCCGTCCGCGACCAAGGAAGAAATGATCACCAAGCTTGGATTGGTCCCCCGTCCCTTTGTGTCAATCTAGGACAAGTCCCCCCAGTCTCTCTTTGTTAAGATCGAGTCTCTAGGGTCGTCCGACGGCCTTACGCCTGAAGACTACGAGTCTGTAGCAAGCGCTGTATCCCTTTTCGTTTTCAATGAAATGACGAACCTTTCTGAGTATCCCTCGATTGTCACTTTAACTAATGATGAATTAATTAATAAAAATTTTTTTTAATAATAATTCATTAGATAAAGAAGCAGACACATTAAACAAAAAAAAATCAAACAAAAAAAAAATCTTTAAGCAGGTTGTCCGGAAAGAGGAAAATCGAGCCCAAGCTGCCGAAGAGATTTTGACGAGTGTGAATTTGGGAACTGCGGAAGAGCCTAAAGAGACGCAGATTGGTGATTTCTTTGAAGGAATCGGAAAGGATGCTCTGCAAAGTCCTGCAAAATCCTCAATTCAAGGAAAGTTGCCCTCTTCATCAAAGAAAGCATCATGTGCAGATACGGGTTGCCGGCGAAATCATCTCGAGATAATGGATCCCACTTCGAAGGGGAATGTGAAAAAGCTATTTGGCGAAATTCCGAATAACCCGTCACAAGTCATCTCCTTACAGGCCCCAAACCAATGGAGCCGTCGAAGCGACAAACAAGACTCACGGAAAATATCATCAGGAAAATGGCTGTCCAAGGCGAGAGATTGGCCCGAAGTTACACACAGCACTCTGGGGCTCTGAGAACATCGGTCGAACGGCAAGCGGGAAACACCGTTTGCCCTCACATACGGAATGGAAGCCGTACTCCCAATCGAGCTAGAGATCCCTCGCTCAGGTATCTTTGCTGGAAAGCCGGATCAACGAGGTCGAATGGCTCCCGAGTCGCCATGACGAATTGGCCTGCTAGATGAGCGCCGATTGAAGGCCATGGAACACATCCGAGCCTACCAAGGAAGAATGGCTAGAGCCTTCGACAAGAAAGTAAAGCATCGGGAGATCCGAGAAGGTGATCTCGTTCTAAAAGAAAAGCCCCGGATCCGTATCAACCCCCTCGGCAAATGGGAGCTGTATGGGTCGGGCCATATGTCGTCCGAGAAGATCTTCTCAGGAGGAGCTCATGCAACTTGCGGACCTCGACGGGAATCCCTTTGTACACCCGGTGAATGGTGACAAGGCTGCGAGATACTACGCGTAAAAAAAAAACAAACAAAAAACAAAAAAAAAAAGTGCTAAAAGAGTAATACCCAACTAGGTTGAAAACCCGAGAAGGGCGGCCTAGGTAAAAACGGGGTTGCACCAAAAAAAAAAAAAAAAAAAAAAAAAAAAAAAAAAACAAAAAAACAACAAAAAAAAAAAACAAAAAAAAAAAAAAACAAAAAAAAAACAACAAAAAAATCGGGTTGAACTACGAAGACTGAGCTCCTCAAAATGAGGGAACGTAGGCGGCGGAAACGGTTCGGTCTAAAGCACAAATAAAAGCCATACTTTGGCATCAATACAATTGATCGAGACCATGAAAGCGTCTCGAAAAACTCTAAAGCAATTCAAATATTCATTACAAGTTAAAAGCTCTTTGATGAGTCTAAGCCCGATTCATTCCTACAGCGGCAGCTTGCTAAAGAAAACTAAGATACATAATCAAATTAATGTGTACGCCATGACAAGAAAGGGATACTCGGAAACCTCGAGTCACTCCAAGCCACTCGTCTTGGCCTCTCCCCTCTTCTTCCCCCTTCGAGTCTTCTTTTACGAACGGGAAAAATGTCGGTGTTCCTCCTACCAAGCTGCTGGTATAGGAACGGGATCTATTAAACCGGCCTCTGTCGAGCCTTAGTAGCCCTAGCGTCATCCCTCATCTCCTGTAACCTAGGCGGTAGCATAGGAGCCCTCCTCTCCTGTCTCTTGACGTAAGCCTCATAATCGGTCACGGCGTCTCCGCTCTGTCATGAGGGTTGGCCCTCGCCTCGGCCCTCCTCCTCTCGAAGCGATCTGGTCCTCCGCACCCACAATGGCCTCACGCCGTCTCAAAATAGCCACTGAGTCTCTCCCGGATGCCTCTCATACCAATCCGGGTACCAAGTGGTCAAGAACACCGGTCTTGGACGCACGAGAATAACCCGAGGAGGAAAGGCATCATACCTCCATGCTCGGGAAAGAAATGGAAACAACGAGGGATCATCCATAGAAGCAGGAGCCACCACCACAGTGGCTATATCATCAAAATCCCCCAAAGGAACTGCTCCAGGCCAAAGCTTGTCTCGGAACTAAAGCCGGAATATAGAAGCTAGGCGAAAGCCCGGAAGCATGACCACGGGAGACCCGTCTGAAGCACTCTGCGAGTCTCCACCGCCCAATGAGGCACCGACCATCTAATATCTTCGGTCTGGCGACCCGCCATCCAGCGCTCCCACGAGCCACGATCATCAAAATCTACATCAACACCTCTCTGGCAAAAGTCGAGGCTGATCATATCGAGGTTTCCCGAAGAACCCCCAAACGCTCCATCGGCCACGGGGTCAAGAGGCAGGGCTGCCCCCATGCATATACCGCCTTCCGGTAGCTAATGCATCGAGAGCATGAAAAGTCTCCCCCGAGAATCAAAGGAGCGACATCTACGCCGGGCGACAGTGAACGACAACATCCAGCAAAGACCGATGGCAGATCCCAAAGGAATAGACCATGAACAGGGTGCCAAACATACAAAGTGCAAAGGCATCCCAATAGGCATCATCCACCAAACCTAGGCCCCTAAACCTATCGGGAAGGCCGGAAATATCAAAATGATCGGGACCACGGATCATACCTTGCGCTTCCTCCGGGGAAAGATGAAGGAGGACGCACAATCTGTCGACAAAAGAAGCCCCTCCGGGCAAAGGAACCGCTATCTCTTCCACCTCCGGACCTCCAAGCAAGGCCCGAAATTCTTCCACAGTCGGAACAATCTCGTTGAAGGAAAGGCAAAAGACATGCCTTCTAGTGTCCCAAAATGAGGAAGAAGCCCTCAAAAGCTCATAATCCGGAATCAATTCCTTGAGAGACCATAGGCACTTCACCTTAAACCTTTCTTCAAAGAAGGACCTCCTCTCATGCATAATCTCCCGGGACCAATCCTTGAACTTGTTGAAGAATGACATTTGGGATTCTTGGGACAATTTTGATGGAGCTTTTCTAAAGTTTTCCATGGTTTTTCTCTCTTTCTCCCGAAAATGGCTGTTTGAATTTGGAGGTTGAAGAGGATATTTGAATTTGAAATAAAGCAAGACCAGTGCGAACCAAAATTAAAGGACAATGTCGAGATGCGGTCCCCATCCGCGCGGATAGGATTGCTTTCCATCGAGAAAAATCTGCAACATCAAGTTGCTACACCAAAGAGGAATATTCCGTCCCGGTTGCTCGAAACACATTGCAAAAAAAAAAACCTCCCCAAACCGGTCCATATACCAAACACCCTTGCAAAAAAAAAAAAAAAACCAAGGCTCATGCAACACTTTGCATTCATCTTTGCATTGCATTCATAAATAAAATCCTAAATTATTACATTCCAAAAAAAAAAAGAGTGTGCATAAAAAAAAAAACAAACAAACAAACATAAATAAAATCCTAAATTATTACATCAAAAAAAAAAAATGTGCATAAGCTGTACAAATCTAAATCTCAATCTCAAATCCCAAAAAAAAAAAAATCAATCGGAGTCTCCAGCACCCGATGTACGCCCGGCCCCTCTTGCGACTCGGGCCCGCCTCCTCGGGAGCCACGAAAATCTCGGGCTCGGAATCGTCCTCGTCTCCGAGAAAGAGGCTCATCGGGACCAAGCCGGCACGCTACGATAGGGCAAGCCGAGATCTGCGAAAAAATCGTATCCGAAGGTGAAGGCGTCAGACTCCTGCACGTACGAAGACGACCCGTCATGCTGCCATACGTGTCCCTGCCCGTGTGGATCCCGAGAATGACGTGATCCAGAAGGCGGCACAGCGGGGATCAAGGAGAGGAGACAAAGGAGTCTCTGAAGAAGTCTACGAGCGAATAGGAAGCCTCCCGTCGACGGGCGCCGGCCGTGGTCGCCTCGCTCTAGCACGAGGAGCCCCGCAAGCGACCATCCTCTGATGAATCTCTTGGCCCCGATCACTTGCTTCGTCGGCTTCTCGACGACCACCTCCAGCTGCACAAAAGCAAAAGCGTCAAAAAAAAAAAAAAGAAGTGATGCTAAAGATGATGAAACAAAAGAAAAGAAAGGAAGAGAGCGAAGCGTAAAAAGCCATACCTTCATACCGGACGAGGCGGAAAGCTCGTGGAAGTCGCTCGGGTGAGGGATCTGCACCCTCAATCGGACCCCATCCTGGATATAGGAAAAATCCGTCAGGGTACCGCGGGATCCCAAGCCCCTCCCTATCCGGAACACGAGGCATCCTCGGCCTCCTCAAGACGAATGTCGCATATGGCTCAATCGCCACGAAATCCGAGAAGTCTTTGGCCGGCTCGGTAATCATCCCAGGTCACGGACCGATCGCTCGGAGTGCATCATATCGGCGGGAGGCTCCACCGGTGTCCTCAAAGGCGAGTTCACGCCATGCTTTGGCGCGTCACCCTCTCTCCCGAGATAATATGCATCGCGAGTCGAGACCTCTCGGAATCCTCCATTTGCACAGTCAAATCTCGGCGCCCTTCGGTGCGCCACCTCGAAGCGATCCCGGGGGAAGAATATCATCCCCTCATCTGTCTCGGCCTCCGTCGAAGGAAGGCAATCCGCGTACTGAGAGTCGTACGCCCCACTGGAGCTTATCTTCTCCCGGGCATGCTTGGACCAAGGCTGCATGGCCGGATACGCCCCGACGTACTCCGCCGTGCCGCCACATCGTGACGTGGAAAAACTCCAACGCCCATTACTGCGAAAGGTAAAAATCCAATCAATCCGGTCTGAAAAGAAAAGTGCGTGCTCAAAAAAAAAAAAAAAAGAGGAAAAGCAAAAAGAGAGCTTATACCTCCGGGGCAAACTCAAAGCGGTACAAAGAGCTTACGGCCTTCCGGTGTACCTATCGGAAACAAAGTAAAGCTCTGCCGGCCCGGCCTCTCCCCACGAGACATCTCAGGCCGTCTCCATGTCCTCCAAGGACCTCAACAAGGCAAAGGCTGCCGTCCCCTCGGCATGCCCAAGAGGGTGCTCGAAAAGGCAAACCACAAGAAGGCCACAGCAATGCGATCGGCGCCTATCCTCTCCTCCCGGCCTCGTAGCTCGCTATGGTCTCCACGATCTTACCGTAGACCACGGCATACTCCATCCCCATCCCCTTTTTGGGAATAGGGGAAAATCCCGAAGAGCACACGAGATCGGCATCGGCGTAGCCATCTCGCCACTCAATGCTGCGTCCATTAAAGGACGGGCCCGTAATCGCAGCGTAATCGGAGGGCGTAGCCGTAGCCTCGCCCCGAAGAAGTGAAAGGTGTGGGTCGCGTCCCACCGGTCTTTGCGCAGAGCAAACATCAAGCCCTTGCTCTTAGGGAACTTGACCGGTCCCCTCAAGCACTCGATAAACTCCCGAGCCCCGTCTCAACAACAATCTGTCTCGGACTCGGCAAAGCTCCTCGGCCCGCATCCGGAAGCCGGTCCCACAAGTCAATCACGGACTCCACGATCCTCGAGTCTTCATTTTGTTATTTGCTCAGTCACAAAACGGTTTCCCCCCTGTAAAAAAAAAAAAGAGAAAATGTCAAAAAAAAATTGCATTTGCATTTGCACAAAAAAAAAGCATACACATGCATTAAAAAAAAAAATTTCGACGACATAACGGCCTGAGCATAGCCCCATTTTTCTCACGGAAAAGACAGTTTTCAGCAACTCCCAATGCATTCATCAAAAAAAAAAAAAAAGATGCATTCCTACGGAAGTAAAAAACTCCGTCCCATTTTCATAAAATAACATGCATACCATCCATCATCTCAAAAAAAAAATTTTTGCATACATGCATATCATCCATCTTACATGCAACGGGAGGAAAAATCCGTCCCACTTTTCAAAAAAAATAAATATATCCTAAACATACATACATCCCATATTGGCAAAATGCCCATTCTTTCCAAACAAAATGCATGCATTGCATCATTCATCAATATCAATATTCAACTTCAAAAAAAAAAATCATCATCATCAACATGCAATATTCAATTTCAAAAAAAAAAAATCAGAATTTTCGAATTTTCACATGCAATTTTCGAATTTAAAAAAAAAATGGCGAAAATGCCAATTCTTTTTCCCAAGCAAAATGCACATTTTGGATTACTCACATAATCATCAAGATTCAAAGACAATGAACATCAATATTCAATTTCAAAAAAAAAAAAATTCAAAAATCACCCAAAATTCAAATTTCAAACAAGAAATCAACAAAGGGATCAAAGGGTTTCAAAGTATACCGTTCGGAGATTCGAATCCGAAGCCCAATGTTGCCAAGCATCGGGGTAATGCTCCTCCGCAACCGATTGCGAAAGATTGTAATGCCTCCTCATCCGGACGAGCTCCAATCGTCTCTCCGCCACCGGGCCACGTCCTTGGCCTTGAAAAGCGCCTTCCCCGTGTTCCATCGCTCGAAAAATCGAAGAAATCGGAAGATTTTCGAAGCTTTTTGGCCTTCAATGGAGGTTCTCCTCGGTTCTCTCTCTCTCTCCCTCGTAAGTGCAGAAAAAAACTGTAAAACTGAATGGGGAAGAAGAAAAGGGCGTTGGCCCTAATTAATACCCCTGACTTTCAGCTCCTATCCGCGCGGATAGGATTGTCAGGGTCAAAATGACCCTTTTGCCCCTTAAAATTTCAGGACTCTGCAATTCGGTCCCCAATTTGTGAGTTAACCAAAGTTAACCAAAGTCATCTCCTTGTCAAGGAAATCATTCCCGGCAGTAAAACGTAAGACCGAGTGGCCCGAGAAAGATAACGGATCCCGTATCTTTCATCAAAATCTTCCCCGGTAAAACGTAAGACCGAGTGCCACGAGAAAGATAACGGATCCCGTATCTTTCATCAAAATCATTCCGGCGGTCAAACGTAAGACCGAGTGCCCCGAGAAAGATAACGGATCCCGTATCTTTCATCAAAATCATCCCGGCGATAAAGCGTAAGACCGAGTCTCCCGAGAAAGATAACGGATCCCGTATCTTTCATCAAAATCATCCCGGCGGTCAAACGTAAGACCGATCTCCCGAGAAAGATAACGGATCCGTATCTTTCATCAAAATCTTCCCGGCAGTAAAACGTAAGACCGATCTCCCGAGAAAGATAACGGATCCCGTATCTTTCATCAAAATCATTCCGGCGGTAAAACGTAAGACCGAGTGCCGAGAAAGATAACGAGATCCGTATCTTTCATCAAAATCCTTCGGCGGTAAAACGTAAGACCGATCTCCCGAGAAAGATAACGGATCCCGTATCTTTCATCAAAATCATTCCGGCGGTCAAAGCGTAAGACCGAGTGCCCGAGAAAGATAACGAGATCCCGTATCTTTCATCAAAATCTTCCGGCGGTCAAACGTAAGACCGGTGCCCGAGAAAGATAACGGATCCCGTATCTTTCATCAAAATCTTCGGCGGTCAAACGTAAGACCGATCTCCGAGAAAGATAACGAGATCCCGTATCTTTCATCAAAATCATCCCCGGCGAGTCAAACGTAAGACCGATCTCCCGAGAAAGATAACGGATCCGTATCTTTCATCAAAATCATTCGGCGATCAAACGTAAGACCGATTTCCCCGAGAAAGATAACGAGATCCCGTATCTTTCATCAAAATCCTTCCGGCGGTCAAACGTAAGGCCGAGTGCCCCGAGAAAGATAACGAGATCCCGTATCTTTCATCAAAATCATTCCGGCGGTCAAACGTAAGACCGATTTCCCGAGAAAGATAACGAGATCCGTATCTTTCATCAAAATCAAACGGCGGTCAAACGTAAGGCCGATCTCCTCAGAAAGATAACGAGATCCGTATCTTTCATCAAAATCATCCCAGCGGTCAAACGTAAGACCGATTTCCCAGACACGAATACGTCTGATTTTCCCCAGGCAAAGGCTAACGAAATCCCCAGCAAAGATAACGGAATCCCAAAAGCCAACGGAATCTCGAGTAGAACTCGAACTACGAAAGGGCTTGATTCCCACTAGGGATACGTAGGTAGCCTATCATTAGGTCCAGCCCCTCGACCAAAACGGTCACCCTCTCCTTCGGCGGACGAGACAAAGTCCACCGAAAGGCCATTTCAAAATTAAGGTCAGGCGCCTAAAAGCCATCATCATTAAGGTCGAGGCGCCTAAAACGCCATCATCATCAAGGTCCGAGGCGCCTAAAAAGCCATCATCATCAAGGTTCGAGGCACCTAAAATGCCATCTCCAAGGCTCGAGGCACCTGAAACGCCATCTCCAAGGTTCGAGGCACCTAAAACGCCATCACCAAGGTTTGAGGCACCTAAAACGCTATCACTAGGAAAGCGATAAATCGCAAAAATCCCCAGCAGAGCGGATAGCCATCAGACCGAAAATGATCATTCCTATCCCAGTGGAGCGGATAACCATCAGAGGCCGAAAATGGTCATCTCTTATCCCAGCGAGTTTCTTTCCGGCAACCGGCTGAGAACTCGCTCATCGGGTTCGAGGCACCTAAAACGCCATCATCTCCGGGGTCGAAGACCCGAACTACGGCAGCTTGATTCCCATTCGGGATACGTAGGTAGCCTATCGCTAGGTTCGGCCACCCGATCACTCGATCATCCTGCCAAATATGGAGCCTTACTCTTATCGACGACCCCGCTTCCTTCGAAAGCGCCGTCGCCGAGGGGCTGCTTGTAAGTGCTCCAATTTGAGCTTGTTAGAATTTCCGTTAAAAAATTAACGAAAGTTATAACATTTCTAACAATTCCTAACAATCCTAACCTTTCTAACAAAGTGAGGGTAAAATGGGCATTGTTATTTAAGGCTAAACCTCAAAAGAATCTCAAAAAGCAAAACAAAAGGAATAAAACCACAAATAGCAATGGTGGAAACACAAAGCTGGCCATTAATTTGAAATTTCAAAAAGATTATTCCTCTTGTCCAAAGCCTGAAGCTGCATTTAATGAACAGTGCACGCGACTGGATTCATCCGCGCGGATGGGATTGCAATTTCCAGAGGGCTATAAATTGAGCCCTCCAGTCACAAAAATAAGGAGCCACAACACATTTTGCACCGAACCTCTGGCGAAATATAGAGAGAAAACAGTGAGAATTCACTTGAATTGTCACCATTTTCTCTCCAATCTTTCCCAATTCATACTCATACACTCACTCTCATATTGAAGTCCTAAACACTCATACACTCAAGCCAAACACTCAAGAACACAAGGAAGATTGGTAAACCCTCCTTCTCCTAACCCTAAATCTCATCCATGCATGCATCTTCAAACTACAAAATGTAGTTCCTTCATCTTCTTGCTCTAGATCTAAGAAGATCACCATGGAAGACCATCTCCATGGATGATCTTCTACAAAGATCAACATTATTCTCAAGTTCTCTTACTTTCTTGCAAAGAAAACTCATTTTCAAAACCCTAAAAACCATTTTCAAGCATAAAATCTCATTTTAAAAGGATAAAAATCCCCTTCCCAAGCAAATGAAATGCTTAGTCCTAATGTACCCCAAGGATGGTTTGGTATAGTTGATTCACCACTAAAATGTCTAGTGATCACTAACCAAAACCTAGGAAAATGGGGACAAGCATGGATGCAAAACCCCCTTTAAAATCATATTCTCCTTCTTGGGAAGTTGCTGTCCAGTAGCAATTTTCCCAGACCTCAGTCCATTGTCTTAATTTTTGGACACAGATGAACTTGGAATTTGGTGTTGACTACAAAACACTTTTTGTAGCCAACATCCAGAGATTTCCAGAAATATTTTTACTTTATTTTTTGGGTGAGTAAAACTCCTCTTTTCAAATTTTCTTTCAGAGGCTAGTTCATCAGCTTCTGGGAATCCAGATCTCATATCTGAGGTTTCCAGAAGGTTTTGACCCCTCAAATATTCTCCAAAATGGAAAATTCCTTCGCACAAGTCTTATTTAAGGTGTCTAGAACAACTTTCATTCTCTGAGTTTATCCAGATTATGAAGTTTTAAGACCCTTGAATCCATTTCAAAATCAAAGGTCCACTGCCTTTTTCATTCTGGCAGAAATG